>CM056955.1:3686845-4394459 GCA_029856935.1 Cyclocarya paliurus | reverse complement strand
TAAAAAATCTACGAAGTATTTTTTTGCTATATTTAAATCCATAGGTGATATATCCACGTATTACAAGTACAAAACATCCTAACGATGTGTTAAAACAACTTAGAAATGTGCGGCACATATCTATAGTAATGAGAAATCGTGATTTAGATAACTTTTCAAAATAAAATTCGGTGTTTTCCTTTAAAGGATGTTGTGAATAAAAGGAAAGTTAAAATGAGTTAAGATGATTTGTGAATATCATAATAAAGTATTGTTGGAATATTATTTTTTAATATTATTATTGTTTTAGAATTTGAAAAAGTTATATTATTTATTATATTTTGTATGAAAATTTGAAAAAATTATAATGATGAAATGAATTGAATTGAGTTTTGAATCTAAACCAATCTAAATAATGATGGGAGAATGTCACACATTTCACAATTCTAAACAAAAGCTGTTGTAAGGTGGTTTTTCTCCCATCAGCCCTTAAAGCAACCGCGCGAGGGATTATCGAGGAAGTAAATTAGAGTGTCCGACCAAGTCCAACGACTCTCTACTAAGTCTCATTTGTTTTCACAGATGAGATGAGTTGAGATAAAAGTTTAAAATTGAATAAAATATTGTTAAAATATATTTTTTAATATTATTTTTGTTTTGATATTTGAAAAAAAAAATTTATTTTATTTTGTATAGCAATTTAGAAAAGTTGTAATAATTAGATGAGATGAGAATGGTTGTGAAAACAAACGAGGCGTCAATGGGCCTCTCTTGAGTACTTGGCCCACAAACAAAACTCATCCACAAAGCAATCCAAGCGTAAGGAAAGGGGACAGCAGGGGTAGATGTGACTCGCCGCCCTGACACTACCTCGATGACACCCTACCATCTAGAACCTACGTAGGCAAGTGGGTGAGAAATATGGAGAATCCTTGATATCCTGACAGCAAGCATAAATAGGCTTAACAAGGATTCAGGGAACATCTACATGGTAGAGTGAGTCAAGAAAACATGCTGCATCAAGGAGACTCCCTAAACTCTATGCCACACTAATGACGCCGCCCCATAAGTCACGTTGCATTAAAAGATTATGATTAAGGAAAAAGTGAAAATGACATAAGCTCCTAAAATTCAGGTATGAGTTGTCATCACCATAAACCTAATATAAAAGTTAACTCTCATGTACAAAGAACTCTTTATGATTCCTCTAAACTTACGCACAAACTATTAAAAAGATATACTGACATTAGCATTGGAGACTTCTCGACCACCACCAAGGCTCCCTACTCTCCATGTTTGCTTAAGTGTGAATATGAAATGCTCAAGATTCAAGTTGCTGAAACCTAACTCAAAAGCGTACGAAACACGACGTTAACACATGTTTGACATTAAGTATTTTTTATATATAATTTTTAAACTTGTAAAAAAAACAAAAAAAAATCGTATTGTGAGTTTTTTATAATTCCTTTGCAAGGTCGTTTTAATATTTTTGAAAATCAAAGGGATGAGTTTACGTGTTTGAATTGAATATGGGTTTCCTTTCCAAAAAAAAAAAAAAAGGAATTCAATATTGGTTTAGGCTTGAAAAAATGTCTAGCATTGACCTTTCACTATATGGTGTAAGATTGATTCATGATGAGGGCGGCATGGCCATGGGCTTGATCACGAGCATGACTCGCACGCAAAGGCATGGGCCGGCCAGTTGGTGTGGTTCTGTTGTCCAATACAATGTGACCTGATTGGTAATATCATTGTGGCATAACTCCCGTTATATATATCTATCTATTATATATATAAATGTGAATCTCGGATGAACAGTATTTTTATCTAATCTTTTTATTTCTAATTTTGCCCTTCCTTGTATGCTTAAATTATCACTTTTATTTCTCCTTTTGCTTCACCGCCTAAATATTATTGTCTTTTTACATCTTGGATCTTATCCCTTCGTCTCATAAACTTCCTCTTATAGACTGAATCCGGCTCAAATATCTCCGTGTTTCGAATTGGTCCTCCTTAATCTCGCCAGTGCTAGGTATGCTTCTTATTCCTTCTTCTTTCAGTGGTGCATGAGTAGATTTATTACGCTATAATCACATCATACGTATATATACATGACAACAACAAAAATCCAAACAGAATAAAAACCCCATCATATGCATATACTTCACAGAAAATTACCCTAACAAAATCAAACAAATTCATACGGTGAGAAACCCAAATAGCGTGAAAGAGAGGGAATTGGTGAGAAAGAAAGAACCGAAAATAATTGAAAATACGAAGAGAAAGAACCGAAAACAGACATGCAAGTTCACTGACTTGTAGAGGAAGAACTGAAAATGGAAAATGGAGAGGAAGAAAAACGTAACAGACGGCAACCTAAAGAAAAACAATAGGAATAAATGAAAATAAAATGAAGGAGAAGAAGAGTAGAAGCTGTCGCACGGGCTGGGTGAAGCAGAGGAAAACAGAGCAGAAATGAAATGAAGAAGCAGTGTACGCAGGAGAAGAAAAATAAGGAAAGAAGAAAAGAAGAAGCCCCAAGGCTAGAGCAAAAACGGTTTGGGCTAGAAACCGACTGGGCTGGGCCCAAAAGAAGAATAAAAATAAAGTCAAACAAGCCCAATCCGAAAATAATGAGTCCATAGATACTGCAAATGGGCTTGGTTTCTTGATGTATATGTATGTTATATGGTTCTCGTTCATAATCATTATATATCTCCATCAAGCTATATATAATTAATTGGATATATATAAATATTAATTGCATGTCATACATAGCCAGGTCTTAAAATTATGCTTTTCTTTTATTTTAATAAATCTCATTTTAAAATAAAGCTTACCTTTTTTTTTTTTTTGAAATGAGATTTATTAAATTTTTTCACTTAGTATATGAATTGTACATAAAACCTAATAACACATGGAAATATAGTTTATTGATAATTGAAATCGATTGAGATCTCTATTACAAAGTAAATAATATGTTCCAATTTATTGTATTTATTATTATCCCTAATATGTTAATATAGTTAAACTGAATAAATATAATTATATTTTTATTATATTCTGTTTTTTATATATATTTTTGTAAAACATATCTGTTGATTATATCGTTATTTCAGTTGTGCCCATTGTGGTCGTTGGAACCTTTCATTTTCGCTTGCCTTTTATTGATCCCCTACTTTTCGGTATGTCCTGATCCATTTTAATATAAAAAAAAAAGTCTGGTGTTTATATTTTGTAATAACTATTTTGCTTATTCACTTGATTGTTGACAATATCTTCTAGCATATTTATCCTAGATTCTAGCTACGACTTTTAGTATAAAAGTTTTGGTATTGTTTCTCTTGAATTAAATACTTCTGATTGTGTTTTCAATTTTTGGGTTGTATGCAGTAGTTCAATGTAAAAAAAATTAATGCCATGAATTGTTTCTAGATGATTTGATTGTATGTTGTTGTTGCCTCTTTCATTTTCTATTTTGTATTTGCCTTAGGACAAATTTAGAAGAAAAATGAGTGAACCAACACACCTGCCTTTTTTAATTTTTTATTTTTATAATATGTTTATTTATGTTTTTTGGAAGGAAAACCTCTACATCTTTAAAATAAAATGAACTTTTTTTTATATTATATTATCAACAGTCTAATATTGATGATTGTCAAGATTGATTGATAATAAATTCCGTGAGAAAAATTTAATAATAAGGCATACATATATATATGGTAACATGAAAGTTATATTTGTTAAAAATTAATTAATTGAAATATAATAATACCTTGTGTTTAATAAATTGTAAGTGCAGAGCATAAAACCAATCAATCGAGCATTTTTGTGTTAACTTTTCCAAGAAGAATGATATATAAATTTATGGTTTTGGTCCAAACTACCCACTGAAGTCTGAGGGAGTACATGCATGCATGTTTACCGTTGTACGTGCAGTATTATATGATCACAATTTACTTAGTATCATTGTTTCCAAACTTTGGTCACAAAATTTCAAAAACTTGATAAGCAGTAGCTTATTAGTACAAAGACTATAATGAAAACCAAAAAAACTAAAGTATCGTTTCCAATATTTTCATTTTTGTGGTTCTTTTAGAGCCTTTTATTTGTTTTTATTTTCTTTTTCTTATATGTTTTATTAAAAATAATATTGATAATAAATTTCATTTAATGTACTTTTTTTCCTTCCAAAATTTTTTCGTATAAATACTGAATTTATTTATTTAATCTATTATTATTGTTAGGATATTTTTTTAATGTATTTTTTTTTTTTTACAAATTTACTGCTTTTGCTCTTACTTTACTGTTCATCAATCAGGTTGTTATCAATTTGCTCTATTTGCACTGTTCGTTTGTTTGTCATCTACTTTCTGGTATGTTCTCTATTTTGTCATCTCAAAAAATGTTATTCAATTTTCTTATATTTATATATATGCACCTATAGTTAAGATAAATTGTTGACATTATATGTTTGTTGTATAAATATTTTCTTGCCTCATGATATTGATTTCTTTTAATAGATTTGTTCTATTCTAAGACTTACAATTCATTTGATTCACTTAATATGATTTGTATGAAATTATTTCGAATAAATTATTTTCTTCTTTGCTTTTACTATAATGCTTATAATATTTGTTATGCATATATGTCGCCATATATACATATCTACCCACATCTTTGATATGTTTTCAAATGCTTTTTAGATTATGCTCTTGAATCGACACATAATTTTTAATCTTCCATAACTTTATGCCGACCGGTAATATGACATTATTAAATGCAAAAATATATTTAAACATTATTAACACCAATTTTTTTCAATTTTATCTAACTTCTTATATGAACAAACCTTGAAGAGCGTGAAAAACATCCAGCAAGAAGAAATTGGTATGGTGCTCAATCAAATGAGAAAAAATAAGAGATTCGCAGAAAAAAAAAAAAAAAAAAAGAGAGATATGCTGAGTTGAAAAAACTTCCAAATAATAAAATACGAAAGCAAATATAGTCTCAACATGCTCTCTCTTTTTATTCAAACGACAATAAATTCAACATGCTCTCCACCCATCCTATGGATTAAGCTCTATTACAAATACTGAAAATCTCTTCTTATTAATGTTTTTACTATTTTTTTTACGTTTTATTCAATTTTTCTTTATATTCCATTTCTCACATTTTCATTTACTCTTAGTATTTTTATTTTCTCTTTATTTTTTTCATCTGGGCATTCGTGCAGCGCACGTTGCCCTTACTAGTATAAATATATATATACTAGCAATAGAGCAACGTCTAAGGGACGTTTGCCTAGTTTAGATTTTTTACAAAAATTATATTATTTTTACAAAAGAAAAATGTTTAATATGCAGCTACAAATTCTCCCGTCGAAGTTTCGAGAATACATTGATTTTCAAAGCCCCTCTAATACCTAGGACCTTTGGGTATGGAGCCAACGTCGAGTAGCCATAAAGTAAAGTTCTTTTCCTATACTTAAACAACTGAAGATCATGCTTTATGGGTTTAGGCTCATCAGTGATCCACAAGCAAAAACACAATATTCAATCTTCTAAGATCTGACCCAAATGCCACCGATCTTGGCATTTTCCTTGCTCTTCAATGATTGATGTAGAAAAAAAAGAGAAAGAATTAAGAAAATGAGAAATGCAAAAAAATTGAGATAAAGAGAGCTAAGAGGTAGAGCTGAGAGAGACTATAACAAAATCCAACAACTCACGACCAAAACCCACCAATTCACCACCCACAGCCAAGGACTCTTTATCGGCATGGTTGAAACACTCATCGCAAGGCATTATAGGCAACGTCATCCATTTCTTTCTCATAAGATCAAACACTTCCCACCCTCTTGGATCACAAACTAAATATACTGAATGCTCCACAATCCCCAACTGCTTTCTCAACCCATATAAACACCCACTTTTAATTATATCATTAAACTTTGTATTAATAAAAGATAAGGATGTGAAGTCCGATCTACTTGCCAGAGCAAGGCAATTTAATGCGACATTGTCAACAAGGCTCGGGAGAAGAGAATCTTATTATCTTGAAGAAGGACAAAATATACTTTGGAGTAAAATACATTGTTCCAGATGGTCATACTATTCATCAATTACATATTTATAAAGTTGTACGGCGGAAACTCTAATTTCACAATTACTTGGTTATTCTTTCGGGCGAAATCTTTGCCTAACTTGCACTCGAGCAACTTGTTCCACCAACGTCAAGTGAACTTTCTATTTGACGGTTCTTGAGTCATAAACCAGGCCAAAGATATTTTTTTCCATTAAAAATCTACCAAAAAACTATAATGAATCTTTATCAGGTCGAGTCATTAAATTGGACCCCCACAATAATAAATCAGGCTCCATAAACCCAACACTGGTTGCATATGATTTTGTATTAATCACTCATACTTATGATATCTTTTCAAATCGAATTAAAGTGTAACTATTTTTTATTTCACATCTTTAATCCACGTTTATATGCTCCAAATCACATACCTACTACTTTGAGATTTCTAATTCATTCACTATGATGGAATAAGTTGAGAAAGTAAGTGCGTTGATCATTTAATTTACTAAATGAGTTAGTCCGGTGAGCTTAAAGCTAGAGATCATCATAAGAAGTAACCTGCAAGCTGGCTAACTATTTATTTGCATGCTAGCTCAAAGATCAAATTAATTAAATCCCTTTTATTTCTTAATTAATTAACCACGTGAAATTGTGTTTACTGTTTAGGATGAGGATGATACATGCACTAAGAATCATCATCATCATAATGCAGCTGATCATAATTATATATAGATATATAATATATATATATACTCACTGGCTGCTAACATTATAATTAATTTTTCTTCCACGTGTTTCATGTAATCATTTGTTGGCCTCAATCGGTGTATACCTTGGGTCGGCAGGAATATGATTAATTTCCCGGCCTATGCTTTCTCATAAGTGGCTAGAGGTCTGAACATCGATCATCGATCTTGATAAGGCTACTTTTTTACCCATTCCTAAAGATAAAATTTTTAGATGGCTTGGGAGAAGCGAATCACTGGGTCCAAAACGCCCTCGATCAAAAGAATGAAATATACGAACTCAGGAGGCAAAAATGTACACACTCGGGACAAAAGCGGAAGAACAAGTCTCAAACAAAAACAATTGTTCATTACTATTCATTTACGTATAACGGCTTTTAAGATAAAGGGATATATATATATATATATATATATATATGAGATGAAAAATCTGTAAATAATAATAAGATAATTTATAAATAGATATAAAGTAATTTGAATTAAAATTTTTTTATGTGGCTTTAGAAAATGTGAGAAAAAAAAGTTGAATAAAAAAATTATAAAATTAAAATAGGGTTATAATATAATTTTTATTTTATGATTTGAAAAAATTGAATTATTTTTTATATTTTATTTAAAATTTTAAAAAAATTGTAATGAATAATTGTAAGATGTTGGGATGAGATGCTTTAATATGTTTGTGAAACTAAAACACGTCGTACGTAACATTCTTACTTTCCAAGACGAGGTCCATTAGGCATGGAATCAATGTAGTTGGGCTTGTTAAAATCTAGTAAGGCCCAAATTCCTTTTTTCTTTTTCTTTTTTCAAATGTAATTTGAAATGTTATAATCTACTCCAAATCTAAATTTTAATATATCTAATAAATAATTCAAATCTTAAATACCCAAATCTAGCAATTCAAATGCAATTGTTAATGTTCTGTTTTGCACACCGGTCATCGGGCTCGATCACTTGCAACACGAGGAAAATGGGGGCTCGGGGTTGATGAAACACCTCCAATACTTAAATTAGTATTATGTTTTTTAGAGAGAATTTGTGTATATGAGAGAACGTAAGAGAGTAACTCTAACTTGGTACTCGGCTTTTATACTGTCTACCGAGGCGGTCCTCCGTATCTTGTGTCAAAGGTGTCTATTTTCCGTACGAGACACTATATCGCCGTCTTTAATGCGGCACGACCTCTTCAAGCAACGTCATTGTGACAAGTTGGTGAGTGCAGCCACCATTTATGCGTTCTGTCAGGGATATAGATTTGTGTTGTGCACTTAGTTAGGGATAGGGGTTCATGTCGTGCACTCTGTTAAGGACAAGAGGCTTTACCGTGATCCCTATATGTGTTTAGTATATCTCATTAAGTGCAGTGTAGCCCCACCACTATGCGAGCGTGTAGATGTCAGAAATGTCGACGTCCCATCATTCTCTATTTACTTTCCTCCCCGCGGGCCCTTGGCCTCCTGGGATAAGTTAGGCACAGCTCGATAAGAGATGTAAACATCCATTCTAGTAACAATAGAATGTTTGGCCAATCCAAATTTAATTTGATATATGTTAATATCTTATAGAAAGATATATATATATATATATATATATATATATATATATATATTTCTTTAAGAAAAATATTATTTATCATTATCTTAACCATCATCTCTTGAAGTATTATGAAATGATTAGAATATAAATAAGGAAAATGCTTAAGCTACTGATACATTCTCCAAGTAAATTCTACCGATTCGTTTTTATTTATTTATTTAATATTTAAAGAAGTTTTTTTTAATGAGTTTGTATTTATATATATATTTAAAAATGTCAAAGTGATTTAAAAAAGCACGAAAGAAAACACACAAAATAAAAAAGTTTATTTTATACTTATAAGTGGGAACTGTTAGGATACCTCTTGGTGGCCCTAGCAGTTCCTTATAAATAAATGATAATGAATAATTTTATAATTGTAAGGGTCAAATCAACAGCCTATAATTTAGTCTCGATGTAAAGTAAAAAATCAAAATAAGAGATAAGAATAAAAAGAGATAAGGGAAGACACTCATACTCTTAAAAGAGAGAGAGATTCAGACTCCTAAAATGAAAGAAACTCAGACTTTTAAAAGGAAAATGATTTACAAGACAAGTTGGATTCAATCACTTCAAATAAATAGACATCTATATAAGGAGGAGATCCCCACAAATCTAACAGGCTCTCTAGAGAAGCTCTCTACACCCAAACTCCACCACACATAGTGACTCCAAATGATCTTTTATAAATTCCTGTATTGTATCGAGAGATTATAAAATAACTAATCATAATGGATTTTGCTCCTAAACAATTCGTGGACATATGTTTTTATATCGGACTACGTAAATCTCTGTGTTTCTCTATATTTATTTATAAATGCTTATTTATTATTTACTTTCATAGATGAACGCAAAGATCACCTTATCGAAACTCGAATCATCATCGTGAGTTGAGAATAATTCTTTCTTTCTTTTTCAGTTTGTTGTACAAATTTACGCATTAACAATAATCATTTGCATTTATTGACAGTGTGATAAAGATAATTAAAAATATGATAAAAAAACTTAATCCTAAATTTTACTTAAAACCCTCGCGGCGGAATAAAATCATAGAATTTTCTTTATTAAAGAAGAGTAATGATATTTACACAACATATTTCATAATACATATTATAAAATAAAGATATTTTAATAAAATAATATTATTTTTATAAGTTAGTTTATAAAATAACTTTTTTAAAAGAATATTATTATAAAAAATATTATAAAAAATGATCGTGACGTGTGTTTATCTTTTTCATTAAGGAATGTGCTTACAGAACATGGGGGCCACGATGTGTGATAAATGGGGATCCTATGTTGCACGTACATTGGCCAATATTACATGAAACAGTCCTCCGTGGCAAAACCGTAGAGAAAGTAGAAACAAATCGTACCGTAAACGAATAATGTAAAAGGAGGATAGAGCTGCGGCAGCCGAAAAAGTAAGGAAAAGATAATATTGGGATGACTTTTTGTCTTATGGGTTTTCATATCAACGAAGAAGAAGATTTTGGCACATAAAAATCTCGTCCTTTCCCTTCCATCCTTCTCTCTTCGTTTGTGGGATAAGAAAGGAAAGGGTTCCTTCCTCTCTTCCTGAATGCTTCGAAGGCAATAACCTTTTCCTTCTTCTTCTCTTAAAGAAGGAGAAGAGGAATCTTTTTGGAGAGGTTTTGGACAGAGAGACGTCATGGCCATGGACGCCTCTGCTACCAGTGGTGGCCTTGTTGGGCTCAAAGATAAGGAGTCAATGGTGGACCCCTTCCTGATTGAGGCTCTCCATAACCCTCGTCACCGTCTCACCGGTCGGTACTTTTCTTTTAATTTTAAATCGTATTTTTTTACGTTGTCCCAAGTCTCATCTTGCAAACCCGAATTTGGTTCCGGCGTTTATGGGTGCTGGGTGTTCTATAATTCTTGGGTTTCTGATTATCATTTTTACAATTCTTTTGGCCTTGGGGTTTATGGGTCTTGGTTGTTTTGATTGGATAGGATTGGGTTTAGGGTTTGGGTCGATGGTAGTTGGATCTAGTTCTGTTGGGTTTGTGATTTTTTTCTGATATGGGTTTGATTTGGGGGTTACCTTTTGCTTTGTAGCTTGAAAAAATGAATGCAAAACGGTATAGAATAAGACTATCAATCTGTTTGTTTATGGTTTTATGCAAAATTGGTTTGTGGGATTTGAAAGTATATGCTCAATGTAGGAAATAGGTGGTGTATGAGGGTCAGTGACTCAGTTCAGTAGAGCTTTGGGTTAACCTTATCTTTTATACTTCTATTGAGTAATTTTGTTCTAGACTCACTGCTGCATAATGAATATAAGATGTTAATTCTTATTCATGCCTCATACATTTAATACAATCCCAATAAAAAAACATTTGATACAATCAATTTTTATGATCTATATGGTAAATGAATGCTGCTAGTATCTCTTAAATGCATTGTGCTTTGTAGCCTTTGTTAAACTGTAATATAATTGAAGGAGTTGATTCCAATTCCGAATATATGGAACTTGTATTTTAGAATTTGTTTCTTCCAGTCTTAGTAGGATGTGAAAGATCAGGTGTTCTAGCTTGGTGGAACCTAGTCGTCACCAGCCTAGTCACTCATTTTCTTTGTCAAGTTACGATAGAAATTGGTGGGCCATTGATCCATGTATCACATCACCTTGGCCAAACTTTGTTCTGACAATTGACTTATTAAGTAAACCTTGTATTGGCATGGTTCAAAATGCATCTTCATCCTACAATTAAAAAAAACAACTTATCTTCATCCCAACACATAAAATTAAGCAAGCTTGAAAGATATCTAAATTTTATGAACTGAATCTGGAATTAAGAAAATTATATATAGATAATCTTGTTGTGGTATACCTTCTGTTACTGAGTAGTCGATGGGTTATGCAGAAATGGCTTTAGAAGTTTGTCCTTGGCTGTTAAGTTCCCAGTAGAGAACTATAGGTAGTTCTGATGTAATACTAGTTCACATATAGTGTGTGTTTTGATTTGACTCCTGATATATATTGTAAGTAGATTCAATCTGCAGGTGTTGGAGTATTACTGACTTGTTTAGTTAACTTTCTAAGTTCTGGCACTCTGATTGAAGCCATGATATTCCTTTAACAGTGCTTCACATATTGTGACTATAGGGTGTGGCAATTATTTAATTTCAGCTCTGATGTAGCTTTGGATTTAATTTTGGCAAGGAAAAAATAGATCCTAGATGTAAGTCTGATTGGGCCTTCATTTCACTTGTGGAGTGATGAATCTATGTTGCTCGTGAATGACGATGTTGTTCTTGAATGAGTGGCTACGGATAAATCATGATTTTAAGTTAGCTGAATCTTCTACTGCATTTTGTTATATCTGCCGAGCTTGTTTGTTGTTCTCTTTAAGAGATTTTTGTTGAGACTCTTGATTGTTATTTTCATGGTAATTTATTTATTTATTTATTTTTTTAGTTTTATTTATAAAAATGAAGTTTGTTGCACTATCTTTCTGTTTCAGTTTTGCGAATGGAACTCGATATCCAGAGGTTTCTGAGCATTCCTGATCAGCAGCAATTTGAGTTCCCACATTTTCCTACTTCCTACCTTCGACTCGCTGCACATCGTGTTGCTCAACACTATGGCCTGCAAACTATGGCTCAGGATATTGGCTTAGATGGTCAGGGAAATCGAATTTTGGTGAGGAAAATAGGAGAAAGCAGATACCCTGCTGTCTGTTTATCTGAAATACCTGCAAATCAGCCAGAAAATGATAAATCTGAGAAGATTAAAATTGCCATCAGGCTTAGGCCAAACAGAGCATCTGCAAATGGAGCTAATGATGTTGGGCTCAGACGAAGTCCTGTTAGAAGTGTGGAAGAGAGGAAGGAGGAGTATGACAGGGCACGGGCCCGCATCTTCAGGTGTCCTAGCAGTCCTAACTCAGATGATACATTCTCTCAGATCCCAACTGATGGGAAAAATATTTGTTTGAGCAAGGATGAGACTGAAGGTAGCAGGAACTCTACGATTTATCAGGAAAAGGACACTTATGTCAAGGATGCTAGTTCTTCTTCTCGAGTTGCCATTTTTAGAGACAGGGAAAAGGATCGTACTGATCCAGACTATGATCGTAGTTATGAGAGGTATGGTCCTGTTGTTTCTATTGGGTTTGGGATCATGAAGCCATTTAGATTATGAATATTCATGTAGGAAGGACATAGCTGTCTTAGCAGCTTTGACCGTGTTGTACATCTGAGTTACACCGTTGCTGCAGACCTTTTACAGCACTAGCCCGGATGCTGACCTTACTCAGTCTCTGCCTTTTCAAGAATTTTAGTTTCAAGTTTTTGCCCTTTCTGTCTAGCGTGTTGGCCCCCCTCCCCTGTATTTTGGGGGTTAGTGATTTGGTTATGGGATGATTGGAAAAGGAATTAATTTTGTACACTCCATATACTGGATGTTTTGTTACGTCTCCTGTTGTCTTCTTCGAGTCCAATCCTAGCTTTTACGATATCTATTTTGGTACTTTCTTTCTGTCTTTGTTGTCCAACATGCATTCCTCTATTGTGAAATACTCTCTCGTACTGATGCAGGTATGTTAGGAACCTTCCAGCCAATCAAAACTATAACTTAGTGCCTTTCAATATGCAAAAGGACCAACATCCATTTGTGCAGTACGATACTGGTTTTTCTCAGTTGGGTCAGATGCCAAGGACACTCAACTACAGGCCTCCTACGAACCCTGTTATGAGCCCTTTTTGTGCCATGGGATCGAATCAGACGTCTGGAGATGCTGCGTACATGATGCAGTGGCCAAGTGCTGTAATGATGTATGCACAGTCATATGAGCCATTTAGACAAGCTGTTTTCCAGGTAGACGACAGTCCCTTAATATTCTTATTGATTATGATTTTAGGACTATAAAGAGGATGCATTAGTTGTGGTGCACAATTGTATGGATGCTCCGTACATCCTGGCCAAAGGTTTATGGGTCTATCTGGTTTTCTGATAACTGCCACAAGGGGATCTTGTACGGACTGTTGAGTTATACATGATCTTATTCTCTATGGAAATTTCCAGTTATCACGTCATGGCTTTGTTATTGAAATGATTGTTTTTAACTCAAAACGTATTAGTAATTCAATATGGAGTGTTGATGTGATTATGAGTGGCAAGAATTGCTAGAAAATAGTTGGTGAGTGTGTGCACCTTTTTTTAGGTTATTTTCAAAATTGTGTTTGTGATCTGCAATTAGCTTCTGCCTTGGTATGATCATCGTGCTTACTTTGCAATTTTCATATCAATGGTCTTGTGTCACACAAATAAAAATAGAGATAGATAATAGCTAGTGCATTTGGACTAATAAAAAGTGGGTTGCTTAAAAAAAGGTTGGCAGACCATGTTAATCGACTACGTATTGTAAAATTGTTTAACTAGTGCTCACATGCCTTGTCATTTATGGTGAGAATGCTGTCAAGGGCCCTTTTTTTTTCTCTGCTGATTCACAAATTATATTTGGGAAATTACATCTTGTTTATTTATATTGAGAATGCTGTCAAAACTTGTGTTTACAATACTACGGTTTGGGTTTATTGATACCAAGTCTGAATAGAAAACAGTGGAGTTCTCTTGATTTGTTGGAGGCTACGGGCTCGTTTTGATAGTGAGACGAGATGAGACGAGATGGTTTTAGATGAGTTGAATAAAATATTGTTACAATATTATTATTTTTTAATATTATTATTGTTTTGAGATTTGAAAAAGTTGAATTATTTATTATATTTTGTGTGAAAATTTGAAAAAATTGTAATGATGAGACAAGATGGATTGAGAGTGTTTTTGTATCCAAAATTCCAAATGATTCTGATTAGACCGGCTCGCACATGCTCTTTCACCTTATTTATTTTCCAAGGTGGGGGTATCTGTGTTTCATAGTTTGTATGCATGCACAAGTGATTATGTGCTCATTGTTCAATGTCTTTCAAATCTGATTTACCTTTTTTTTTAAACTTTGCAGGCTCCACTCTGTCAGCAGCCACTGACGTTTGAATATTCACAGAATCATTGAGTACCAATTATGTGGTGATTGCCCTGCTGCTGATTCACATGCAGACCTCATTATAATTTTAGGGTGCTTGGCTATTAGGTTTATGGATTTTGAGACTCTTGCAATTTCTAGCTTGTTACTTTTTCTTTTATTTTTCAAAATTTTGGATTATAATATTGGTATTGGGTTGTAATGGTTTTACTATAAAACGATTATCCTTTTGTAATGGAACCACGCATTTCATTTGGTGCTCTTCTTTTAATATTGCTTATTTATTTTGATGTATTTCTTGGTTGTCCGGGAGAGAGACATTGCTTAGGAAGTGACAAATCTTGTGATCATTTTGTGTTCAAATTATGCCCAACACTCTATAATGGTTAGGAAGTGACAAATATTGTATTCAGTTGACGCTCGGTGAGTTTGTTTACCGATTGCTTAAGTCGCATCTTCAGTTTGTCGACTCCTAAAATGAAGGCAATAATGTCACATGGGGCTGAGTTTCTTGGACTTTATAATTATTTAATTTTAATTTTGAATTCTTTTAGGAAATTAATATAGCCGGGACTAGGGCTTTCCCTCTAATGTCACAGGGATGATGAGCTGGTGACGACGGAAAAAGATTTCATCCTCTGAACTGCAGATGTCAGACCAAAAAAAAAAAAAAATGATAGGGACTCTTCCTTTCACGATAAATAGTACTTGGTTCTTCAGTGCACAATTATTAGGTGAGATCCCCAGGGTGACTTCCACCAGCTTGCAAATTAATTGTATGTGCGCTCCAGACCAGAGCCTAGAAGTAGAAGAGATGAAAGGGCTTACTTCAAAAACAGAAATATAAGATAAGAAAAGAAAAATGCCACAACTTTGATGGGGCGCATGTGAGAGACATGAAGAGACATGCCAAAAAAAGCATCATTGCAAATGTAAAAGTCCCAACTCCTGTCTGTTATCTATTATTGGAGTAGTCTTACTTATATAAAAAAAAAAAATCTATTATTGGAGTAGTAATAGGGAAAGAATTGTGAGAGACTTCAAACATCACAACAATCATTTCAACTGCAACCTGCCATAAATGCTTGGAGGTGTTCTGTAATTTCCTTACATTTACTTGGAAAACAATAGACCATAATGCAACTTCAGGCCAAATTCCTGCTGGAGTATAAAGATGAAAAACTCAAGCATGTTATAATCAGATGCAGAACAAATTAATATCCATCACATATAGAAAGTGCAAACAATTTGGACTTTATCACACTCCAAATAAATGTAAATTCATTTGGGGAACTGAAAGAAAACCTTTCTCCAGTTATATCTTTTAATATAAGATGAGTTGAGAAACTCGGAAGCAAAATGCAGACTCGTTTGAAACAGAATGGATGTTTCATATGTAGGTAGGGTAACTGGAAAACTGTGCACCCCAAACTGACAATGGAGGAAACTTCTAATCTATCCGGGAAATCAAAAACAACTTATGTCAGAATTGAAATTTTGAGAGTGATGCAGAAAAATTAAGTAACCAAAAAATAAAAATAAAAATAAAAAATCAGAGAACTAAGTTATTTACTATTCTTGGAGCATTAAATAGAACCAACTATGTAATAACCATCAGACTTTTTTAAGAGGCCTCCTTGCATCAGGGGTTTTAAGTCTTCTATAGAGTCACACAATGTACGAAAAGTACAACTCTACATGAAATTAGGCTAATTAACATGAGGTCTTACTTACAAACACGAAATTCCTGCATATTGCTTAGAAACTCGGTACCTTACCCCATTTTGAGATTTCTAGAGAAATATTACAGCACTTTCCAGCATTATTTATCCTCACCTCAATCTCAATGGTTCGTCAATTGAATGCTTCAGCTCTGCACACCTTTGGAAATAAGAACCCTTCTCCATTGAGGAGACCATGAGAGGTAGAAAACCAGCCGATTCCCAGACTATATATCATGGGATATATATCTAAGACATCCTGAATAAATCCTTAAAATGGCACCATAATAGTTGCTGTCACAGAGGAGCTTAGAACCATAATTGCCGCCCAGAGTGAAGTCATGATCGATATCCGTCACCAGAAGCTCAAAGAAGACATATAAAACCACTAAAATAATGTAATTATACACTTAGCAGTCCACAGAGCTGAGGGACGCCATGACTGAACCGATCCCCCAAGGTTAACCTCACAAAGGGTGGTGAAAGACATCCAGCTGGCAACAGAAGCTTAATTAACCCAAATTATTGGACCCAGAAATTTCAGATTCCACTGGAAGCCCAACACCACTTACTACGACCAGGATAACTAAGGCCAACTAACACAATAATAACAACAAAGAGTCTAAGCTAAACAAAAATCTAACAAATACCACCAGACACCAATGTCACAAAGACCCAGAAACGGAATCAAACGATAACTTCGACGTTAAAGACGGCATCAACAATTACCAAAACTCAATCATCACCAGTTGGAAATAGAGTAAGAACCTTCCTCCCTCCTGTCCCATTAGCCGATTCCAAGTCCTCCACAAACCCCGGTACTAAATTGTGCACTGGCGTTCCCATCCTATGCAACGGCTGTGACTGCCTACTCAGAAATGGATGTTCAAATTGCCCACTTGGTGGCGACCCGAAATGCCCCACCTGCCTGTGATACTGCTGTTGCAGCTGCGGGTGGGCTGCCGCCGCTGCGACCGCCGCCATCTGTTGCTGCTGTTGCTGGTGATGATGGTGCTGCAAGGCAGCCATCGGAACAAATGGCAAGAAGTCCGAATTGGGGCGACCAGAATGCAGAAAATGCGGCGGCACGGGGGAGCTCGCGAACAAATGGTCAGTGGCGGGGTCAGCTGTGGCAGCCAATCCACCGGCGCCACCCCCGCCACCTGCTCCAGCGCTGCCGGCGGATAGTCCCTGCATTCGCTTGAGATAAAGACGGTACTTTTGCAAATGGCTGGCGACGTTCTCCCTAGTTAGCCCATCCACACTCATCAGCTGCATTATGGTCTTGGGCACAGCATTCTTGATCCCCAAGTGCGCCACAGCGTCAACAAAGCGCTTGTGGAGCTGTGGCGTCCATACAAGCCGAGGCCGCTTAAGCGTGCGGGCCGGCTCCTCGCCACCGGCCCCAGATCCCAACTCGGCGGAATCGGAAGCGAATTCCGCTGAGTTGGGATGGGGAGGAGTGGTGGCCGAAGCGAGCAAATGATTCGAAGGAGAGGGTTGAGGCTGGGATTGGGGTGGGGCTTGTGGTTGGGTGGGGGTGTTATTGTTGATGTTATTGGGGCTTCGGATATCAAAAGCCAAAGCAAGATCAGGGGTGATTAGGGTTTGGGAGAGGGGCATGAGCTCTTCAGGGGATGGGAGCTCTTCTTCCCATCTGGAGAACCAATTCGAGTCCTCCTCCCTCATACTACTCCTCAAATCTGGCTCTTTCTCACACCCAATTGACAGTTTCTTTTACTTGGACCCTTCCTTTAGTTCTGAGCTAATTCCGGCAGAATAATAGTAAGGAAAGCCAATAAGGGTGGTAGTGATGGTGGCTAGAGAGAGAAACACACAAAACTCTTATACAAATAAACCTTTCTCCTCCCAACCCAAATCAATTTGAGCAAAGAGCACGAAGGAAACAGAGGGAGAGAAAGAGAAAGAGAGTGTTGTTGTGAAGGTGATGATAGTGGAGAGATTGGGACTTGGGAGAAAGAGGAGAAATGGAGGGAGGGAGGGAGGGAGAGGGGTTCGAGGTGGATCTTGTTTCTCTCTTTCCAGCTTCCTACTGTTGCTGATGCTTTTCTTACCGATTTTTATTTTATTTTATTGCTATATTTTTTATATGTTTTTCCCCAGGATACGGGGGTCTCTCTTATTATTATTTTTTTTACTCGAGAGTGTGAGCAAGTGTTAACGAGATCTAAAGTTTTATTTTGTTAACTTTTCCATCCTTCGTCAATAATACTTGTGGTGGCGCGTGAGAGTGACGCTCTCCTCAGCTCACTGAACCAGATGGATAGGGCCAGCCGGTGGGATTGTGTTACCGAATAAGGAGAGTTACAAATGGCAAGAGAAGGTGGGCAGAGACAAATGTACTTTGGAAATGACGCTTTCAGAGTTTGGATTGATGATTCATTTATATTCCCAAAGTTGGCTTTTTTCTGTACGGAAAAATGGGGGAGTTGGGTGGGATTAGTATTAAAGTCTGATCACTTTTTGAGATTCACTTCTTTATTTCTTTAACGTTGTTGTTGAGGGAATCAACTAGCTAAGGTTTGTGTTTGGTTATGGAGATGGGATTTGCTACAAATCAGTCTTTATTTACGGTTGATTTGTAATATATTTTAACTGGCATCATTATTTGTTTTGTCTTCTTTTTTTTTTTCTCTCTATACGTAAACCATCTCTGTTATAAATACTTTTCTCTTATCAGCCCAGCTCTCTCTCTAAATGTAGACCAACTCAGAGCATCAGCTCTCTCTCATTAGTACTTCTCTCTCATCACCTCTCTCTCATTCCTCGATCTCTCTCTCATTAACTCTCTCTTGTTTAATCAGTTTCTCTCTCATCAATTCTCTGTTTTCCGTTTGGTCTCTCTCATCAGCTCTCACTCTCATAATTTAAATTTAGAATGAGCGGTTAGAAACATGTCATATAAAGTATGGATTGACTGATGCTTATGCAAAGTATTTTTCTATGGAGATAATTTTTTTTTTTTAGGTGGTGGATTCTTTTTGGATAGGAACGGTTCAGTGCAAGCACCGGCTATAATTAATTAGGGTTGACTTTTTTGTAATTCAGATTCCAAGCTTCCAATGAAAATCAGATTTTTGTGATTATTTTTGTGTGGTTTCATCCGCAGAAAAGTTGAGAAATTAAATAAAAAAATTCCCCCAATGAAAAGAGGACAAATAATCTCCCAGAGGTTGGAACAAAAGGACACAAAGTGCCAAGAATACTTTGCTTGTTCGGTCCGAAACATATACTTTGGACCAATCGATTTTAGCCATAGGAAATTGAAATTGGAAAGGAGAATAATACGTATTGGTCACTATTTATTTTCATATCTTATATCTATAATTTTTTATATAAGATATAAAGATATTTTTTATAAAATATGAAGTGTGAGATAGTAAATAATGACTAATAAAATTCTTTTTTTAATAAAATTGATGTGGTTGTTTTCTTCAACCTTCATAGAGAACATGCTATAAATAGTGTGCACAGACCAAGAGAATCAATTGACATTGAAAGGAATCGATGGGTCATGTGATAATCATGTGTACTTTCGGTTATTTCTCAGAACAGTTTGTATTAAACTTCCAAGAAGGTGTGAAGAAGGTGTTGAGATCCAATCATTCTTCATATGAAATATCACAATTGTTTTTTTACCTCTCCTCCCTTGACTGCTAGGTTTCAGGTTTCAAAATCCAATCATAATGCTGTATAAAATAAATTTATACAAAAAAAAAAATGACATGAAAATGATGGGATAATTATTATTAATTCATTCATCCAACTCATTTAACTATACAGTTTCGTTACGTACAGTTGTCAATTACAATCACCTTGCAGTCAGATGACATGGATTGATGACGTGGCAGTTGCTATTAAAAAAAAATGAAAAACAGAGTTTCGATTGGCTTCATTCTCCTGCACACACAACCGAAACCAACGCTCAAGCAAATACCCACATTGCAGAAGCAAGAAAATCATAGTAGAGGAAAAATGAATCTTCTAGAGTAAACAAATCGTTTCTGGAACGAAAATAGAGATATGAAAATATGATTTTCTCTTTTACACATTCTGTCGAAGTTGTAATCTCAATATAGTTTCAAGAGGTTGTTGAAAGACCATCGTCTTCACCAAATCTTTTTTTCTCTCTTTCTATTGGAGTATAGCATCTCATATAGAAAACATGGAGTTAAAATCCAAAGAAAAAAAGGCCAAGGCTAAAATAGACAATATACATTAGTTAGTTATTTTCTTTTACGTTGATTTTCAGTATAAATAGGTGTAAATACAGATGATTACTTCACTTGATTCATAATACAATTCCTTTCAGATAGCCTACGTGTATACATTTTCTGTTCTTCATACTTCTTCATTCTCAGTTTATGAAACTCTTGACATGGTATCAGTAGTAAACATTCCACAATTATTTTTCAATACTGGAAATTGATTCTTTCCTCTTCTTTCTTCAAGCTTTTCTGCACTACATTGATTTCTTGTAGTGATTCCTCTGTTCTTTCGATTCTTTACTCTTCTTGTATTTCTTGAAATGGCTTCCATTAATTCTACAGATTCTGCCAATTCTATTCCACCAACTAATCCACCAAATAATCCATCAGATAATTCATCAAGTCCATATTATCTACATCCTAGTGATAATCCTGGTGCTCTTCTTGTCTCGGAGATTTTCAGTGGTGATAATTATGTTGCATGGAGCCGCTCGATCACAATTGCTTTATCTGTCAAAAATAAAGTAGCATTCATTGATGGCTCAATTCGACCTCCACACTTCTCTCAGTCAGTTCTCCACACAGCATGGATGAGGGTCAATAATTTGGTACTTTCTTAGTTGATAAACTCCATTTTCAAAGATATTCAAAATAGCTTGTTGTATGTTAATTATGCTCTTGATATTTGGAATGAACTGAAGACACGGTACTTAAGAAGTGATGGACCAAGAGTCTTCCATCTTGAAAAATCTTTGAGTTGTATAAATCAAGGTTCTTCATCCATTACTGAATATTTTAGTGCTTTCAAAGCATTATGGGATGAATATGTTAGTTTTCGTCCTTTCCCAACTTGCACTTGTGGAAAAATGTCAAGTTGCACATGTGAAATTTTTCCTTTTCTGTTACAAAGGCAGCAGTCAGATTATATTTTGAAATTTCTTGTTGGTTTGAACGAGTCCTATGCATCCATCAGAAGTCAATTACTCCTTTCCATACCATTACCAACTATGGCAAAGGTATTTTCTTTACTACTTCAAGAAGAGAGCCAAAGGCAACTGACCAACTCAGTTTCGAATGAAACTCATGCATTGATGGCAAAGCAGTTCTCTACTTCAGCAGCAAACCAATACAAGTTCTCAAAAGAAAAGGCCAAGAAGTCTTCACTCCATTGTACACATTGTGGGTATAATGGACACACTATTGACAAGTGCTTCCAACTTTATGGATATCCTCCTGGTTGGACTGGACCAAAAGGAAGGAGAAACTACTCTGCTGCTCATGCTGCCATTTCAACCAATGAAGTCTGTGATCAAAATAAGGATGAGTCTCACATGGTTTCTTTAACCTCTGAAGAATTTAATAAACTTTTAGCTCTTGCCAATTCTTCACAACCTTCTCAGCCTTCTTCAAATATCCAGAATACCTTAGCCTGTAACCTTGTTACTTCTGCCCAATTTTCTGGTAATTTTTTCTGCAATTCTGTTTCTACTATACCAGATCACTCTTGGATACTAGATACTGGTGTAACAGATCACATGATCTGTTCACCACATTTCTATTGTTCTCCTCCTAAACCAATTAATATATCTATAAATCTACCTAATGGACAGATTATACCAGCCACACACATTGGCACAATTTGTATTTCCAATAATCTTTTCTTGCAAAATGTCTTGTGTGTACCCTCATTTTCATTCAACCTTTTATCTGTTTCGAAGCTAACACAACAATCTAATCTTTCTTTGTCTTTTTTTGGAACTCATTGTCTTTTGCAGGACCAATCAAAGAGGAGGATGATTGGGATTGCATTTGAGAAACAAGGATTATATCACTTTATACCTTCCTGCACAACTTCTAAATCCAATTCAGTGCATTTTTCTGTTGCTTCTCAAAAGTCCTTAGACCTATGGCACTATAGATTAGGCCATGTATCTTTCTCTAGACTTTCTTTCCTCAAACACTTAGATTCTTCTATCTCTATGGATTCTCAACATATATGTGATATCTGTCCTTTGGAAAAGCAAAGAAGATTACCTTTCCCTGTATCACATACAAAAACTAATAAATTTTTTGATTTGATTTACTGTGACATATGGGGTCCATTTGCAACTATTTCTTATTCAGGTTATAAATACTTCTTGACAATTGTTGATGATTTTACGCGATGCACTTGGGTTTACATGCTTAAAGCTAAGTCTGAAGTTCCTTTTCTGTTAAAAACTTTTTGTATAATGATAAAAACTCAATTTAATGTTGCTGTTAAAACCATAAGGTCAGATAATGGACCTGAATTTTTTCTCACAGAATTTTATAGTGAAAATGGAATTTTATATCAAAAAAGCTGTGTAGAAACCCCACAGCAAAATGGAATAGTTGAAAGAAAGCATCAACATTTACTTAGCACAGCTAGAGCACTAATGTTTCAATCAAATATTCCATTATCTTTTTGGAGTGATTGTGTTCTCACAGCAGCCCATATAATCAACAGAATACCTACCCCTCTTATTAATAACAAAACCCCTTATGAAATGCTTTTTAACAAAACCCCAAAACTATCCCATTTAAAGGTGTTTGGTTGTCTTTGCTTTGCTTCTACACTTCAAAATCACAGACATAAGTTTGATCCTAGAGCTGTCAAGTCTATATTCCTAGGGTACCCCTCTGATGTAAAGGGTTACAAAGTTATGGATCTCAACACTAATAAAGTGTTCATTTCTAGAAATGTCATATTCCATGAAAACATTCTACCTTTTACAGAAGCACTTTCGAATCCACAAAGTCATACATTCCTATTCCCACCATCAGAAAACAGCTGTTATGATTCCACCAATCACACTATTCTTCCTAATTCATCTATATCATCAACTTCTCATGATGATAACCTTCATTCCCATTCATACACTGATCAGGATGTGTCTATATCTCAGAATAATACTATTTCCAATGATCTACTACAACTCAGAAAATCAACCAGAATTCGAAAACCATCTATTCTTTTGCAGGATTATTATTGCAGTCAAGTTACCTCAAATGCAGCCCATTCAACTTCTTCTAATGATGGTTCTACTAAAGGTAACTTCTATCCTATTTCTCCTTTTCTTTCTACTAGCAGACTATCATCTTCTCATAGAGTTTTTCTTGCCTCAATAACAGCTTCATCTAAACCTAACACATATAAACAACTTGTCCAATTTCCAGAATGGCAACAAGCTATGAAAAATGAATTACATGCTTTAGAGTTAAATAAAACATGGGAGCTTGTAACTTTACCTAAAAATAAACAGACAATTGGTTGTAAATGGGTATTCAAAATCAAATACAAATCTGATGGAACCATAGAAAGACACAAAGCAAGATTATTGGCAAAAGGTTACACTCAACAAGAAGGGTTAGATTTTTTTGATACCTTCTCACATGTTGCCAAGATTACTTCCATTCGACTTTTACTTGCTGTTGCTGCAATAAAAAATTGGTACATTCACCAACTAGATGTAAATAATGCTTTTTTACAAGGTGAATTACATGAAGAGGTTTACATGGAATTGCCTCCTGGGCTGCCTAATCAGAACAACAAAGTTTGTAGATTGCTAAAAAGTCTCTATGGCCTTAAACAGGCATCTAGACAATGGTTTGAAAAATTGTCCAACTCTCTCATTATCTATGGTTTCACTCAAGGGAAGTCTGACTGCTCACTGTTTATCAAAAAGTCAGCTACCTCTTTTATGGCATTGCTTGTTTATGTTGATGATGTGTTGCTAGTAAGTGATGATTTAAAACAAATTCAGCTATTGAAGAAGTTCTTACATGATCAATTTACTATTAAAGACTTGGGACCATTGAAATATTTTCTTGGTCTAGAAATAGCAAGGTCTAAAACTGGCATTTCAGTTTGCCAACGAAAATATGCCTTGGACATATTACAAGACATCGGTATCCTTGGCTCAAAACCTGCTGCTTTTCCTATGGAATCAAATCTCAAACTCACTGCTAATGACATAGAGTTTTATGAAGATCCATCAGAGTATAGGAGACTGGTTGGTAGATTGTTATACTTGACAATTACCATACCAGATCTTGCCTATTCTGTCCAAGTGTTAAGTCAGTTTCTAGCAAAGCCAGCTGTTAGCCATCGCAAAGCAGCAATGAGGGTTCTCAGGTATCTAAAAGCTACACCACGGCAGGGTTTATTTTTCTCATCAGCATCAGAACTTCAACTCAAAGCCTTCTCAGACAGTGACTGGGCAGGCTGCCTCGACACCAGGAGAAGCATAACAGGTTTTGCAATATTTTTGAGAAATTCCTTAATTTCTTGGAAGTCCAAAAAGCAAGCCACAATTAGTAGATCCTCTGCTGAAGCAGAGTACCGAGCTCTTACAGCTACAACATGTGAGATACAATGGTTGGTCTATGCCTTGAAGGACTTGCAGATTGATCATCAACAGCCAACATCTCTATACACAGATAGCAAGTCAGCAATGTCTATTGCCACCAATCCAGTTCAGCATGAAAGAACTAAACATATACAAATTGACTGTCACTTGGTTCGAGAGAAACTGCAAGAGAAGCTTATCACGCTGTTTTATATTCCCTCTCGGCTACAATTGGCAGACATATTTACCAAACCACTGGGTTCATTACCTTTTCATCACACTTTGCGCAAGATGAACATTCTCAATATTCATGTTCATCTTGAGGGGGGTGTTGGAGTATAGCATCTCATATAGAAAACATGGAGTTAAAATCCAAAGAAGAAAAGGCCAAGGCTAAAATAGACAATATATATTAGTTAGTTATTTTCTGTTATGTTGATTTTCAGTATAAATAGATGTAAATACAGATGATTACTTCACTTGATTCATAATACAATTCCTTTCAGATAGCCTATGTGTATACATTTTCTGTTCTTCATTCTTCTTCATTCTCAGTTTATGAAACTCTTGACACTTTCTTCTATTTTTTCCATGGCATCCGAAGACTCTTTCCCCATCTCATCCACACAGAACCCAACGCCCACCATCAACCCATCCATTCCCAACTCTGCAACTCACTTCATCACCACTATGCCTTCTCCCATGATCGACGGTAGCGCCAATCCAGACCATACTCAGTGGCTCCTCTGTGAATGTTTTGGTGCTAATGATTCAACAGAGGCTGTTGGTGCAGAGATCAGAAGCTTGGCGACGAACTCATGCAGGTTCCAGACTAAGGAAGCTATTGTCGTCGCTCCAGGAAACCACCGAGTCGGTCTCCGGCTCGTCCACCATGACGTAAAGCTTCCTCAGAAACGGCAGCTTCATCTTCTAGGGAGAGAACACAGAGAGTCTCGGCGATGTGGTATCTTCTTCTTTGAGGGAGAGAAATCGAAGGGAAGAAACACGGAGAGGGAGGGAAATGGTGAAATGGAAATGGAAGGAGGGAGAGGGATCTGGGGGAAAGATCGTCTCCATACAGTACCGTGGAACAGAAAAACCCCCGCCATTGTTCGCATTCGATTGAGTCAGCGTCTTTGTAAAGAATGCCGGTTTTGCTTGCGCTTCAGACCCATTAATCCCTCCAATCCCATCATCTTCAAAGTCCAGCTCATTGGCATTCACCGGAACCAGTCTCATCTTGGCGAAAACCTCATCGGTCTCGGGATCGGCCATGTATTTCACAGCACAAACTCTGCAGGGAATAAACGACACAACCACAAAACGGTGGCAACCTCCTCGTCTCTCTCCTTGAGTTTAAGCTTTAGATCTTCTATCTGCTTGGCTTGAGACGGAAACTGAGAGAGGGAGGGAGAGAGGGACAAAACGGTGCGTTTGGATTTTTTTTTTCCAAGTCAGCCCGCACTTACCCAGCGCTTACACGAGGCGACTGAACTAGAGTTTTTCTTAACTATATATGCTGTTAAAGATCAAATTCATTACTCTGAGATTTCTCTACAAGATATAGGCCAAAATCTAGAAACTCAGTCGTGTAGACTCAAAAGTCCTTAGTCCAAAGAGGTTTGAGTGCTTTTTGGCCAACCTCACTAAAAGGCATCAATGCCATGGAACCTTCATTTTCAGCCACATGGTTTCCATGGTAGGTCACATGCCATCGTTAAAATCTCAAAAAGTCTTCCATATCCGCTTGTGTAGCAATTATCCACAAAAAAGGTAGAACCGCACAAACTTTTGATAGGCCCATATGCAACAAGTACAAACCTTCTACCTCAGATTGGAATGCTCGCCCTTTACAAGATCTCCCATCTTCATGAAATGCTGTGGTTGGACTTGAACTTAACTATTTCATTTTTGAATCCCAAACACTCTCAAGTTGGTAACAGCCTCAAAGAGGACAGGAAGGAGGGAGGCGGGGAGGGGAGGGGTTATGCAAATGAAATACCACTGTAAAAAGGACAGGAAGATCAGAGCAAGCTACAGAAAAGTTGGGCTACACACTTAAAGCGGACTTTGAGAGTGGAAGGGCTGCTGGGAATTGATAAAGAACGAATGCAACAGATTTTTATAAGGTTCCCGCTTCATCAAAGTTAAAAGAAAAAGAAACAAAAGAATGTTCAATTAAAACTTGAATTGTATGGTCCCCTAATTATCTAGTCCCACAACACAATCCTTGCCCACTCCCAACTTCTCATCATTTTGGTACTAGCTAGTGCTCATGTTAGATTTCTTCCTGTACCTGTTCTCCCTCTTTTGAGCTCATTTATCTCTGAAATTTATATCTTATCTCAAAAGGAGAGAGAATAATTAGGTAAGAATGTGCCTGGCTTTTAAGTTGGATCCAAGATATAATAGGAAATAGGTGGTGGGCAATGGATCTAATGCTTTGTCCATGGTATAGTTGGTTTATTAAAAAGAGTAATGAGCCAATAGGACTCCCCTAAATAACAGTAAATTATTTGAAAAATACTCTAGCCACAAAGGAATTATAAAAAAGCAATCTCATAAATTGATTTGGTTCCTCAGATTATAAAGTTATTTTTATTGTAAAGTAGATCTAACGGATCAAATGAAGCAACGGCAATTTATGAAATTGTTTTTATGTAATTTTTTTTTGTAGATATAGCAGTACTCAAATTATTTAGCAGACCTCATTACCACAATATATTTCAAACAAAAATGATTGCTTTAAGTAACAAGAATGCATAAAAGCATCCGACATGGCACTTGGCCCATTCGTCTTGGCCTTTTTCAAAATCTTCAAAGGCCACACTCTTAACCTACATACACTCTTCATCAATGCCATCCAAGATACATTTCTTCATGCGCTGGAACAGTGCCCTTCATGTGCAAAGATGGTCGAGTGTCTCTTGAGTAGGTAGACAAATTTGAAACAGGGGAAGTTGCCGAATCTGCATAAACCCTTGATATATACCTCTTTTTTATCTTCTAAGCAATCAGATCCTTCCATTGTAACATCAGAAAAATGTTCACGCACGATAGATGTTGAACTGAAGTCCAAATCATGACAAGAATATCTAAACTTTAACATCAAGGACAAACCAATGCAGCCTCTTTGCAAGGGCCTAACTATACCATATTAGCCTAGCATGCTGCTTTCAACATGTCAGATTTGGTGACTATACGCCATCATTGATATGCACTAACTATATTTATGAAAACAGTTAGTTAGTAGACACAGGGGGGATTAGAATACTGCATAAACATCAGATATAAGGCAGCCATCCACAGCTTGGCAATATCATACAAAAGTGAATCACCTGAAAGGGTAATGGACAATGGCATCTAACTCGGAAAGGGCAGCAACTAATAGCATCCGAGCAAATAATAAAACTAACATCTAATGCAGCATAGGGACCGTGAAGAAGAAACGTTTTTGAAGATAATAAGTCAACCAGTAAAGTAAGGTTTTTTCTCTTAATCAACCATAATTCTTATAAAAACAATCACTGAATTATATATATTTGACACATATATATCTGGACTTTCAATGGAATATCTGGACTTTTATTTATATATATATTGTATATGGAACAGGCGAAACTACCAATACGATGGAACCAACGCACGCGATGCTCGAGCGTCAGAAATTTTCTGGTTCGGTGTGAGACTTGTTGGGAAAAACGAATGAAATTAATCCTTCTCAGAAGGATGCAAAAATTCCTTCTATTATTAGGTTCCATGGAGTTTTATGCGAAAGTGCAATTTACCAAATTGATGAATTTCTGACTCAGCTTCAGACATGAATTCTGAAATGTTTGAATGAAAGAATTTTCTTATTTTTTTACCCTAAATACAGATTGCTCCCGTTTCCAAAAAGCAGGAAACAACAAGAATCAATGACAAAAAAAAGAAAAAGAAAAAAGGAAGAAGGCCAATTTGCCTTTTAAACTGATGATAGATATGTATTTAAACTGTCGTGTCCCACAACCAATCTCTTCTAGACAGTCTCATCTAAACTCTCTCGCCTTGAAAGCAAGCTTGGATCATAGTCCACCCGGCAAGAGAGCCTTGGCCGGTGAAAGCAACGCCACAGATCTACGTTCAGAATTTGAGTACTTCCTGTATACAGCCTGAAGCCTGCTTTTCGCTGCCGTCGAGTGGAAGCTCACCAGTAGTTTAGCACAGTCACTGTTCGTTGAAAGACCAAGTTAATTTCAAATAAAATGAAATCCATTTTTACACGCAAGAGAACAACAGTGAAAAGGGGAAAAAGAAAAGGCAATTTACATCAGTTGTGGTTCAGAGAAGCCGGTATGGAGCTTAAGGGTCTCGTTCCAAGCTGGGATCATCTTTAGGGTGCAACGAGCGGCATAGACTGCTGAGGCAGCAATCATTGATGGGCAATGCATTATGGTCGCATAATGCATCATACCCAACTCAGCAAGAAAATACACCATGTTTTCCAACTACACAATTTCAGACAATATACAGCTTATCAATATATAAACAATACCAGAGAAGGGTTTTTAGCTTCTGCACTAAATCAGAAAGAATATACTGACTTCTTGATCAGGAAGAGATGCCTTGATGAAACGAACGAGGAATACATATGGTGTAGGCACAGTCAAGGTCCATTCCAGCTTGCCAAGTATAATTTTCTCCATTACAAGAATCTGGTCATTGGTGTAAGCGCTATCTGAAAGGTGTACAAAGTCATTGACCTGCATACAACACAGTTTCTCTTACTGTCAAAGCTAATAAACCCCTATTTGATAGGTAGAGGAACTAGTTACGATATATAAGTACCTCAGGTGGCCATATTTCTTCATACTTGGAGGCCATGAGCATCGCACCGATGCCCACCAACTGCAATTCCTTCCTTGGCACTGTCTTAATTGCCAGGAACCGGTCGATTATATTGATTGTCAGATATAGAGTTTCGAGAGACAGTTCAAACTTCCTATGGACATCTATCAGCCAATCCACCAGAATCCCTCTCATACTTTCATTGATCTCAGGCTGCGAGTCTATGTAGTCATGAGGGTGACTCTCATTCTGCACCACATACAAGAAGAACATGTTAATGTAAAATTTGTGTTGGCATATGTGACAAACCTGCTTTTACGTGAGTTGTAATTTTCTGGAGTTAAAGTCACATGATGTGGAAGAAAAATGTACCTCAACTAATTTATAGAACTTGTATATGTCCTCAACGTATTCCAAAGCAGCCAGTTCATTACCCGCGTCGGCTGCGTCAATATCGACAATCTGCTCCTTAGGTTTTTTGGTCAAACCACAAGCAGCCTGCCAAATAGGGATCAGATTTTAGTCTTTAGAGCAAAAGTAGCCCAAGGAGAGAATAAAAATGTCACCTTGCTACGAGCAGTAAGGACCGAAGAAAAAGCATGTGCTTTCTTTCTAGACATTCCTTCTCCATCATTTTTCTTGTTCACAGGGTTTTCTAGCTTGGCCTTGGCGTCATCGTCCTGTGTATCTGGGCTTATGACGATTACTTCCTCGGCTTTCGGCCTAACGATGGCTTTCTTCTGTGGTGGCTTTGGTGCCCCGGCTTTCTTACCTGCTGCAACTCCATCAAGAAGAAGTGGGGCCCCATCCACATTAACACAAACTTGTTTCTGCAAAACCCCGAGACACCCAGCATACAAAATCAGACATAATTTCAACCACCAAACGCATGATTTTCAATTAAGGAGAGATGAAAGAAAAAAGAAAGATAAACGAAACCTTGTTATTCTCGGCAGCTGCAGCAGCTTGCGCATTTGCTAGCAGTTGAGCACAGAAACTCCTAGAAAATCCATCATAAATATTCAGCAAATGTGAAATTAGAAACGAAAACAATACCATTAAGAGGGGGAAAGTAAGAGAGACCTTGTGATGGGACGATTAGGCTTGCCTTCGATTCCTCGGATATTTACCACATTCCCAATATCTCCGAGTGCTCTGCGGTTTCTTGCTCCGGGTGCATCATTCTTCTTCTGCTTACTCCAAACTACCGCCCCACCTGAAAAAAAACTCCAAGGAATTTCAATAAGAAAGAGTATAACGTTTCTTCTGAAAAAATGGATCGGCGCAGCACATATCAGACAACGTAAGATAAAGGAACAGAAAAATGAAATCCGCTACTGTTCGGTTCCTGAGAAGATAAATTAAAAACAAAAAAGTAAATTTTCCTTGTGTGAAAGTTCAAAATAACGTCAATCGGATCATAAATAAGATTTATAATGCTCTTCTGACAGTTATCTCGACAGACAAACAGAACAGAGAGAATAGAGAAAATCAACCAAAGAGGCCAAAGAAGCCGAACCCCTCGTACTAAAGATTAAAAGAGAAAAAAAAAATAACAAAGAGAAGATATGTTATTAAAGATTAGGGAAGCCCAAACAAAACCGTTCGAACTAACGGGTCATGTGTATCAACAAATAACCATACGGAAACTCATATTCAAAGAAAAATAAAACAACAAAGAACATATTAATCCTCAAAGAATCCCTCGAGGGAGAGTAAAGAAATACCTTTGGGTTGTGGTGGAACAATAGGTCTTGACGCCATTTCTAATCGCTTGAATATATCCGAGAACTAAAGCTACAGCTTACCGGCGACTAATTCCTTTTTGGTCTCTTTATCGCCCCTTCTTCTCTCTCTCTCTCTCTCTCTCTCTCTCTAGGTCGCAAGTAGTAAGAGAGGACGAAGAGTGTCTGAAGCGGGGTGGGCTTTTGAAGTGGAGCCGCCAACGGTCGAATTTTCTTACCTTTGTAACCGTTGGATCTGAGAAAAAGCCAACGGCAGAAGATTGGTCTGGGGAATATCTAGCCGTTGGGGGTTCGCGGACGGGGAGGTCGTAACTCGGAGTGTGATCGAAATTCTGTGCAATAGGTGTAAATCGATGACACGTGTCTTTCTTGGAGTACTGTTTCCCCTCACGTGGCCAGATGAATAAAATGATAGTGCTACAGTAACGATAATTCAACCTAAGAATTCAACCCATAACTGAAAATCCACTTTTTTTTTTCTTTCTTTTTCGTTAATTATTTTTTATATATCTTTAAAAAACTTTAAATCAATTCATTAATATCACTTTCTTAACAAAAAAAAATAAAAAAAAGCAATCAATCACTTTTATAGGTTCAACTAGTATTTTCTTAAAATTAAATGATTATTTGGAAAATCTTTTCAAAAACATAGTGAGAGTGTGGCACGAGAGTGGTCGTTGATAAAGTTAAATGTTCTTTTTTTTTATCATTATTATTTTTAATACATCTTTTTTATACTATCAAACATTTAAAATATCAATCGATGCAGCATTTTCCAAACATTAATACAAATCATAGACAATGGTCCTTACGGATTATGGGGGTGCCATTCAACGGTAAGGCCATTGGCATCACACATTTATATTAAGTTATACTAATTAAAGAAATGTCTTGGTTATAAATGAATTTTATAAATATAAATTTATAAATTAACGTGATTTGATTTGATATGTTAGATTATAAATTTATTTTTATTATAAAACAAATCAAATGCATCACATAAAACAGTTAGTAAATTTTATTTATAGTCGTAGGATTTTTAATTTAGAATGAATGTTCATCCATCACTTATTATTCATTTTTACTTCAATAAATTAATTATCTTCTTCATATCTTATTAGTTCTCTAAAAAAAAAATACATATATAAAAGCAAATTTAATAGAGACACAGTTAGTACACAATCACATGATGGGACATTTTTAGCAGGTGTTGCCAACAATGCCAAGTTTTATGTTTCAAATATAGGTGAAAATTTCTTTTTATCAGTCATTATTTATTATTTCACATCCTATATCTTATGAAAAATAATTTTATATTTTAAAAAAAATATTATAGGTGTGGAGTATAGGAGTGTAGAAGTGAGTAGTAGCTGTGTCACAGTCCACAACCGAAATACATGGGCAATGAGCCATGGACTTTGGGCCAATCTAATTTTCATTTATAACTTCATTTACTTATATGCTACCTGTTATTTGGACTACAATAGAGTTGGTGGGCCTTGGGCCTTAGTTTTATTTTCTTTTATGTCTTTAGTTGTGTTAACTTGGGCCCATGTAGAGGTCATTTTATTTATGTATGAGTCAAGGGCTCATCTATCCAAAAAGTTAATGTAAATTCTATTTTTATTTCTCTTTCTCTTATCGTCTTCTTCATTTCTTCAATAGAGGTGCTCCCCTCTAAGTTTTCTATGTATTTCTCTTTAAGCAACTTGAGGTGTGTTACAAGTGGTATCTAGAGCCAGACTTTCCTTGATATTGGCTACATTAATCCATGAAAATAAAAAAAATTCTTTCATCTGTACTCAACATCAGAGAGTAAGTCAAACAATCACAACACCTTTTGGATGTTATTTTGCAGACAATTAAATATGTCAATAACAACCTTGAAAATTTTCAGAACAACTTTAATGAAGAGTTCTCAAATCTGGAAAGCAAACTCTATGCTTTACAAGAAGAGGAAAAACACATAGCAACCATAAATCCCGTTAAAAACCAGAAACCATTTCCACCATTCTTAGATCTTCCCCTCTGAATCTTGTGTCCCTCTCTTCCTCTCAGAAATTATTTTCCCTTTTCTTATTTTCTTTCGATCATACCTAGCACCACCTACTCACTAATCATCAGATGGGAGTTTGATCCCGATGGCGTCGACGAAGCTTAGACTGTTAAGCTCAGGGAGGTTGCGGTCTCCACCAGAGAGGAGAACATAGACCAAAGTTTTGAATACCGTTTTAGTGATAGTTTCAGTTAAGCCATTAAAACGAAATATTTAGGTATCGGTACTGTTTCGAGATAGTATATATATAGATAAATTATATATATACACACATAAACTATATTTTGAAATAATAACAAAATAAATTATAAACTCAATAAGTTCAGATTCTTCATCCACTTTCTTTACTCCATCAGAGGTTAAAAAATGAAATAAATAAATAAATAAAATAAGGGTCCCATAAATGTAGTACATGTGCAGAGGTAAGTAGCTAACTAGCATTTTATGTAGTACTGGATGCCACAAGGAAAAGAAGTGAAAGATTGGAGTTTGAAAAATAAAAGTAGTTCAACTATTCAATGCAATTATGCAAGTGAGAGAGAGAGAATAGAGAGACAAGGGCAATACGTGTCGTGGTCTAAAGGAGAAAAGGGGGTGTGTAGTGCATAAAAAATGCACTTGCCGTTTTACCTTAATTACAAAAATGCCTTACATGGATCATCAGTTGAGCACTTGAGCTTCCTATACGTGTACCGGTACGGCAGGTAAGAAACACACAGCTTTCCTGTATCGGTTAATGTTCCGGTGTGAAATATTTCGATTGTATCAACTGGTACGGTACAAGTTCAAAACTTCGACATAGATCCCATCTTGAATTTGAAATCAAAGCTCTACCGTTTCAATAACGATGAAGCTAGTGGAAGGAGAGAAGCGTTGGTACTGTCAAGCTCCTCAAGCATAAGGAGAGCACAAAAGGTTCACCTCCTTATGAGACAGTTCAAGACCCTCAAGATTTGCGCGAACCATCTTGTTCTTTTGAAAATATCGATACGAGAATCACTGTTTTAAATTTCATATTGTATCGGCCGGTATGGTCGAAATTTTCCGTACCGGCCACAGGTCCGGTACAGATTCACTACCGGCCAATATTTCGGCCGGTACCGACTGATATTTCGGTTTTAGTTTATTTTTTATTTTTTTATTTTTTCAAGTTATAAACTCCTTTTTTGACTTTCAGTTTAAATTAGGTTATTTATAATTTATATATTTATATATAATTTATTCATATATAGACTATTATTTTAAAATATAATTTATATATATAATTTATTCATATATCGATTATTCCGAAACGATATATGAAATAGTATTGATATCGAAATATCTCATTCCAGTGCCTTAATCGGTACGATATTTAAAACATTGACGAGAACATGCCGAGAAAGAGAAGTCATGTGCCTGGCACCCCCTGATTTTGCCGATATTGAATTAGATGTGCTTTCATTGAGAATTGCAAATCCTTCATGGAAAAGTTTCCAGAAGTTGCTGAAGCCCAAAAGAAACTGGAAGTTTCCGATATCTCAAGGCGGTGGGAGCTGATGAAGACGACGTCGTGCATGGACAAGCAGATTAATGGATCTGTCACAGGGATTTGCCGACAATGCAGAATAAGGACTTCATCGTAGCTCTTCCATCCCAGTCCATCCTCAACACACTCCGTTCTCAACCTCCATCATCGCTTGACACTCCATCTTCAACAGAGTCTCATATCACAGTCCCAACCATCCCAAAAAAATCACAAGACCCTATTTGCTCTGTTTTGCAGTGGAGTCCTGATTTTGTTTCTCATCTTATTGTTGCATTGGATGAAGATAATTCTCCTACGGTAGGTTTGTCTGCTCGGCTTCGAAGGGTTGGGCTTCAACCTAAAAAATTCACATACTCTTTTGTTATAAAAGCTTGTGGTCAGTGCTTTAGTGTTGGAGAAGGTGGGACGATGCAGTCAATGGATATAGGGAATACTTTTTTGAGAATGTATACAGCTTTCACCATAATCGAGCTTGCAAATCGGGTGTTTGATAAATTGACTGAGTGACTGTGAGAGATAGGGGTTCTTGGAGCTCCATGATTGTAAGCTATGTTTCTTACAACTTTCTGTCAGAGGCTTTGAAGGTGTTCCTACGCATGAAGCAATCAAATGATTTTGATTTGAGTGGCAGCATCTCTAAAAGACTTGATGAGCGAAGGGAAATGAGAGAACTCCTTAAGGATTTTGATTCTCCATCAATTTTGATATTGACGAGCATCAATTTGAGTGGCGAACCAACGCCTAAAGATTCTGACTCTGGGAAGGAAGCTTTGAGGACCGAACGAGCATCAATTTTTGTTAAACGAGCTGCACAGGCTGCTGGGTTTCCGCATAAGAAACCAGCTCCTAGTGTTGAGGCCAATATTACAGGTGGTTCCACATTAAGCTCTCAGGCTATGTCGAAGCAGGAAGCATCCACTGCATCATCAAAAGGAACTACACTCAAAGTAGGTGATAGAGTAAAATTTGTGGGTACATTACCTTCTGGAGTTTCCCCACTGCAAGATGGTCCGTTAAGGGGACCAACAAATGGTTCTCGAGGCAAAGTTGTTCTTGCTTTTGAAGAAAATGGTAATTCAAAAATTGGGGTCAGATTTGATAAATCAATTCCAGATGGAAACAATCTTGGTGGCCTCTATGAAGATGATCATGGCTTCTTTTGTTCTGCCAATAGTTTACAACACTTGGATGGTTTTGGAGGTGATGACGTTGACATGCTTGCTATTAATGACCTCTTGGAGTGCACAAAAGAAAGTAAAATCAGCCCGTTAATATTGTTCACAAAAGAGAGAAAAGGCTGTGGTGGGTAGCTCAGATTCATATAGTCTTAAGGAATAGGGAGATATAGAACTATTGGTATATCGGAACTATGAGACTGGTGTATGCAGCAACATCCTTTTATGGTTTTAGTATTATGAAATATGAAATGGTTGAGAGTACAAAAAAAATTCTTGTTTTTGAACCAGGTGGTGGGATAGTTGTGGGCAAGGAAATTAGCACCTTGTGGACAATGTGCTTCTATGGGGGATGATTTGTCATAATCCACAACCGGAATACATGGGTCATGGGCCAATCTAATTTTCATTTACAACTTTATTTACTTCGATGTTACCTGTTATTTGGACTACAATAGAGTTAGTGGGCCTTGAGTTTTAGTTTTATTTTCTTGTATGCCTTTAGTTGTGTTAGCCTGGCCCTATGTAAGGGTCATTTTTTTTATGTACGAGCCAAATAGCTCTAGGGTTCATCTATCTAGAAAGTTAACATAAATTTTATTTCTCTTTCTTTTATCATTTTCTTCCTTTCTTTAATGGAGGTGCTTTCCTCGAAGTTAGCAATTTCTATATATTTTTCTTTAAGCAGCTTGAGGTGTGTTACTGGCTGATGTATAAAATTCTTCTATATATAAAGCCACAAGTAGAGCTCAATTTTATGGTAAGCATCATTTAAAATTGGACCTTCTATGGGAAAAAAAAAACATTTAAAATTGGACCCAAAATATCTATAAATATTTTGTAAAAGGAAATGAAAACCAACAACTTTTAACAAATTAAATAATATTAACTACAATCACAAGCGAACATTTTATAACGCATCAACGGTGGTTTTGGGGGTTCGGAAAGGAAACGTATTAAATCCTTTTCAGAGTCCAAACCTCTTATCTCGGGAGAGAGAGATTCAATAAACCCACAATCCACATTGCCCAAGCCCATGCTCTGAGAAAATCATCAATTTGGTATTTGGACTCCTAGTGGTATGGGCCCTGCGAGTAGTAAGCTTAAGAGTCCAAAAAATTTGGACAATCTGGTGCTGGAAACAATTGGGCCAAGGATCATTAGACTGAGGGCGCAGAGCTTATTGATGCTGTTCTTGATGTTTGAGAAAGGAGGCGTTTGTTTTTACAATTTTGTTCTTCTCATATAATTATTATAATTTTTTTAAATTATTATATAAAATAAAAAATTCAATCTTTTTAAACTCTAAAATAAAAATAATTTTAAAAAAATAGATTCTAACAATATTTTATTCAATTTTAACTTTTATCTCTACTTATTTCATCTCATCGGTAAAAAAAAAAAATTTAAGAATTGAAATTTTCTTCAAGTTCAAGGTACGTCTGTGATTGCACCAAGAAAAGTAATTCATTTTATATTGGAGGGATAATCTTTAAAGGAAAATGCTTAGAGTACCGATGCATCTGACTTCTTTTATTTTGTGATAAGATGAGAATACTACGTTATCTGTATTTCGAAAGTATATAATAATTAACTTATTTCTACAGTTACAATTTTAGAACAAAATGTTTGATTTGGAGAGATATCTAGAAAAATAAACTCGAATTTGAACAATTTTAATGTATAAGTAAAGCTCGAGTTATTCACTAATAAATTAATTTATTATTATTATTTTATATGTATATTTATTGCACGAAAAAAGAAATAATGAGATAACTCGAAGTATTTGTCGTGGGAAGAGGACAAAAGAGTTGTGATTCACGAGCTGTACTGGTGAGAACGAACAAAACCGACCAAAGTGGTGGGCTTGGGCCCCTCAAGATGCGAGGGGATACAACATTCAACGACTTAAATATGTTTGGCGGTTGGTCTCTCAAGGGCCCACCCACTTTTCACAAAAGTCAGCCTCTTAGATTTTGATTGATCGCCACATCATTCGTTAATTAAAATCGATCGTTATCAAGTCACGCATGACGCACCTACTTTTGGTTTCACCAATTATGTTTTTTTATTCTGGTTTCAGCAACATATTTACCATAAATTTCGCTTATTAAATTAAAAAAGTAGGCAAGATATAATGGGTAGATTTTTATTTTTCAAGGCCACATCTCAATTTTATCAAAAAAATATAATGATTCTTAGGTGAGTTAGTCTATATACAATCTCTAAATAGAGACTGTTCATGAAAATTCATATAATTATATTTAAAAAAATTAAAATTATAATAATATCTCTTTTAAAATTATTATTTTATTTTATCTCATTCAGCACAAACAGTGTCCATAGAATTCCTCTTATTTACAGTTTCTTAGACGCAAGCATGCCGCTGAACCAAACCTTGTGTGATGTCAATTACATCTCTTGCTTTACTTTTTTCGCTTATAATTCCTAACAACAGCGTATAGGATTGACAATAGGTAGAAATTAGAGTCAGCTATACTGTTGCCAGTTGCCCCTCACTCAAAAGATGGATTGAAAATAGGCTTAGGCTTTTGCTTTTCCATTTCACAGTAATATATTTGCGATTTTAGAATGCGTAAGATTCACTCATTCTCTTTAAAAAAAAAAAAATTGATAAATTTAAAATTTATATAAAAAAAATTCTTTTTTAATAATAAAATTTATTTTTAAAAAAATACGCAATATTTACACATCCTAATATAACTATAACGTGACATTACTCTTCCATTAAATACGTGGATGAAAGATAAAATCTTAATTTTCACAACCAGGAAAATTGAAAAGAGAAGAACCAAGTAATTAGCATTCTGTCTGTTTTCTATTTTCCCCCGTGGATAAGTAGAAGCACAAACTTCTTTTGTCGCCCGCTCGAGTGCTTGATGGAAAATGTTGAATAATTAATTATTTGAAATATTTAAATCTGGACCCTTGAATCTTGATTCTTGATGACCAACTTTGTGAACCACACACGGCGGCCTCTCAGGTTCAGCTTCTTGACTTGGCCCTCCAAGCTAATATTTTTTTCAACTACAAATTATCTTATCTCATTATTATAATTTTTTCAAATTCTTAAACAAAATATATAAAATTATTCAAATTATTTCAAATTTAAATCTAAAAATTATATTTTAATAATATTTAATTTAATTTTAATCTCGTCTCATTTGTATAATCAAACGAGACAAGAGTTACCTAACACTCAGAATGAGTACGGTATTCCCATCTTTCTACTGTTTGAAGTAGGAAAGGAGCCAAAAGGTGCAGAATGGTACAATGGCTTGTGCATGGACAGAGGAAATCTTGGGATTTTTCCACTTCAATGCAGATGAATTAATATCTGATATAAGAAATTTTTATTTAATATTTCATTGATAACAACAGAGACCTGACTGATCCAATATCTCCAGGAGTTGAGCAGGAATCAAATTAGAGCTGCAAGAAACCCATCATGAAGAGGGCATGCAGGAAGATTCAGTTCTTGTGTTTCCATTGCTTAAAAAGCTTTTCAAGTTTTGCTTGCAGTCTCCTTTATTATGGTCTTTTTACAGCTTATATTAGCTAGTTCATATGGTCGTACGAGATATCTCTTGACTGTTTGATCAAGTTTCAATAGACAGCCCCAATGAATATCACATGTAGGTTGGAAGGAGATGAGCCAAGGTTGCATAGCCAACGGATGTACCAACAACACACGTTTACAGACACCGAACTGTTTAATTGCTTTCCCACGTCTATTTCTCCTATAATTGAGTCCTCCTTTGTGCTTTGCACTGGTAAGTCTTAATGCAGCTGTACATAAATCAGAGGACCAAAAAAACCACGCATTGTTCACAGCCTTTTCTTTTGATGTGATTAATTTGGGAAGTAGGTGCTGGCATTCATGATGTCGAAAGAATCATGCATCTTCGATGAAAGTCTGTAAAACGATAAAAACATGCCTGTTTCACGTTTGGACCTTTTTTATGGATTCGTGCACCCTTCAAGTCACTTTCATTATTTGGTAAAAATCATATACTAAATAATAATGCTATATTCAATTTTTAAATATACAAATCTTGTGTAAACTTATAAAAAAAAAAAACTACTATAAAAAAGTTTGAAAAACTCGAGTTATATTGATGCATCTATTCTTTTGACAAAAGAATTGTGTATTTAGAATTATCTCTAAGATTGATATTCTAAACTAAGAGGATTCTCATCTGATTTCTTAAATTTTTCTTTAAATTTTAGCTAAAAATGATACTCTCTATAATTTTATCTTAAATTTTACTTATCTTCAAAAAATATTCTACATCTCATTCATATCATTTCTCTATTCTACTAAAATAATATTCTTCTATTATTTATTTATTAATTTTTTCTCTCATTTCTATTTACAAACTTAACTACTCAATATTTTTTCTTATGTTTTGAACTATTATTTTAGCGAATAATTTAAACAAAAATTTAAATTATTTTTTTTTGCAGTTGTGATAATATTTTTAAATTTTTTTTTAAATTTTAGTAATTATTTAAATTATTTCTAAAAAAATTATTTAAAACTATAATAAATATTAGTATGAGAGAAAGTGTAGATGATTAGAAGAAAATTTTATTTTATTTATTAAAATAAAATATTAATAAAAGATGATTTAGGGGATAAATAGTAATTTTCTATATTTAAAAAATTACTATTCATTCCCTAAATCAAAACTCTAAAATAGAGAATGGGATGGGAGGGAATTTTTCAACTCCTCCCTAAATCTTTTCTCATAATTTAGAGATAATAGTAAAATAAAACAGCCTTTCAACTACCAGAAGAAAAAGACAAGGCCGGTTTGAAGCAATTCATCTTCATATTCATTTGCATATGTGACTAGAAATTGTCAAGCTCTTTGACATTTTAGATCAAACCACAAGACTTGAATACTTAAAAAGAGGACAACTTGCTGTAGGACACGGCAATGAAACTCTTGCGTATGCGCGCGAGAGTCTTGTCCACAATATTACAAGTTGGGTTAATTGTGAAACTAATATTTGTGTTTTACGTTTGTATAAATCGAGTTACAGGTTTTCAAACTTTCGGAAAATTGACACCTTGATGGATTTAAGTTGCGTTTAGATACTGATATATTTTTTAAGTATTTTATGAATAATACTGAATAAATAATGATAGAATAATAAATAATAATAATAAAATAATAGTGAATCTTTCTCAATATTCAAACTAGGCCTTCAAAATCCATCCAACAAAAAAAAAAAACTACGGCCTTAAAAAAAACTCGTAATTATATATCTGATAATAGTTATTAGAAAACTAATGAAAAATGGCCACGCATCATGTATCATGTGATAATTTTCTATAAGTTTTCTAAAAGAAAATTAATAAAGATATCTAAATCCAAATAGAATAATGGCAAACCGCAAAAGGACCTTTGAAGAGTGTTGAACGGTCAAGGAGGCAGGTGACAGAGAGAACGAAAAAGAAAAGAGAACGAAGAAAGTGTGTCTGCATGTGTGCACGTGGAACAAGAACGCGTGGGGTCCTAAAGGCCACACTGGTCAAAACGGTGCGTGCTGAATGGCTGAGTCAGCATAGAGATGGATAAGTAGGTCCCTCATAAAGGTCTGACACCTTTTGTTTTGCCCCCATATCATTGGGCAACCGTATGCCCTACGTAATCTGTCCGGATGGATGAGTTAGCTAGGGCTTATTATCCTCTTATATTTTATTGAAAATGAAAAAAACGTGTTATTTCTTAAAATTTTAATCATTTTCTTTCAAACGTGACATTATTAAATAAATAATTATTAATCAACCACGTAAAAAATGATGAAAAGAATATGGTTAAATTGCTTATAAAATATCACAGTTCCATATTAGATATTATATTTGAAAATAATAAAATTTTTATTAATCTTGAGTTCTGTTATATATAATATTTTTTGTGCACTTTACTAATGTAATTGATCAAAATAATTATTTTATATTAAAAAAATGACGCAGTCAATCATAGTAATGAATTACGCAAAGAATATATAAAAATGACTACACATAGAATTTTTAATTAATTTTTTACATTTTTTATGAGACATCAAATTCAGAGATGAGAGCAATCATCCCATGCCATACATTTTTTATACATTTTTTTACATTTGATAAACATGATTTATAGACTTACAAGAATTAAATTCATGGACCTTGGGTTTATTATAAATCGAGGCGAATAATTATTCTAAAGTGAATTATATTTAAATCAATCATTAAGAAATAAAATCTATAACGTGTGTTTTGTGTTCTTTGAATGTTTCTGACCAACAACAAAAAAAAGTCCTTTTAGTTGTTATTTTTGTTGTCTTGAAAATCTATGGACGCGTTTGAAATACATGGAAAAGTTTGTCAAAGAAGACGGCACCATGAATGAAACAGTAAGTAGCCGACATATAATTAGCATCAAGTTTTCACATGTTGTTTCAGTATTTTGCAATCAACATCTCTGCCATTGGTTTGTCCCAAATGCAGATATTCAATGTCCCTTTCCCAGTACAGTCAAGAGATAGACAGCATACGCAATAAAACATGAGAGAAGCAAAGCCCATGCGCACAAGCTTGATCAAGAAAACAATCACTTGATCCAAAACTAGAAAAAGGAATTTTATCAAATGTGCATCCAATTAAACATAAAATTTGTGCAATCTGCATGAACATTCACCCTCTTTACCCTCTTTATCTATAAATTCCCCAAAAGTTTACATACAGGAAAGAGCTTATGAAATGGCACTTATTCTGTGCAGACTAGCTAAAACAACCCGATGGTGTAAATAAACGAGTGCAGATCAAGGTTCTCTACATACATTCATCTCAGGACTCAGTTCAGAGTCATAAGCTATAACCGCCTCCTTGTCCTTTGACAGAAGTCTATATACCTTAATGTATTCAATTTGGCAAAAAAGAAGTTTTCAAGCGTTGATTTCCCTCCAAATCAGAATTGGGCGGGCCCTCCAGCAGCAATGGGGGAATGAATTTGCCAGAGTTGTTAGGGTTCTTCCCGCCAACTTCATCATGGAAGAAACACAAAAGGCCTAGTTGCTTTTGGGATTAAAAAAGAACCCCTAGCGTCGTCCATGTGACCAATGCCGGTTTTGGTTCCCGGGCTTTACATGTGGATTTCTATGGCCAAGCCCCTGCTTAGGTAGATCATGCAACTCCATAACCTGTATCGTCCGCTGCCTCTTAGCTGTTGAACATAAATGTATTACATCCACGTCAGATTTGTTCAAGACTCACTTGTCAAAAAAGAAAAGACCTTTAAAAGATTCATTCAAGGCTCTCAACTCACTTTTGGCAAATGGGTACGAGATATTTCCTTGTTGAGTTATATTGTTTCCAAAGTTTAAGCTATTCAAAATTTCCAAAACTCCCACTTTAGACCAGTGTAGACTTACTACTCCAATTCCTAATTTCAAGAGTTTACAACCCCCTCCTCAAAAGGGCAAAAACCGGATAAAAAGAAATAAAAACTCAGGAAAGCCTTCTGGATGAAACTAATGTGAAAGTGATTATAATGCTAAACATTGAATATCAATATTATAGTGGAAGAGTCGTACCATTCTCAGCTTGTTGATAACGCTCCTGAAGTTTCCTCTTTGTAGCTTCAAGTTTCACTTGGACTGTGACCTCATCCGAACACTTGAATTTCTAGTTTCAGAAGAAATAGTTATCAGAAAGATCTCAAAACTACAAAATTTAAAGCTGCAAGAGATTCTTACTTACATCCTGCTGACCAGTCACTGGCCTCTTCTGGATAGCAACCTTATCAGATTTTTGCTTGGACTTTGTCTCATCACTGACCATTTGCTCTGTACTTATTTTGGGAGGTCTTCCGGGCCCATAATCAGTGTTTGAAGGCTTATTTGGCTTCAGGACGACTTCCTGTTTCTTCACTTGATGACTCTTGTTGTCCTTGGTCAACACATTTGCAACATTGGGTGTCTGCTGTTTCCGCTTTGTATTATTTTGACACTCTTGCGTTGGTTTTCTTCCATAATCACGATTATTGCTGAATTCCCCACTGTTTCGAGGATCTGAAACAGCAAGGGCTCACATCATGAAACTAAGAACTGAGGAATTAAAATTAAGAAGCAAATAGCAAAAGCTATTTAAGATAAGCAGAAGATATTGCAAATTAAACTCACTTCCATCATCATCCATGCCATCAAAGAACTTTGCATAGTGAAGTTATTGGACACCCAAAGAAGCAAACTCCAGTCAGTTCCATAAACAATACGCTAGAGGAATATACACGTTTCCCAATGACTTTCAACAAATGCAAAAAGGATGCGTACCTGTGAGAGCTCTATTGAAGTGGGTTGAGTAGCAAAGAAAAGTCCATCCAGAGGAGGAGATGGAAGCCCCTCATATTCGTCGACAACAGATGGATTTACCGAATCCGGGGTACCTCCCGAACCTACTAATTCATGAGTATAATCAGTTTCCAAAACTAAATAAAGAAATAACAGCAGATACATCTCAGGTTATAATAAAATATAGGGAAACAAATTCATACCCGAAACAGCTCCAATACCCACAACAGCTGGAGCTGAAGCACTGACCCATTCATCTACCATGTCTTTCCAACCACTGCAAGCCACAAAATCAAGAAAAAATATATCGTTAAGGCTCATTATAAATAAACTGAAACAATTAAAGAACCAATATAACATGTGTGGGCTAAGAACCATCCAACAGTCGTGTGGACAAACCGAATTGGTCACAGGTTTAGGTAATCCATACTGACAAAAAGGGCAGTTTACCAGAGGGTGGTTAAGTTACGTGTACAACCATGAGAATGCACGACGACTTCAAAAAAAGGACAAAAATGGATGACGGCAATCAAACTGGAAATGGTATCATACGTCATCCTCAATTAATGATGCGAATATACGAATGGTAGAAAGCTTGCTCCAATTGGCAATGGTAAGCTGTACTTAATTAAGCATATGGTGTGCTTGTATTAGAAAAATCAACATCTGGCTTTTAGTATACCCCAAAGAAAACACACAGATTCAATGCCAAAAGGCAATGATTGAACTTGATCTTTCAATCATTCCAACAAACATAAAAGGCAGGTGAGCTGCAGTTAGCAAGAAAAAAGGATTTCATACTCGATAAGAGTCCGTGCAAGGTGACGAATCTTCTTCGATGCATGCTTCCGAAGCCTATTGACAGCCTTTCCTATCTCAGTTGCCTGACAAGGAAAAACTTTGTCAACCCAAAACTCATCCAAATCTTTTTGAAAACATGAGGAACCAAAGAACAACTGCTGGTGCCCAAACAAGTGGCAAACTAAAGGAAAGATTCAAATCAAACCTTCAGAGTATCCACGGTCAGAGCCATCAACTGAAGCCTCCTCAACGATTCAAACAAGATTGAATCAGACTGTCGCAACATTAACAAAAGCACCACAAATCAGACATCAGAAAACTCAACAACTTTACCGATTCTCATCATTCCGGCCAAACAAACAGCAAAATTGTATATAAAAATAAATACTCAAAACCCATTTCAAAGATCCATAAAACTGCAGGGTTAGTAGTATAAAGTCTAATTCATCATCAACAAAGTTTACAAGACCCCCAGCTCCTTTGCCACGCTAAAATTAAAAAATTGGACCAAAATACATGAGTGCTAAAAACAGATAAACATACTACTTCAATTGAATTGTCGAAGACAAATACCTCTTCTTCTCTGTTATAAAGAATCTCTTTGATCCTCAAAACCTCACCAACAATCTGAGACTCTTCCTCGATCTCATCAGTCAATGCCTCAGCTTCTCCATAGCTGTAAGTGCTAACCTGGTTCATGTTCATCTCTCCCTGATCATCTCTACTGCTATTCACCTTGCTCTCCTTGCTAGCCCCAGCCTCAAAAGCACACCCATCTCTACCAAACCCGCTATTCTTACAATTTCCATCATCATCATCTTCCTTTTCTTCTTCACTACCAGGCACTGCCAACTCGACCCGGTCGCAACCCGAACACCGCGTCAATCTGCACGAGAAAAGCCTCTCGGCGATTCGATCTCTCCGCAACCTGAACTCCTTGGGGCAATCCGAAGACGCCACCATGATCGCATGGTCGATTATGTCGAAAATGTCAGAATTCGCAGTCCGAAAGTAATTCCTCCAGTATTCCAAGGATCCGGGTTTCTTCGCCATGATTTAACTCCGGGAATTCTAGATCAAAAACCGGATTTCAGCAAATACACAAGATCAGGATCCAATTTTCATGTTGTTCCGATGATGCCCAGAAAACAATTTCAACTTTCAGAGAGCGCCTAGATATCAGGCAATGACTTCCGGTTGATTTCGAGTACTATGCAGGAATGGGAGAAAAAAAGTAGAAGATAACTTTGGAGTTTTGATAGCCCACCGGGGTTCAGAAACTGATTTTTGTTTTCTTTTAAAATTTATCCTGCAGATTGTGGATTCTACCGAGAATGTTGATAAAAAATTATGGTGGTTCTTTGATTCACAAAATGAATTAGGTAAAGGTGGGATTTAGATCAACAGCACCACAATCATCGACAGCTATAAAAATTAACCAATAACCTACAGAAACAAAGAACGTGGTTTCTGTTGGTATGAGCCCGAACTTTCCCGGAAAATCTCCGGGATTTTCTCCAGAAGAAGAGAAAAAGACGATTGTCGAGGGCAACACAGAGAGAGAAAAAAGTGAGAGAGAGAGGGGTCAGGTAACGAAAATGGAATATTACAGACTCTCAAATCTCCCTCTCCGTTTGCTTCTTCTCACAAAATACTAGGTGCTGCTGCAAATACAGCCAAAAGATTATTTTCCTTTAAGAAGACTAAAAACTAATATCACCGTTTTCCACTATTAATAAATAAACCAATTAACTATTATCGTTTATTTTAGTTAGTTTGTTAATTAATTAGAAATATTGGGATAAAAAAAAAAAAGGTAATTTCGGAGGTTTAAGGTTTTGTTTTTTTGGGGGGGGGGGGGGGGGGGGGGGGGGGAGTTACGTACTTACGTTGGGTTGTCGGACACGCAGTTGAGTTGTGTTTTAGGACTTAAATTAGCAAGGGATGGGAAGGGAAATGCTTCACCAGGCGCGTGGATTGCTATCTGGACGGGACGGTGATGGAGTGGGATAGTGCGGTTGGTCATTCTGGTGACACGTCGGATTTGTCAGGTGGTTTTAATTTTACGGTGAGCGCGCCGGCTTTGAGGGAAGGGTGCGAATGTGGGAGTGGGACCCATCATTTCACGCTACTGCGTTGCTGCGCGGTGGGTAATGGTCGTGCATTTCACGCTGCTGTTCTGTGACGTTAGTTTTGGTTTCTGTTCACTTTTCTGTTTTTTTTTTCCTTGATGCTTTTCCTAGATTTACCTCCGGAAACACTTTGAAAAATTTTAAGACCTAGACGGAGTTTGACGCTTGTGACTTCGATTAAAGAGAGAGAAACCGTGGTAAAAGAAAAAAAATTATTTTGGGTAAAAAACTCGACATAAATGTGACTTGTAAATGAATTTTTAATGAAACAAATTAATTCATAAACTCGATGTGTTATTTAGAAAGTATGAATATATTTATATAGAAATGTTAGTATGCCGCTTTAATTTGGTCTTTTAATTTGATAGTTTATATATTTATTTTTTTAATTTTTTAATTTAATAATTAAATAAATAATTTTTAATGTATTGATATATTTTTTATTTTTTATAAATATTAAAATATATTAAAATAAAAAATAAAAATAAAAATCCTTGTACTAGGCGATAGAGCACCACTCTATTTATAAACTTATTTATTAAAATATAATATTTTGACATTTATGAAATTTCACAGAAGTCATGTTTAAACATTTATTTTTAAAGATTTACATATAAGTTATTGATACACACATCAGATTTATAAATAAATTTTTTATAGCTCGGGCTTACATTTCTCGAAATTCAATAATTCAAATTTCAACCACTTGCATTTTACTTTTCAATGATATTTATTATAATAATTCTACTAGCAACGTATTTTATACACCAGTCTACAGGTCCAATGATCTGCACACATCTCTAATGTCTAAGTCAATTCTATGAGCGATAGAGAGGATTTTTCAATGTAATAATGCATGAACCTTGGTTTCTAATATGGAATTAAGCTTTTATACTTCCTATGGAGGTGGACTCCATTTCCTATGTCAGGGGCGTTCGTCTCCTATACAAGACACCACGCGCGTCACGTTTAATGTGACATAGTTCTCTCAGGTCAAGTTTCCTGTGACAGGTGGGTGAGTGCGGCCACTTCGTAAGCATTCTATTAGAAATAATGTCTCCAGTCGAGATCTCATGTCTACGTTTTGTATTTGCACATTTAATGCAACGTGGCATCCTCGCAAGTCATTCGGACAAGATTGCATTAGAGCAAGCATTATCACATCTCTCTTTTTCGACCCTCTTTCTTCTTTATCGCTTGGTGGGCCAGTTATATTCTGGTAGTTGGGCTTCCTATACCTAGTTCAGGCCCAATCTAGCCGGGATTGAAAATATCCCTTCCAATTTCCTTATTTCAATTCTTGGACCAATGAATGCGATTCCCACATTATTGGCTAATGGCATGGTTTGAAGTTTGAACCCAAACTCAAAAGACATATAGGTCACGAGTTGAATGAAAATTAATGCCTTGTTACAGTATGACACTTAATTGGTTGATTTTGTATATAAATTTATTATAAAGTTTTTACTCCAAGTTTCATCTTGATTAAAATTATTCTGTAATTAATTAATTACTTGTTTAATAAATAAAATCTGTTTGCATGATTATGGAAGGCATAAACTCCTCCTGATTTAAAAACAAAAGACCACCTTCGGAAAGTTGTCATGGTTTTTCCCTGGTTTTGAGACCACATTGACATGACATGGCATCCACTCACTCGCGAAAGGGAGAAAACTGTGGATCATGAATGGCAGTAATGCATTAGTAATGTTGCAACTGATCACAAAACATATGAAGGTAAAGGCAAGCAAGGTATTCAATGCTCTCACGTGCTTTCAACGCTATTTTTTTCTTGTTGAAGGACAAACTCTTCGTTGTTTATATGTATAACGTATGAATGCATGTAACGTACGTATGTTAACAAAATCTAGCTCATCTGAGTGTATTGTTGAGCTAGATTTTGTCCTCATAATCAAATGTCAATTTATTTTAGTTTCTATTGATAAAAAGGAAAATGATAGTATGACTACTAAATATGCTCGTCAAATATATCAATTCATGTATTTTTAATTTTAATTTTAATTTTTTCTTAATAATTAAAGAAGTGACTATTAGTAAATTTATATATATTATTTTTTTCTTAATGTTTAAAGATGTTTAAAAAATGATTAAAGAAAAATAAAAAAACTCATTTGTACTAATGTGCATATTTTGTAGGCACATTTGGTAGTCACCTTAGCATTGTCCTGATAAAAATGATTTTATCCGTGATACTATACTACATGTACGTATAGGAATGGATATATAGGTCAACTCGTATGACGATTGTCGAGAGGTCCAGTTTGGATATAAAATTAATCTCAACTCATCTTATCTAATTATTACAATTTTCTTAAATTTTCACACAAAATATAATAAATAATTAACTTTTTTCAAATCTCAAAACAATAATAATATTAAAAAATAATATTCTGATAATATTTTATTCAACTTTTAATTTTAATTTCAACTCATATCATCTTACTCACTATCTAAACAACACCTAATTATTAGCTTATGCATGCGTATAGTATATATCCACTAAACCTATTTATACGCTACCCAAACCAATCTATCTAATATTACAAGAGCATTCACATTGAGTTGAACAAATTTATTTTTCAAAAATTATTTAAAAATTATATTTTCCTATTTTTCCTATTTATCTTTCCAAAATCTTTTATATCCCACTCTCTGCACTTTATCTAGCTATTAGATTAAAATAATTTTTCTCTATTATTTTCTTATTATTTTTGTTACTCATTTATTTGTACATTCTTAATTACCTAGTTTTTTGTCTTTCGGGGAAAGAGTGGAGAGAAAGTTTTTAATATATTTATTTTCAAAATTTTGAAATTATTTTTTGTGCCTGTATTTTTGAGTTTTCTTCTGTAATGATTTTTTAAAATTATTTATCGTTCTAGACGGTAATGTTTTCAAAATTAGTCCTTTTGTAATAATAATATTTTTTTAAAAAAATTATATTTTCACAAATGGTCCAATTTCAATTATAACAAATATGAGCACGGGAGAAAGTGTAGATGATTAAAAGAATAGTTTATTTTGTTGGTCATATGAAATATTTATAAAAAATAATTTCGGAATGAACAATAGCTCCCATATTTAAAAAGCTACGGGTCAAATCTCAAAATTTTCTCCAATAATAATCAGCTCGATGGAGAGGTTTTTTTTGTAAGTTAAAGCTTTTTACTCAATTTTAGGCAAGGAGTTCTTATACTCACCTGGATGGAAATGCTCTATTCATATTATTATAACTATTAAAATATATTTTAATGTTACATTTAATAAATATTGAAAAATTATTTACCATCCTTTATTTATCTTTTAATCTTATGGTACTACTACATAAGATAATCATCATATCATTTTTCTTACTAAGTTACACATGGAGAGAGAGAATTATATTTAAACTATATATCCCATGACCTTTTTAAACTATGAAAAATCATTCTCATCAGCTACTATATGCTATCTCACACTTATGAAAAAGATATAAGTGTAGGGTATGAAAATAAATAGTAGTTGATGTATAGTAAATCTCCTAAATTATATATCCCATGATTGTATGGTGTAAAAAGAAAAAAGAAGAAAGAAAGAAAGAGCAAAATAAATTATTGTACAAAAACATTTATGGGTGTACAGGAATCGACTAGCCTGGCTGTCACCGACGAGAACCAACCGCCATAATTAGGAACCAGCCAAAACCGATCAGTCGGTGGTAGGAATTTGCTAAAATCAACATTCGCCTATTCGGTCCCAATTTGAACCAATGTCAAATCGTCGAACCGACTAATAGCAGATATATGTATATTTTTTATATATGAAACGAAGTCGTTTCACTTAATTGAGTGAAACAGAGTCGTTTTAGACATGAAGTTTATACCAAAAAAAAAAAAAGGTGAAACAACGTGCCATTTCGAAGTAGGGTTTAATAACCCTCCCCCCTTCTTCTTCCTGTCGTTCCACTTCCCTCCAAAGTTTCAACTCCCTCCCAATTCTCAGTTTCTCTGTCTCACTTCCCTTTAATAAAAATGAAGCTGCCATCTCTAGTCTTGCAAACCCCCACATCACTGCTACCCTCCATTTGTTAAACTCAAGCATTGCCGACCTTCTCTCATCTTTTTGTCGTCTCCAACTTCTCCGTGACTCAAGATCCATTTTTTTTATTTGTTTTAATTTATGATTTTGTTATAAATTTTGAGTTGATTTGTTATATATTTTTTACTTTTTTTGTGAATTTTGAGTTGATTTGTTTTGAATTTGTTATATGAATTTAGGATGGGTTAATCACTGATGAACCAATTGTTGAACCGATCAGCACCGACTGTAAGATTCCGGCCGGTTCTGTCCCTCCCTTTCTGCTGATTTGCCGATTACAATCGGCATCCTATTTCTAAAAAAAACTATCGGTGCGGTTTCGTACCGGATAATATCGGTTTTCAGTACTAGACTACACGTGGTGAATAACCACTCAGCACCTTGCAGCCTTTAATTCATCAAGTGGTCCCTCCCTCCGGTTGCCTAAACGACACGTCATCGAATTAACAAATATTAAATTAAAAATATATAATAAGATTCTGGTGGTGGGTGGACTCGCATTTGCACGACACGATCCTATCTTATCAAAGTCTGAACCTCATTTACTGACGTGTACAGATGATATTCTTTAATATTCAGGAGATGTCCCGGTGGAATTTACAGTTTAGCCACGTGTACGGCCTAGATCTTTTTAACTTCTTTTAACTCCAAGTCAACCTGATATGAAACCCAATCGGCTGAGCTGGACTTCCATTGTATTGGGAATGACAGGTGTATCAGAGCAGTGCACTGTTTCAACTCCACACAAACAATTGTTTGGATAGGAAAAACAATACGGCTAAAATAAATAAATAAATAAATAAATAAGAGAAATGATATATATATTTATTTAAGAACTAAATTTATATGAGATTTATAAAAAAAAAATTAATTTTTTGACAATAAACTCTACTTTATTTTAAAAAAAATGTGTGATATTTGGTTGCAAAAGAATTTATAGGTATATCATTTTTGTCAAATCGCCTCTTATCTAAAAAATTTAGCCCGTATAGACCTCAAACTGAATTGAGATGAATTAAGTTTTTTATAAATAATAATGAGTTGAGATGACAGAATGGGTTTTATGAAACCCATCTAAGATGAGCTTAAATGTATTTTGATGTTAAGATGAGTTAAGATGTATTTATAAGAAGTTAAAAAATGTTATGGGTCCCACAAGTAAAGAGGTATTGAGTTAGAAAAGACTGTGAGACCACATGTAAAGAGAGTTGAGTTTAGTAATTTGGAAGTTATGTATTTAAATACTGGACTCAGTTTAAAATTAGAATGAACTGAGTTGATCTCAATTCAGTTCAAGTTTCAAACAAGTCCTTAAGCTCATGAGAAAGGGTGAATTTATTTTATATATATATATACATATATATATATATATATATTTAACACTCCATTCACTTGTGAAATATTTAATTAATTGGATGGACTATAGAATTGGAATTGGAATTCAAAATTTCTACTTTAATGGTATGTAGAATCATCACTTGTCTAAAAAGAATAAAATTACGAGAAAAAATGTAAATTTTATTTTTATATATTTTAACAATTTTTAAATTAGATTCTCCCAAGCAACTGGAAAGATTAAGAAGAAATGACATCATAATTATAGGGAGTAGAATTTTTTGGATTTTTATTAACCTGTAGGACGTAGAATAATTTTCAAACTATACTAAATGGGCAATAATTATCGTAGGATACTGTAACTCTAAATTTTATTACTCTATGCTATTGCTCAATGTAAATTTTATAAATAATATTAATTGGTCAATAAATGGTAATCTAATCTATTTCATATGTTGGTCATTTTCTTATTCTAAGTTATAAAAGAGTTAAATAAAAGCTCTAAATGATTTCGATGAAACAAAAAATCAAACACAAGAAGAAAAGGTATCATTTGTATGCCTAGAGCGAAGGTGATTAGGTGAACCGCATGGAATCGGCCTGTTTGGTATAATAATTAAGGCCTCGTTTGGATGCTGATGGTCGGGATTGTTTCTTTTAGTTTCTAAAGACCATTTTGATAGGTAATAGTTTAAGTTGAATAAAAATTGTACTTAGTAGCCATACATCACACACTTGTTGCGAGAAAATAAAATAAAATCAGTGTGTAATTTAAGACTGCTGAGTAGAAGAACTCATTTAAGATTATTGTTAGATTAACCATTATGAAAGAGTTGTTATTACCGTTTAATCAACAAGCCAATTGAGACTATCACTTGTAGCAATGTTGTGTAATTAAGTCACAAGACTCTACTCATTTCACCTACGATAAAAGGTGCAAGAAAAAGAATAATCATGAAAGGATTGGTATCAAAGGCCATTCGAGAAGTGCTGTGTTATATAATAGCAATCCATCTCGATTCTGTGTTTATTAATATACAATTATACTTTATGAGAAAAAGGTTAATTAGCAGAAGAAGAAAGATTAGATCTATTGAGCAGAGGAATGCCGCAGAGTACAACCCTCCCTACTCTGTTGAAAGTGATTGTTTCTCGAGAAAACAATGACATTCTTACACTAGGCCGTACGTACATGTTCAGCGTCCTGCCAAAACTCAAGCTGGTATGTCTCTCTCACCTAGGTTTATGGAACAAAGGCATGATTCATAACATGACCAGTAATAGACTAACAAATGCAACTTAAAAAATTACGCTTGCTAAAGGATTTAAGAACAAGGCAGTGAAGGAAAATTATCATTGCCCTGACAAAGTAAGCTTAAGCCATAGTGTTCGAAGTTCTTGCCATGATCTCTCACATATATTCCTTGTGGCAACAGTAGTGAGACTGCGATTATAAAAAATATTCCAAAAAATAATTTTAAACTTCCAATTTCCGATCGCCATTTCTCCTTAGCACCTAAAGTTTGTCAAAACCACCATCGGCAACTCCGGTCAAAAAATCTGTAGATCTATGTTAAAGATTGTGTATCCGGTATCCACGCTAGATTTGCCTGTGTATACAGAAGCATGCATGACTTCTATTTTGCAGGGAGGGGCGTACAAAATATGTACATGTGCACTTGGGAGGGTAATATTTGTGCACATACATGTACATGCTAAAGAGTTAAAAGGAGAGGGCTCACAGAGACATTAGGGTACGGAGATCTTCTAAACCAATCTCCCTCCTATCCTTTGGGCCCCTACCTCCAAAAGCTTCCCTTGCAAGTTTCTTCTTCTTCTCTTGCAACTCTAATATCCTCTCTTCGATGCTGTTTCGAGCAATCAACCTCACAATCTTCACCTTCTCCTCTTGCCCGATCCGGTGGACCCGATCCATTGCCTGATCCTCGACTGCTGGGTTCCACCATGGCTCCAATAAGTAGACTCTAGAAGCAGCTGTGAGGTTAATACCTGTTCCTGAAGCCTTGAGACTAGCAAGTAATACTGTGGGCCCATCCTCTCCAGGGACTCCAAATTCTTTAATTATCTGAGCCCTTTTCTTTGCATTCATAGATCCATCTAAGCGCAAAATCTTGAAACCAGCAGCTTTTAGCGGTGTTTCAAGAAAGATCAACATCTTACGGAACTGCGAAAATATTACTGATTTTGTAGCTGGGTTTTGATCCCTTGATTCCACAAGAAGTTTTAAAAGAACAGACACTTTGGAAGATGTTGTTGTTTTTGAAGAGGATACTTGACTGTCATCAGTGTCAGAAGATTCTGGAGGGGCTGAGAACAGGTCAGACTGTGCCAAGGGACGGCGACAAAGAGGGCAGCAGGATTTGTGATGAAGGGTTCTCAAAATACACGCGTGGCAATAAATGTGAGCACAACGTGTAATAACAATATTAGTTGGTGGTGAAATGCATATTGGACAGTCAAAATCTTCACCATCTTGTAACACCTCAACCATCTTTTTCAGCAACTCGGGGTCATTGGATACATCTGCTCGTGATATAAATAGAGAGTTGTAAGTGCAAAATAAACACCATAAGAAGAAAATCATAGAAAATATGTTTTGTAATCTTCACGAGATAATCATAGCTCTCACCAGTCTAAATCTCTAGAAAAAATTAAATAAACCACTAAAAATAGAGTTAGAATTGAAGTGAACGATTCCACTAAAAGACTGCTCTCACTGACTAACCCAGTTTCACACTATTATATGACAATCATACACTGATGTTATTTTTTTTTTTATAAGTAATCATACACTAATGTTATTATCAATGAAAACTAGAAAAATAAAGTCATCTAATTCCAAGTAACACAGACTTCTTAAACATTTGGCAACAGAAGCTAATATTTGAATGATTATAGCACAAGTTAAAAGAGAAAAAATGCCAACCAAACCATGGGTGTGATGTCTAGGGGAGGTTAGTGCGGAGGCCAATTCTGATTCTTAATTATCCATCATTACGCTGTTACCAAGGACTAGCAAAATCGAAATATTGAAATTCTTGGGTCATCTGGGCCAATCAGGCGTCTTCATTCAAGCGGCGATACAGAAGAAGAATAAAATGGAGTGAGAGGCTGGGGGAAGGTTTGAATCATAACAGTACTGAACTCAAGCTGCAACCTTGCCAACTCTGACAATTCCTATAACATAAATCCTAGCATATCCCACCTTCAACAAATCTCTAAACCCAACTATAACAACACCCCAGGTCCCAAGAACAGGCACCCAAGACTTGGGGGTTTTCTGTTTCTTTCAACCCTCTTAGAAACCCTAAATTCCCTACGGTTTTTCAGACCTATATTCTCTTTAAACCTTAACCTAGCATCATAAAGTCCATTACTGCTACAAAGAAAATTTCCGCAACCTAGTTCCTAGTTTCCTACAGCTAAAGAGTTCAAGATTCAATTTCTACGACAAATAAAACCATAAACATCTGATTCTGACTCCCTTCTAACATTAAGTCTTCAATGTTCTCCTCGACTGTCAACTATTTACCCAAGAAAGGCTTCTTTTGCTGCTGTTCTATGTCTGTAAGCCATCCAGTACGCCAACATAATAGGTCCCAGTCTTTCAAAGTACTCATATGAAGATGGCAACTATCACTTCGAACAGCATAGCAACTCCATATGGAATATGATATTCTAACATTATTTTACACAGCAATGGCATATATTTAATAAATTTTTTATGTTCCATCAAGTGCTAATGCAGTCCATTCTTGTTATGATAATTTTTCTATTAGGAATAGGTTTTTATATAGTTATCATACTTCCAGGCCATTGACCTTTCTTTTTGTCTTTTCATTGTTTCCAGGCTAGTAACATTTAAACCTAAATCTTAGGCCAAGTACACAAAATCTTTGCAGAGCAGTCTATAATAACCTTTCAAACCCTGCTTTAGGAGCATGCAACTCACAAGCTTGCTCTTTAGGTCTTAGTTATAGCCTTATCAAGAAAGCAATACACCATCATCTTCTCTTCAGACTCGTACAACAGCATAACTTTACAAGCTCCAGACATATATCAACAACAAAAGTACCTCCTCTATTGGGAAAAGGAGAACAGAAAATCACCAGCTGAAGTAAATGTGAATACGTAGACTAGAGAGGATGAGAACACAAATTGATATAGGATGGAGTGGCCAACTGAAGCCTAGTCAAGCTTAGCCAAATTTACGTTTTGAGATGGCAAAAACTGCAGAGGTAGAGCTAATCTCCTATACAATAGTATAAGAGTTCCATGGATCTAGGATGAGGACACAAATTGATCTAGGATGGAGTGGCCAACTGAAGCCTAGTCAAGCTTAGCCAAATTTACGTTTTGAGATGGCAAAAAAAAAACTGCAGAGGTAGAGCTAATCTCCTATACAATAGTATAAGAGTTCCATGGATCAAGGATGAGAACACAAATTGATCTAGGATGGAGTGGCCAACTAAAGCCTAGTCAAGCTTAGCCAAATTTACGTTTTGAGATAGCAATAAAAAGACTGCAGAGGCAGAGCTAATCTCCTATACAATAGGAGAAGAGTTCCATGGAATCTTACCAATTGCAATTGCAGTAACCTCAAAAAAAGGGAATTAAAAAGTTGAACTAATTTACATCGTTACCAATACCTTCAATACTGTGGGAAGGAAGTAGTGATCTGAGATCAGAGGGGCAGAGGGCCAAATCAATACATATCTGGCGAAGTCGGAGGAGTATACTAAGCACCGCTGAGTAGTTGCGCATTAGACTACCAGCATCAACATAATCCCGGAAAACACTCTGAGCTTCCCCTTCCATCTTATCATACAGTTCACGTTCTTCTCTAGAAAGCTCCACATAACAAGTCTCTATAGTTTTTGGTGGCAACCCTATCAGTCCCTTCTCTTTTGTTCTTCGCAAAGAAATGGTTGCCATTAGAACCTATATGTGCATCAACATGCATTATTACCAATTCAAATCAGAAAACCTTCATACATAAAAATCAATTGGCAGAAACAGGACAAAATTTGGGAGGAAAAAAGAAGATTCGCCATAGAAGCTTTAAAAAAATTTAATTACCTTTTTGTAAAACCTAATACTCTTCTTATTAATCACCAGTACCAACGTAAACTTATTAACTACATCTCTTCCTGTTATTTACTTTCTTATGAAATCAATTTGCTCTCATGCAAACCTGTAACCAGCTATATATTTCAGCATACATATGGTGATGTACCCTTACGCTATTAGATGTAACAACTCTTCTAGTTTGGTTATACTGTTCAGAAAACTTACTGCCTTGTACCCCAGAAAGTCTACTATTTTATCGACATCCTCTAATAAAGACCTGATTTATTGCTCAGAGGTAGGCTTGAAAGAAACCCTGGGCCTTGATTCAAGTGGTAAAGGATGTGATCTGGCTAGATTGGGTCCTCATTCAAATAAAATCAATAACTAAAGGGGGGGGGGGGGGGGGGGACTATTCTTATATAAATAACTGACAAGTCTTCAATCTTCCTTTTCTCAGGCAGACAGTTCGAAAATATGAAGTGTTAAAGCCACAACAGTACTGCTAATGAAATACTGCTTCCTAAATAGAACAATTACAACCTAGATCCTAAAATATAACAAAAATTCATCACTGGTATAAGACAAATCTATCAATGGTGATATTTTTTTTTTTTACTTATAAAAAGAAAACAAATCTATCAATGGTGCATGGATCAGCTTTAAGGGCCCGTTTGGATACTTAGAATATGTCAAAATACATGTAAACAGTAGTAAAATAGTTTGAGTTAAGATGTTTTATTGGTTTTTGGGAAAGGAGAGAAAATGTTAAATAAAAATATTAAAAAATTAAAAAATTGTTTCAATATACTTTTTCAATATTATTTTTGTTTTTAAATTTGAAAAAGTTGTATTGTTTTTTGTGTTTTGTTTGGGAGTTTGGGAAAATTGTAATGATTATATGAAAAAGTTGAATATTTCAAATAGAAAATGCTTTGTGGTTGAGTGATGTTTGGAAAGAAAATATTTGAGAATACAATACTTGAGAATACTTTAGTATCCAAACAGACTCTAAGATTCTTTTAAAGCAGATTAGACCCTTAGCTAAGTTTCTTTCTTACAGTTGCTAGAGCAAACCTGGCAGCTCTAGTAAATAGCCTCAAGACTCATCTCTGACTCCAATCAATGGCTTGACCGTGCAAAGTAACAAAGTATCTGGTGAAATATGTTCTCAAAAAATAATTTATACAAAAAGTTCATGAAAAATTGAAGCATTTAGCCATACCGAACAGAAATCTTCCAATCTCAAAGCATGCATGTTAAGATATAAAATAAATAATAAAATCTATTTCTTCCCATCAGCTTAAACTTTTGAGACAAATTGTGATTTCACATAGTATCAAAGTAGAGATCCTCAGTTCGAACCCTGACTCTACACTCTACCCCATTTAATTAAATATTCCATGTGTTGGTTGGACCACCCATTGAGAGAGAGTCTAGCCTACACGTGAAGGGGAGTTAAGATATAAAATAAATAATAAAATCTACTTCTTCCCATCAGCTTAACCTTTGGAACGAGTGGTGATTTCACAATGCATAAATTCAATAAGAAAACATCAACATTCCCTTTTTGCATAAGAAGAACAAAATCTGTCACATAATTTTATTTTTTTTATAAGTAAATCTGTCACATGATATTACCTGCAAACGTGAAAGGCCTTTTTGGTTTCCCTGAGCAAGTGGACGCTGTACCAAACTTTGCCAATAACTCTTAATTGAAAATGGCTCAAACCTCAGGAATGCCATCAAAGAAAACAAATCAAATGAGCCATTCTGAATTGGCGTTCCTGTAACAACCCACCTCCGCTTAGCCTTCAAATCGGTGACTGCTCGACTTTGTTTGGCATTCACGTTCTTTATCAAGTGTGCCTCATCTAAAATGACTCTCCACCACTCAACCTTCTTCATAGGGGAGTTTGACCAATGATGTTCAGTAGCCAAGGTACTATATGTTGTCAACACTATATCATAAGTTTTGAGCTCCTCAACCTCATTTGTCCGATCCCCATAGTACATGTACACCTTCAACTTTCCAGGTCTAGTATGCTCTCCTAGTTGAGTTACCCATGTTGAAAACACGGAAGGTGGGCACACAATTAGAGTTGTCTTGCTTTCAAAATCACTGGAAGACTTGTCACAAAGACGAACAGACTTTCCTTTCACATGGCCATCCGATCTCGCCTCATCAATTTTGCGTTTTTTCCTCGACCCAGCACAACTCTTCTTACTAGTTCTTCCCCTCTTACCCTTATTACCACCATCCTCGTCACCCATTTCATCTAAGTTTTCTACATCTACACTAGCACTATGAAATGCAGAAGCAAGGGTACTACCACATTTATCAAAAGCAATCAAAGATAGCAGAGTTAGAGTCTTACCCAACCCCATGTCGTCTGCAAAAATCCCACCTCGCAAAGGCTCCGGCCGCATAACAGTATGGTAATTGGTCAAAACATTCACATAAGACCCGTCTTTCTCCTCCCAAAAGGGTGGTAATTCATCAGAATTCTCCCTATGAACCAACCACCCCAGCCCCTCCTTCTGATGCACAAAGAGCTCCGATTTAATCACGTCTTTAGGCGGCTCCAACGCTTCCAGCGCACCCTTCTTGTTCACATTCTCATCAACAAGCTTGAAAATCTCATCTACACTCTTGAATTCATTCCCATCCTTCTTCTTCTCCTTCACCACCATGGCCTCGGATAGTGTAAACGACGCGTCGGAATCAGAAATCAAGTGCAACCCACCACGCGAAATCGACGATTTAACGGTCTCGATCGCCTCAACTCTGGAGAATATATGAATTTGACAAGGAATCCTGTGCCTATTACCAGCCGCGCGAGTATTAGGCACGATGGCTTCGACAATAATCATACGAGAGTCTATCATGGGCGATAGAACGGCGGCGACGGAGCGCTCGATGTGGCCGACTTGGACGGAGCGGGTGTTGAGGACCTTGATGGCATTAGAGTCGTAGGGGTTGAGGGACTCGCGGACAAGACCCACCATCTCGCGGCCAGTGATGGTGCCGGAGTAGTATTGGATTCCCACTATATTGGCGATTACGAAACCGACCATGTAGGTTTCGGTGGGAGATTGAGACTGCGAATCTTGGGAGAGTAAAAGGTCGTCTGGGTCCGGCTGGGGTTCTTGCCAGTTATCAAGACTCAAGAAAAGTGTTACTGGGTCTTCATCTTCCATGGCAACGACACAGCCTTAGGGTTATGGCGGTGGGTTCAGAGACAAAAGCGAGAGGGTGGGGCAGAGAGAGAGATAGTTATGAAAGGAAGTATCGGCGTGTTGGTTCGTTTTGTTTGAATGCAAATCGAAAGGCGGGTTTAGAGAGAGAAAGTAAATTAGAGGAATACTGCTCGGTAATTTCTATGTAAACAAACGTGGACGGTGCCCAGGTTCAATAAACTCTCGTTCTTTCACAAACTACTAAATATGTTCGAGCGTTGGTACATGCATCTGCAGGAGCAAGCGAACTCGGGAAAAATAAAGATGGGATTTTGATATACACAACTGGAACAAGATGAGGACGTGATGCAGCAGAACAAAACGGCTGGCGTATAAACTCCTGTTGCGTGTGTTATGGCCTCACTGGCCTGTATAGGCTGTAGAATACAAGAAAACACACACACACATATATTTTATAAAATATATATTATATATGAGGTTACAAAGACTGCAGCGCATAATCTTCTTTCTAAGGCAGTGAGCAACAGGAAGGATTTTCATCTTTCTCAGCACATTTAAAATGGGTGTAATTTTATTGGCATAAATGCTTGGTGTAAAAAGAAAATCCTAAATTTATAATATCACCTAATTTGATATATTATATCAAATTATAATTTTTTTTTATTGTGAAATATATATAATGTCTCGCATCAAGTCATAACAGTTTATAAGTTTATTTTTTGTAAAGAGTTATTATACTCAACAGTCCTACACTACACACTATTAAGTAAAAGAATTCTTTTATTTTTTTTTTCAACAAGTGTGTGGTGTAAGACTGTTGAATAAAATTTTTCTTTTATATATTATTGTTTTATTATGAAAAATACTTTATTTACACAAATTTTATATAAGAAAGTTTACAAGTAGTTTAATGCAATCTATAAAATTGTAGATTTTTTTTTAATTATAAAATAGATATTAAAATATTATATCAAATCACATCAGTGTATAAATTTTCTGATATAAGAAACGTGTAAGAGATAATACTTCTCTTATCACATTTAAAAGAAAATGGGATCACAATTACTCCGTTAGTCTAAACTTGTTCTTTCTTTATTTTTATTTTTATTTTCATTTTCATATCTCTTTGACTATTCAAGAATCAGATCTAAGATCTAAATATCTTGGGAAGATAGTAGAGTTTTCTAACCCCACCTTTTATATCTTGAAATATTATAATAAAATTACTATTTTTAACACAAAAGGAAAACAAATAGGCATTTTACATGATAAGGGTTTTTATCGGTGCATCTATGTACCACACCCTATTCATAAGTACAATTTTCCAGGCCTATTTTCCGAGCCCTCTTTATTTTATCAAAATTGGATTATTATTTTTTTCTCGGAACACAAACAATAGTAATATAATTCACAGGTCCAATGGCGTGAGAAAGAAAGAGTAGAAAAAAGGAAAAGAAAAAGAAAAAGAAAGTAGAAGATATGGTCCATGTGAAAGCGGTGGAATGAGGCAAAGAAGAGCACCACCAATTGTCAATGATACCATGCACACACCTTTTTGGGGTACACATGTCCAGATAATTCAGATGAGAGACCCTTTGGCTTTTGGCCTCTCTCTGCCTTGGCAAACAAGAAGATGAAAAAAATAATAATAAAAAATAAAAATAAATCATATCCCCATTTTTTCTACTATATTATTTTTCTGGAAAAATGATATCTTAATTCATAGGAAAATATTATTTATCATCTATTTTATCATTATTTTCTCGAAATCACATCATATGATATCAAATAATTGATCCATAAATTAAATATATTAAACAGTCTTCAATTATTTAATACTGCATAATAGAATAACAGGAGAATGACGATAAAAAGAATTAAGGGATATATCATATATATCATTACTCTAACGATAAACAAAGTAGTGGCAAAGTTTGAAAACCCAGCGTAATGACATCAACCACAGTGCCATAAAAACCAATCCTGGTCGGACTTTGATTATTCATCCTATGATAAGCCTTGTAAAAGAAGTTAGAAATAGATGGAAAATGTATATTTGTGACATATATATATATATATATATATATATATATAAATGATATTTAGTGAATGTGTAAGTGTCGTGTAATCTATTTAAAAAAAAGAATAAATATAAGATCTATATGAAAAAATTAATTAATTTTTTAATAATAAATCACTTTCTTTTTAAAAATAATTACATAATACTTGCGCATTCTACAACTTTATCTAGCATTACCCATATATATTTAATGAAAATACTAAATATATATAAGAAAAATTTTAAAAAAAACTTACTTATACATATATAAATTTAAAATTTAAATATTAACAAAAATTAAGAAAATAAATTTTATAATTAAAAATATAATAAAATTATAATTACACATAGCACTATCCTATTTAATTGACATTTATACTTCCCCACCAGTCCACCACACCTGCGTACTTAGTACTTACTCTGTTTAATTTTAGTAAATGAAATATTAATTTGTCCTACAAAAGAGAGAGACGTACGCTGCCGATGTTCTTTTACGCTTCAATAATTTTCACTGATAGGGAAAAGAGAAATGCTACCCAACCTCTCTAATCTCCATATACCATATTTTTTAAAATTTTTAAATTTTTTAATATTTTTTTTAAATTTTTTTTGAGTTTATTCTTTTTAAAATTAAATTAATTTTTCTATTCATTATTTATATATTAAATATTTGATAAAAGAAAAATGTGGTGTGTGGAGGTTGTGTGAATAATAAGAGGTTGAGTAGAATTTTTATTAGAACTAAGATGTAAAGGGTGTAATCAGTGCACGTGTTGTATCCCTGTATGTAAAAGAAAAGAAAATATATCTATGACTTGAAAAAGACGAAGAAAAAAAGTTGGAGTTGTTGGTGTGTGCTTTGTGACAAACTATCCCTTCTTCTGATCAAGTAAGAGAGATGGAAAGTTGATTGCTCTCTTTTTTACACAAATTTCTACAACTATAACCATGAATTCTCTCCTAGGCACCTAGCCCCTCCGGGGACTCAACAAAAATCAATAATAATTTTTTTAAAAATGATATATATATATATATATAAACTCAAAATGTACTGCTCTCGCATATGACTTTTATAAAAAGTAGAGTTCACTGTAAAAAAAAGTATGAAAATTTTACTTTTTTATGATGTAACTCACTTTTTTGCAAAGAAAAATGCTAAGTTGCCTCTAGTGCATTTTGATTTTTTATGTTTGAAATTTCAAATGTTTAAAAAAGTTAGTACTAGTGTATTTGTGTATTTTTTTAATATAAAAAAAAATGCACTAGGAGGCAACATAGCAGCACCCTTTTATAAAAAACTTGTGCAATATTTATATATTTAAGACTTATATCTAATATTATTCGAACAAAAAGTGGATCTGCAAAGTCTCAAATGAATTGGCTTATTAGAAAAAAACATTGGAAGAATTTTGGTCGCCATTGAATTTGATCAGCTTTCGCATGGCAAAATTGACCCTATTTTCATCATCTTAGTCGCTAACTAGATCTCCTGTAATTCTATTGCAACCTCTTCAAAATACACCTCCATTTGTTTTGTCACTCATGTCCAACTGCACCACCACCACTAGTTTTGGGCGGGAGGCTGGCCATCTTTGGAGTAATTATATGCAGATAGATTATTATCGATAGGTCCACGAGCTTGTGAAACGGCTACATATGATAGTTCCTTCACAAGTAAATGCAATGAGTTGGATTAGGTTATAAGCCTAATATGATCAGCACAAATTCATATCCTCTGTAATTATCTGATCAAATTGACATATTATGTAATGATAAATGATATTTGCAAGCGTAAAGTGCATAAATATCGTATAATTATTTTGAAAAAAGTGAATAAATACAAAATCTATATGGAAGAAAAAAAAAACTAATTTTTCAATAGCAGATTTTACTCTTTTTCAAAACGATTACGCGACAATCGTATGCTCAATAACTGTATGTAACATTACTCATGAAAGAATCATATGAATTTAATGTTGCTCTTTTGTGATTTGTGAATTGTGTGAAACACGCATTAGCAACTTGATCAAGAGATTAGAGGGGATCTCAATTGTCTTTCAGAGCCTTGACTAGTGATGTTGAAATTTTGATTAAGGGATAGATGAAACCGTAGAGGTCGAGCCCCATTTGGATATAAGAAATGTCTCTTCTTATCTCATCTTATCATTACAATTTTTTTAAATTTTCACACAAAACATAATAAATAATTTAACTTTTTCAAATATCAAAATAATAATAATATTAAAAAATAATATTCTAATAATAATTTATTCAACTTTCAAATTTTATCCCAATTCATTATTCAAACCGTAACTAAAGATTCTAAGGTGGTGGTGGTTTTGGAGTCGATGGTTTAATGGCTTTTCTTGAGGCGACTTCGATTTTCATTTCCTTTGCCTCTTTTGTAGACTCACACTATCATAAGCATAAAGAAACGTCTATAGCTTACGTACACTCTGTAAAACATCAATTTCCACACACAGCTTTCGGCCGAACGCTAGCGTCGTTGGAGAGGGGGAGTTTTGGGTCCATTATTTTCAAGGAAAATATCAAACAATTATTATAATGCAAAGATGTTTGGTAAATAACTAATAATGCAAGCAACCATTCAATTTTCTATACATGATCTGCCTCTCCGATCAAGGCAGAGATAACTATAAAATTTTCCTTGAAAAATAAATAAATAAAAAAAATCTGCTGCTTTCTCTGACAAAGTCAATCAACCCAATCTCAATATTGAACCGCGCAATGTATTTCCTTCCAGAAATTAAACGCATCATCTCTGGCTCATTTTGTTTAATTGGATAATCTGTAATTAATTTCTAGCATAGAAAATTAAACGAAAACTTAAAAAACAACAAAAAAATGGACAGAAACCAAGCGATATGTTTTCAGTATAATGATTCAATGAAGATTCTCTTCGTTTTCTAGTCATCATAGATTCATAACCCGAGAATCCCTTCTAATTCCTCTAGCATAAGATTTTGGGTTTTTGTTGTTGTTGTTGAAGTAGGCATTGAATTTTGGTATTTAACTCTTTTGTTAATGAGAAAGACAAATTTACCACCTAATTGTGGGAGATCCATGCTTTTGTCACCAATGTCTTTACCTGCTAACAATGATCTGTGACTGCTTACTACGACAATACTGTTTTGTGATAGCTTCACATTTCATGTATGGAAATATGGTTTCAATCCATTTTCGGGCCGGAAGACTTCTGATAACTATAACTATGGTATCAAACATTTTCATACATTTCCACGCAACAAACATATAAATAACGTGAAGAGTTAAGGCTCGTTGCCTCGATTCCAAATCAGGCTCTATAACTCCCCTCCCTGTAAATTCATCAGTTCTGAAGAATCCGCCCACAAAAACATAAACTAATCTACTCTCCATCCAATTGGATTATCCACCTATTTATTTATCCAATTTCTCAACGGAAAACAATCCAAGAAAAAAAAAAACCATTCCTCAAATTTTAAAATATTCCATGACTAAGATCACAAGTTCATATCATGTGAATGCCTTATTTTTAGTGATAGCAATAGCTAGGGTTGCACTGGAATTTGAATCTTTTGCCAATATTTTTCTATAAAACTATCATATAATTTTTGGCCTATAAGAGCTCTATTATCTCACCGGCATTTCTTTCATGAGCTAGGAATTTGACTGACTAGATCACAAAATCATTCAAGAGAGATGAGCTAACCCAATAATAAGTGCCAAGAACAGTTATAATCGTGAACACTTCCACAAGCCAAGAATTAGACAGCCAAGAGTTTCACAAAATCATTCAAACGACAGACTACCCCAATGACAAGTCCCAAGAATAGTTGCTATCATGCCCACCACAAGTGGATGCATACTTCGAATAAAAACCAACAACCTGAAACTTCCAACTGACACTCTAATTCTTCTTCCATGAATAATAATCATGCATGGCCTCAGCATATTCGAACTGAACTTACTAGACATAAAGGAAGACCGCATTTTCCATCCAAAGTTTAGCTTTTAACTTTTGACATCCAAGTGGGACCTGGGTGAAAACCATACCACAATTTAGTCACAGGCTTTATAGGTGACAGTCACCAAAATCATTCTATAACAAAAATTCAGATATGGTAGAAGACGATGTCAACATGTCATGCCAAAGGGAAGAGTCAATAAGCTCTAGCTAAAACGACAATTCCTCCTCTCACAAAGACGATGGTCATGAGTCAAGATCTACTGATGCATGTGTAACATACCGAAGGAAAGACTGTGAAACTGCAGATGGGAAAAACATTGTTCCCTAGTATCAGAGGATCTTTACAAAACCAAGGATTTTCAGTTCCACCATCTCACCCTCCATCTTGTTCTCACAATATTTTCAAAATGCAGCAATAATAGACCTTATAATGGTAGCGATTGTCATAATACTTGCAGAAGATTATAGAAAGCACCTGTTATTCTAGGTTTTCTGTTTGGCCAGAGTCATCCAGGTATTAGCTTTGCATAGAACAAGCCTTAATTGCAGGAAGCCCAATTGAACATGGCTTTGATCTTTAGACCTTTTTTTTTTTATAAGTGGCTTTGATCTTTTGACCTTAAAGCCCTTAAATAAGTAAGAGTGCTACTGAATAAAATTTGGAAATCTTACTACAACAATGTCAATTCCACAAAATCCCAAACATGAGACTGCAGACTTGTATGCATATTATTTTTGTAAATCTTTTTCACCAAAGAGTATTTTACAAATGTAGGTTATTTACTTTAGATTAATCAAATTTTGGTAAAACTTAGAATTTTAATCAATTGAAATAAAGCCTTTCAAATACCTTCGTTTTTTTATTCTTTGAAAATTTTGATATATACCTCTTTCTTTTTTATAATTAGCATTACACAATTATCAATCTGTGAATAACCATCCACTGAATGAACATATTTTACAAGTTAAGACATGAGTTAGCGGGGAGTATCTATGGGTTGAAGCAGGCGCAGCCTCAACAATCTGATATGAAGAATGCGCACTTCAAAATAGAAAGGCTTGATAATAGAAATATAAACAAAGTAATTTGTAGCATGTGCCTTCCTAGGCTTCCGGACAACCTCTAAAGACCGTTTGCTTATTCACTAGGCACTTTAACAACCAGTTGCAGCACACACACGAGAATCCGCATCATTTTAATTTGAAATTGAGGACAGCTATGTTCACAATCGAGTTAGCATATCATAACGATTAAAAATGCTATCATGGTAGTAAGAAGCAAGGATAAATACCACGAACAAACCATATCAGGAAAGAGAAGATGGAGCAGTAGATGTTGCGGGCAGGGAAGAGGCGTGGGGCTCTCTTCGGAGTTCCTTGACGAGGGCAGCGAGTGCCTCAGGGTTGAGACCCAGGTCGCAGAGAGCAATGAGGACAGAGAGGGTATGGCGGTCGAGCCCCGTGTCAAGAAGGTTCGACATATGAAATGCCAGGTCCAGTGACTCCCTAGCCGTCCGTGCGGCATCCGGATCCATGACAACCGGGACTTAAAAGATTTGAGTAGCTTTTGACTTCAATTCAATACTAGGTTTTGTTTGATCAAACTGTACAGAAAAGCCCAAATCAAGCGAGTATACGAATTTATTGGAAGAAATGGGGAAAATACAACATTGTGAAACTAAACTGGTTCAGAGTCCGAATGACTTTGGTTGGGGTTCCACGATTAAAAGTGACCAAATTAATCGTAGTTGATTACGCCGCATAGTTTAATCAGCTCTAATTGAAACAAAAACAGAGGGATTTTGGAATTAGGTTTAGACAAGACATCATACGAGATGAGATCAAGCAGAGCAAAAAGAAAACTCCCTTTCTCAAGGACATCTCACCAAACATTATGGAATGCAGAAGCAGCAATACCAAGGAGGATGTTTTTACCTTCGCCGTGAGGCTTCGAGCGGCAAGAATTGGGACTTCGGGATGTAAGCTGCAGGCCGGTGGCTGACGTGTGGAGGAGCCGAGGAGGGATGCTAGGGCGTTGCCAGTGAGCAGAGAAAGAAACGAAGGAGGGTCCGAAGAAGATTTTTTTTTTTTTTGTATTATTTTTTTTTTTTTGAAACTGAAGGAAGAAGAAATAATTTGAATCTGCTAAGAGCATTAGCATTGGATTTATCAAATTTATCTTTAAAATTTGATGAAAAGTACATATTTTTCATAAATTTAATACCTTCACATCTATAATCTCACATTGGATTAGTCATTAGATTCATCAAAATAATAATATAATATAATTTTTTTAATAATAATATTTTTATTTTTTTCATATTTTATAATCACACTAATTATATATTAATTAATAATTTAATTTTATTATTACATTATTATTACAAGATAGTTGGAGATTAAATGTAAATAGAAAAGACTTTTGGAGATTAAAAGTGAATAAAAAATACATTTGATGAGTGAATAATAACCCTTCAAATTTGAAGAAACTTATAGATTTACTGTAACTAAAAGTTTCACATTTATGCCTTTAGCTAATCCAATGCAGCTTTTTTTTGATGAGATTCATCATATTTTATATTTGGCTAGGTTTTTGATGAAGCCAATGCCAATGCTCTAAAAGAAAAGTTTTTTCGGCTATCATCATTCATTATATTACAAATTTTATTTTTTTATTTTTTATTGTTATTCTTTTTACTTCTTCTACACATCACTCATGTATTATATATTTAATAAAATAAAAAAACTATGATGGATGGTGAATAGAACTTTTTTAAAAAATAATACATCAAAAATTAGAAAAAAAAAAGTCCACAATATACATCGTGCAAGATTGCAACTTTCTCATAAGATGTGGTAGGGGCTTACTTCTTAGCAAGTAGAAAAGGCTGGTTAATGCCCAACAAATACAGCTTGGCAATAATGATACATGGTCGATTGGAGCATGTTCATTGGATTATGTTGACATAATTCAACGAGGAGTTTGGCTAAAAGAGCTTAAAAATAGTCTATATTAAATTATGTAACTTTAAAAGAAGATGTTTTTTGCTACAGTAATTTAGGGTTGGGTCATATTTGTTTTTACTGTAGCTAGACCAAAGTGAATAAAAAATACTTTATTCTCTCCCTCGATTCTCCCTCTCCCTCTCCCAAACTCAATTCTCATTTCTTGCTCTCACGGTATTTCCCTTCCATTTCTCCCTCGTTCCTTTCTTCCTTTCTGCTAGGGTTTCTTCCATTTCTCCATCTTTGTAAAATCACTGCCTTTTCGATCCCCTCATGTGTCTGCGACATCACTTTTTTTCGATCCCCTCCTAGATAGAGCTTCGTCCAGCACCTTCTATTTCATCACAACAGCTTATGTCCGTCGTAGTAGCAACAGCACCAACACATCCTGCCGCGAGTTTCAAAAAATATGTAAGTATGTTTGAAATTTATTTTAATGTGATGTTGATTTAGAAGTGATGTGATGATTTTATTGGGGGTTAAGGGTCTAGAATTTTGTTATAGAAATTTTCTTGTAAAGTTTCGAATCAAAAGGATTTTGTTTGTGGAATTGATCTTTTTTTTACTCGAATCAACCAATAGACATAAGTTAAAGAGATACTTTGCTTGAATCAATCAAATGGATTTTGTTTGTGGAATTTGGGAACTCAGGTTTTCTCATTGTTGTAACACATGTACAGAAATCCATCATCATCCGGGAAAAAAACACATTTTTAGTTTATGTTATAGTTGCATTACCTTGCCTGTGCTTGATATGGTATGGGTACATGTTCTGAACCCATATTAGTTTTTGGTGAATGTACTCGAAACTGGACTGAGGATAATTCTTTTGGGTGCTTTTGAGTTGTTAGACCCACTTATTTTTTTATTTAAGATTTATTGTAAAAAGAAAAAATGTCCTATTGTTTCTCTCCCACCTGACTTGGAAAGATGTTGATATCCTTTTAGGTACCACTGCCCCCATTTTATTCGTTGAAGACCTTTCACAGGTGGACATTTTGTAAAAAATGTAGTCTTTAGCTAGGCTTGTTATTAGACTTGGATTGAAAGGAAATTATATACTTATGAGTTTCAAGCGAGATTTGCTTCTTATTATAAAGAAACTAGTATTTGCTTCTCTTAGCATTATATTATAGAGTATCGATGGTAAGGAGAAGCAAAGAGAAACAAATACCAGTTTCTTTATAATAAGAATGTTGTGCCACAGTTAGTAATACATAATTTATCATTAGTGCCCTTGATTCGCTTTGTATTTTTAAGTTTAGATTATTGCTTGTTTCTCATAACTGACCAAGATTACTTTGTTTTTGCATTTAAAACTATCATGGATTTGCTTCTCTAAGCAGAGCTCCAATATTGTGGTTTCCACATGCCTTTCTATGAAGTTCTTGAACTTACATTCTGACCCTCTCTTATTAGCTTCATAAATTTAATTATTAATATTATTTGGGTCCTACAAATTCAAGTTTTATGATGAACTTTAAATTATTCAAGGATGAAGCCTTCATTTGATGCAGATCCATTCTTCACCACTCTCTTGTAAAGTGGTGGATAAGAGGAAGGCATCACGTCGTTCAATAGCATACATGATAATGTGGTGGTCTAACCATCACAAGCTGAAGGTGAACAAAGGCCACACACTAAAAATCTTAGCAAAGTGTGTCTTTCACCACAGAGGAGGATAATCTCATTGTTTCAGTTTGGCTAAATATTATTCTTGATGCTATACGGGAGACTGACCAAAAACCCACACAAATGTGAGAAAGAATTTATGAATACTATAATGAGTATAAAAAGTCAAACACTCCTGAACGTTCGATTGTGTCACTGACTAATCGATGACAATCCATAAAAAAATGTACAAATAAGTTTTGTGCTGCTGTAGCACAAGTAGTCTTTGTATCCGAGTGGTACAACGGAGTTGGATAAAGTATTAATTTTATTTCTCCTTTAGTTTTTTTATATGCTTGGACTTATTTACATACTAACTTTATCACTTTGTTCATTTATGATTGAGAAGGCGAAAATTATGCATAAAAGGTTGAGAATGCAAGTTTTACTATGGAGCATTGTTGGTGTCTATTAAGACACCAACCAAAATGACAACAACTTCAGTCAGCATTGTCAATGAGGAGGAAACCACTTCGAAAACGTCTGTCCAGTGCTAGATTAACTCCAGATGGAGACGATATTTTGGATAACAACGTCGAGGTCATCCATGAGAGACCTCTAGGCAAGAAGGCTGAGAAAGAAAATAAAAGAAAGAAGAAGTCTAGAGAAGTATTTGATGCTAAATTTAACCATGCCTTAGCTCGCATGACAAATGACAGAAATATATCCATGGTGGAGAGAAGAGAAGTAGTCAGCAAGACAAAGTGGGATAGAAGTGAACACCTTACACTTGAGAAGAAGAACAAAGCTAAAATAATGCAATTAGATCTTGCTGGCATGAATGCAAAGCAACAAGTTTATTTCCAACGTCTTTAGGATGAAATTTACGAAACTTTAATGAATAAGTTTGCAATCACATCACCATCTGAGGACCCATCCACACATTTTGGAGGTGTGTAAGTATTTGTCTAGCCTATTTCAACGTTATAATTAACAGTAGTATATGTTTAACATATACTTTGTCTGATTTTAGTGGTCGTCCAACCACATGTGATGGAAATATATGTGGATGGGCAACAACTATGTGACCAGATGTAGTTACCCCACTTTTAGTTTTGTGATTGGGCATTGTCTTTATTTTTTGTGATGGGCTAATTTTTGTGATGGCTGAATGTCATGAATGTTTGTACACATGAGTTCTCAATTACTCAAGTAGATTTGGAATTGTGGAATGTCCCAAATTTGGTTTTGTGGAATAGCTGTAGGTTATATTTTTGTGATGGGCTAAATTGTGGAATATTGGTTGTATTACGAATGTTTGTAGACAGTCTCCCAAGTTTTTACAACGTGTAACCCATCTCAAGGCTCAAATTTTTAGTGTATACAAGGAGCAGATCACAAAATTACAAGTGAGATGCAGCAGCATCTTGATAAGGCCTTTACTCGAGCTGAAGTAGAGGAGACTATTAGTTACATGTCTCCTATTAAATCTCCTGGGCCTGACAGACTCAATGCAGGGTTCTTTAAAGATCATTGGGATAAAGTGGGAGATGAGGTAAGTGATGCAATCTTAGAATTTTTCAGAACTAGCATTTCACCCCAAGGTTTAAATCATACCTTTATTGTACTTGTGCCTAAAGTTAATTCCCCTACCTATATGCATCAATTTAGACCAATCAACTTATGTAATGTCCTATATTAGTTGATTTCTAAAGTTCTTGCTAATAGGCTAAAGGTGGTGTTAACAAAAATCATTTCTTGGAATCAAAGTGCATTTATTCCATGAAGATTAATTACTGATAATATTATGGTGGCGTATGAAGTGCTTCACTCTATGAAATCCAGACAGAAAGGCAAGTTAGGCAATATGGCTATAAAGCTTAATATGTCAAAAGCATATGATATGGTGAAATGAGTTTTCTTAGAGGCCATATTAATGAAATTGGGGTTCAGTAAGAGATGGATTAGTTTATTAATGGCTTGTGTAAAATTTGTTAGCTATTTAGTCTTGGTTAATGGGACTCCAGGGGATACTATACTACCTTTTAGAGGATTGAGACAAGGGGACCCTCTATCCCCTTATTTATTTTTGTTATGTGATGAAGGGCTATCTTCTCTACTGCAACAAGCTGAATTGAATGGAAGGATTAAAGGTTTAGCAGTAACTAGGGGAGCCATAAGGATAAATCCCCTTTTATTTGTTGACGATTGTGTAGTGTTTTGCAACACAAGAATAAAGGAATGGTTTAATCTCATGAGTATCTTACAACAATATGATCTTGCATCTTGTCAAACTATTAATAAACAGAAGATTTCTCTCCTATTTAGCTCAAATACCGGTATTGCAGCAAAGGAATTCATTATTCAACAGGCTCATGGTGTTTGTTGTGATAACTATAACAAATATTTGGGCCTTCCCACTATGGTGAGAAGGTCAAAATACAACACCTTTAGGAGCTTAAAGGAGAAAATTTGGAGGAGGATAAACAGTTGGAAGACTTCATTTCTATATGCAATAGGAAAGGAAATTTTGATTAAAAGTGTTTTGCAAGCAATTATTGCCTATACAATGAGTGTTTTTAGACTTCCAGGGACTTTGTTAAAGGAGATTGAATCTTTGCTTGCTAAATTCTGGTGGAGTCACAAAAAAGAAGGAAGAAGGATTCATTGGAGAAGTTGGACCAAACTTGGTGATTCCAAAACTAATGGTGGGTTAGGTTTTCGGGATCTCCAATGCTTTAATAAAGCTATGCTTGCTAAACAGGTTTTGATGATCATTATGGATCCTTCATCTTAGTGTCTCGGATTTATAAAGCTAAATACTTTAAGGATGGTCAGCTTGTGGATGCTAAATTAGGGATTTATCCTTCTCAAATCTGGAAAGGTTTATGGTCAGTCCTGGACCTTGTTAAGAGAGGTATGGTTTGGAGAGTGGGAAATGGGAAAAGTATTAAGGTGTGGAAAGACAAATGGCTACAAAGTTCCTTAACTTTTCAAGTCTAAACAATGCCTAATAGAATTGGTTCTGAGGTCACAGTTTCTATACTCATAGATGAAGATAGACAGGTATGGAAGAAAGAGATGATTGATGAGGTGTTTAAACAAGATGAAGCTAGAATAATTTGTAGTATTCCTATCAGCTCAAGAAATGCAGAGGACGATCTTATATGCGGATTTTCAAACAAGGGTGTATTTTTTGTGAAGAATGCCTATTTTTCTAACTTAGGTATTAAAAAATAGAACCATGGAGAGTCTTCAAGTGCAACCCAAGATCAGGTTCAATGACATAGAATCTGGAAACTCAGCGTTACTGGAAAGGTGAAATAGTTTATGTGGAAAGTTCTACATGACTTATTACCTACCAGACTTAATCTTGCTAAGAAAAAAATTATAGATTCTTCATTATAGATTCTTCTCAGTGTCCTATTTGTAACCTTGAGGTAGAGTCTGTTTTACATGTATTGTGGGAATGCCCAGCAGAAAGAGATGTGTGGGGGGATGGAGATAGCGCTGTTAAGAAATGGAGTGGGAGTTATACTGATTTCCCAAGTTTGTGGTCTAATTTTCTTGAAAGATTAGATAGTGACGTTTTGGTTTTGATCTCTAACATATGTTACAGACTCTGGACTAGAAGGAATCAATTTATTTTTAACAACCAGTTCACCAGCCTATCAATGGTGCTAAAGTTGGCTGCTTCTGATATAGAAATGTTCAAAGATGCAACAACTGTTGCAAGTATACAGGAAGAGAATGGTTTTTCAAGTCATGCCGCAAGCCCTTCAAAAGGTGCTAGAAGAGAATGGAAGGCTCCTGCTTCAGGTTGGATGAAAATGAATTTAGATGCTGGTTTTGATAAGGTCCAGCAGAATATGGGCATTGGTATAGTCATTAGAGATTTCTCAGATGATGTACAAGTGATGCTTGCTGCTTCCAAATCCTTTGTTTCTTCTGCATACCTAGCTGAGTGCTATGCTCTACTAAGGGCTGTTTCTTTGTGTCATGAATTGAGTTTTGAATCAGTTGAATATGAAAGTGATGCTAAGAATGTTGTGGATGTAGTTAATGCAGATAGCTCAGATTTGTCATGGTTAGGCTAGATAATTGAAGACATAAGGCACATAATGACTTGGCACCAAACTTGGAAACTATCATTTATTTGAAAGGAAGGCAACAAAGCTGCCCAATTTATGGCAAAGTATGCTTTGTCTCTTGATAGTGAGTCAGTCTGGATGGAGGAGGGACCAGATGTGGTCCTTCCTAATATTGTTTACGATAAGTCTTGTATGAGTTGATTTATGAAATGAAGTTTATCTCAAAAAAAAAAAAAGTTATGATGTATACTCCAAGTTTATTAATTTCTTGTATTTATCCAAGTCTCCTATTGTATACATTAATATTTCCATGTAGCTCTTAATTTAGAAAAAAAATTAATTGAAAAAAAAATTTATTAAATTGATAATAATTTATTATTATTTTGACTAATAGATGGATAATATAATGTGTGAATAAGTTTTGAGTGGAGTAGCCAAATGTAAAATCATGTGAATTATGTAAATTTTACATTTACATTTACATAATCCAATGAGGATACTCTTAGATAAAACATTGATCACATTCATGCATTGCAAAAACTTAATTATAAACATACACGGATGAAAATAATTAAGATTTCTTATCATTTTTTAATTCAATTTTTTTTTTACTATTTTAAGAGAGATAAACACATCATATGGACTAAACTATATGTAATGGGTAGTGCTAGGGACACCGAGAGCGCTGCCAAATTTTTGTACCGAGGAGTGCAATTTTCTTTTTCTCTTTTTTTATTTTTTATTTTTTTTCAAACATTTTTAAACTCCTTTAAACATTTAAAAAAATCACAAACTTATTTACATTTTTTTAATAATTAATTAAATAAATAAAAACAATGGATATATTTTTTCGGTAATTACTCTCGGTGAGAGTTACACAAATTACAAAATATAGAATCTTTATCACGTCGAATACGTTGTAATTAATGCATATGCTACTTTTAACTCGACGTCTTCCATACTAATGACTCACTTCAACAGTCCAAACCTCATTTATAATCTTGTTGAATGATATAAATGAGTACTCCAACATGAACATGTGATGCGAGACACCAACGATGGTTTTTTATTTTTATTTTTCTTTTTTTATAAACATATGTCATAATTAATAAATAAGAAATGATATTTACAATCATTGAGTACGTAAGCGCCGCACAATTTTTGTGAAAAAAGTGAATAAATATAAGACTCACATGAAAAAAATTAATTTTTTAATAGTAGACTCTACTATTTTTCAAAACGATTGCATGATACTTACAAATTTTACGACTGTATATAACATTACTCATAACAAATATATGTGATGATCAAAGTGTAGAGAGGATTTCCCAATGAATAACCCACTATTATATTGGGTTCATTTTATCCTCCTTCTCTCCCGTTCTCTAACAAAAAGTAGGGTTTTTTTTTTGTTGTTGTTGGTAATCAAAAGGTAGGTATTTCATATTTGATAGGTAGCACTTGGTAAGAGTTTGATGGAAATATGGCTACCCTAGCTCCCAAGTTTTAATATCATATTTGATAGGTAGCACTTGGTAAGAGTTTGATGGAAATATGGCTACCCTAGCTCCCAAGTTTTAATACTCATCCATCTAGTTTGAAAATGAGTTTTGGTTTCTCGTTTGTTTTCAGAAAATATCTTATTTCATTTCATCTAATCATTACAACTTTTCAAAATTTTGATACAAAATAAAATAAATAATTTAATTTTTTCAAATTGTAAAATAAAAATAATATTAAAAAAAATATATTCTAATAATATTTTATTCAACTTTTTAACTTTAATCTCAACTCATCTCATATAAAAAAACAAATGAGGTTTAAGTAGTATCACGAGAACATGATTGATCCTCAACTGAAGAAAATAATAATAATAATAATAATAATAATAATCTAATCTTGTCAATTTGAGAAAGCGAGCATTGCTAGTTTTATTAGAGCTATGAGTAAACAATACTATTTGATAAATTCTTTGGGATTTATTCGATAAAATTTGATTATGACTTTATTTGTTTATTAGATGAGTTGTTAGTAAATACAAATAAATGAATTGATTTAGGAAATAAATAAATTATTTGTTAATATTAAATATAAGTTGGTGATAAACTCGAAGTCATTGAAAGAATACAAATTAAATACTAATCACAAGTTTGAATTACACTCGTTTACAGTGCACGCGGCACGCCTATACATTATGATTAAGGCCTTGTTTGGGTATTGAAGTATTTTGAGGTACTCTCAAATATTCTCATTACTATTTTTTACTTTATTATTACTTTTCACCTATTTTTATTACTATTCATTACTTTTCACATACTTTTTACTACTATTTAATATTCTATTATTACTTTTCACTTACTTTTTATTACTATTCACAAACATTCTCAAACACTTTCACTATCCAAACCAAGCCTAGGCGACTCCTAATTCCGAAAACCGACTACCACTACCAATCATTCAATGTCTACCACACGATTCCTAATACTGTAAGTTGCGATTTGAATAATAAATTGATATTAAAATTAAAAATTGAATAAAATATCATTTTTTAATATTATTATTATTTTAATATTTAAAAATTTTGAATTATGTATTATATTTTATGTAAAAATTTAGAAAAATTATAATGATGACATGAGACTGGATGAGATGAGATAAAAGATAAAAGTTGAATAAAATATTATTAAAATGTTATTTTTTAATATTATTATTATTTTAAAATTTGAAAAATTTGAATTGTTTATTATATTTTTTGTAAAAATTTAAAAAAATTATAATAATAAAATAATATGAGATAAAATACTTTCACTATCCAAACAAGACAGACTCTATCCAAATGGGCCTAAATGGTGCGTTTCGGATTTTAAATTCACAAGAAAATTAAAAGGTATTTTGTCATGACAAGAATCTTCCACATGGCCACGACAATGATGATGGGATTAAGGTGAAGGGTACGTTTGAAAAATGAGATGAGATAATAATTTTGACAATTATAATAATATATTTTGTAAATATTAGTAAAATAGCTTTAGGCTTCATTTGGTTAGTCAACTGAGTTGAGTGCGGTTCATTTTTAAACATCATTTGACATCCAAACATCAATTTGAACTGCATCGGAAGTAAGTTTAGTGGGTTGGTACTGTATATTGATTTAATTGGTTTGACTTGTGCTGTACATTCTGCAGTGGGCTGGTGCTGTACATTCTGCAGTGGTGGGACCCATTAAACCAACTCTGCAGTGGCAGAGATCCTGCAGACCGAAGCTAGAAAACAAAAAAAAATCATGTTTGTCCATTTTGCCCTTATTTAACTTGAGATGAACGTCTGCAAGTGCAGCTTGGAGAAAGCTTTTTGTCTTTTACAGATTTGACGCCGGCAATATATTTTTCATATGTCAGATGAACAGTTAAATTTAATGGTGGGTCTCATTTATTTTACAATTTATTATAAATATATCTAAACTCATCTTAACATCAAAATACATCTAAACACATTTTAAGTGGACTCCACAAAACTCACTCAATTATCTCAACTCACTACTATTCATAAAAAACTCAATTCAATTCAACATTCAAATGTAGCCTTAGACTTTGAGTTGAATATTTATTGTGTTTTGGAAATGGAGAGAAAAAAATTGAATAAAAAATATTATAAAAATAAAATATTGTTATAATATAATTTTTATTTTTGAGATTTAAAAAATTGAATTATTTTTTATTTTTTATTTAAAAATTTTGAAAAGTTATAATGATTAGTTTGAAAAATTGTAATGATTAGTTGAAAAATATTTATAAAGAAAATAAAATGAAATGTGACGGGATATGATGGTATGAACTTTTTTTCCAAACCCATAGATGAGTTTTCCTTTGGGTTGAAAAGTCTTCCATATTTAACAATGGTGCTACAAGACGACAGTGCAAACAAGAGCATCGAAATTATGCAACAATGGTGTCAGGTGATACATGGTATAAAGATTTTCAAATAATACCATTCTTCTATTCTAACAAATTTTGGCAAATAAATTAAAAATAAAATAAATAAAACAAGCAATTTGAAAAATCAAGGTAAATTATATATATATTTTTGATAGCCAAGGTAAATTATATTTGAAATGTCATTGGTTTTTATATTTTCGAATCTTCGATATGGCTTCCACGAGAAACTCCAATAAAAGATAAGCAAATAGCTGCAGCTATACCGACAAAGTCTACCCACCCAGGCTCCGAAGTCATTGTTTACATCTTCATAGCTGTTATTACAATTCGCAAGATCCAAAAATCCCACGTTTCCTGCTCTAAATAACGTGAATTTATCTAAACAATACCCGTCACCAACTCCTAAGTCATCATTTTTCCCCACTATTGCATCCACCCCCCCCCCCCCCCCCCCGGCGGCCGCCGCCCGAAATCTCATTATGGGACAGAAATCATGGACCATAATGGGAACAATCTATGCAACTCTTTTGCAAGTGTTCTTGGCACTGAACTCAGTTGCAGGAGATGATAAAGTCGTCAGCTTGCCAGGGCAGCCAGAGGTTAGTTTCCAGCAGTACGCAGGATACATGACCATTGATGAAAAGCAGCAGAGAGCTCTCTTTTACTACTTTGTTGAAGCAGAAACAGAGCCAGCTTCCAAGCCTCTAGTTCTTTGGTTGAACGGAGGTAAACATGGCTACAGATCCTAAACTTCTTGTATGATGTATCATTTGAAAATTTGAGAAAAGAAAATGGTTTTTAATCCTTGAGGGATTTTGAAGGTCCTGGTTGTTCTTCGGTTGGAGCTGGAGCATTTTGCGAGCATGGGCCATTTAAACCAAGTGGAGACATTCTGGTTAGAAATGATTATAGCTGGAATAAAGGTAACCCTATGAATTTCTTTTTTTTGAAGTAGTAACCCTATGAACTTGTCTGTGTGTAGAATGCGAGTGTATTCCCAAGATTATATTTTAGTAAATGGTTGGAATCAGATGTGTCTCTCTTTTTTCTTCAGAAGCAAACATGTTATACCTGGAATCACCGGCAGGAGTTGGATTCTCGTACTCTACTAATAAATCTTTCTACGACTCGGTGAACGATGAACTGACAGGTTTTTACCATGTCATAATTACATATGGGATATTGCTTTGGATTGAATTATGTAAATTCTTGAGGAAACTTTAATCTGCTGCATAATAGGCTACTTCTGTGCATTTACGCACCATTAGTATACAAGATGTATTTCATCTCATCTTATTACTATAACTTGTCAGTTATAGTAATATTTTATAATAATATTAAAAAATATTTTATTCAATTTTTACTTTCATTTCAATACATCTTATCTTGACTTACTATTCAAACGGCACCTTAGACTAGTCTTACTAATTTTCTAGCATCATTTTACCTAATAAAAACGGATTTGTTCATTTACAGCCCAAGAAAACCTTGTCTTTCTGGAACAATGGTTTAAAAAATTCCCAGAGTACAAAAATAGAGATTTTTTCATCACAGGGGAGAGCTATGCAGGTAATTTTTATCTTTTTTAGAATCGATTTACTCTGTTTGAAACCACACCTAAATTCAGACAGGAGAGAATGCTGAAAGTTGTGCTTTTTACCAGGCCACTATGTTCCACAACTGGCACAACTCATTATTAAATCTCAAGTGAAGTTCAATCTCAAGGGCATAGCTGTAAGTAACAAAGGAAAATGTAGGAAGAAAAAATCATTGAATTCGTTACTTAGATTCTTCCCAAAAATTAAATTTCTTGAGACAAGGTGCTCATACTTCCATGCTGCAGATAGGGAATCCTCTCCTGGAGTTCAACACTGATTTTAACTCCCGTGCTGAGTTCTTATGGTCACACGGATTAATATCAGATTCAACTTATCAAAGTTTCACTTCAGTCTGTAATTACTCTCAAATCAGAAGACAGGTGACAAATAGGTCTCTCACCCCTGTTTGCGCAGATGTTAACAGCAAAGTTTCAAGAGAAATTGGTAAATCTATCGACAGCTATGATGTTAGTCTTGATGTCTGTCTACCGGCAGTTCATTCACAATCCCAGGTGTTGAATCAACTGGTACGTCTTAGCATTTTCTCTTTCAATTTATCTTCGTTCCATGCCCCTGATCATGTATGGAAACTCAAATTTCCTCTGCTTCTTGTACCTGCCTGCCTATGTTTTCCTCTGGGCTAATTTGCTAATCTCTCAATTGTAGCAAGATACACCTAAAATAGATGTCTGTGTGGAAGATGAAACAGATACATACTTGAACAGGAAAGATGTACAGGAGGCTTTCCATGCTCGGCTTATTGGAGTCACCAGATGGAGTTTTTGCAGCGAGTAATGATCTAACACTACTCATTTAATGGAGAGTTTCATGAAAGGATTCCATGAGCAGAGAAACATGAAAAGACCCCTGAATAATTGAAATTGCTCCATTTAATTCCTAACTCAAATGGATTTTATGAAATCATTCTGTACTGGTTTGGGAATCCAAAGCTTCATAAACAAATCAAAAATTATTTTCATCATTCAATTTATACCAGTTGGTTCCACAAAAACAGCCCAAACTTTTTGTTAATATCATACATTGCTGTTCTCCTTGACCTCGCTTCTTTCTTCTGTTTTCCTTATTTTTCTTTCCAAATTTGTTGAGGATTTTACCTGACAAGTTCTTGCAATTCAGACTAATATGGCAAGGGCCACAGAAAGTGACATCCTCTACTAGAGGGTTTCTCTCCTCCATTTCTGACATAATCAATGGATATTCTTGATCATCTCCTAGTAATCATGGCTGTTAAATCTTTGACCATCTCTCGGTGAAATTATATTTCTCAAACGTTTCCATAACTACATGTTTTCCCTAAAACGAATTCTAATTTCAATATTGTTCATGGCAGAAACAATTTAGGGGCATTCTACTTAGCTAATCCTGTTCTTTGCATTTTCTCGTTCTTGTGATGTGACACTTTTTTGCTAATGGTGGTTTTATTGTTTACAACAGTGTCGTCAAATATAATATGCAAAATCTAGAAGTACCTACCGTCCCTGTTCTGGGTGAACTTGTCAAGTCTGGCATCCGGGTCTTGGTATACAGGTAAAAATTAAGCAATCTTTATACAAATATATGTGCTTTAAGTTTATTCTCCATGAATTCAGCAAGATACAGATTACCCATAATGATGGATTACAAATATCTGTAGTGGCGACCAAGATTCTGTTATCCCACTTCTCGGCACCCGGATGATAGTAGATGGACTGGCTAAGGGTTTGGGACTGAACACAGTTGTGCCTTACAGATCCTGGTTTGCAGGAAGACAGGTTAGTCAGTTTCTGAAGTTCATTATCTAATATCTGATTTCTAACCAAAATTTATGCTCTCATTTTTTGCATTACAGGTTGCTGGATGGACACAAGTATATGGTGATATCTTAACTTTTGCAACCATTAGAGGAGCATCTCATGAAGCTCCATTTTCACAACCAAAGAGATCACTTGTGCTATTTAGTGGATTTTTGTCAGGAAAGCCATTGCCAGAAGCACTCTAATGACTTGGCAAAGTTATAATAAAGAAAAATTCTATACACCACATTACCATCTCACTTTCATCCAATGGTGATAAACATGCTTCATCTTACCGTGGAATGAGAGTACACCATTACTCTCTAATAAATGTTAAGAGGGTAGCAATCCTCTTGTTTCATTTGATGAGAGATTGTTTTGCATTTAATGATCATAGAAGAGAATGTGCTCTCAATTTTAAATACTTTTCACCTAACTTCTCATGGAGCAAACATTTGTTCAGAGGATTATGTCTCTGGAATTATTGGTTGTCAAATGGGTGCGGTGCTGCAGAGTTCTGTATGCATCAGTTGTCAAGCTGATTATAAAAATCTAGGTATGTGCTAGAGATGATTGGTAGCTTTGAAAGTTTGGTTGGCAATTTTTGAAGGCATAGAATTTAACATATATGAATTTATTGGAAGAAATGGGGAAAATCCAAAATTGTGAAACTAAACTGGTTCAGAGTCCGAATGACTTTGGCTGGGGCTCCGCGAGTAAACGTGACCCAATAACTGTAGTTGATTATGCCGCATTTAGTTTAATCAGCTCTAATTGAAACAGAAACAGAGAGATTTTGGAATGATTTTAAGGAATTGGGTTTAGACACGACATCATATAAGATGAGATCGGGAGAGCAAAAAGGAACTCCCTCTCTCAACGAGATCTCACCCAGCATTATGGAATGCAGAAGCAGCAACACCAAGGACGATATTTTTACCTTCGCCGTAAGGCTACGGGCGGCGAGAGTTGGGTCTTCGGGATGTAAGCTGCAGGCCGGTGGGTGACGTGCAGAGGAGATGCTAGGGAGTTGCCAGTGAGCAGAGTCGAAGAAATGGAGGGTTCGAGGAATTAATAATTTTGTGTCCACTGAGTAAGTTACTCTATCCCAACCTAAGTTCAAACATATCTCAATTTATTTATATATTTTTATATTCAAATAAATTTTAATAAGATTTATAAAAATATTACTATTTACAGATCATCTAAAATAATTTCACCATCCAGATTCCAAACGCACAAAAGTTCAAATCTGAAAACTATGGACAGATTTGAATATCAAGATAAAACACAAAATTTTCATCTCATCTCATCTCATCAATGCACATTTTTTAAATCTCCATATAAAATATAATAAACAATTCAACTTTTTCAAATCTCAAAATTCCAAAACAATAATAATATTAAAAAATAATATTTTAAAATTTCATCTAAAACAATAAATTCTCATCTCACTCTCCAAACCTACCATATGATGCCCAAAATGGTTAAGTTCTTGTTCATATTTGAATATTGATATAATAGCTTTAAAACGGATGAGGTCAATAGAGAGAATTTACACCCTTGAATAGAATTTTGAATATGTGATACTTCTGCATTTCAAGAGTAGAAAAATAGAACCGCCCTCATGTAAGCAAGAGCCCATACAACCCCCGTTCAATCTCTCTTTCTCTCCACTCTCATCTCTTGCCGAACGTCTCTATTCTCAAATCGAAGCTCTCACTTTCTCTTATCCCTTAATCTCTTTCCTCGCAAGCCATCGCCCATCGTATCCGAAACTCTCTCACCCCTAGTCGATATGTGTTGGCTGGTCGTTTACTATGTAAGTGATGTATTTTATGTGATACCCCATATGATAAAGATAAGGGTATGTGATATATAGAATCCTACATTGTTTGGAAATGAGAAGTTCTTACTTTTTATAAGATTCCAATAGGGCTCTAATTGTATTATTGACTATTCATTTTAGAGTATAGGTAATGTGATTTAAATGTTCTATTAGGGCGTTAGAAATGGTATAAAAGCATATCCTAACAAAAAATGTGGGACTTGAACTGTGCCACTTACGACGGACTGGCTCGATGAGGACGTCTAGAACTTAAGAGAGGTAGATTATGAGACTCATAAAGATAAAAGTAGGTAGTGTATGAGATCTTACATTACTTGGAAATGAGAAGTTCTTGCTCTTTATAAAGTTTCAATGAGGTTTCAATTATATAATTAACTAGTCATTTTAAAGTATAGATCATATGATTTGGACTTTTATTAGGACGTTACATTTTAATTGCTATGGTGTGTATTTTATGTATTTGTACGCTGCTTTGTGAATCTTGATACTCTGTACTACTGATTTTGTATTCCTTTTATCTAGTTTGGTGTGCGATGGGCGATGGCTTGCGAAGAGCAGCTTCATTTGATTACCAAACTAAACTCAACTTATCTCAATTTATCATTACAACTTTTATAAATTTTAACATAAAATATATAAATAATTCTATTTTTTTAAATTCAAAAAAAAAATATTAAAAAAAAATATTCTAATAATATTTTATTATCTCAACTCAACTCACTTCAATATCCAAACGTGCCTAAGAGAGAAGAGAAATGATTGTATGGGCTCAGCTTCCATGAGGGTGATTCTATTTTTCTCCTCTTGAGATGCAGACGTGTCAAAATTCTATTGCAGGGTATAAATCCCCTCTATTCACCACGTTCAGCATCTAGTCTCTCCCTTTCTTAAAACACATGTTTGTGTTTTTTTTGTTTTTTACCCGTAAGAATAGGGACTCCAATTAAAAAGTTATTCTTCCTTATAGGTTTCATATAATTTATTCATTTTTTTCAAAAGTAAAATGCTACTTTGACACTTAAATTTAACACCTCCTTTATTTTAATTTATTTTAAATTTTTTTACTTAATAGTAACTATTAGTGTATTGATATTTTTTTTTATATTTTTTAAAAATATTTTAAAATGATAAAAAAATATGAAAAAAAAAAAAAAAAACCAATTTAGCCTATTGGTCAAGTGGATCCGTGCTACTCAGACGGCAAAGTAACACTACTCTTTTCAAAATGAGTATGCGGCACTTACATATTTTATGACAGCAAATATCATTTCTCTAAATAAATTTTACTAAAATAAACTTATAAACTGACATGATTTCATATTATACTTTAGATCTATTTTACAATAAAAACCGCAATGAAATATTTTATTTTTTCTTTACAAGTTTTTATAATATTTGGTGTCCATTTAAAATTGCTATAAAAAATAGAAATTTTCATAATACAATTTTTAATCGTAAAATTCCGACATGTGGTGCATGCCATTGCAAAATCCCAATATATGATAAAAGAAATGAGTAATGTTATATACAGTTGTGTAGTGTGCAAACGTCGTGCAGTCACTTTGAAAAAGAATTATTTTTAATATTAAAAAATTATTATTTTTTCATGTGAATCTCGTATTTATTCAAAATAATTGTACAATATTTGCGCAGTCACAGTTTCAACTATCATTCCTCAAAAGAAATTATATGTCGGAAATGAAGGAGAAAGCTCCTCAATATTCATCGCGCAACATTGCAAGTTCCTCATAAAATGTCGCATGGTGCTTAGTACGTAGAACAAGCTGGTTGGTGCCCAGCAAATACAGCTTGATTACTCCACTATACCATGAGTGTAGGAAATGACGACACATGGTCGATTAGATAGAACATTATTGTGTTAGATATTTAATGTAGGTCGATTAGATAGAACATTATTGTGTTAGATATTTAATGTCCCACATGACACTTGTATGACTTTTAGACTTCTAATAACGTGAGATCGTCTAATCCAATCTCTAGAATATTGGCTAATATGCATGAGAGAAGTTGTTTCCTATTTTTATTTGATGGGAAGTGAAGTAGCAGTTACTGAAGAATTGACTGTTACCAAAAAGAAAATAAATCCTCTCTTCACAACCTCTCACTATTCATCCACACTCTACACTCCACCTTTTTAAAAAAAAAAAAATTTAATTTTTTTTATTAAATAATTTTTATATGAATAGTAAATAAAAAATTTAAAATAGTTTTAAAAAATAAATTAAATTTTTTTTTTTAAAAATATAAAAAAATATGGAGTGTGGAGTGTGGATGAATAGTAAGAGATTGTGTAGCAAAACCCGCTGTGAATTTCGATATGTTTTTTATTTTTGTGAAAATCATGATAGTCATTGAGATCTATTTCAATTTTACGTCTTCTTAATTTTACGTATTTATCACATTCATCCATTCCACAAAATTAATTATAAACAAATTATTTTTTAATATTAAATATAACTTGTTGATTGAGGCTACGTTTATATATTGAGTTGAGTTGAATTTTTTATGAATAATAGTGAGTTGAGATGGTAGAGTGAATTCTGTAGGACCCACCTAAAGGTTAAGATGAATTGAAATGTATTTAGATGTTAAGTCGAGTTTAGATGTATTTATGGGAAATTGAAAAAAGTTGTGGGTCCATGTATAAAGATATGTTAAATTGAAAAAAGTTATTGGTTACACGTGTAAAAAGATTTTGAGTTGAGATGAGTTTAATATTTTGAGAATTAAGTTTTTAAATATTAGAAGAGGTCTAAATCTGAACCGAACTCAACTGAGTTGAATGCAGTCAATGAACCGAATGAGCGACTCCCAAAACCTACTACTGCTAACATCCATTCAATGTTTACCACACGATCCCTAACACTGTAAAATGCTGCTTTCCAGATTTTCAATTCACAAGGAAAAAAGGCATTTTGTCATGACAACCATTTTCTACAACAATGAAGAGTTTTCCTTTGGTGGGAAAAGTCTTCCATATTTAACAACTGGCGATACAAGACGACAATGCGAACATGGCGAAGGAGGTGTCTCAAATTTCTCAATAAGTCATTAGTTTTCGATAAAGGATCATGATAGAGATACGGGTCCCGTATACACGAAGGTAAATTATATAAAGAAATGTCATTTGTTTTAATATTTTCGATGTGGCTCAGTTTCCATGAGAAACTGCAATAAAAGACGAGCATATCCCACGTTTCCTAAAGTCATTTTACGCAGACTCCAAAGTCATTCTTTACATCTTCATAGTTGTTATTACAATTCGCAAGATCCGAAAATCCCTCGTTTCCTGCTCTAAACCACCAAATCTCATTATGCAACAGAAATCATGGATCATAATAGGAACAATCTATGCAACTCTTTCGCAAGTGTTCTTGGCACTGAACTCAGTTGCAGGAGATGATAAAATCGTCAGCTTGCCAGGGCAGCCACGGGTTAGTTTCCAGCAGTATGCAGGATACATAACCATTGATGAAAAGCAGCAGAGAGCTCTCTTTTACTACTTTGTTGAAGCAGAAACAGAGCCAGCTTCCAAGCCTCTAGTTCTTTGGTTGAACGGAGGTAAATTCCTGTAATTATGTTAAATATATCTGCAAAACACGCTTACAGATCCTAACCTTCTTGTATGATGTATCAATTGAATATTTGAGAAAAGAAAATGATTGAAATCCTTTAGGGATTTTGAAGGTCCTGGTTGTTCTTCGGTTGGAGTTGGAGCATTTTGCGAGCATGGGCCCTTTAAACCAAGTGGAGACATTCTGGTTAGAAACGATTATAGCTGGAATAAAGGTAACCCTATGAACTTTTCTGCGTGTAGAATGCGAGTGTGCTCCGAAGATTATATTCTTGTAAATGGTTGGGATTTTATGTGTTTCTCCTCTTTCTTCAGAAGCAAACATGTTATACCTGGAATCACCGGCAGGAGTTGGATTCTCGTACTCTGCTAATAAATCTTTCTACGAATCGTTGAACGATGAACTGACAGGTTTCGACTGTGTTCTAATCACATATGGGATATTGTTTTGGATTGAATTATGCAACTTCCCGAGAAAACTTTAATCTGCTGCATAATAGCCCTACTTCTGTGCATTTAGACCTGTGTTAGTAATTTTCTCGCATCATTTTACTGGGATTTTTTTTCCTGCATAAAAAATGCTGTCCAATGTCCATGATACTAACATAATAACATTTTACCTAATGGAAACGGATTTTTTCATTTACAGCCCAAGAAAACCTTGTGTTTCTTGAACGATGGTTTAAAGAATTCCCAGAATACACAAATAGAGATTTTTTCATCACAGGAGAGAGCTATGCAGGTAATTTTTATATTTTTTAGAATCGGTTTGTTCTGTTTGAAACCGCACCTAAATTCAGAGAGGAGAGAATGCTGAAAGTTGTGCTTTTTACCAGGCCACTATGTTCCACAACTGGCACAACTCATTATTAAATCTCAAGTGAAGTTCAACCTCAAGGGCATAGCTGTAAGTAACAAAGGAAAATATAGGAAGAAAAAATCATTGAATTCATTACATCAATTCTTCTCAAAAATTAAATTTGTTGAGACAAGGTGCTCATTCTTCCATGCTGCAGATAGGGAATCCTCTCCTGGAGTTCAACACTGATCTTAACTCCCGTGCTGAGTACTTATGGTCACATGGATTAATATCAGATTCAACTTATGAAAGTTTCACTTCAGTCTGCAATTTCTCTCAAATCAGAAGACAGGCGGCAAATGGCCCTCTCACTCCTGTTTGCGCTGGAGTATATAGCAAAGTTTCAAGAGAAATTGGTGAATATATCAACACCTATGATGTTAGTCTTGATGTCTGTCTACCGGCAGTTCATTCACAATCCCAGGTGTTGAATCAACTGGTACGTTTTAGCATTTTCTCTTACAATTTATCTTCATTGCATGCTCCTTATAAATGTACTCAAATTTCCTCTGCTTCTTGCACCTGCCTGCCTATGTTTTCCTCTGGGCTAATTTTGCTGATCTCTCAATTGTAGCAAGATACACCAAAAATAGATGTCTGTGTAGAAGATGAAACAAATACATACTTGAACAGGAAAGATGTACAGGAGGCTTTCCATGCTCGGCTTATTGGAGTCACCAAATGGAGTATTTGCAGCGAGTAATGATCTAACACTACTCATTTAGTGGAGAGTTTCATGAAAGGATTCCATGAGCAGAGAAACATGAAAAGCCCGCCTGAATAATTGAAAAGTGTTCCATTTAATTCCTAACTCAATGACGTTTATGAAATCATTTTGTACAGCTTTTGGAATTCAAAGCTTTTTAAACAAATCACAAATTATTTTTCATTCAATATATTTTGTTAATATCATCCATTGCTGTTCTCCTTGACCTTGATTCTTTCTTCTTGTTTTTCTTATTTTTCTTTCCAAATTTGTTGAGGATTTTACCTGAGAAGTTCTTGCAATTCGGGCTAATATGGCAACTGCCACTGAAAGTGACATCCAATACTAGCTGGCTTTCTCTCTTCCATTTCTGACATAAGTAATGGATATTCTTGATCATGCCCTAGTAATCATGGCTGTTAAATCTTTGACCATCTCTCGTGGAAATGATCTTTCTCAAACGTTTCCATAACAACTTCTAATTTAAATATTGTTCATGGCAGAAATAATTTAGAGGCATTCTACTTAGCTCATCCTATTCTTTGCATTTTCTCTTTCTTGTGATGTGACACTTTTGTGCGATGGTGGTTTTATTCTTTACAACAGTGTCGTCAAATATAATGTGCAAAATCTAGAAGTACCTACCGTCCCTGTTCTGGGTGAACTTGTCAAGTCTGGCATCCAGGTCTTGGTATACAGGTAAAAATTAAGCAATCTTTATACAAATATATGTGCTTTAAGTTTATTCTCCATGAATTCAGCAAGATACAGATTATCCATAATGATAGATTACAAATTTCTATAGTGGAGACCAAGATTCTGTTGTCCCACTTATCAGCACCCGGATACTAGTAGATGGACTGGCTAAGGGTTTGGGACTGAACACAGTTGTGCCTTACAGATCCTGGTTTGAAGGAAGACAGGTTAGTCAGTCTCTGTGAATAAGCCAGAATGAAAAGAATCAAGCACAGCTGAAGTTCATTATCTAATGTCTGATTTCTAACCAAAATCTTTGCTTTCTCATTTTTGCATTACAGGTTTCTGGATGGACACAAGTATATGGTGATATCTTAACTTTTGCAACCATCAGAGGAGCATCTCATGAAGCTGCATTTTCACAGCCAAAGAGATCGCTTATGCTATTTAGTGGATTTTTGTCAGGAAAGCCACTGCCAGAAGCACTAATGACTTAGTTCTAATAAACGTTAAGAGGCCAGCAATCCTCTTGTTGCATTTCATGAGAAATTGTTTTGCATTTAATGACCATAGAATATCTTATAAAAAATGATCATAGAAGAGAATGTGCTCTCAATTTTAAATATTTTTCCCCTAACTTCTCATGGAACAAACAATTGTTGGATTATGTCTCTGGAATTATTGGTTGTCAAATGGGTGCGGTGCTGCAGAGTTCTATGTGCATCAGTTGTCAAGCTGATCTTAAAAATCTAGATATGTGCTAGAGATGATTGGTAGCTTTGAAAGGTAGGTTGGAAATTTCTTAGCTAAATTAGAAGTAGAACGAATATTTTTAAGAATTTACAGCTTATTGTTGCCAAGTAGAAAAAAATTGAATATTTATCTTTCATACACGGATCCTCATTACTCGCTTAGTGCAGACATTTTATGGGAGATGATTAGGAACATGCATTCTGTGGCTTGTACTCAGAGCCATCTATGAAGCCTCAGGGATGAATTGGTAAAAGCTTAAACAACAAACCGTAGCAAGTAGCAGTGTCCAAGAAACTCGAGTCAAGACTCTATTCACCAGGGAATATTTTGGTTACCTTTGGCTCATTGCTTGCTATTAGATTGGGGTCACCTATAAAAGAAAAGAAAAGAAATCCTTCGCTTCTTGTGACTTCTCCACTGCATCCGAACTCCAACCTATACATGACCTGGGAGTGCCAAGATAGGGATCTGTGATGCTAGTAAGATGTAGGACAAGTAATTGTACAATGGTTTCTAATAAACTCACTTAGGGGTGTAAATTGGTCGGTCCGGGTGATAGACCGAAATTTTCGGTACATCATTTTTCCTAGACCGAGCATCCATAGGGACCCGACCGGATCGGTAGTTATTGGTTCGGTTCAGTTTAGTCCAATTTTTTTTCCCTTTTTTCAAATAAATTAATAAAAAAAAATTTATTTAAATTACTAAATTAAAATTAAGTGAATTATTAATGTGGATCATATAACTAACTCATTAAAAAAATATTTTATATGTTCAATGATAATAAATTAAATCAAAATTACATAATTAATTATACAATTATTACATAAAATATATTTAAAAATTAAAAAATATATATTTTCCTAACTCGGTCAATCGGGTCCGAGGAAACCCCACCTCGGGACCGAACCGAAGACCGAAAGTTGAGAAATCCTTGGACCAAGACCGATTGGTCCAAGCTTCGGTCCGGTCCAGTCGGTTTCTCTGGTCTAGACCAACCTGCTTTCACCCCTAAACTCATTCGACCTTTATGGGATAAACACAATTAAATTGATTGTATTTGGATGCTAAGATGATCTCAGATGATTTGGATTGATTTATGAATGGTAATATTTGGTTAGTCCTATAGAAATGTGTTTGAATATAAATTAGTTGAGATATGTGTTTAAATGTGTGAAGTTTGTTGAAATGAATTTAACTATTTTTATAAGCAATTGAAAAAGTAGTTAGTACCATTAATGATTGGGTTGAAATAAGTTGAGATGAGTTAAGTGTTCAAGCACATAGAGAAATCGCTGATGATATGATATGGACTCTTCTCCTGTATTCTATCTCTGAACTTCCCTTGCTAGAACATGGTTATAGAAGGGACTATAAGTTATGCATGGATACCAAAATTCTCACCGGCTGTATAGGTTACTTTAAAGTACAAGAACCTATTCCTTTACCGAGAGAAATAAACTATCGTTATAACTTATACTACCAAATGGCAATATAGGGTAATAAAAAATCAAAGAAAGGGAGGATAATTTATTTTCATGGATATATCATCACTCAGATAATTGAAAAGTACAAGTTTTTTTTCTCGGATGGAAAAGCACAAAGCAGAATGGAACTGTTCAATTGCAGCATAAGGTAGAACTACTATTTTTCTCGGATGGGATGGCACTATCACATGCTACAAAATGACTAAATCTAATATGATGTGGCTTGAACTACTTCACAATGTAGCACAAGGTCACAGGTCAGGTGCCTCTGATTACTCGTGAAGCGTTCCCAATATATCTTCATCTCGATACAGATGATACCTGAAATCAGTTCAAAAAGAAATACCATTAGCATTTAATCACAGGCACGCCACATCAAATAGGGTCTTTCAAATGGAAGTCATTTGAAAAAAGGAATAAACAGGAGAGAATTTAATTAGCCCAGGTTGCTTGCCGGGGGAGGGTTGGAGATGCATTATTCAGCCAAATATTTCAACATTGTGTTCTCCTTGCACTACCACAAACAGTTTAAGTGTGCACATATCCTCTATGCCTACAGGATAATGACAGGCTTACTACCCTCCTACCACCCTTTTACTACTCTATAGTATAATTTTATTTTTTTTATTATTTTCTTTTAAGTATTTTTTTAACATCCTTAATCATTAAGAAAAAATTAAAAAAATATACAACATCACTAATAATCACTTCCTCAACCATTAAAGTAAAAAAAGAAAAAAGAAAAAAAAGAAAAAGGAGTAGTAAAAGGGTGGTAGGAGGGTAGTAAGCCTATCGGTATCCATCCTACAGACTGTATAACATAACAAGGGGTTAGTTGAATTGCATCCAAACAAAAATAAAACCCTTACACCCAGAAAATAAACAAATGAAACTCACAAAGTTTCAGCTTAGGGTTCTATCTAATATACCTGTTTAGAGATGCAAAGGGACTGGCACACTTGAGATAGCAAAACCTAAAATCTGCTTACCACTTGAAAGCCAATGAAGAAACACTGACCAACTACAGATACTGAAGTCACAACCCTAGCCTAACAACTTCGCCTAACTTGGGAGTGCTGCTAAAGTAACTTGCACTCTCAAGACAATAACCAAGTTAAAGATGACATAAGCTTGAAGGAAGGTTACTCATCACACACACGAGCGTGTCCTGTATATATGTTGGCAACTTATAATTACAAGGCATAATGACAGGAAGAGGAAACAGGGCATACTCTTTGTCAGCAAGCGTCACTTGAGTTCCTCCATATTCAGGTAAGAGGACATTGTCTCCTTCTTTTACACTGACAGGAATCAAGTTTCCCTCTTTATCACGAATCCCCGCACCCACGGCCACAACTTTTCCAGAGTTCAGCTAAAGTATCAAACGAGAGAAATTCTCAATAATTGGAGAAATCAATGATGGAAGCATTCCAAAATCTCGTACCAATCAGAAATAAAGAAAAAAAAATAACCGATAAAAAAAAAAGTAAAATAGACAAACTGAATCATCGAAGAACTTGGCATCAAATAAACAATTACAAACAAATGGTTTATACAATCACAACAAAACAAGAAAAACTAACTAACAGAGAAAATGTTTTGATGCATTTCCACTAGATTAGCCACCAAACTAAGTAAATCAAAAGACAAATACTATTGACTCTAAAGAAATTTCGTGTCACTGTAGGGATACAAAAACGAAGTTTCCCCAAAATATATCCGCGTAAACAATACCCAAAAACAGGACTTGTGATTCGCACACTGGAATAGAGCCTCTTACACTTAATTCTCCTTGGTGGGCGCTGGTTTTATTTAATTTTTCTTCTCTCAACAAACACACACATTGAACAGAGAGAGAAAAGTAAAAGTGGGTGTCGAGTAACTAGAATTGACCTTGGTGGCCTTCTCGGGGAGCAATATTCCGGCATGAGTCTTGGACGGAGGGACAATCTTCTCGACCAAAACTCGATTCAGAAGTGGGACCAAACGCTTCGCCATCTGAGATATCAACAAAAGAAACGAAAAAACAAAGATAAGAGAGGGAAAGTCAGAGAGATTCGCGAACCAAGACGCTTCCCGTGTAGTCTGCGGTCTTTTAGGTTTTTGCTTAAATCTAGGGTTTAGGATTTAGGAAGGGTTTACCAGTCAGTCTTGAAATTACATGGAAGCCATTGTCCGTGCGAGTCTCTCCATATTTCCTTCAGGGGTTTTTTGTAAAATCGTGCCTTTGTCTCTCCAGGTAGAGAACCACCTAAAAAGGGTGAAAATGAATATTTAAAATAATTAATTAGTCTTCAATTAAAAGTAAAAAAAAAAAAAAAAAATGATCAACTATTAAACAAGTGAAGACTTTTCTAACCAAAAATCCAGCATTTTATAAAATTAGTGTTCAGAATTTATATAAATTAAAGAAAAAAAAGGCGATGAAATAAGTTAAAAACAGCAAGAAATATTCTTTATCAGCATTAATTACATGATAAATTTGTAATGACTTTGTTAAGCTTCTCATATAAGTCTCCAGCTTCTGGAAAAGGCCTCTAATCAGCATTGGAATTATTATGTATTTTTTTTTATGAATAATTCTTCTCATTAGTTACTATTTACTACCCCACATCTTATGAAAAAAAAAATTGTCAGAGTGTGAGGTGTGTGATGTATAGGAAGACCTTTTTTTTATATTCCTCTTGACTGAGCAGTACCTCAGCCACTGGTCCAGTTCAAAAAGAGAATCACAACGGGCAGTTTAATGTGAAAACTACATCAGGAATATCATTTTTCCCTCATCAAATTAGAACTATCATTGCAGAACTCAGTACTGATCTAGGATGGCATGAACACAGTAGTTCAAAGATTTCTTTTCTTATGATGGAGTATAAATTAAACAACTAAAAACAACTCAAGAGCTTGAAGGTGAAATGTTGGTTGAAGATGCATGTGTGGTGGGAATGGACATCATCATGAGAATGCTTATAGCCCCATAATTCAATGTTTTTGAGAGACCAAAGAGTAATATTCTTGACTATGACATAGAAATCTTCAAAATAATCATTTTGAATTGATGTGAATTTTACAACTGGAGAGTTGATATAACCTCTCAAAAGAGGTCCAAACTACATTTGCACCTATATTTCAAAAGGACTAATCAATAACAATTAAAGTCTCTTTAATTAAACTCATTATAAAGAACAAAATATTTTCTTTCTCAAATAATGTGGGACCTCATACAGCCATTCTTTTTTCTTTCGCTTTTCTTTGAAGGAGGAGCGAGAGGGGGAGGGATCGAGATTGGATTCTGCCATGCATTATGATCCAATTAAGGAGCAGAAAACGTTGGTGAGATTGGTTTTATGGTAAAGAAAGTTGAAACTCATGAACTTCTCCTGTACCTTTTTTACTCTCTGAATATTGGGGGGATACCATTCTTGCAGATCATGATCATCAGGCAAAAAGAATGAAACTCTCAAGGGACCTGAACAAGAAAAAAAAAAAAAAAAAAACTGAATTATTCATAGACAGCTTGCAATAATGATGGCTATTTGACCACCTTAAACCTAACAAGGTAATCCTACAATGGGATAATGACTTCTGACTCTCATCATATCAATACCCAGTTGGTGGGTGTTCCAAAGTTAATGAGATAATTAATTTACATGTTGACATGTGACCGATTTGTTCAATCCTTGTCCAACTCATGATAGGGAGTCGAAGAAATTTGCCAGATCATCAGCTCATGTTCATGTTCTTTCTTCAATCTGGAACCAAGTTAATTCTTAATCAATGCCAAATTATGCAGATCTTATAAGAATGTAAATTTGCCTTGTTAACCAACATGGTATTTGACTTTTTATCATTATTATTACAAAGCATTAACAGTAGGCCGCTAAAAAAACAGATTCAAAATCTGGCTAAAGATCAGTACTGAAGAATGACAGATCAGAGATGGGTTCTCAAAACATGATTAGCCATGAACAAGGCTGGCCATTTGAAGTCCACAATGAAAGGTTTCATGTAGTAGTTATGTCCCAATGATGATAGGACCAGACACTTTGACTGAGAAAGGAAGAAAAGCAAGAGAAGAAAGGCCAAAATAATACTAATAAAGTAAAAACCCTAATTGCTTGCAGAGCAAATAAGTCTTTGCCATAATCATACCGCATGTACTCATAACGACATTGCCCATCTGAGGATTTGATCTTTGCTTGTTTCAATTCAAAGCTGGTACCACTCATATATCATTACATTGTTCTGTCTCAACCTTTGACGAAGTGGTGGGTCAAAACATTTCCTCCCAAAAACAAGAAATCATTCCAGGACCAATATATTGCGTTCAAATGCTTGGCAAGATAATTTACATTATAAATTGAGGAGTATTTCGATATATATGTAGAGAGAGAAGAAGAAGGTAGACAACCAGACTCAGATCATGAGTTTCCGATTGAGTAAATGAATATCATGATAATGAAAAGACATGCATGGCCTCATCTTACTGTGTTTCCACAGTAAATTTGATGATAATCACTCAATGGCCAGGGTCCCATATTGCGGCTTAGTCGAGGTCAACTCAAACCAGACAATCCAGATCATCTGATCATTTACATTAATTGTCCTTCATGACTTTCTTACTTTATTTCTCTTTTTCCTGGTAATGCTATATTTTTCTAATATCTTTTCATTTGAAGTTTCTCGAGAGTTTGGGATTAGAGGATATCTCCCTAGATCATGTAAATCATGTGGATATATATATATATCTGATATGGTGGAAAATCTTCTCTTTTTTTGGTCCCCTGTGAGCATAGGAATTGGATAGATGACTCACTCTATATCTCTTGAATGAGATGTATGGGAAATCGACTCTGGAAAAGGAGGTGGGAAAGGTTAAATTTAGTCATCTTTCAGTGATGAAAGCAAGCATGCACCTACACAATTTTATTTTATTTTTTTTCTTGGTGTGGTATTCAGAAAGCACCTACACTTTTTACTTATCTGGTATGAGGATTTTTGGGGTCACCTTTTTAATCTGGGTGCCAAAATCATCAAGTGACCATGACTTTCGTGGGCCGATCTTTCTTCTAAAATTGAAAAAAAAAAGTGACCCTAAACATCATCATTTCTTCCAAGAAAGTAACCACTACATACACTCTCTCTTATATTCACCCCCCTACCTCTCTTTGGCCCACCCTCCAACTCGATCTCCTCCAGTTTTCTAATTTTCCCTTCAACTTCTCCTAATTTACCATTACACATTCAGTACTTTTTATCTCAATATTTTGTAGTTTTCTTGTTAATTTTCTGGCCTGTCTTTTCACTTTAAGATGGGCATATTTTGATCAAAGAATTATTAAAATATATGGAGAATTGGTCAATACTTATTATTATGGCACTAGACTTTCACAAGAAATCTAGACACGAATTAATACTTTAATTAGGCCGCCAAGGGTCTAATCATACTTTTTAAAGATTGGATATATATTCTTCAAAACTTTTTCAAGATTCTCAATCCCCATGTTTATAACTTGTATATTCATGGCATGCCTCTTGATAAAACTATTCCTTCCACTTTAAGGCTGTGCTTGGACAACGAGAAGTGTTGAGAAGTGTTGAGAAGTGTTGTAAAAAAGTAATAATAAAATATTGAATAGTAGTAAAAAGTAGGTAAAAAGTAATGAATAGTAGTAAAAGTAGGTGAAAAGTAATAATAAAGTAGAGAATAGTAGTGAGAGTACCTCAGAGTACCTCAGAGTACCTCAGAGTAGTCCGTTTACCAAACATAGCCTTAATCTTGCAAAATGCATATCATAGACAAAAAGAAAGAACTTCTTATGAGGCCATTTTCTCAAGCATGTATTTCTTTTTCAAGGCATTTTTGTTTGGAGACCACCTCAAACAAATTAGTTTTTTCATCTATTTATTTGAAGGACCACATTAAATAAATCCCCATGGATAACAACATCAGTACTGTACTGGCATATGTACCTGCGATTGACACTAAATGTCTGGCTTCATTACACTTCACGAGATCGAGCTTTTAAAATACACAAACATACAACATAAATGTTTTGTCTTTTTATCTGCATGGACATGATAAAAATCAGCACTGATATTATTATATAGTAAGGAAAGAGAAATCAAGAATTATAAAGGAAGGGAATGAGGAGCTGCAAGCCTGCAGCAGAGTGCAACTTACTTGTTTGAACTATGTGGTTGTATTTTTATGTAGTTTCCTTGTTATCTTTCCCACAAATTTGAGATATCATACAGCATTTAATGTTCCATATAAATGCAGAGGCCACATCACTTTTTCTAGCTTCAAATGTCCAGCTCTGCCCCTGGCCAACTTTTTAGGGAAGGGCAAGTGGCCTGTGTTATTTTCTTTTTCTTTTATTTTTTTCCCCTTTAGGTATAGAATAGAGAAGATATTCTCACTTGGCAAGATACTCCCTTGTAGCAAACCAAAGTGAAAACCAAGAAAATGATTTTATCTCTCACATGAACCAAGATTGATAAATATTGGAAACTAGCTTTAGCTCTAGAGTGGCTTCAGTTTAGGAAACTGAGCACCCACTCGGCCACTTCCCTTTTATCACTCTCACTCTCAGTTCCTCTCCCTTTCTGTCTCTCTCTCTGGTGCAAGAGCGTTCCCCAACAGAAATTAGGCACTGAAATCAGTAGCAAAAGTAGTTTCCAAGAAGTTACACCCTCTGTGCACCATATTTTTATAGAAACCAGGCAGCAAGCCCTATGCATTTTGACTCTCACTCTCGTCCTCAAATTGACTTGCCTCCTCTCTCCAAACTCCAAGGCTCCCAAACAAAAACAAAAGCCATAAAAGGCTGTTGATAAAATAGTCCTCAGCCATCTCCGTGCCAACCCCACCTCAAAAACCTCCCATTTTCGGCCTTTTAGGACACAGAAAGAGGAAGAGAAGAAAGTACTACATGCCATGATTTGGGTTATGCACAAGAAACGAATGGGTTTGATAACAGAGTTAGCATGCTTGTCTCTGCTTCTGCTGATGATACTACAGTTGGAGACTCCGTGTTTAGCTGCTGGGAGTGGAAGATTGAACAGATTCAAAGGTGGGTCTGGTTTTCAGGTTAACCCTGTCAAACCTCATGGTGGCATCACAGGAAATGCAGAAAAAGATGCTGATGAAATTTTTGGTGCTGATAAGAGAAAAGTCTACACGGGTCCAAATCCTCTGCACAATAGATGAGTTTGTAGGGAAAACCTATTGTCTTCTATTTTTCAAACTATGAAACTTTTTTGGCTTAATCTCCATTTCTTCTCCTTCCTTTCCTTTCCTTTTCTGATTTTTAAGAGCATTTGTTATGCTTGAGGCCTTTGAATATTTCAAATAATCTTACAGATGTAAATGAAAGTTTAGTTTTTACATTTTTGGTGACGATATATACTTATTTGTTGATAGTATATTGGAAGAGTATTTCTGAAATATTTCATGAATTTATTAATGCCATTAATGGGGTTGTTGGAGTGAATGAATATCGTCCTGCTTTTTTCTCTGCTGATGCTCTTGCATAAAAAAAGGAGCTTTTTTCCGGTGAACTTGTTCTTAGAATCTCAGATTATAAAAAAATCTTCTAAATTTAGTAGAGCTTAGAGAGAAGTTTCCAACTTTCCATACAGCTGACCATGTGCGTTATGATGTATCCATTAATGTTGTATACATTTGCATGCATGTATTTCTTCTGTGTATGCATGATGTAGATATGCATGCATAACATGCATCGATCATACCTGCAAGCACATACAATTATACGCATTTTTTGTTCATGCAGTGCTAGACAACCATTTTTGGATGTATGGATATGATCATGCATTCTACATCAAGATAAGATGACTTTCGGCCATAGATTTGCATCTTTGTCTGCAATTTATTAAAAAGGTAATAGCGACGAAGTAAGCTGAGTACCAATTTGAACTGTATACAGTCAGTCATTTTAATTTCTCTGTCTCGAATGATTATGAAGCGGCCCCACTGTAATTTTGATTGATACTTTGCCAGCCATGTCTCCACTATTGCATGACAAGTTTTCTACAAATTAATTATATATATATATATATATATATATATATGTCTTCCATTTTCAATTCTTCAATAAAAGATTAGATCATGTGATTATTCAGACGAAAATCTCCTTCTACAAGGCATAATTTACCATGTATCATTTGTGGAAATGACTCTTTTTCTTAAATCTTTGTCATTTTTTCCTTTGGAAAATATCTTATTGGTATAAACAATAGGTTTCCATTATCTCTTAATTTCTGTTTTGGGTGACATCGGTTTGTTGCTATTAATCACCCAGAAGAGCTCTTAAACCATCTAATATTTTTGTAGTTAGAAATACTTTAGTCACAAAGAGATTATATAAAAGTAAATTTATAAACTGATGTGGTTTGATGCAAAACGTCAAATTATTAAATTACTTTTATTGTAAAATAGATCTAACGGATCACATGAAACCACATAAATTTATAGATTTATTTATGTATACTCTCTTTATATATATGTAACACTTCTCTTTTGTGATATATATACACGATAGATGCAATGGGTCGGCTTCAACTTAGAAAGTGTTGCATGCAGCCGATCCTCAGAGTAGAGCCATGCAATTTTGAGGCTAAAGGAGACGAGAAATCTTTTTGTTTATTGTTGGGTTCTTGACGATTTCACTAACATTTTACAACCTTTGTTTTAGCTTCTTCAATCGCTTTCCATCTAATTTGAGAATAGAAACTTCCAATCATTGAACATTGTTATTCCTCTTTTTCTAGTCTATTTCCTCCCATCTCAGTGACTCGTCCCATTAATCATATCTTAAGTGTGGTTTGGATAGTAAAATGAGATGAGATATTTTAAATGAAAGTTGAATCAAATATTATTAAAATATATATTTTTTATATTATTATTATTTTGATATTTGAAAAGGTTGAATTATTTATTATATTTTGTATAAAAATCTATAAATGTTATAATAATGAGATGAGATGAAACACTTTCACTATCAAAACGAGCATTAGGTCTGGTTTGGTTTCACAAGTCACACATCTCATCTCATTTGAACTTCCAAACACCATTTAAAAACAAATATTTTTTAATTTTAAATTTTTAAAATTTTCATCTAATCATTACAACTTTTTAAACTTCTAAATAAGACATAAAAAATAATTCAACTTTTTCAAATTTAAAAATAAAAATTATATTAAAAAATTATATTCTAACCCTTTTTTAACTATATAATTTTTTATAACACATGTGCTATTTCATTTTCCAAAACCTTATAAAACATATTTACTTAAATCATTTTACTACTATTCACAAATTATTTCATTATTGTTCATAGATTTCTTATATCATCTCATCGGTATAACCAAACGAGACCTTACCCATTTTAATGCATGTTTGGAATTGTAGTGAATAATATAACTTTTAGTTTAAAATTTATAGTTGTAGAGATTAAGTAATAAGCTTTACTATTAAAAAATTATTTATTATTTGATAACTATATATCTAAAGCACTTTCAAATATTTTACATTTCTTAAAAAATAAATTTTTTGTAGTAGAAATGACATAAAAAGTTATTTGGTTGTAGTATTGTGATATGATAAGATCAAAGGAAAAATCTATAATTATCTAAAAGTTGTATAGATATTTTGTTAATTGATAACTTTTTTTAAAAATTAAAACTACATTTCACATTATTCAAAAAAACATCAAATTAAAATTTATTTTTTTAATATACTTTTTAACTTATTTAAAATTAAAAAATATTTTGATACGTAACACTAAACAAGACCCTAACGTTGGAGGCCCTAATAAAATTGGCAGGTTTGGGAATGTTGAATTTTCAAAATTTTTAATCTCATATCAATTCATCATTATATAATTTTCAAATTTCTATATAAAATATAATAAACAATTCAATTTTTTCAAATTCCAATATAATTTTTTCAAATCTCAATTTAATTTTTTCAAATTTTAAAATTAAAAAATAATATTTTAAACTTTAAAATAAAACACAAAATTCTCATCTCAACTCCCAAACTTTCCTTAAATCTCTAATTATAATTTTAGAATGGGATGCAGATGTCTGACCCAGGCTTTCTTTGAATAGTTACCAAGTCTAGTCTCTTTGAAAAGTGGTGTAGCATAACAGCCTATCCATATGACTCTACGAGCCATATGCAGATTGCAGAGGGCTATGCAGCCGCCATCATAACATGGAAACAGTGATCGAGTGATTCAAATCATACCCACAGAGCCAATCCCACCAATTAGCAATCTCTAAACAGCACAGGAAGTCAAGTTGTGTAGGATTTTGGAGTTCGGAGAATTTTCCCAACTAAATATGAGTATCATTGATACACGTACAACTCAATTTTATAATCTTTATACAATCATGTGTTAAAATATAAATATTTATGAAAAATGATATTATTTTATAAGTTATTTTAAAAAATATCTTTCATTTAAAACATGTTCATATAAAAGTTGTAAAAAATAATTGTAAGTGTATTATTTTCCATACTTGCTGCGGGACGGTCTCTACCGAGCTCGTACAAGTGCGAATGGTTATTCTAACGCACAGAATGATCACTGGTTTTAGAAGCAACAACCTTACTATTTGGCAAAAAAATTAAAATATTTGGCAAAGAAAATAAATATAACACAAATTTCTCCTCCATGCTCGCGGATATTATAATTGCTAAGTATATAGAAACTTGACCTCTGCAAATAGATATGGATTCGACATATCAAGACAGCGATTGCATAAATATTTCTCTGAAGTTGACAATAATGGATGTCATCAGGCAGCAAGTTGAAAGGTCAAATTATATCTCTCTGACCACAATTTCTATCCTTTAAGTTTCCTAAAGCATGCCAATAACCAGACTAACCAGAGACTGTTCATGGAAATTTTGATTCTTCAACCACTATCAAATTTATTAAGCTTGTCCCAGTGACGCAGATAAAAGTAAAGCAGCCAGATATCACAATGCATTGAACCGAATAGCAGGAAAAAGAAATTGAGAGGAAAAAAAAAACCCTTAAGTTTCAGAAACTACTAATACCTCACACATGAGGTAGATTGTCCTCATATCTCAGTATAATGAAACTTAGTTATATGCCAGTACAAAACATGAACATCAAAGGGACGAGAAAATAGGAATACCCGGTAGCGTTACACCTGCATCAACAATGAAAATGTTGCCCGAAACATATTCAGAAGAGTCATGTAGTAAGTATCGAACAAGTGATGTTAATGCCGGATCGGATGTGCCAAATGTTCTTAAAGGAGCAGTTTTCTTAGCCACGTTATCCAGCCAATCTTTTTGCATAAGAGCCTGAGTGATCTCAGATTTGAAAAGGCCAGGTGATATTGAATTCACTCTAATTTTGTAAACTCCCAATTCCATAGCCATAACCTGCAATATTACAATATACAATACCATATAAACTCAGAAAACAATATAATGGAACAGTTTTTAAAGAAAATTATTCAGAGACTTGGAGGACACTGGCTCCTAACTCCATTTTAAGATGTCCTCATATGGTTACAGAAAAAGCCAAGCACGATCTCACACCCCTTCTCCTTTTCCCCGCCATGTGGAATATGCAGACCAGTCACTAAACATGGAAAAATAAGAAGTAGACATCCAGGTAGAACAATCATAAAACATCATATGTGTCCTAGTTTCATCACCACGTTGACCCTTAATATCACGATATGAAAATGAAAATGGTGGTGTTTGGAGAAGGTAATTATATCTGTTGCAGTGTTGCTGATTCCAAAAGCGTCCAATATGAGAAAATTCAGGTCGTGCAGTTGAAAGCGTTTGGTCTTAAGGGCATCCTCAAGTCTGCATTTGCATCTCTACTCCTAACGGCTTTATCTAGGAAGATATTTTCCTTTCAAACGGCAAAAAAATATCTCTTTTTTTCCTTAAATAAGAACTATACTCAGATGACTTTCCTTGAAACGATAAAAATAGATTTCACTTGTATACTAATTCTTTAATAGATTAAGTAAATTCTTTTAATCAAAGTAAAATCTTTTTTTAAGAATGAATTTTTTTCTCCATCTGCAGTGCATTCTTTTTGTGAAGATCGCATAATTTTACTCATAGGTCAGAAAAGAGAATAGAAAACTAAGGTTCACTGCACCTATAATTTTTCACCCTGAAGAAGTTATTCCCAAACAACTACCATGAAACTACCCCATGTTTCGAAACAATTGCATAACAAATGGCATTACCTTTGTCAAGGTGTTTACGCCTGCCTTTGAGGACGCATAGGCGACACATCCAGGCAAATGCCCACGGTCAAGTCCAGCAATTGAAGATATGTTAATGATTGATCCTCCCCGCTCCGCATCACGCATGCGTATGCAGACATATTTTGACACCAACCAGGTTCCTTTTAAGTTTGTCTTGACGACCTGATCCCATTCCTCCTCAGACAAGTCCAACGGAGATTTCACATTACCTAAAGGACACAGCGTAATAGTTAACAACATCGATCAAACAAGTAAAAGAAAAAGAGATAGATCCTTATCAAAGTATCTGAATCTTAGACAGGCTCCAAGAATCAAAATACAGAGGAAGAAGCAGCTTTGTAGCCATATATACTCGCAAAGAAGTATCGGGGAATTCGGATGAGACTCGGCAGGCTAATATCAAACGTGGAATTTGAGTTTAACGAATTCTTTTTGTTAAGAAATCGAGGTAGAAGAGATTTAACTTTAATGGTTTATTGGCTTCGGTTAGTACCAAATTCAAAATTTTCCCTCATTTTCCTTCATTTTCTCAACAACCAAAAAGAAAGCGAATAAGAAAAAAAAAAAAAAGTAAATTGCCTCTAACTCCCGCATTATTGATCAAGGCGTCGATATGTCCGAACGCGTCCCAAGCCTTTTGTACTGATGTCTCAATGGTGGGAGCATCGGCACAGACGTCTAGCTCTACAGCCACGGCTCGGAAACCTCGGGAATCGGACTCGGAATAAGAAGCGAGGTGATTGATTTGGTGGCAGAGGGACTTGAGGCGGTCGACCCTGCGAGCGGCGGCCACGATCTTGCAGCCGGTATTGGCGAGGTCAAGACAGAATTCGCGGCCAAGTCCGGAGGACGCCCCCGTCACCATAACCACTTTTCCCTCCAGGTCCCGCCTCCATGGCTCCTGCAGATGCTCGGAGCCTTGCTTCGCCATTTCCTTTCTATGTCGAGGGGATTCGCACCGATACAGCCAATGTGCTTAAGCTGATGAAGGAGCTCGACACTAATCTCTTATAAATACGAGAGAGAGAGAGAGAGAGAGAGAGGGGTTGCGAGGTGCCTCCGTGCCTCCTTCGATTGTCAGCTTTAAACGTTCGGGTGATTTTTGCGTTCACACAGAATTTAGAAAAAAAGGAGAGAGAGAGAGAGAGAGATTTGTGTTTTAAAGTTTCTTTTATTTTTTAAAGTATTGTGCTCAATATAATCGTGAGTAATACAGCAACACTTAAAAAAAAAAAATAATAAGATTTAGGATATGTTTGGAAGTTTAAACTCACACAAAATTCTCATTTCATCTCATCTCATCATTACAAATTTTTTAAATCTCTATATAAAATATAATAAATAATTCAACTTTTTCAAATCCCAATAAAACTTTTTCAAATTTCAATTTAACTTTTTCAAATCTCAAAACTAAAAAATAATATTTTAAACTTTAAAACAAAACACAAAATTCTCATCTCATCTTCCAAACCTATCCTTAGGCTTTGGTTATCAAATCTATTTCAATTTATTATTATAATTTTTTAAAATTTTAATATAAAATATAATAAATAATTTAATTTTTTTAAATTTTTTAAATTTTAAAATAATAATAATATTTTAATAATATTTTATCATATCAATTTAACTCAATTCGCTTCAATATAATTTGATATTAAAAATTAATTTTATTATTTAAATAATATAATGTAGATAATATTGTTTACGTATTAATTTGAAAATAAAATAATTTATATAATACGTAAAATTTAATTGGTTAAAAAAAAAGTTACGGGTTTCATTAGAATTTGCAAAAACCAGACCGTTTTATTATTATTATTATTTTTTATTATTTTTAATATTTTTTCTCGAAGATTGAAAATTAAATCCCTACTTTCTTTTTAATGATGAAGATAAATAATTATTTTTTTAAATAGTTAGATTAAGAACTTAAAAATATTATTAAATTTTATAAATATGTATTTTAATTTTTTAAGATCTACATTGATGTTATTTTAAAATAAAATTTATACATATAATTAATTTATTATATATAAACTATTCTAAAATAGTATCTTAAATTCGAAATATTTATTTCAGCACCTTCGTCGAAACGGCTACTAAAACAATATTCAAAGCATTTATCGCGAGTCCAGCCAACTTGGTGGTAGCAATGCCTCCTAGTTTTTTTTTTTTTTTGGTTGGTTGGTAGGAAAAAAACGTTTAATGCAGTAGAATAATAATAAAAAAACAATCAATTGGTTGTTAGCTCTTTAATGTCCAAGACATTCAGCAGAAAAAAAATTGTGAAAAACGAGTACGTGGAATTCAATTTTATTTTTTTAAACACAGTTTCGTGGTTGTTGGGAAGTAACGTCAAGAAATGGACCCATATATAAAAGAGTAATATTATGTATTCATAAAATTATTTTAAAAAATAATAAAGTTTTTTATTAAAAAATTAATTTTTTATTATGTAAACTTTATCTTTATTTATTTTTTTAAAATGATTATACAGCACTTATATATTCTATAATTATAAATATTATTTTTTTATATAAAATTATTTTAAACTACGCGTGGGAGTTTAGGTCATTTTAAATTATTTTACTATATTTAAAAATAATTTATTATTACTTATAAATAATCTAAAATACTCTTAACATCTAAATTTACCTTTATTCTCTATGTCTAATGGTACTGACTTTGCAATATTACTATATGACTAATTGAGCCCTATAGTGGAATTAGGTCGGTATAATGATACACTAATTATAGTGTAATCCATTATAATTCTTAAAAAACTAAAACACCAATCATTTCTTAGTATAATTGAGATGGAAAACTTCCATGTCAGCAAGGTACTGGGTGTGTAAAAAATAAGACTTCTAAATAGATTTTTCTTAAGATAATTATATATATATATATATTTAATTTAGGTATTTGAATCACTGTTTCTATAAAGAGTGTCCAAAACTTACACATCATAAAACTGTAAATATCATTTATTTTTCAACTTAGGGTTTAAAGTGTAAGAGATACATATAAGTAATTTTCACAATATTTATGGTTATTTGAATGAATTCCTTAGACAACGTTAAATATTAAATAAAAATATGAATTACAAAAAATCTAAATCCCAAAATTTAAAGAATAAGTATGGTATGTGATGTTCACAATATATGTATGTAACATTGTAGAAAATATTATAAATCTAATCGAATACGACAATTCATATATTATTATATCCATCTATTTTTCAACGTTCACAATGTGAATGTTGAGATCATTCATTGTGTATTTTTATATACAAGTCTATTCAAGTCAAGTCATGACCGATCTTAAAAAAAAAAAAAAAAAAAAAAAAAGCAAAAGAAGAAAGAATTCATAAGGTTTGGTAGGTAGGCATCTTCCTCTACATCTTCCTCCACATATAATATAAGCATGATTGTTATATTACATATGAAAAGCAAACATTTATATTTGAGTGACATCGGTTTGTTGCTATTAATCACCCATAAGAGCTCTTAAACCAAGATCTAATGTTTTTGTGATATATATATATTTATACACGATAGATATAAGGGGTCGGCTTCAACTTAGAATGTGTAGCATGCAGACGATCTTCGGAGTAGAGCCATGCAATTTGAAGGTTAAAGGAGACGAGAAATCTTTTTGTTTATTGTTGGGTTCTTGACGATTGCACTAACATTTTACAACCTTTTTTTTTAGCTTCTTCAATCGCTTTCCATCTAATTTGAGAATCGAAACTTCCAACCATTGATTATTGTTTTTCATTCCTCTTTTTCTATTCTATTTCCTCCCATTTCTGTGCTTCGTCCATTAACCATATCTTAGTTTCGTTAATCTCTCTCTTCTCTTTCTATATAGATCGACATCTTAAGTTCTCTGGCCACTCCATTAATAAGATCCATAAACTACCAAATTGTTGTACAGCTCAAGGACTAAAATTCTAAACCATACGACAGCTTACTAAAAAAGCCGAAAACCTTTCCAATTGGATCTAACACGTGATATTTAGGTCTGGTTTGATTTCACAAGTCACTCATCTTATCTTATCTCAACATCTAAACACCATTTAAAAATAAATATTTTTTAATTTCAAAATTTTCATCTAATTATTACAACTTTCCAAACATCTAAATAAGACACAAAAAATAATTCAACATTTGCAAATTTCAAAACAAAAATTATATTAAAAAATTATATTCTAACCCTCTTTTAACTATATACTTTTTTATAACACGTGTTCTCTCTCATTTTTCAAAATCTCATAAAACATCTTTACTTAAATCATTTTATTACTATTTACAAATTATCTTATTACTATTCACAAATTTATCTTATCTCATTTGTATAACCAAACGAGACCTTAATCATTTTAATGCTTGTTTGGAGTTGTGGTGAATAATATAAACTTTTAACTTAAATTTTATAGTTGTAGAGATTAAGTAATAAGCTCTACTATTAAGAAATTATTTATTATTTGGTAACTATATATCTAAAGCACTTTTAAATATGTTACATTTTTTTAAAAATAATATTAAAAAAAATATACTTTTTGAGGTAGAAATGAAATAAAAGATTATTTGCAAGTAGTAGTATTATGATGTGATAAGATCAAAGGACAAATCTATAATTATCTAAAAGTTGTATAGGTATTTTGCTCATTAATAGTTTTTTTCAAAATTAGAACTACATTTCACATTATTAAAAAAAGCATCAATTGAAACTTTTTTCTCAAATATACTTTTTAACTTATTTAAAATTAAAAAATATTTTAATACGTAACACTAAACAAGCCCCTAACGTTTGAGGCCCTTAGAGCACTAGCATTGGTTTGGCCAAATGCATCTCCAAACTTTAGCCAATATCATCCTTTTTTACATTTGCCTATTCTATTTACATTCAATCCCCACATTGGATTAGCCATTTACCCTCTATATAATAATAAAATATTATTAAATTAATAATTTTTTTATTTAATTTATTTGTATCACATTTTATAATTCTACCAATTGAATATTAATAATAATTATATTCTAATTAAATTAATATTAAAAAATTTATATTTTTAAAAGTCATTTAATGTTAATAATATAAAATATTAATTAAACTCATCTAAATTTCTTAATTACAAACCAAATAGTATTTTAATTGAAGTGATAAATTAATATTTTAATATTTTCTTGAAGTGAGAAATTAATATTTTAATGTTTGGTGAATCAATAGTGATTCTTCATCTTTGACCAATCACTATAGCAAAAGTCCATTTTATTTTAGACTTGACCAATCTAATGTGGAGTGTTTCTAGTACATATTATCTAAATTTTAGCCAATCTCTAACTTTGGCCAAGCCAATGCTAGTGCCCTTAGAAAGCTCTAATTATAATTTTAGAATAAGATGCAGATCTCTGACTCGGGCTTTGTTCTTTGAATGGTTAGCAAGTCTAGTCTGTTTGACAAGTGGTGTAGACATAACAGCCTATCCATATGAGCCATATGCAGATTGCAAAGGGCCATGCACCCGCCATCGCAACATAGAAACAGTGATCGAGTGATTCAAATCATACCCACATAGCAAATCCCACCAATTACCAATCTCTAAACAGCACAGGAAGTCTAAGTTGTGTAGGATTTTGGAGCTAGGAGAATTTTCCTAACTAAATATAAGTATCATTGATACACGTACAACTCTATTTTATAATCTTTATACAACCATGTGTTAAAATGAAAGTATTTGTGTAAAATAATGTTACTTTTATAAATTATTTTAAAAAATATCCTTCATTTAAAACATGATTGTATAAAAGTTGTAAAAAATAATTGTGTCATTTTTCATACTTGCTGCGGGAAGGTCTCTATTAAGCTCATACAAGTGCAAATGGTTATTCTAACGCATAGAATCATCACTGGTTTTCGAAGCAACAACCATACTGGAGGGGATATTTGGATCCCCCTGGGTAACCAAGCCCACGACTAGGAAACCGGCCCAAAGTTTTAACTTAGGATTGAGAGGGTCGCGATCGAAGAGTTTATAACTGTGACCACATGGCAGATAATTCCCAAAAAGTTAGAGATCTGATCCACAGTTAGATGCGATCATCTTTGGAAAGATAATTCCTACAAAACAAGAAATATCCTCCCCGATTAATAAGGAATTATGAAGGATACACACATAGAAATGGTGATTAGAGTCAGTTGTCATCACGCCATGTCCATGTCCTTCTATAAATAACCTACAAGAGGTAACAAACACTTCACTTCATCTTTACATGCACTTATTCTCATACTGTGTTGACTTAAGCATCAGAGTATTTCTAGGCTGCTGACCATAAAATAAAATGAATGAGAAAACCTAAAGGCTTACCTGACGCTCTTCAATAAAGAAAGGCTCACTACGGACGACTAAGATGAAGAGATCACACTGGCCGCCCTCCTGGGGGGAATCTGACGCCAAAACCCGTTCATAGCTGAACTGGCCAGGAGAACTTCATCCACTTTAAGGGAATTCATGGACTGAGCAAATGATTTCGTTAATGCGGAGGACACATTACAGGCTCTCTTGGAGCCACAAAAGCATGAAACAAAACTGGAGAATAGAAACCAAAACAATTCTAAAGATAAAGACAAAAGAACAAATGGTCAAGGCCACTAGGATGATAAATGCGACCGATACACCAATCACCAGGACCAAGGGCACCGTCTAATCCACAACAACCACAGTGTTCAGGAGAATAACAGGGCATCAAGGAAGGAAGAACACTCGCCAGGCAAGGGTCAGCGCCTCTGCACGTATCACCAAACCAACTCTCACTAGACCGAATATTGCATCACTCTAAAGAAGCGAGTCGACAAGATGTCTGAAAGTTGGGAGTTGGAAAAAATGCTAGTTAATTACATCAAGCCATAGAGGGAGGAGAGTTGCCAATGAGAACAGAGACGAAGTAGAAGCCCTAAGTGCCAAAAGCAGGAGAGGCAAGGAAGGAATAACTCTCCTCGCCAAGAAGAGAACAAGAGCAGATCCCCATTGGAGAGATTCGCACGATAACAGGCGACTTCGCTGGGGTCAGCGCTACGACATCTAGCAGAAAAGTCCATGCCTGCAAGGCAAAGTATCACGAGGTATATATGGCAAACATGCCATGCAAATATCCTAGGATGGGGGCAATCGCAACCATTTCGTTCGGGGATGAGGATTGCAAGGGGGTTATGTACCCCTATGATGACACCTTGGTGGTCACGTTGCTGATAGCCAACTACACGACTAGGCAAGTCTTGATCGACAATGGGAGTTCAATCGACATCCTGTTTTGGGATTTGTTCACTAGAATGGGTATTAACCTCGACAAGCTGCGACCATCACCTTCTCCACTCAAATGGTTTTCGGGAGAAGTCGTTCAATCTATGGGCGCCATCACGCTTCCAGTTACGACGGGGCAAGGCGCCCACACGATCACCAGCATGACAGACTTATTGGTGGTCAAGACTCCGTCATCCTATAATGTCATATTAATGTTCCCAACCCTCAACAACTTAAAGGTAGTGAGCTCCACTTACCACCTTAAAATGAAGTTTACAACAGAAACAGGAGTCAGCGAAGTTCGAGGCGAGCAGATATTGGCCCGAAAGTGTTACGTCCAGGAGTTGAAGGCAGGGGCACTGACAGTCTGTTTGGTGGGTAACTTAGAGGACCAGCCACTACCACCACCTCGGGTAGAAGAGGAACAAGACATAGAAGCTAGGGACGAGAGCAATCTACTGCAAGCCAAGGCCAATGAGCCGTTGGAGATAGTAAAGTTGCACCCAGAACGCCTAACAGCCACCACAAGGGTTGGTGCGAAGCTTCCACCAAAATACTGAGGGACCTAAAACAGTTGCTAATCGAACATAGAGATGTATTCGCCTGAAGCAGTGAAAACATGCCAAGGATCGACAATACGATCATAAAGCACAGCCTCTGCATCAACCTAGAGGCCAAGAAAGTGCGACAGAAGAGATCATTCAACACAAAGAAATGCACGACCATAGCTGAGGAGATTGATAAGCTCTTAGCGATGGATTTCGTAAGGGAGGCACAGTACCCTGAATGGCTCTCCAATGTAGTGCTTGTAAAAAAAGTTAATAGTAAATGGAGGATATGCGTGTATTTCACCAACCTCAACAAAACTTGTCCTAAGAACAATTTCCCACTCCCTCGGATGGACGTCATTTGAGACGTCACCGCTGGGCACAAATTTTTAAACTTTATGGACGCCTACTCTGAGTGTAATTAGATCAAGATGAATAAGGCAGATGAGGAGAAGACGACATTCATAAGTGACAGAGGACTCTACTGCTACCGAATGATGCCTTTTGGATTGAAGAACATTGGGGCGACATACCAAAAGTTGGTTAATTGAATGTTCAAGTACCAGATCGGAAAGACCATAGAGGTATACGTAGACGACCTACTGGTGAATCTGCCCAACACCTAATGGACCTCAAAGAATCCTTCATAGTGTTACACGAATACAAGATGAAATAGAATCCAACTAAGTGCGCGATCGAGGTTTAACTTGGGCAAATTCTTGGAATTTATAGTCTCGGAGAGGGGGAATTGAAACCAATGTTGAAAGTATAGAAGCGATCTTAAATATGGTGCTGCCACGAACTATCAACGACTAGCTGGAAAGGTGGTCGCCTTGAACATGTTTGTGTCAAGGTTCATAGATAAATGCCTCAATTTCTTCCGAGTTCTAAGGAAAGGACACCCTTGGAATGAAGAATGCGACCAACCTTCCAAGAACTAAAACAAAAGTAGCTGAACAATGCGCCCCTATTAAGGTAGCCTAATCAAGGGGACATCCTGTATATTTACTTGGCCATATCTCCCCACATTGTGTCTGCCGTCCTAGTGAAGGAAGAGGAAGGAAACTAGGCGCTAGTGTATTAAACTAGTCATGCACTAAAGGGCGTCGAGGTAAGGTACCCAAGGATGGAGATGCTGTCGTTTGCACTATTGATAGCCGCCAGAAGGCTGTAACCATATTTCCAAGCCCACCTAATCAAGGTATTAGCAGAACATCCTCACGGGAGAGTATTACAAAATCCGGACTCCTCAGGAAGGCTAGTCGCGTGGTTAATAGAGCTTAGTGACTTTGAAATCAACTATGCACCCAAAAATGCAATTAAGGGCCAAGCCTCCATAGATTTTGTGGCCGAATTCATTGGTTTCCCAACAGAGGTCGTGGCACCACCCCTCGGCTGACCCTGGACAATCTTTGTTGACGAGTCCGCCTGCCAAGTGGGGGGCAACATTGGGATCCACATCATCACAGAAGCAGGTCGGGAGCACCATTATATGGCAACACTCACCTTCAAGACCACCAACAATGAAATAGAGTATAAGGCCCTAATAGCAGGACTATCTGCCACTAAGGCATTGGGCACCAAACAGGTTGAGGTAAAAGCTGATTTCCAGATAATGGTAAACTAGGTAATAGGGGCCTACGCCACCAAGGGGGAGAAGTTGAAGACATATATCAAGTAGGTACTTGCACTCCGCGATCAGTTCGCTTACTTTTCCATAGTACAAATTCCAAGGGCGGACAATTTGGTGGCAGACAAGTTGGCCAGGGCAGCATCAGCAAAGGATGACATAGAATTACCATGGGAGGTACAGAAGAGGTTGATAAAGGTACTAGCTGTTGGGATCCTAGTAACACATGTGGGCTCCGAGATGCCAAAACGGGCCAATGAAATAACAAGCTACCTAGAAACAAGGAAGCTCCTCAAAGAAAAGGAGGCGGTAAGGAAAATCATAAGGAAGGTGGCACGGTTTTTCAAAATTGACAACATTTTGTACAAGAAGGGTTTAAGAACCCCTTTACAAAGGTGTATCTCACCCGAAGAAACACAATATGTCCTCGTAGAAATACATGAAGGCGTTTGTGGTAACCATTCAGGGGGAAAGCCTTAGCAAGAAAAACCCTGAGGATAGGGTACTATTGGCCCAACGCCCTCAAAGATGCCAAACAATTAGCTAGAAGATGTACTCAGTGTCAGGCGCATGCCCCAGTCCCACACTGCCCACTAGAAAAACTATCATCCATCACCTCCCCATAGCCTTTCACCCAGTGGGGGGTCAACTTGGTCGGACCGTTCCCGCCAAGACCAAGCGCCATGAACATTTGTCGAAAGAAGCAGGGCTCTGAGCCAAGGAGGATTCACCCTTAGATTGGGGGGAAGCTTTTGAAGAACCATGACTGGCCATTTGCAAGAAGGAGGAGTTCTTGAGGGAGGCACAAGCAAAGAAATGCGAATGAGGCACGAACAAAGAAAATGCGAAGGAGGCAGGGAAAGGAAATATGAACGAGGAAGGCTGGTTGTGCCGACAGTTACCATTTCTTTTAAAAACCATTTAATTAGCGGGAACAGTTATCGCTGACGTAAGCCACATCCTTCCAAAAAAGAAAGGGTACGGGCTCGAGCACACCAACTATCATAGACCCTAGCCAGGTAAGGGAAAAGCATAGATGCACGCCCACAAACCAGCGGGGTAGGCAATGGTTATAAAGAATCCAAAAGTTTAATTTCTCATGTGCCAGCACAAAGAAAATTAGCGGAATAACTGAAAGGGATATTTCGATCCTTGGGTAACCAAGCTCATGACTAAGAAACCGGCCCAAAACTTTATCTTAGGATTGAGAGGGCCGCGACCAAAGAGCCCAATCGTGACCACATGGCAGATAACTCCCAAAAAGTTGGAGATCTAATCCACAGTTGAATTGCGATCATCTTAGGGAAGATAACTTCTACAAAACAGGAGATATCCTCCTCGGTTAATAAGCAATCATGAAGGATATGCACACATGAATGATGATTAGAGTCAGTTACCATCACGTCATGTCCATTCCCATCTATAAATAACCTACAAGAGGTACAAACACTTCACTTCATATTTACATACACTTGTTCTCATACTATGTTACTAACTTAAGCATCGGAGTCTCCCTAGGGCAATCAGGGTTGCCTCTTTATTGTCGCAAGTCATCCGTGCAGTTGGTGGTGTGAAACAAGTCCTCTAGGCTTACTATTTGGCAAAAAAATTAAAATATTTGACAGAAATAATAAATATAACACAAATTTCTCCACCATGCTCGCGAATATTATAATTGCTATGTATATAGAAACTTGACCTCTGCAAATAGATATGGATTCGACATGTTAAGACAGCGATTGCATAAATATTTCTCTAAAGTTGACAATAATGGATGTCATCAGGCGGTAAGTTGAAAGATCAAATTATATCTCTCTAACCACAATTTCAATCCTTTAAGTTTCCTAAAGCATGCCAATAACCAGATTAACCAGAGACTGTTCATGGAAATTTTGATTTTTCAACTACTATCAAATATATTAAGCTAGTCCCACTGACGCAGATAAAAGTAAAGCAGCCAGATATCACAATGCATTGAACCGCATAGCAGTAAAAAGAAATTGAAAAAAAAAACCGTAAGTTTCAGAAACTACTAATATCTCACACACGAGGTAGATTCTCCTCATATCTCAGTATAATGATGAAACTTAGTTATATGTCAGTACAAAACATGAACATCAAAGGGAAGAGAAAATAGGAATACCCGGTAGCGTTACACCTGCATCAACAATGAAAATGTTGCCCGAAACATATTCAGAAGAGTCAAGTAGTAAGTATCGAACAAGTGATGTTAATGCCGGATCGGATGTGCCAAATGTTCTTAAAGGAACAGTTTTTTTAGCCACGTTATCCAGCCAATCTTTTTGCATAAGAGCCCGAGTAATCTCAGATTTGAAAATGCCAGGTGATATTGAATTCACTCTAATTTTGTAAACTCCCAATTCCATAGCCATAACCTGCAATATTACAATATACAATACCATATAAACTCAGAAAATAATATAATGGAACAGTTTTTAAAGAAAAATATTCAGAGACTTCGAGGACACTGGCTCCTAACTCCATTTTAAGATGTCCTCATATGGTTACAGAAAAAGCCAAGCACGATCTCACACCCCTTCTCCTTTTCCCCGCCATGTGGAATATGTGGACCAGTCACTAAACATGGAAAAATAAGAAGTAGACATCCAGGTAGAACAATCATAAAACATCATATGTGTCCTAGTTTCATCAACACGTCAACCCTTAATATCACGATATGAAAATGAAAATGGTGGTGTTTGGAGAAGGTAATTATATCTGCTGCAGTGTTGCTGATTCCAAAAGCGTCCAATATGAGAAAATTCAGGCCGTGCAGTTGAAAAGTGTTTGGTCTGAAGGGCATCCTCAAGTCTGCATTTGCATCTCTACTCCTAACAGCTTTCTCTAGGAAGTTATTTTCCTTTCAAACGGCAAAAAAATATCTCTTTTTTTCCTTAAATAAGAATTATACTCAGATGACTTTCCTTGAAACAATAAAAATAAATTTCACTTGTATACTAATTATTTAATAGATTGAAGTTAATTCTTTTAATCAAAGTAAAATCTTTTTTAAGAATGAATTTTTTTTCTCCATCTGCAGTGCATTATTTTTGTGAAGATAGCATAATTTCACTCATAGGTCAGAAAAGAGAATGCAAAACTAAGGTTCACTGCACCTATAATTTTTCACCCTGAAGAAGTTATTCCCAAACAACTACCATGAAACTACCCCATATTTCGAAACAATTTCATAACAAATGGCATTACCTTTGTCAAGGTGTTTACGCCTGCCTTTGAGGACGCATAGGCGGCACATCCAGGCAAATACCCACGGTCAAGACCAGCAACTGAAGATATGTTAATGATTGATCCTCCCCGCTCCGCATCACGCATGCGTATACAGACATATTTTGACACCAACCAGGTGCCTTTTAAGTTTGTCTTGACGACCTGATCCCATTCCTCCTCAGACAAGTCCAACGGAGATCTCACACTACCTATAGTACCCAGCGTAATTATTAAGAACATCGATCAAACAAGTAAAAGAAAAAGAGATAGATCCATATCAAAGTATCCGAATCTTAGACAGGCTCCAAGAATCAAAATACAGAGGAAGAAGCAGCTATGTAGCCATATATACTCGCAAAGAAGTATCGGGGAATTCGGGTAAGACTCAGCAGGCTAATATCCAACGTGGAATTTGAGTTCCGGCCTAAAAATTAACGAACTCTTTTTATTCTTAAGAAATCAAGGTAGAAGAGATTTAACTTTAATGGTTTATTGGCTTCGGTTAGTATCAAATTCAAAATTTTCCCTCATTTTCCTTCATTTTCTCAACAACCAAAAAGAAAGCAAACAAGAACAAAAAAAAGAGTAAATTGCCTCTAACTCCCGCATTATTGATCAAGGCGTCGATATGTCCGAACGCGTCCCAAGCCTTTTGTACTGATGTCTCGATGGTGGGAGCATCGGAACAGACGTCTAGCTCTACAGCCACGGCTCGGAAACCTCGGGAATCGGACGCAGAAGAAGAAGCGAGGTGATTGATTTGGTGGCAGAGGGAGTTGAGGCGGTCCACCCTGCGAGCGGCGGCCACGATCTTGCAGCCGGTATTGGCGAGGTCAAGACAGAAGTCGCGGCCGAGTCCGGAGGACGCCCCCGTCACCATAACCACTTTTCCCTCCAGGTCCCGCGTCCATGGCTCCTGCAGATGCTCGGAGCCTTGCTTCGCCATTTCCTTTCTATGTCGAGGGGATGCACACCGATAAAGCCAATGTGCTGAAGCTGATGAAGGAGCCCGACAAGAATCTCTACTAAATATGAGAGAGAGAGAGAGAGAGAGAGAGGGGTGAGTGAGTGAGAGTGTAAAAAACGTTTAGGAAAAGAGCGGTGCTAGTCCCACCGCTGGGAGCTCCGCTGGGCTCTCGCTAGTTGAATACTATCTGTTTTTTTTTATTATATATATATTTAAATATATTTAAATATTTTAAAAAATTTTAAAAATTTATAATATTATTAAAAAATAATTACTTAATCGTTAAGTAAAAATAATAATAAAATAAAAAATAAAAAAACCACAACTGTAAAAACTAGCAGTAAAAATTATTAGTAAGAGTAATATTCTCCTTAAGAAAATACTGTTCACAGAAGATTTCTACTGAAATTTTTTTATTTTTAAAAAATATCTAGATACTTTAAAAAGAAAAAAGCAAAAGAAAAAGTAAAAATAATAAAAAAAAGAGTTGAGGCGTTCGGTAGAGAATTTCGGTAGCAACGTCCAAAACGTTTAATGCAGTAGAATAAAAAACTTTTATTTTTTATTATTTTGATTGGGGTCACGACAACTTGGTGGTAGCAGCGCCTCCTAGGATTTGTTTTTTTTTCCTTGTCGGTTGGTAGGAAAAAACGTGTGGATGTTAGAGCAGCTGAGGTCAATTTGTTCAACGTCAAAACGCACTTGAGTCTTTACTTTGGTCTAGTTCGGTAGTTTCACTTGAGACTTCGTTTACTTTTGATGTTGAACTGACATATATAGTTTAAAAAATAAAAAGTTTGCCTCACTCAAATTAGAAGCCCAAACTTAGATGAGAGATGATCCAGTAAGTAAGCCCAATATTCTTTTCATTTCCTTCTTTAAAAGCTTCTGACCGGATTCTTTTATGTTCACGAAGCAGAAATTTTTTTTATCTCCCCCCCCCCCACAGGCCCATTCTAATGGACTGAATTTTGGGCCCTCAACAAAAGTTTAGAGTTCTAAATTAAAAATGTCTAAACTGAAATTTTCACATCAAATCATATTAATTTGTAGTGTAAGAAAAATTTCTAACAAAAAACTTTAATTGAGAATGAGTTGTTGTGAGAAGTCAGAACTTTCACCAAGTGCACAATCAACATGATAATATTGATCTTTGAAGTTATGAACATATAAATAAAGGTTTTCATGTTGCTCCCATGTGAATTACCAAAAGGCACTTTAGGGAGGCCGCACCCACATACCAAAAACGCTCGGAATTGCGTGTTTTGTTGTCAAAATACAAGGTGATAATAGAAAAGAGATGGGAAACAAGAAAAATCCGTGTGGTCAATTAACAAGATAAGCTGCTTTGCAAAAAGAACCCAATTCCTTTCAGACCAGATTCATAAGCCCACACACAATGTATTTTACATATTTAGTGCTTCTAGATGATGACCCTTTCTTTTTTTTCTTTTTTTTATCAGAGTTGCTGCCCCACCCAGTGGCCAGATTTGAGGAATATGGACCGACCAAAGTTTATATAACAAAGACCGAATTAGGATGTTCTCTTGATCATCGACTACTGTTGTGATAAAAAGAGAATGATTCATGTTAGTGATGACAGAGATTTGTGCACTTTGACTACTTGTTTGCATCCGTTGACTCGGCCTCTCCGACTATCAATTTTGCTACAGACAACCGGGGTTGGGGAACCGTTGGGGAATCATGACGTCAGCCAATATATTATTTAATAAGAAAAAGGAGCAAACCCAGAAGGAAAACACAAAAACAAAAGTAGACGAAATGGAGCTTAGCATCTGAGAGAGAGAGAGAGAGAGAGAGAGAGAGAGAGTGTCGTCGTTGTCGTTTGGCAGCGACCTTCTGACCCCAACGCTTGGGGCTCCACACTCCTTCCACAATCTTGGGTTTGGCTTCTCTCTCTCCCTCTCTCACTCTCAAATCCCGTCTCGCATTGATTCCAAAACCACAGTTTGGTACACGGATCCATCTAGTCCTTTTGAAAAAGATGTTAACTTCATTTGAAGACGACCAAAAAAAAACATTGCTTTAAGACCAAATCAAGAAAAAGAAGATGTACATTTTGAAGCTAAGAAATAATGTGCTTCAAACCACAAAAAGAAGTAAAAGAAGGACATGAACCTCCACCTTCAGAAAGAAGGCATAACACCCAATTCTTTTTTAACATGAAGAATAAAAAATTATCAGACAAGAAGAATTTGTGCATTCTCACTCTGGCGTTCTTAAAGAACAGAGAATTTCAAGAAAAAAAGGGGAGGTTGGTAGCACACGAGAGAGGTTGACAGCGCAAATGGGTTTTCCCAAGAAAATCTCAACTGCCCAGGCAAGCAATTCGTTTATTATAAACATGTAATATTATAGTGAATGCTAGTTTCATTGAGTTAGATTTTTTTTTGGGGGGGGGGGGGGGGGGGGGGAGAACGTGAATATTCGATGGTCTAGAAACGATACTCTATCTGATAGTGATAATGGAATTAATGGCTTAAAATTGGGTCTTCTTCCAATAATTGAATGGACGAAACCAAAGACGCTGTAAGATTTACATGCAACAGGGACTTGAGATTTTCTTCAGGGGAAAATTAAGGAAAAAAAAATCAAAGGGGTTGTAAGATTGTCATCTCTATTTTGGGAGGTTTAGGGCATACAAATAAGAAGATGAAAAGAAGAACCTGTTTTCGTCTTCGTGTTCATCTGTTGGAAGCTACGTTTATCTGTGTGAAGCTGCGACCACTTGCTCTATTATATGGGAAGACAAAGGGAAGGGAGGGCAGAAATGATACGAGGTCGTTTGATGTAACCCCCCAGCCGGTTGCAACAAGAATTTTTCCTCCGACTATATATACATCGGGATAAATTATTGTTAAAATCTTAACTACTTTAATTAGAAATAGATTTCACAAAAATAAATTTATAAACTGATTTGATTTGATGTGGTATGTTAGATTGTAAATATTTATTTTATTATAAAGTAAATTAAATATTTCATATAAAATCATGTCAATTTGTGACCGATTTACTTTTTTAGAATTTCTCTATTATTGTAGCCTTTCTTTGACCAAATGATGGTTTTTGTTCATCATATCTACATCACCTTTCAAATATATTAGGACTAATAAGAGAAAAAAGTAAATTAACAAGTAGAATTTTATATAAGCTTATATAAAATTTACATCATGGTTTTATAACTGTCTACGCCTATGAAATTATGAAAGATATTATTTCAGATAATAAGTAAATACATTACCGCAGCCGTATAAGATAATAATGCAATATATAATAAACTCTAATGAACGGATGGGATCAATCAAGATTCAAAACTTATCAAAAATTGCCATGCGATGAAATGTAATTATCACAAATACATGCAATTCTTGTCTTGAGTGAAATTGCATGTTTTAACTCAAAATTATAAAATCAAAGATCAATATATTATTGTTTGTATACAAAATGAAAATACAAATTGAACACAACAGAAAAAATAAATGGACAGAGAGAAAAAGGATAAATATATGGCATTGTCATGAGCAGCCGTAAAGATATTAATTATTGTAATTGCAGGAATGGGAGAGAATTTGCGGAAGCTCCCCTGTGGCTCTAGCTTTTCCCGTTGCCTCTTTCTTTCAATCTCCTTTCTTTCACACCTGGATGATGTTTGGTGTTCTCTTTTCCATCTCACAATTCTTTTATGTACAGTCGGTTCATGCAAACGGTGCGGAGTCGCTGAGATCATGTCAAATAAAAAACAGAAGAAGACAAAAGACCACGCCCGCACGAAACTGAAATGAAAAATAAAAAAAGAAAAACTCTAAGTTCAGTCGGCAAGTGTAAGCGCCGCATAAGCGGGATAATTAATTAAAACGCACCGTTTTGATTTATTTCATTCTTCCCTCCGTAGCCTCATTTCCTCATCCTCATTTCAAAACAACACAAACTCACTACTTCCCTCTCTGTGATTTAAAGGAAAAGCCCTTCCCTCCCTCTCTTCTCCTTCTCTGCTTCCTCACGAGAGTCGTCTGAACTTTGTCCCCGCGAAGCCACGCTTACGGCCTCCCTTCGTCTTCAACTTCTGGGAAGAGCCCCTTCCCCTTCATCCCGAAAAACCCTAACTTTAGAATTTCCAGCATAGGCGAACCACTTACGCAGCACGCAGCTCCACTTCCGGCACGCAGCTTCATTTCCGACATCTACTACCACAAATCCGAGATCCTATTTAAGCGTTTTTCATTTTCAATTAACATTCCATAATTTCGTCTTAGGATTTTTTTATGTACGAAATGTGGAATTTTTTTTATCTATGAAATGTGTGATTTTTTTATAGCGGCTACGAAATGTATTTTTTTTTTATGTGTTCGATCTACAAACAGTTAGGGTTTTTTAGTTTCATTATATTTTTTTTATGTGTTCGATCTACAAACTGTTAGGGTTTTTTAGGTTCTTTCTCTTTGTATTATTGAATGGTATTTCATGCTTTGGTTTGAAGGTGTGGTAGATATCTATTTTCTTTCTATTACCAAGAAACGTGAAGTTTTTTTCCTTTCTGTTGTAATCAAAATGGCAATTCCAGTTATTTTTTGATTGATTTCTAGTACTCAAAACGGCTACAACATACTCTGTTTTCACTTTTGATTGAGTTGGAGCTCTTTAATTGCATTCAATTGAACCTGTAGTTTTATTTATTTATTTATTGTTAAGTGAGTGTTTGGTTTGAAAAGTTTGAGCTTGGTTTGTAAGGGAATTGTTTGTTTGGGTTTGCCTTGGAGGATGCTTTGTGTTTAAGGTCTCTTTCAATATTTGCGTTCTTTATCTTCTAAATGAACAAAAATGTTGTAAACTGTCTATAAAAGTAGCTGCCAATCTTGTCTTCTATTTGACTCACTAGTTTTTGTCGGCTTGTGCTTTTTCTTGAAGTGCTTGTTTAGGTGTTTGAAAATCTTGGATCTCACTGTTTTGTTTATCCATGGAAAGGAAAAGAATAATTGATATGTTTCATTTCCATGTCAAAACTTAGAGCTGTCACAATTGCCTTAACTTCTCCACAATCTAACTTATTGTGTATAGCTGATTTTTATTGTGTATAAAAGAAAAAATAACTGAGAGTTATAGGTGATTTTTTTTTGAAGTTGCAACTTCTAAAAAAATTGTTTAATGCATTTTATGCATTTCTAACAAAGAAGATACTGGCCCCTGTCCGATCCAGGTGGAAGGCAAGTACTAGAAATAAAACTCTGATCATGCTTGGACTATTGTTTTCACGGTTACACTCGGCAAGTGATAAAATTTGATGTTTTTTCCCATGATCTATTATACTGATTTTCAAATATTATTCCTATTGAAGACAACCCATTTACTCGGTCTGTTTCACTCCATTATGATTCTGGTTCATTTTAGAATGTCCTCATCATCATTGTCTTCTTCATCGTCAGTGAAACCATTGTGCTTCTGTAATATTGAAGCTACATTGAGATGCTAAAAAACAAAAAGAAATCCAGGACGACCCTTCTTAGGGTGTCCTAAGTACAATACGAAGGTAACAAGTACTCTTGTAATGTAACTTTGCAATTATATATTGATTAATATATTATTCATCTAACACTTTCTTTTATATGTGTTAAATATTAGGGATTACCATATTGCAAATATTTCAAGTGGGCTGATAGTAATCAATAAATAGAGTCGAATCTACAAGAAATAAAAAATGAACTCTTACGGAAGGAGGAAGAGCTCGAGAAGAGACTCATCGATGCCGAAAGGATGAAGGTTCAGCTCCGTAAAATAGTTGATGAGATCGAGAAGATAGAGATGGTGCTATCCAGTAGAGATGAGGAGGCTCGGAAAAATGAGTTGGTCCTTCTTGAGAGAGAAGCTCTCCTAAAGCGTTCACGCACGCTACCCCGGTTGTATTGGGGTTTTGTGATAGTTGTTTGTTGTTATTTGATGAATTGGTAGTGGTTTATGTTACAAATCATAGTATGAATTTGTAGTGTAAGTGTTGTAAGTAGCTTAGAGAACTAAATTGCACCGTGTAAGTGCTATACGTATATTAGAGAACTGAATTTGTAGTTTAAGGAACAGTATCTTCCTCACTTTGTATATTATTTTGAGATCAGGGCAATTTACAATGAATGCTCTGTTTTCCATAGCTTGTCCATTACTTTTGTGTTTATTTTCTTTGCCCCACCAAAGCCTTGTTATGTGGTCTGGGTAGTGAAGTGCACAGACCGCATAACAAGGCGGCCTTGTTATTTTCTTTCATTTTACAATGGTCTACAGATTCCAGGTGAAATGCACTAAAGTTGTGTCAATATTAATTGTGAAATGCCAGGTGATCCTCAAAATGCACTACGCCTGTTTCTTGGAGCAACTTTAGTGCATCATCACATAAAAGTAATTACAACATTTAATCTACATTGTATTTGCACGCCTGTTTCTTGGATTGCTGTAGTGCATCATCACACAAAAGTAAATACAACATTTCATCTACAGATATTTGCGCGCTTGTTCCTTGGACTGCTGTAGTGCATCATCTACAGATATTTGCATGGACATTTCATGCAAATACAATTTGATCTAACTGGACAGCTTTCTTCCCGATTAAATAAAATACAATTTAAAACTTCCCTTCCCACCAAAATAATTTACACTTTGAAACTTGCAAGCTTTCTTCCCACAAAAAATGTACCTACAAAAACTATAACTTCCCAAACTTTCTTCCCACAAAAAAAATCACAACTACAACTTGTGTCATTCTTTCTTCCCACTAATATAATTACAAAAATCTATAACTTCCCAACCTTTCTTCCCACAAAAATTGTAACGCCCCCAACTTCCATGTACGGACCAGCACGGAAATCGAGACACCCGAGATGATAACAACCGGTCACGCATCCCAACGACAAGTGCCAGTGTGTGCAACAAATAAACAGTGCACAAATAAAAACATAGCGGAAGGTAATAAAATCTACTAGTACCAGAATTTTAATTAATACATAAATCCAAAATACCAAATACCTTAAAAACAAAGCCAAGTCCCAGAAAATAAAATACAAGTCTGAAATTAAAAGCTACAACTCGAGTGATCCCAGATCACTCCTCCGGCGGAGCCAGATCCTCAGGCTCGGCATCTGCATCATTAACAAAGTCTGCAGTATCATAAAATGGTACCGCAGATAAGTTATAACCTAACCAAGTCTAGAGATATAACCATATCTAAACAACTAACCATGCATACCCATGATGCAAATGAAATAGTGCAACGCACGCCAAAAATCTCATTGGCTCAAAAATCATTTCCAGTAAAACAATTTCCACCATTTTTCCAGAAAATGGCACACAAAAATCATTATCCATCATTTTCCCAGAAAATGATACATAAAAATAACTCACGCTATTTTCCCAGAAAACAGCTCTTTTTCCATTTATCCAATTAACCATATACACCATGGCCTCCCCTATGGACCATCCGCACGTCCTGGCTACTTTACTAGAGATGCCCAGTTCCGCACCCGGTGCGTTCGTGGCCAGGTCATCCTCTAGCCCCCGCCAGCAGAAGGGCCACGGAGTCAGCACGTCCAACGTCCGATCCCGTTGTCGCCCGGCGACAACCCAGGGGCGTCACTCAATATCTTACGCTCCCGAGTGACCAGAGGAGCTCCACCGAGATAATGCCCCATCTCGGATTGAGGTCGTGATACACACGCACCCATAAATCCAATTCTCATGAAAAATCCAGTTTTTAAAATAATCACATGAACATGAATGCAATACACGAAAACTCAGTTTTCAATTTACAAACATGCCATGTGTGCAACATGAAATGAAACAATATAATCAATGATCAAACTCCCAAAATCACAATACAACCAAATCCAGAATACCTAACAATTGATCAATCCACAAATAATTCAATTTCCAACAATTAATAAATCCACAAATAATCCAATCTCCAATTCACAACCAGATCACAATAATCACACACAACAATTACTCCGATCAATCCAACCACCCCAAAACTCCTCGGACTCAGTCTGGAACCAACCAGGATACATATATATAAAATATAGCAGTTAATTGTAAAAATATAATTAAATCTCAAAGAATTGTTTAGGAAATACTTACAGCGCTTTAAAAAATATTTTACGGAGGATCTGAGGCACTAGAAAACACCAAAGCAGCAAAAGTCACAGTGTAAAAACACTGTGGCCGAAACACAGTGAAATTAGAATTTCACACGGATTCAAACGAAAACTTGGAATTGATAGGGTAGGGCCTATGGGATGTGGTGAATCTAATGGTGGTGGTGGTTGGCCGTGAATGGCGGCGGAAATGGTGGTTTTAAGGCCGGATAGAGCAAATCGAAGATGGGTTCGTATGGGCGGCTCCGGCGACGGATCGGAGCCAGAAATGGGTGGAAAAGCTTGCTAGTGGGCCGGTGATAAAGTGGCTAGGAGATGGTGGCCGGAGGTGGCCGGACGGCGGCGGAATGGAGGAAGAACCACCACGGGTTCGATCGGCTCGTAGAGGCTAATGGCGGCACAAGGTGGTCTGAGATTTTATGGGGAGGTCGCCAGTGGCTGAGGGACCGAACGGTGCCGGCGGTGTCGACCACCGCCGGCCGGCGGCAGTGCAGGGAGGAAGAACCCGAATGGCGTGGGTGAGGAGAGAGAGAGGGGTGCTGGGTCGCGCGGGTCCGAAAGAGAAAAAGAAAAGAGAAAAAGAAAAAAGAGAAGGAAGAAAAAGGAGATCCCGTATTTTTCAACTTGGGTTTCGAAAGTGATCCAACGAAAAAGATTATAAAACCACTAGATAAATAAAATAATTCAAACTCAATGAAATGCTCAATTAAAACAGTAAAAATATTAAAATCCAAAAACAAGTCCATTTAAATAAAACAATAACTATTTTTAAAACAGTTAAATTAAAAATCAATTTAAATCCAAAACAATAATTAATAATAAGAAAGCCCAATAAAATAATTTTCACAATTTAAAATATTCTAAAACTCCAAAAATAATAATTAATAAAAATAGGAAAGTCTAATAAAATAATAAAATAAAACCTCGAAAATATTAAAACAAGAGAATTACATAATAAATAATTAAAATAAATCTTCTTTAAAAATACACTAAAATCCGGGATGTTACAAAAATAATCACAACTACAACTTGTGTCATTCTTTCTTCCCACTAATATAATTACAAAAATCTACCCATGTCTTGCAAGAATTCCTCCAACTAACTTTTACAAAACATCACCAGGAGCAACTTGCAAGAATTCCTCCAAATAACTTTTACAAAACATCACCAGGACCAACCTTTCTTTCCACAAATAACTTGAAAAAACTAGGAGCAACCTTTCTTCCCACACGTTAGCATCACCAGGACTTTATTTTCTTCCCACAAATAACTTGAAAAAACCAGGAGCAACCTTTCTACCCACACCTACATCTCATTAAACCAAGTACATTTAATGAGAAGTCATACCTTGTCTTTTTCTTTATATATATATATATATAGGTAAGTCATATATCACACCCATAATTTTCACTACCATATACTTTTCATGCATATATCACAAAATAACCAGCATAAGTTCAAATTCTACCATATCATTACATTGGTTGTGATCCATCCAACCCAGGTTGCGAAGGTTGTGATTCGTCCACTCCAAACTGCATCTGTAATGAATAAATACTCATTATTTTTGTGACATCAAGGTGAGTATTAAAAATTTTAAAAGTTTAGAAATATTACACTTTCTTGACTTCCAACCATATTTTGGATTCCACTAATGTCAAAAGTGGTTGTGACTGGAATAGTCTTGTGATGGATAGATAACAACAAAAATATCGCAACTTTTAGTCTATCGAATGTATGTGGCAAATACTTCTCCAAGTAAGGCAACAATTTTGCAACAAAAATATGTATACCTGCACGTTTCCTTTAGCAGCAAGATCTATCTCGAATGACCCAAATAAATTCCTACACGTGCTTTGGACTGTTGTATCTCCTCCATCTCGCTAGTAGAAATGGTAACAAGTAAAAACACAAATAATCAGCACAATATTTGCATAAATAAATACAACCCAAATAAACATGTATGTGGCAAACCTCTTTACGTTTTTCCTTTATGTTTGCTTTCTTCGTCCTCGCTTTAACTTTCCGCATCTCTTGCTCCATCCTGGATGCTCTCCTTAGAGATGGGGGTCTGCCTTTTCCTAGCACAACCCCGTGGACTGAGTATTTGTTGCAAATTACCAACAGTAATTGTGTCCTTTGTTGTAAAACCAACATTGAAATCTGTTTGGGTCAGTGAAGGGGGTTCTTGGTTGCCATGATATAAATCAATCATTTCATATAGCTTTTTAGTTGCATCTTCAGTATGCGCTTTGGATCCTGCTGCAAGAGTACTCATTCGATAACAAATGTTCAACAGACTTGAATATCTGTTAATATCTTTCTGATGATATCCTGTGTCATAGGTACTATGGATTAACGTATATCTCCGTTTGATGTCCTTCCTCCATCGATCTAAAATGTACCTATTTGGCAAGAAATTTATCTCGTTACATTTGAATATGGCCAAGACATGCCTACACAGTATCCCCTTTATTTGAAATAACCCACATGAACACTTAACATCGTAGTCTTCCTCATGAAAGTCTACATAATATGTAACATGTTTCGTGAACTCCTCAACACGAATTTCATCTTCTACCATGTAGGTCTTCTTTACACCATCCCGTCTAAGTAGAGATGGATCCATATCGAGCACACCCATAACTTGATGCTAAACTTTCCTGAATTTTGCATTCGTGTACAACTCTTGGAGTCTTTTTTCGACTAGAGATCTAGATATGCATGGAATTGTATAGCTAAATGAGTGGAAGTCCGAGCTGATTTCATTTTCGATTTTCTTTCTCAAGGCATTGTCAAACTGGTCGACAAACTCCTTCAAGTTTGTCTTCACATGAACATATTCGTCAAAAAATGCATTCATACTCTCGCTCCGCTGTGTTGTACTCATGCCAACCCAGAAATACTCTTTTAAAAATACCGGTACCCAATGTGTGCGATCAGTATACAAACTTTGCAATCAGACATTCTCTTGCAAGTTGTACGTGCTAATCAACTCTTTCCATGATTTCTCAAACTCATCAATAGTCTGCGTGTCATATACACATTTCATCAACTGAGTTTTCACGCCACTTTTGTAGGCATGATGGGAGCCAAGTTTCTCAGAGACTTTTTTCAGTATATGCCAGAGGTAAAATCTATGTCGGCTATTTGGAAATACAATAGAAATTGCATTTTTCATTGCTTTGTCTTGATCAGTAATAATTGCTGGTGGGGCTATACCATCCATACACTGGAGCCAGGTCTGAAATAACCATGTAAAAGTCTTTGTGTCCTCACTGGAAATTAACCCAGCTCCTAAGAGAATCGACTGGCCATGATGGTTTACACCAACAAAGGGTACAAAGGGTATCCCGTATCTGTTTGTCAAGTACGTGGTGTCAAATGTTACCACATCACCAAAATCTTGATAAGTTGCCCTACTGCATGGATCTGCTCAAAATACATTTTTTAACCTCCCATCATTGTCTAAATTCATCAAGGTAAAGAAGTCGGGGTTCTTGTACTGCATCCTACAAAAATAGTCTCGAAGTGCTCCAGCACCACATGCTCCAAGTCGTAAATGTCTTGTCTTATCGATGTAATTGCGACAATCTTTTTCTAAAAATGGAAAATTCTCAAATCCTCCTGCACCCACAACAAGATATCCGAAACTCTTATTCATTCGAATGCCAGCCACGTCGTTAGTATCTAGTACCCTTTTTACGGTCTCATTAACTTCGCGATTACATCGAAAGAAGTGAGATTTATGGGGACTTTGTTCATGATTGTGGGTATTATTAATTGTGGTCAACCGCATCTTTCCCTCAACTTTTAAAACATTAATCATTGTCTTACAATCAGTCTTTCCTGTCGGACGTGATTTATTGACGTTCATCGTCCTATTCCGAGCCTTTCCGTCACGGGCACAACCAAGGGTGACATATCTGACACTCCTATCATCATCCCTCTCACTCCTTTGTGTCATAGATCCAAACTCACATTTTTTAGCATATTGCTTATAATAGGAGTTAATTCCTCAAAAGAGTTAAACTTCATCCCTGATTTTGGCTTCTCAATTATATCACTACCATCCATTTGGTCTAACTGAGGTGTACCGGGAGTCCCATCGTCAGTTTCCTGTGAATTTGGCCTATCCTCTTCAATTTGTTCATCAACTCTAGAGGTGGAACATGGCGCTTCAGTTTCCCAACGATCCTTGGGTCTATCCTCTTTACCCAATCTTTCGATCATTCCGGAGCTTGTAGCCATTATAGGAGTAGGAGGTCTCATCCCATATTGAAATGGGAAGCATTCTGCTAAAAATAAGACAACAATTAAACTTCCAAAAAATGAAAAAAAATTACAAACAAAAAAGAGACAAGAACTAAGTTGCATCACCATCTGAATGTTGCTTGGATATTGGTTGCCATCTGGATATGGCATAAAAGTCGGTAACCATGCAGACACTGGTCCATAGTAACCGTGCATGTAACTTGAAAAGTTTGGAGTAGTTGTTGGGATGTCCTTAAACAAAAAGGTAATAATGATTAATATTACCAATCACGAGATTTGATATATGCTAACAAATGCTAAAAATCATATAACATACTGCGGTTGGGGGATTTGAGCTAGATGGTGTTGTAGGAGAAGGGTTTTCTTCCCCTTTTTCCATCTTGACAAACTGCATAGGAAAAATCTTCAGGAAGATTAGAATCAAAACTAAAAAATTTTCTTTTAAAAGATTCAATTACTGTAAAAGCAAATGTTTACTCATTATGACCAAAATAATACATCACTGAATAAAACAGACCATCAAATTACTGTTGCAGAGGTGGTCTATATATGTAGAAATAACAAAAATACAATAGCGAACCCTTATATATTACAATAAAGCAAAACTCTATGACCCCATAAGACGAGGTTGGATAGGCTTGAACAATTGCCTGCAGTTTACAAATTTGAGGAAAAGCTATACATCAATAGTTTCAATTAGTACTTAATTTTGGTTTTTGTACAAATGAACCAACATGGCCTCCTTTCTTCTTTTTCTTTGATTGACATAGGTGACACGTAAAGAAATAACTTTAAGTCATCCTGCATGCTTGAAACTTCAACCAACAGAAGACCCAAGACTTCCCTTCAAAGGTTGATAAAACTTACTGGAACTTGAACATTAAGATGTTTGCATCAGATTACAGGAATGCCCAAAATAAGGGCTAGCAGGCTTGGATCCATAGCAAATAAAATTTCTAGCCTTTTCTGATAAAGTTAAATTTCTAACCTGGCAATTGAAAATGCTTCATTTCAATTTTAACTAGGTAAAATTCAATACTTTAAAACATTTTAGAGGCTCTAACAAACACATAATAATTCACTGCATTAAAATATAAAGAAAACATATAGAGCTTACTACATACTAGTCGGCTCAGATAATTATCTGGTAACATAAATGATTATCATTTCATATGGGGAATCATTCTTATTTGGTCCCTCAAATTCATTGTTTTAGTTTACGAAATGTAGATTGAGACAAGAAAAATAAAAACTTTACCAATGGAGACCCACGGAGAAGACCCACGGTGCACACGAAGACTCAGAATCAATGTGGTTAGCAACTCCCTAGATCAGATGACAAGGAAGATGACGACTGGGCAACCATTACACATGAAGCCGATGAATGAGAAAATCGAAAGAAATGGACACCGTACAAGCGGGAACAAGAAGACCCAAAGGATGCCAAGCTCTGTTTTCAACTCAGATCTTTCAAAGCATTACACATGTAGCTGACGAACCATTACACGCAAGACCCAGACGCAACACGAGGGGGAAGACGAAGACCTGGGCAACCATTACACATGAAGTCGATGATTGAGAAAACTGAAAGAAACAAACACCGCGTATGAGCGGGAAGAAGAAGACCCAGAGGATGCCAAGCTTTGTTTTAGTGTTTTTACTCAGATCTTCTTTCAACCATTACACATGTGGCTGATGAACTGTTACACGCAAGACCCAGATGCAGCACGAGCGGGAAGACAAAGACTTGGGTAACCATTACACGTGAAGCCGATGATTGAAAAAACTGAAAGAAACGGACACTGTACGAGCAGGAAAAAGAAGACCAAAGGATGCCAAGCTTTTTTTTTTTCTCAGATCTTCTTTCAACCATTACACATGTAGCCGCCGACGAACCACGCCGCATGAGCAGGAAGACGAAGACTGAGCTGTTTCTTCAGTGCACTTTTTCTTTCGGTTTCTGGCGGGCTTCTTCTCCTATTCTATCTATTTTTTTTTAATATGACGTGGCATCCCGATTGTGCACCGACTGCATACCCCGACTGTACGTAGAACTAGTGATAAAAAAAATCCATACACAAACACTGAAACAGAGCTCATGTTCCTCTGGATCTTTGTTTTCTTGCTTGTCTAGGTTTTCAGTTCCCAACTTGATTTGTATTTTCTGCTTCCATTTTTAAATCTTCTCTTGGTGGCTTAGCTAGTTTTGACAGATCTTGAGAATGAGCTTTTTCTCGCAAACTGAATACTCTTTTCAAAAGCCAGTGACATTGACTTTCCTTCTTCATCAACAGACAATATTCTAAGACATATGTCAATTGGATGTCGTATTTGGTTACTTGTTTTTTAGGATCTGGCTTCCAGCTAACTTGGTCCTAGGTTTTGAGTCTTCAAGTTTTTTGCAGCAGGTAGAGGAGGGACCAAAATGGAAATGAAGGAAAACCTAGAAAACCCACTACCAAAAATCCATATACTCAGAAAACCCACCACAAAAAATCAAACAAACATTGAAAATGAAGGAAAAAAGAGAGTAGATAATCAGAACCTTATTTCTGGTAACTCGGAAATAAATCAATGGGGGAAAAAGAGACGTACTTTTTGAGCGTTGGTGTAGGCTTCAGCTCTGCGCTGCTGTATTGCAAGGAACCTACGAAGCAGATGGAGGATTTTGGAAGAATCGGAGCAACCTATGGTATTTTCAACCTCCATTAGTTTTGTAGTAGAGACATTTTTCTCAAAATCTTCCATGATCGTCTTCAGAGAGGTAAGAACTCTATTGGTTCTGTATTTTATCTTTTCGTTTCATCTTTAGAGAGCTAAAAACTCAAGGGCAATGAAAGAGAGGGAGGGAAATGGAATGAAGGATCACTAAACGGGGCGTTTCGATTTTTTGCCACATCACCCGGTGTTTGCACCGCGCTTACACAAAGCGATTGCCTTCAACTTTTTCATAAATTATTGCCCATTCCCCCCCCCCTCTCTCTCTCTCTCTCTAATTTTCTGAATCTAAAAAACATAATAATGAAAAAAGGTTCCCAAAAGCACTCGGCTTTTATTTCTGTCTATCATTGAAGTGCCGTAAATCTAATCCCTCGCTCCCCTGTCCCCCCCCCCCTCTCTCTCTCTCTCTGTTTCGAGACAACGGGTGAACTTCTTCTGCTTAGTTTTCCCGGGCATCTTCCTCCAATCTCTACTTACCACTGTAACTCTTAAAGCAACCCACTTTACTAGGCCGGATTAGTTTTCCCCTACGATTTCTAGGCCAAAAAATCTCTCAGAAATTTTGAGGTCATATTCCTTCCACTTTATACACAACCTTGTTTGGTCGTTTACCTCGCCCGCATTTCCCTTTCTAGGTAAATCCTCGAACTTGAAGCAAACCAAAATGATCACTCTCATAGACCTCTACCACGTTCTCACAGTTGTTGTGCCTCTCTATGTGGCCATGATATTAGCTTACGACTCTGTCACATGGTGGAAGATCTTTACCCCCGACCAATGCTCAAGCATCAATCGTTTTGTGGCTCTTTTTGCTGGCCTCTCCTTTCCTTTCACTTCATCTCCACCAACAACCCCTACGGGTTGAACTATATATTCATAGCTGCTGACACTCTCTAGAAGGTTATAGTCTTGGCAGTCCTCTCGTTATTTCTTTTTGTAATTAATGTTAAAACTCTGATTTTTTTTTTTTTATAATTTTCACTCTCATTTTTACTTATGAAAACCATTTTCATAACTTTTTTAATTTCTTTTTTTTTGAGAAGTCTGATTTTTTTATAATTTTCACTCTCATTCTTACATTTAAAGACCATTTTTATAATTTTTTTAATTTCTTTTTTTCGAGAATTGAAAATCAAATCCCTACTTCCATTTTAATAATGAAGATAAGTAATTCTTTTTTTAAATAGTTGGATTAAGAATTTAAAAATATTATTAAATTTTATAAATATGTGTTTTAACTTTTTAAAATTTATATTAATATTATTTTGAAATATAATTTATACATATATAATTAATTTATTATATATAAATTATCTCAAAATGATATCTAAACTAATATCAGTATTAAAATATTTAATTCCAGTTCTTAACCAAGACCGCCAATATTCAAAACATTTATCACGAGGCCCGACAACTTGGTGGTAGCAATTTTTTTTTTTTTTTTTTTTTTTTCTGTCGTTTGGTAGGAAAAAAATGTTTAATGCAGTAGAATAAATAAAAAAGAAAAAAAAAACAATCAATTGGTAGTTAGCTCTTTAATGTGTAAGACATTCATCAGAGAAAAAAAAATTGTGAAAAACGAGCAAGTGGAATTCAAAACTTTTTTTAAACACAGTTTCGTGTTGTTGGGAAGGAACATAAAAAAATGGACCCATATACAAAAGAGTAATATTGTGTATAATTGTACAATATATAAGTATCACATAATTATTTTAAAAAATAGTATAGTTTTTCATTAAAAATTAATTTTTTTTTATGTAAATCTCATCTATATTCATATTTTTTAAAATGATTGTGCAGCACTTAGGCATTTCACGACTGCAAATATCATTTCTTTATATAAATTGTTTTAGGCTACACATGGTAGTTTAGATCATTTTAAATTACTTTATTATTATTTAAAAATATTTTATTATTATTTTATTATTATTTAAAAATAATCTAAAATACTATTAACATCTAGATGTGCCCTTATTCTCGCTGTCTAATGTTACTGACTTTGCAATATTATTATATGACCAATTGAGCCCCATAGTGGAATTAAGATTAAAATAAGAGTTGTGCTATACATAAGTCGGTATATTGGCACACTAATTATAGTGTAATTTATTATAATTCTCAAAAGACTAAAACACCAATAATTTTTTAGTATAGTTGAGATGGAAAACTTTCATCTCAACAATGTATTGGGTGTGTAAAAAATAAGAGTTCTAAATAGATTTTCTATTAAGATAATTATATATATATATATATATATTTAATTTAGGTATTTGGATCAATTTTTTCATAGGAAGTGTTCAAAGCTTACGTATTCTAAGACTGTAATATCATTTATTCTCCAACTTACGGTTTAGAGTGTGAGAGATACATATAAGTAATTTTCACAACATTTATAGTTGTTTGAATGAATTCCTTAGACAACATTAAATATTAAATAAAAATATGAATTCTAAGAAATCTAAATCCCGGAATTTAAAAAATAATCATGGTATGTGATATTCACATTATATGTATGTAACATTGTAGAAAATATTCTAAATCTAATCGAATACGACAATTCATATATTATATCTATCTCTTTTTCAATGTTCACAATGTGGATGTTGAGATCATTCATTGTGTATTGTTCTATACAAGTCCACTCAAGTCAAGTCATGACCGATCTTTAAAAAAAAAGTCAAAAAGCAAAAGAAGAAACAATTCATAAGGTTTGGTAGGTTGGCATCTTCCTCTACATATAATATAAGCATGATTGTTATATTACATATGAATAAGCAAACATTTATATTTGAAAATTCTGAAATATTATCATATTTATGATTTGCTCATAAATTACTTGATGATTTACGTTCTGATTAAGATTTAATTGTTAAAACCGGTGGAAAATAACATATATTTCAATAAAAAATAGTTTTGCCTCACTCAAATTAGAAGCCCAAACTTAGATGGACCTAACATTGGCCTTAATTGAACACTTCGCCACCATTCATTTATGAAAAACGCTACTCATCCTCCAATTTTCAAATCACACAACACATGCCTGACGTGGCAAACCTGGTTCGGAAGTCATGTTACGGTTCTGCAAAGCACGACCCCTCACTCTCCCTCACTCAGACGAACGAAAGTAACCCCCCTCCCCCAGCACTCTTCCTTCTCTGCGAAGCCATCCCACCCTCACTCTCCCTTCTCTGCCCAGCCCCCCCAACTCACTTTCCTGCTCTGTGAAGTCTCCCCCCCCCCCACCCCACCCCACCCTCACTTTACCTTCTCTGCAAGCCCCACCCCCGTCCCCAGATGAACCCCGACCAAAAGTGAGTCCTCTCTCTCTCTCTAACTCTTAGTTTGTGTAATATCTTTGATTGACCTCAGATTCCTGTAGATCTCACTAAGACGATTCAGATCTTGAATAGTCACTAGATGCATAGTTAATGTAAATGCACATAGATACATTCTTCCTCTGCGTTGTAACGCTTATTGCATCAAAAGTCCCTTTCAGTGGTGATCCTAAGATGCTTAGGCTTGTGAGTTTGCTCTGAATTATTTCTTTACAGTGATTACATTGGCTTGAGAACAGTTGGGCATTTAAATTTGTTATTGTCTTGTTTTATATTTGATCTAAAGATTATTCAAACTCGTTATAAAAAGGCGGTGAAGAAGATTTGGTTTTTACAGATTCCATGAACGCCTCTTCATTATTATCGTCATTCTCATCTTTCTAATCTCCCACCGGTTCTGGAATTGAGAACGCAATTGGCTTTGTAAATCCCTTTTGAAACCAAGGACTCTGCATTATCTCTGGGATTGAAATTCTCTTTGCCGGGTCAGGAACAAGGAGCTTAGATATCAACAGCTTTGCATCGGTGGAAAACCATGGAGGAAACACATATTCAGCCTTGAAAACCTTCCTATACATTTTCATGAAGTTTTCGGCTCGAAATGGAAAATACCCAACAAGCAAAACTAATAGAACTACCCCACAAGACCAAATGTCAAACTTAGCTCCATCGTACCCTTTCTTCCTCAACACCTCGGGCGTCACATATGCCGGCGTGCCACATTGGGTGTGGAGCAACCCGTCATTCCAGAGCTATTCCGACAGAGCGGACAAGCCGAAATTGGACACTTTCAAGTCCTCGTTATCATCCAGAAGGAGATTTTCGGGCTTCAAGTCTCTATGTGAAACTCCCCGACTGTGACAGAAATCAACCTCACTCACCAACTGTTGGAAATACTTTCATGCCAAGTCCTCCTTCAGCTTTCCTTTTGCTACTTTTGCAAACAACTCGCCGCCTTTCATGTACTCTATCACGAAAATTATCTTCCCCTTGGTAGCTAGACGACAGAAGATGACGATGGATGTCGGCAGTAAGAATGCAGTGGAGGACTGAAGCCATGCGAAAATGGTGAAGCCGGAGAAGCTCGAACTTTTGTTAGCCTTGACAGCATACCCACACGGTGCCGAAGTGATGGAGCCACATGGTGAAAGCAGAGGGTGAGGCCGGCGAAAGGAGAAAGACCTGGGGTAGTGGGGGAGAGAACGTGGGGGAAGAAGCATAGGGGAGGTTCTGAAATTGAAATGAAACGCACGTTTAAGTTTTTGCAAAAAAAAACCACGTAGCTACTGGTGTGCGGAGGTTGTGGTGAACAGTGGCGCTTGTGTAGTACAACCCTTCATTTATATGTTTTTGGGTCATCCACTACATTATAGTCACCCACTGGGATGCACAAGGAATGATCCATCAGTAAGTAAGCCCAATATTTTTTTGTTTCCTTCTTTAAAAGCTCCTCACCGGATTTCGTTTTTGGATCACGAAACATAATTTTTTTTTCTTCCGCCCCCCCCCCCACCCCAAGGCCCATTCTTATGGACTGAATTTTTGGGCCCCCAACTAAAGTTTAAGAATTCTAAACTAAAAATGTCTCAACCGAAACTTGTTACATAAAATCATGTCAATTTTTATGTGCAGACCAAGTATTTCTCAAATTAATAAAGAAAGAGAGAAACCATATTGAATCTTTAGTGAAAGTGCAAGAAAAACTCCTAACAAAAAACTTTCATTGAGAATGAGTTGTTGTGAGAAGTCACAACTTTCACTAAATGCACAATCCAGGTTCCCATTCCTTCAACGAGAACAACTTGGCCATTAGGGAGTTGCACGTTGTGCTCGGAGACAATACTCCTCAAGTCGGTGTAGGCATCACGCCGGTGGCACATATGGTGGCTTGCGCCGCTGTCCATCACCCAGTGGTGGTGCTAATCAAAAGAAAAACTAGAGGAGGAAGGGGAAAGTGTGTTACTGATAAAGTGGGAAGAAGGATTTGAGGAGGTGGTGGATGACGACGGCGTGAGCAAGATGAGCAAGGAGTTGGCCATATTGGCAGGGGATAGGGATAGGGATCGGTTAGGTTGATACCATGTTAAAACAGCAAGGAAGAGTGATTTTCATTAAAAAATGTATATTTATTTGTGTATCACTTTACAAATATATAGATGTACATGAGACTAAATATGGAAACATGTATAAAGGTAAGTAGACTAATTATACAAATTAGACAAATTCCTAGAATTAAGGTGACTAATTTTTTAGAGATGGAGAATCTGAAAAATATGACAACTGTCAATGTATGGCAACTATCAATAGTCGCGATAAGTTCAGCTTTGGAACAAGCCAGCGACAAATGGAGAAGGCCTTGTACTCTCAAAACTCGATTCAAGCTCCACAACTGAGCTCCACCCCAAGGCTTGACGTCGAATAGAATAACGATTATTCTTACGGTTAGTTTCAACCGATAATTCATAGGAAAGAAGATAAGAGATTCGTCCAAAAAAAAATAGAAAAAATGCCTATGATGTTCAATCAAAATTATCAATATTCAACAACGACGAAATCAACCCACAAGCTAGACTGTAATAGCTGAAAATCGACTGTATCAGAATTTTACAAAAAATAGTAAAATTCCAATAATCATGCCAAAATGAAATACGTAATAAAATAAGCAATCAATGAAAAATTGGCCCAAATCGAGTTCAAAATCACTTCCAAAACAGTAAATGAAATATTACCATAAAAGATAAAAAATAACTAAAAATAAGAAATTAGAGGGGAAAACAGTAGAATCTGGCATCGAAAATGATGCACACCAAGCATAGCTGGATTGTTAGACCCCCACGAAAAGTTGCCTCCAAAGCGGCCGCACATGTCCTAGCCATGTTCAGGACATGCCCCTTGATCATGCCATGAGCATGCCTTGGCCCGTGTCTTGTCACACATGGGGCGCCCAGCATGCTCATGGACTGGCCGCATGCATGCCTTGGCCCGTGCCTTGACACGCACGGGGCGCCCAGCATGCAAGCCATGCGCGCGCCACGCCTTGGTCCCAGCGAGGTTAGTGGCCATTCGCACGCCCATGTGCATGCCCATGCGCCGCATAGCCCTGCGCATGCACGTAGGCCGCATGGCCCTGCGCATCCACTCAGGCCGCACGGCCCTGCACCCCCACCCTGACCGCATGGCCATGCGCACGCCCAGGCGCACAGCCATGCGCATGCCCATGCGTGCGCCCATGCACCCAGCCGCATGGCCCTCCTGCCGCACACCAGCAAGACTAGTGGCATGCCATCCAGCGCACGAGCCCAGCCCGTGCCATGCAGAGCAGGCCAGTGGCATACCCACCAGGCATGCCATCCAGCGCACGGCTCCAGCCCGTGCCTTGCAGAGCAGGTCAGTGGCATGCCCACCAGTCATGCCATCCAGCGCATGGCTCCAGCCCATGCCTTGCACCAGGCTCACATGGCTAGCCACCATCAGCAGGCCGAACATGGCACCATACCATACCCACCAGCCGGCCCATGCATGGCACTATGCCATGCACCACAGCTAACCATGCCGAGCCACTTAGCCATGGACCAGACCAAGGACCACCATGCACCATCTTAGCCAAACCCTTGGCTCATGCATGCCACGGCCATGTGGTCCATGCCACTATCTTCATTTAGGTTATTTATTTTATTAATCTTATTTCTTTTATTGCAAAGGAGCCTTTTGGGAGTTTCCAAGTTGTAACCTTTATAAATAGGACCCTTAGCCATTTCTTTCACATCTTTAGACAATATTCCTTTGTGGACAACTTTGTTCTTGAGATCATTTTCGATGCCAAGCACTTGGGCTTTTTGGGGTGCAATTCGTGAATCCCTAAGGAGAGAATCACACTTTGCAATTCGTGAATAAGTGTAATTCAAGTTATCAATCATATGAGTATTTTCCATTCATTCTCTTGTCTTCCATTTAATTTCCATTGATCTTGGTATTTTATGTTCATTGTTCATACTTTGTTCATCATTGTTCTTGAGAGAGTCGGCCAACAAGTGTGTTCCCTAGTCCATTTGATCTTCCCTTCCTCCACAAACTCGACCAAACCTTGTTGCCCTATTTACCATAATTGGCCATCACCCCAAAATACCCTTCTTCCAACCCATTCTCACCATAGCCGAAATCCACTTGCCATACTAGTTCAAATTCAAATTTCGGCTACACTAGCCTTATTTGAATTAGTCTAGCCGCCCACTCCACTTACCATATTAGAGTTTCCATATTGGAAACCCTAGTTGACTCCCTCAATTCACTTGGCCGGCCATCAACCTAACCCTAGACAAATCCCAAGTTTTAGGAAACTTTCCTAAAAACACTCACTAACCTATTCGGCCAAGCCTTGGCCGCCCATCACTCTTGCCCTAATTCCAAAACCCTAATCCATCTTACATCTCAAACCCTAGCCGACCACCTCATCTATCCAAACCCTAACCCTAATCATCCAAGTGGCGCCAATCCTAACTCACTCTAGTGCCGTGCACTCTTCACCATTGTGATCCCAAACACTTAGCCATTTTTCCACCTTCCACCCACTTCATACTAGCCTAAACATTTAATCTCACCTTGTCCAAATTGCCACCATAGCCACCATTGATCGTGATCCAAGTAAGAGAAGGACTAGAATTCGGTCAACCAAAGGAGATCATAGCCGAGGAGGACTTAGTGTTTAGGGACTTGACCGGGGTCCCTAACATGGGTGCCTACAACATGCAGGCCGAAAAAAGCTTTCCAAATTGGAGTCATATGCGCGATTCTGATACCTGTAGTGAAAATTATGATGAAAATATCAAAACGTGCCCAAAACTGCCTCAATCAAGGAATGATCACGATTTCCTACTCTCTTGACGCTAATATGCCACATCAAAATATTTCAGTGCGGTCAACGTGCAGTTTAATAACTCAATATCATTTGATTCGAATCCTCTGCATGAAGGCTGCAGGTGCTCACGATGAATCAAAGATAGCGTCTTTGCCGGCTGCTAGTGTTTTGACCAGACTCATTTTGATTATGGTGTGGCGGAAGCTAATCAGGAATCGCAGTACAGCTTACTCCAGCCTGATTGGCTTCACCTGGTCATTGGTCCCATTCAAGTACGTTAAAGCTAGATCATCCACTCTTTCCGTAGCAATTTTGAAGTGTTAAATCCCTCGCCTTTTAATTTGTGCAACAATTTTGCTGGTGGAATATCGTTATGCCAGCGATAATTGCACGGTCGATATCAATTCTAATTGATGCTGGTCTTGGAATGGCCATGTTTATTCTTGGTCTGTTCAATTATAAACCCTTTTTGGATTTCTTAGCTTTTGTACTAGGACCGATCCAAAAAAAAAATTCTTAGCTTTTGTACTAGGTGGAAAGTCTGAGGCGAGAAAAGTGTTTTTTTTGGCTAATTGTTTCTGTACGTCTTGTGTGATGGCAGGTTTGTTCATGGCGTTGCAGCCGAGAATTATTGCATGTGGGAACTCTGTTGCTGCCTTTGCCATGGCTGTTCGATTCATGATCTGCGGTCCTGCTGTCATGGCTGCTGCCTCGTTTGCTGTTGGTGTACGTACGAGGAGATCTTTTGCACAATGCAATTGTACATGCAGGTAAAAGGGTACTCAGCTAATTAGTGCTAGTGAAAGCGCCCCGTTCACTTAGGCATAAGATAAGTCCTATATTTATAAATGGATCCCACGTAAAGTTTTTGGGAAAAAAAATTAATAATCTATCATATTACATCAAGATTAATTTGTAAATTTATTTTTTTAATTTTTTTTAGACCAACTACTTGTCTAAGTACAGGTGCCACATAAAATCTAAGCGCTAACACTATCTAAACTTGAGTGAAGCCAAGTGCATGCTTAAAGAGTTTTGCTATTTATTGTCCCACACATGATCATGTATACTTATTTTTATTTTTATTTTAGTTTTATTTGTGCTAAACTAATTAAGTTTTTCTATTTATCATTTCAATATCACATATTTGTTAAGGATAAATAAAAAAAAAAAAAATTGCAGTGATGATGAGAGAATTTTCCTTTAAATAATGATGCATATTAACAAAATATTTATAAAATACAATAAAAAGCGCCCGAGGTGCCCCCATTTGCTTTTTGTCAAGCGAAGTGCTTCGGCTTGGCGTTTTGTGCTTAAGTGCGCCTTTGCCAACCACCTATCCCAATTCCAAATCATGTTTCGTTGTCTAACTCGTTTGCTGGATGCATGCAATTTTACTTGCTCTTTATATGCAGTAGATAATGTAAGATTTCTTCTCAAATTTTCAGGCAGCTCGTCCCCAGGAGAATATTGTCCCCTTTGTCTTCGCAAAGGAATACAATGTTCATCCTGACATTCTGAGCACTGGGTTCGAACCATACACTGATTCTCATTTAATTTGTGATGGACTGTATTATATATATGCTTACAAACTTACAAATGCGTGCATGAATATCAGAACATATGCCTGTCCATGCATGTCAGCTGTCACGTTTCATGAGACATTCTAGTATGGACAATATTGGTGGTCGATTATCTATATATCACTATATTTAATGCTATGAACCCCAGTAGACAGTAGTCCAGAATCCAGATATAGGAATAAAGTACTGATGAGCTGTGTGCTAACTCTCATCAATGATCATGCTATCATGTTTTCTAATTTTTTTCAAGATTTTGGTAATAATACCTACTTTGGCGTTCTCTTTGTTGCAGGGTTATATTTGGGATGCTGATAGCTCTTCCTATAACACTAGTTTACTGCATCTTGCTGGGACTTCGAAGCTGATCGAGGAACTGAAACTGTGTTAGAGAAATAGTTAATACAAGCTAGTACTTACCCTTTTGGAATTGGGAGGTTTTTATTTCCCTGTCTAATAGACGAACGAAATAGAATCTCAGTAGTTTAGAGAAGAGAAGAAAGTAGGAAACAAATTGGGGAGAGATAGAAGAACGATATTGAAGCTGGGGCTCTTAACTTTTGTCAACGTTTTGCCGTTTTGTTTTTGGATAAAAAGAATGACCATGTGCTCCGGCTTTTGTTCCTTTGACGAAGCCTGTTTTTAGTTGCAGATACCTCTACGTTTTACTTCATTTTTAAGGTCAAAAGAGGATTTCGATTGGAATCTCTGTGCAAGAAAGTCCATCACATTTGCTTTTTTCTAGAGAAAAACGTGTGTGCATGGCGTCCTCGGTTGAACCTGCTGTCCCTCGCGCTTTAAATTTTGACCTATCTGGATTTTTGTAGAAATAATTTAGGTAAAGGCATATTGAAAACGTCGCAGATCAGCTATAATCCTTTAGTTAGGCTTGTGGGAAATTAATGGCTGTCAATTCAGATAAGATGTAGAAGGTAGCATAAGTTGCCTAATTTTTAGGTCGGCCATGGACACAAAAACGATTCAACAGCAACAGATCAGAGTTCATTGCAGTGAAGTTTTTTTTTCTCTTTGTGCTCGTGAATTCAAAGTAGTTCCAAACGATGTTTGCAAGTTTTCTGAACAACTATGGGATCATATGTAATTGTAGATTCACTTCATGATCTCAGTGCAAGCAATGGTTTGAATCCCTGATCAAAAGCCGCATTTTCAGGGGAAAATGCCACTATACGTGGGGGACATCAATATAAAAGTAGGAGACATGAGTCGCATTTTGGGTCTGCCTCTGCCCTTGAGGTTCCAGTCATGACGTGCACTCAGTTCATGGTGGTCGTGATTACATACTTAAAAGTTGCTTTATAAGCAGACAAGAATTGCCTATTTTGACTGTTACGTATTTTTTCAGCAATCTTCTGCTAAACGATCATGCGATATTGCTGCATCGTTTCACACCAAATCTATGAAGGAAACCATATGCCTTAAAGGCCTAATTAATTTGACAAATGCAAAAGAACTGCCTTGGCATTCAAATGTAAGATCTGGCATTGGCCCAGTTAAGATTTCGCAATCTATATATGACGACATTTTTTGTAACAGAATATATATAACTAGAAAAAAACTAGTATGCCGCCTCAACGTTATCACTGTATTTGATCACTCAGTGAAATTGCTACTTAATGACGAAGGAAGTAATTTTAAGTATCTTAGTATATTTTTTATTTTTTAAAAAATATTAAAAAAATGTAAATTAAAAAATAAAATAAACATTATCAAAATAAGTATCAATAACACTGAACGGTAGTACTCAGACACATAACTATCACTGACATGTTATAGTTCAGAGTTAGATAGTCATGTTCTAAACAGGTACGAGCTGTCATGACTCCGATAAATGTGGCCATTAATTTTGACAGAAATACTGCTGACATGAATAAGAGCTAGATTTACATTAATTCTGATCTTGTAGTTCCAATCATAACTGCATGGGAAATTTCTTACCCAGGGTTAAATGCGGGTGATCAGGGTGACAATTATGCATTACTACATTTCTGTTCCTGAATTAATCATGAGTTGCATGGGACATATAAACCGTCCTACTTTCGGTGAAAATTCTTATTTTTTATGCGAAACTCTTGCTTAGTTTTCTTTTAAAACTTCTGATCAATTCGAAACAAACCTTTTAATATTATATTCATTTTTAAGTCCTAATTATATGACATGATCATATGATAATTATTAGTTAGATCTTAACAGAACGGGCGATATTTAAAAAAATAGACAAATTATAAAATGAGTTGTAATCTAATGAGGTGACAACTTTAATAATTTTATTACAAATTACCTGCATCATATATCCCTAAATCGATAAATATTGATAATATTTTTTTTTATCTTAAATTACTGATATAAAATCTGTTAGAGATATTATATATATTTGCATAACATTTATTATGATATATAAAAAATAGTTAATTATCATAAAAACCACTTATATATTTGTATAAATATATATATATATATATATATTTATATTCATGCATGGTACGTGATATTTAGAAGGAGAAGAAGCTACATCTCGCGAGAAATTTCCTCGACTTTATTCCACGACAACATTATTGAATCATCGCAGTAAAAGGGCCCAAAGGAACCAAAAATTCTTTGATAAAAACCCTAAAGAGTAAAGACAAAACGCCACCACCGAAAGCTTCCAACACTTCCTTATTTTTACTCACTCACTCCAATCATAACTTCAACGCAGATCGCCCAGCAACATGCTTCAACCGGAAAACCATGACCTCTACCAGTTCTTCACCGGCAACGGCGCCTTCATCAACGTCGGAGTGCCATACGGTTTCCCTCCAAACTGTGATGATCATCAGTTTCCTGCCGGGATGCAAAGCTTCTGTAGTACTTCCAGCTCGTATTATCCCAGCTTGGACGTGTCGGCTTTATTAAATTCGCCACCGCAGGATAGAGCACTTGCCGCCCTGAAGAATCATAAAGAGGCTGAGAAGAGGAGGAGAGAGAGAATCAACTCCCATCTCGATAAACTGAGGAGTCTTCTTCCTTGTAATTCTAAGGTGAGGCGCCTGCGCATATAATATGAACGTAAATTCTTTCTTTGAGAAGGTTGGGTTTATAACTTTGATGTTTGGGAAGGATTTTTTTTTTCAGGTCGTGAGTTAGTGAGAGGTACGAGCTAACAATACGTGTTTCCAATTCGATTTTTCTTTTAATGCTTCTTTTCTTTTTTCTGAAAATAAGAGTCCCATCATGTTCATGTGTTTTGTTTTGTGCTTTGTTGACTGTTTGGTTAGCAAGAAGAAGTAAATAAAGAAACGGATGGCGATGTTGGACTTTTCATTATCTTTGACCGAAAAAGGCCGACTTCACTTAGGCAAAGAGTACTGTCATTATGAGTTGACATCTACGACCTTAAATTCTTCTTCAACTTGTTCTTTCCTTTATTTTCTTTTTGGTCTTTGTGGCGAGGGATTAAGCATTATGAAACAATGATCTAGAGTTTTGTTTTCGTTTATATTTCTAGGCAACCAAACTGAGCTTAATCTGGGATTCTCTGCTGCACTAGAAGAAGAAAATATTACTTATAATCCATTCATTTTCTGAATTTAGATTCCGAAATCTTGGATTCATAAAATTCTTTCGGAAGTTTTGAATGTTCAAACTGTACTGATTACAGAATTTGAAAAGAGATGAGGAATCAAAAGCTTTTATAGCTTCTAGGGTTAGAGCGCGACTTTAATTGGGAAAGTTGTCCAGCTTTTCAGAATAGGGTTTTCTGACCCCTCCTCCCTCTCTCCCTCTTCTTCTTTTTCTTTTATCTTCTCAGACAGACAAAGCTTCATTACTGGCAAAGGTGGTCGAACGTGTTAAAGAGCTGAAAGAACAAACGTCACAAATCACGGAACTGGAAACCTTCCCTTCCGAAACTGATGAAATCACCGTACTCTCTGGTGACCACAGTGATGGCAGGTTAATATTCAAAGCCTCGTTGTGCTGTGAAGACCGCACCGACTTGATGCCCGACCTTATCGAGATTCTAAAATCTCTTCATTTGACAACTCTAAGAGCAGAAATGGCCACTCTCGGCGGAAGAGTTCGAAATGTTCTTATTGTCGCCGCGGATAAAGATCATAGCATTGAATCAGTACATTTCTTGCAAAATGCCTTGAAATCTTTGCTCGAGCGTTCAAGTTCTAGTGATAAGTCCAAAAGGCGACGCACATTAGACCTCAAAGCAGTTATGTAACTTATCATGTGATTGCTCGATCGTACTCCATTTCATATTTTTGTCATTAGTTTTTGCGTTTAATATACGATAACGTCGATAATTACTACTACTATAAATAGATTTCAAAAAATAAATCTACAAACTGACGTGATTTTATATTATACGTTAGATCTATTCTATAATAGAAATAAATTTATGATCTAACGTATTATATAAAGTTACGTTTGTCAGTATATTTATTTCTCTAGAATTTGTAGTTAAAACATTTGGTATGTTATCTTCGGTGAGCTATCTTTTGTATGTTTGATGGGTTTACACAATTGTTTCAACCCATAATTTTTTTTTTTCTTTAACAAATTATAGGCATGTTTGTGACTTTATATAGATCGGTGAGGTTTAACTGTTTAAGACCTCATAATTATCTAGTGCATGTGCATGATGTAACAACATTAATATTGGTTTTGCATAGAAAAGGTGGAAGAATCTGTACTAGTACGTGATGTATGACGATTAGATCTGTATAGAAGATTTGCTTCTGTAAGTTTCCACTCTCAATGTGATCAATACTATATTATTTTCTCTCATATTCTTGAGCAGTGGATATATATTTTAGAGCGTTTTCCCTTTCTAATTTCTTTCTTCTTTCTTTTAAATTCTTCACTTGAACAGTTGGCCAGCCAGTATAGTTTTTATCTTATCCTCGTTGAACATATGAATCTCATAATTTAAGTATAAACTTGATCTAGAATTTGAAAGCATTTTTTATGTCTAAAATTCATTTTTTCTTAAAATGAAGTCATTAGTTATTTGTATAATTAAACTTTGCGCACTCTTTTTTTTTTTTAAATACTAGATCGATCCTACTATTTTTAATGGTATTCAACGTTACTGATCTTTTCATAAATTGAATTCGAATTTCAGCTCAGTTTCTGGTCAAATTTTCCCAATGCCCGTTTCGTGTGTTTGAGTGTGTGGCGTTCTATCGACTTCCGTAATCCAGGTTCCGATCTCTGGCTAAAGATCAAGAAACTAACAGTGCATGCACTCAAACACACGAAACGATGATTCATTGCAGATACTTTTTTCTATAATCTGCAAAACAAGGGATCATGAACGAGCTCATGGCCAAGGCCACCTTTAGCTCTCTCGCAGGTTTCTAATTTCTGTTCTATTTTTTCCCCGAAAACAAACAGTCATAACTTTGATTGTATGCTATCGCGGTGTAATCGCTAACCAAAAGAAAGTTACAAATTTTCAAGTCTTAAAAATGGTTTTTGCTGTCTCATAATTTTTTTGCATAATAAATAATGACCGATAGAGAAAAATTATTCATTCATCTTAACTTCTAATTCCTTTCCGAAGAAGTACTACAAAATATAAGTATAATATTCCTAATTCAAAAGAGCAAGGACAGTTTTGACCTCATTCCGTCCGGACTTGAACATCTGCTCTGCTAGTTTCATTTGTTGGGATCTGTCTATATCGATTGTGTAATGAGTTGGGGTCAGTTTGTAAGTGTGAAAGTCCAACAAACTAATTTTTGAGATTGAGAGGGTTCAAGACCATCCAATATTGATTTCAAAACTCAAGTTTATCAATAGTTTCAGACCCAACATTCTACGGAAAAACGAGTGCTGCAACCTGCCCGAGATTAGAAGTAGACAGACAGACAGAGATTCGTGTATTAATAATGGTAAATTGACCAAGAGAACCGAGAAAGCATGCTCATGATCCACTTCAGAAGTGAACAAATGGACAAAGGCCAGAGAGGCTCAGAGAGAGAGGAGGCGTGCGTAAAGGGAGCTGACAAAAAGTAGAAATGACGGGCAGTGAGAAGGCATGAGAAAGTGAAGGAAGGAAGGAAGTGCATGTGGCGAGATGTGGGGGGAGGGATGGATTCAGGGCGGATGGAATTGGCTGTTTCTTCCTTTTTTTTTTTTTTTTTTTTTTTTTGGCAGTTTTGGATCGAGGATCGGGGTGGACCTTTTGTCGGGGGACGCGCTCTCAATATCTGCCAAAAAGAAAAAACCCTCTGGGCTTTTTCTTGTGTAAGTTCAAAGTTGCAGTAGGTGGTCCTATCCGATTCTGCACTATCCTTCCTATGTATGATCCATCTGCGACTTCCTCGATCTCTCTTTTGACCAATCATTTCTCCCACCCCATAAATATATATTATATATATATATATATAATTGTATAGATAGCATTTGCTGAATTATATCGTCACCACCTTGTACGTTCTAACTGCTAACTTTAAGCTACTTTAAAATTCGTGACGATTGCGCATTCATATCTAATAGATCATACGGAAAGCCAAAGAAAAACGAGATCTCAATATCCTTCAAGAAGATTTCACCACTAAAAAATGTTTGATTTATAAACTGATTTTGTTTAATATGATTCTTAAAATTCTAACGCAATACATTAAATCACGTCATTATTGCAAACTTTATTTTGTAAGATTTGTGTGTAGACCTAATAATTAATCTTGTAAAAAAAAAAAAAAAAGATTGTCTGTGTCTAAAAGCATGATATTTTATTTGAAAATAATTGAGTCACATGTAAAGTGTAAAAAAAATCGAAACACCTGTTGAATCGATCGAATTGGTGGGTTCAGCTAGATACTGGTTTGTAACCAATTTGGTACCAATTTTTAAAATATGAAAATCGATTTGAATAAAATCGGACCAGATCAATATATATTTTTAATTTTTTATATTATATATAAAGTTTATATTATATTATATATATTATATGCTAAGTTTTCAATTAACATAACATGAATCTTAATCTTATTATTCATATGCGTTAATCTTATAACATAAAATTAATATAACATTTCATATAATATAAAATTAATCTTATAATTTTTAATATGATATATAATTTTTAATATTATAACGTAAAATTAATATAACATGAAATTTTAATCTTAAATATTAACATTAATATTAAGTTATTAATAAAAATTTACTTTTGATATATATATATATATATATATCAAGGACAAATACATTTTTGGGAACCTTTAGAAATTAGTGTTAGGTAGAAATGAGATGAATTGGCTCTCAAATCTTATCTTAGGTAGTGCAACACATGTAAATGGTAAACTGAAAAGACCAAACCTGATCAAAATCAAAAAAATCAAAAGTTTCAGTTTCAAAAAGGAATAGGTCTATATTGATTCTTAAATTTTTAAAATCAATACATATCATTTCGGTTTTAAAAGTTGTCTAAAACTTGATTGAATAGGACCGGGTACACATGGTAACAATATCCGAGCAATATCACGCATCAGAGCATTATTATTAGTTTATGCATATGTAAAATCACTTCTTTTGCTTATCCATTTTACCATTCAAGCAAAATTTTCACATGATTTATGCATATTTGAGACAAAATAATACTAAAATATTATTTTATTATTACTATTAATTTTTTTCTAAAATCAAAATTTTTTATATATATTTTACAATTAACATTCGCTACATACATCTAACATTAATAATATAAATGCAATAATAAAAATATAATTTTTTATATATATTATATTAAAAATATAATAAAATGAAAAATATATATAATATATTATAATAATAAAATGAATGTGTAGGTGAATGATTGTTGTGTTGTTAAGAGAGGGAGAAGAAGAAAAGATTGTGAGAGAGTGAAAGGATAGAAAAATAATGATTAAGATATGTTTTGTAAAGTAAATAGTTACTATCCAAATTTAGATAAGAACTATTCATAACTAGCTATATATATAGCTATATATATATATATATATATATATATATATATGTGAATGCTCTCAGGGTATATATGAACAGAAACTGGTGTATGAGTTAACATGTGCATGTAATTGGTGTTAAGAATCCCTCGACGAGTGAGACAGTCGATGTGTATACACAGGGGCCCTCGTGGTTGTCTTCTTCTGCACAGCCCATATATGTGGGCCAGAGGTGTTGCCTAAAAGATGCGTGGCCCAATCTCTGCTGGCAGCAAGAGAAGGCGGTGTACGTACACAAAGGCCCAAGTTAAGCAGCCTTCCCACCATTGCCAATGCCATCCACCTAGGCAATTGTTCTTACCTTCTCCAATCTCCACCTACAATATTCTGTAGAAACATTTAGCTCATTATAATTAATCCATAAATATAATCAATACTCTTATAAAAAATATATATATAATCAATACTACATTATTAAATATGTTTATATTTAATATAAAAATATAAGTTATTTCACTTATCAGTTTTTTCTATTTCGTGAAATCTTTTTGTAAAAATTTAAAAAAATTATAAATATATATAATATCATTTACAAAAAAATGTAACAAAGCAAGTGTGGTTTGTCTTGTTTGTCTTGGAGTGTCTTGCTGCCTTTGTACCAGCTCTGTTTGTTTTCTTTTGAATTGTTGTAATCTTCAGGGCCCCAACAAAAGTACTGATAAAATAACAGCTTTTTATAATAAAAGTATTTACCCAAAAAAATATAACAGTTATTTATGATAAAAAAAAATGTCCAAAGAATTTGAAAGAAAGGTGGTTGGGGAATAATACAATTATAAACAAGTGAACAAGAAAGTTGCATTTTGGGGGTGGGGTGAGTACTGTTGTAGAATCTCTAATCCCCATGAAAGTCCGTCCAACAAAGCATAATCTTTTGAACAAGGAATTGTCAGAGAGGCAACCTTACCGATGCTCGACACGTGTCACTGAGATTGCTGTCACCTATATAAAAAGATTAAAACAAAACAAAAAAACAAAAATAACATACACGTTTTCCCAGAATTCTGGTATATAATTATTTTTTAATATACTTTACGAATTTCACTAACATGATTAGTTAAAATAATTATTTTATATTAAAAAAATTTGATATAATCAATCATATTAATAAAATATATAAAAAATACGTAAAAATAACTCTATCTGAAATCTTTATTTGTATAACCCAATTGTGAGTTGTGTTGTGGCAAATTCAATGATGATGAAAGAAGCCTGAATAATGTCTGTCCGGTCCTTTCCTTTTCCTTCCCTCTGGTCAGAGCATTTTTGAGGGAATGGAAACTGGGTTTTGTTGGGTCGCCCAGCAAAATCATAATGAAGATGAAAAGTGGGGACTAAAGAATTATGATTATGCACATAATGATGATGACATTCTGATCAAGGCACTACTGTTTGGCCACAACAAAAATGGGTTCTTAAAAATATTGGGATCCATTCAAAATTTGGGGAAGATATTGGGCACAAGTAGATAAGTATGGTGATTAGTGACTGAATTGCCATTGGATTCTCCTTATGATCAGCTGGGTTTTAACAAACATATTTGACCTAAGATAGCTAGCTAGCTACAAGCCTACAAGTGTCTTCTTAGTCAAGGCATTCCTCACAGACTCGGTGGCTTGCTTGGAAACCATCTGTAACCCATGTTCTTGCATGTTCATTTGCAATTTTTAATCCACACCAACTCTCTCTCTCTCTATGGTGGAAGAACACACAAACTTTCATTGTCTAATAGCTTTATTCTATGGAAAAAAAGAAGGGGTGGAGAGAAGGGCATCAGGGAATGAGAATTTTTTTTTTTCTTTTCATTACTTGCTATTGCACAAAGTTCCACTCTGCAATAAAGTAAGCATCATTGTAGTCCTTGTTTTACCTTTCCCTAAATTTAGGGCATCATCTGCATATGGTGGACTGAAAAAGAGCTTACCAAATCTATTTCATATTGATCTTATCATGTACAGAGAGTCTGACTGACTCTGACCCCCTTTTAAAAAATCATAAATAAAATTCAGGAAGTGAGTTTGTAAGTAAATTTTTTTCTCAAGAAAAATGATTCGAACCATAAAGGCTGCTGCATGAATGGATTGGTGAAAGATTGGAATAAGCATTTGATATATAATATGCTTCAGTTACACTCTACAATCAATTAATTAAATTCATGCATAAAGATCGGGAAGTGATAGCTGATTAGGTATAAATAAATAATCACATGTTGATTGCCTAAAACTCCTCCTGTTGAAGCCATGGTTTGCGGATGAGAAGCATTCAAAGAGGATTGAAAAGTCACAGCTGTATGCATGCCTCTACAATAAAGATTAAAGAGGGCACACAAAAAAGAAAGAAAATAAAAGCAACAGAGAGAGAGAGAGAGAGAGAGAGAGAGGGATTCTCTTGGTTGGGGGGGAAAATCACGACCAAATGTTTCTTCTTCTTTTTCACTTTTTTTCCCTCCTCAGTTTTCTTTTAATGGGTAAGCATAGTCAAACCAGATGATTCAAATATTGTAGAAACTCGAAACTCGAAAGTCCCAACTGAAATGACAAGCTAGCTCCATTGTCACGAGCATGCATGGCCATTCAAAAGACAATTTAGCATGCAACATGCAGTTTTATAATTTATATATATGAATCGGATTAAGTAGTAGTTCTATACCATCCATCTCCGTCCGAATTGAAATAAGAAAGTATTTTCAATTAAGTTTATATTAATTTCCAATCTCCATCCATTATTCCAGACTTAACTTCCCCGAAAATGATGGTTTATGCTATAATTTAGGGGAAGACGTTGTGTGTGTGTGCACACACAAAATATCACTTTTTTTTTTAATAAACTACTTAAACTAATTATAACTAACATCTTAAGGTAATTATCAGATTTTGAAAATTTTACCTCTTTGATTAATATCTGACCTGCATTAAAGGCTCGTTTGAATACATAAATCATTTCAACTCATTTCATTAATTTGATGATCATGGTAATTTAGGGTGCAAATGAAAAAAGGTTGGCATTCGAAAGCATAATAATTCATGTTTAGAATTTTATATTTTTTTGTTTTTCTAAGCAAACGTTAATCATCGACATAAGTTTGATTGAATTCCGGCATAAGTATTATCCGTATTATAAGTAATTAGTACCCATATTACTTACATTCTAAAAACCGGCCGCCAATCCTCCTATCTTTAACTTAAGAAAAAATGTTGCATGCATGTGATGTGATCCTATTCTTCACAAATTTTCCTTTATTCTTTGATGCGTGCTTATTCGCGATAGATCGAACTCACAAAAATACGATCTTTACAAGAGTAGTTATGCATTGTCCAATAGCGTCACATTAGAATGGGTGAATATACTCAAACAATGCTGTTTTCTTTCAAGAACAAACATGGGAGGTACGCATATTGACATACCCAAAACTTAAAATGTTTTGTGAAGAAGACGACAAGAGAAATGAGAGAGATTTCTATGTTTTCAAGGCAGTGGATGAGAACAAACACAAGAGACACAGCCCACCACAAACCCAAGCAATATTAGTTATTAAAACCAAGAGATATAATTTCGTTCAACTATCAACAGTTCTGATCCGAATGAACTAAAAATGATGCATGCATACATGCACAGGTCACCCACCACAAAAATGTTATAGCCCATTGATAGTCGTAGATGTGATGACATGCCCTTTTGTTTTGAATTAAAGTAATGTTAGATACAGTCGTAAAGTATTCAAGCGCTACCGCATAATCAATTTAAAAAAATAGGTTCACTATTAAATAATTAATTACTTTTTTAATGTGAGTCTCACATTTACTTAATTTTTTCAAAGAGATTGTACAACGCTTACACATTCCACGATTACAAATATAATTTCTTTTTATGCATACGTATTATGTATAGAAAAGTATGCTTTTATATGGTTTATCATCAAAACCATATTAATCAAATCAAGTCTTCCATTCAAGTGGCATGAATCCGATTGGTGGGAGTGTGTTACCCACTGAGATTAGGAATAAAGCTATACTTTAAATGCTTGTCAATGACACCTGACTCTTTATTTTGGAACACGAAAGTAGATGCACCTACTTTTGTGCAAAAGCCCACAAAAATGAATGGGATCATACCCTACAAATTAAGGGCACATGAGTACGTCGCCGATTAGATTTCCAAGTGTAGGCCTAAAAAGCACAAGTTCAACGACACCTCCATCTCAATTGCCTAGAAAAAAAAAGGGGTTATCTATTATTACCTAGTACCTACCTCCAATTACACTATCTATAATTACTGCTCAATAATTATTGAAGTAAAAGTGTAGGAGATAATTGGGTTTTTGTTAAAAAACAAGCCCCATGAAAATCCAAAAAATAGAAAAGAAAAGAAGAATATAATAATAAAACTGAGAAATTTTTTTTATTAGTTATTATTCATTATTCTATATTATATAGCTTATAAAAAACTCCCATATATTGAAAAACATTCCACACTATAAAAAAATTATAAATAAAAAATATGACTAACAATTATAAAGATGGAAGCTTTTAAAATCCAACAAAAGCTGGTCAAACCTCAAATACACACAGAGACAAGGTTGGCTCAGTTTCTCGACTTCTTGCAAGTTACAATGGTAGCAAATAATGGAAATGCAAATACATCCATCCTTTCTTTCTTTAGTTTTTATTGGGATCAATAAGGACAGGCTGGAAGGATCCAAAGGCAACCCCACTTCCATAGTTCCATTATTAGCAGGGAAGAACAGGCTCATCCAGCCTCTAATAAAGTTGATATTTTCCGCAAACAAAACCAGGAGCAAGAAAAAGGAAGGGAAAAACATAAAATAGCTTACATAAAGAGAGAAAAAGGAGATTTGGGGTTTGTTCTTTTTCTTCTTTCCTTGCAGCCTCTGTTAAGCATCTCTGCTCACTTTTTTCTCTCTCTCTCTCTCTCTCTGAGAATTTTTTACTGGGTTTTTTTTGGTTTGGTTTTCTACCATCATTTCCTCCTCTGCTTCAGCTATAACATCTTGTTTTGGTGAGTCTTCATGGTGTTTCCTCTCTTGCATTGATTTGTTTGTTTTAGCCGAAAAAGTTAAGTGCTTTTCTTATTAATTTCCCTTCCCTGGTTTCTCTTTTTCCCTGTAGAATTTGGTTTTCTGGAAATTCACGTGCTGATCCTTTCTGGGTCGTATGATCATATCCTCTAGCTCGAATATAAATTTCTCTACCAATTTTTTGAGCTTCAAATTTCTGAATTTCGTTTCCCAGACTTTCACTACTGCTCTAGATTTCATTACTTTCTACAGTTCGTTTCCCAGTCACAAACATTAAACTTTTGTCGATTTCTCGGCAATTTTCGTTCTTTATTTACCTGAGATTCTGATTCCATGGGACTCTGTCATGGGAAACCCATTGACCACCCACAAACCAAACCCGAGAACTTAGTAATTCCCGGCGAGAACCAGCCAGTGCCGGATTCTCAGACTGTTAAGCCCTCAAAATTCCCATTCTACAGTCCAAGTCCCCTGCCCAGTCTCTTCAAGAGTTCCCCCGCCAATTCGAGCGTTAGTTCAACACCTTTGCGCATTTTTAAGCGCCCATTTCCGCCTCCTTCCCCGGCAAAGCACATTCGGGCATTGCTCGCCCGTAGGCACGGCTCGGTTAAGCCAAATGAGGCCTCCATCCCGGAAGGAAACGAGTGTGACATTGGGCTGGATAAGAATTTCGGATTCTCGAAGCAGTTTGTGGCTCATTATGAGCTTGGAGAAGAGGTGGGGCGCGGGCATTTCGGTTATACTTGCTCGGCTACGGCTAAGAAGGGGAGCTTGAAGGGTCAGGATTTGGCTGTCAAGGTCATTCCGAAATCAAAGGTCTGGTTTCTATCACTCTGTTCTCGTTTGATCACTCTTTATGAGTCTGTACATTTGTTTAAGTAGATATGTTAAAATGAATGTCATTAGGGAATTCCTTTTAAGTTTGGGTTTCTTATGTTATCTAGGGAAGAAGTTTGTTAAGGATTGTTTGAGATTAATATCCCGCTGGGAATGTTCTGGGCGCGTTCTTGTACAAATGGCTTCTTTAGGTTGTTTTAGTTCTTCTGGTGAACTAAAAGGGGAACCTTGTCAACTTTGCATACGTCAGTGCATGCTATCATACTAGGTGTCTCAAAAGCAGTGTTTAAATTTATAAAGATTTTACGTTTGAATTTTGTAGTGATCACAGTATATTTTTATCTATTTCATTGTGACATAACCATTTATGTTTATATGCTTGATTTGAAAGTGATTGACTGTTGAAACAAATATGATGGAGCTCAATGCTTTCTGTTTGTAGAAGAACATTAGATATGTTATTTGTTTTGGGTAAACATTAAGAAAAGTTGTCCTTTATTGTTACACAGTATCATTTCATGCAAAATTATAATAATTTTCTCTATGATTGGTAAGTTCACTTACATACTGGAAAAGTACCTTTAAAGGACCCATATTACTTGCTCAATATGAGACATAAGTGCAAGGATAGAAATTATTGATAATTGTTATTGTCCGCTTGGCTATGGACCACGGGAACAAATGAATGATTGTTGCGTAATCATGAAAAGGATGGTATTTTGGCAGATGACCACAGCAATCGCTATAGAAGACGTACGAAGAGAAGTGAAGATATTACGAGCACTAACAGGACATAAGAACCTTGTTCAGTTCTATGATGCCTATGAAGATGAAGACAATGTTTATGTAGTGATGGAGTAAGTTTAGAAAGCTTCAATACTGATAAATCAGGATTTCTGGGGATGCATGCTTATTAGTATGTTGTTCTTTCAGCTTTCCTGTTATACATTTTAGCATACCATTTACTCCTAAAATATTGATATGAATTGAATAATTATTTTTAGTTCTCATATTGGTCTTGATGAAAGCTACAACTGAACTTTGAAATTCTCAAGCCAATCATTTTCTTTTATATGTTATGCTCTTCAGGTTGTGCAAAGGAGGTGAACTGTTAGATAGGATACTTTCAAGGTACCCATATTGTACATGCTTTTTTCCCCATTTATAACATGAAGTGGGAAAAATATATGCCATCTCTGCCTGGTTTATGAAATTTTGATCAGCTAAATTTCATTTGTGTTCACTAGGGGTGGAAAATACTCAGAAGATGATGCAAAAGTGGTTATGGTTCAGATTTTAAGTGTGGTTGCCTACTGTCACCTCCAAGGCGTGGTTCACCGTGACCTCAAGCCAGAGGTAATTGATAAAAAGATTGAGTAATAATTTTTGGGTGATTCAGTCGTTAAAAAACCTCCTGATAATATTTCCTCCAGGAGTCATTTAGACACTAAAATGAAAAAGAAGCAAAACAAGGAGGGAGGGGAGAGATCCTTTTGGGAGTTTTCTCTGCAACATATGCTTAAACTCCTTGGTTTCATATTTTGTCTTATATGTCACCGAACAAAGTGACACACCTTGACTATAGCACTGAACAATTTCTTTAGTTCCAGCATTGATGTTGGATGATCTTTTTGCTCTTCATTTGTTTCTTTGGAATCATCATTCATTCTTTATGTTATAGGTGGGTTTTCATTTTGTGCATTTCATTATCATGTTTCCTCTTTTCTGAATGTGTTTTTCTCTACTTCAGAATTTCCTCTATACTTCTAAGGATGAAAATTCTCCGCTTAAAGCCATTGACTTTGGACTCTCCGACTATGTAAAGCCAGGTCAGGACTCTTGAGATTTATTTCTCTGATCACATTTAAAAAGGTGAGTTGTGGTCTGACAATTAGAGTTTTATGCAGATGAAAGGTTGAACGACATTGTAGGAAGTGCTTATTATGTGGCTCCTGAAGTTTTACATAGATCGTATGGGACAGAAGCCGACATGTGGAGTATTGGCGTAATTGCTTATATTCTTTTATGTGGAAGCCGGCCCTTTTGGGCCCGAACAGAATCCGGCATCTTCCGAGCTGTGCTCAAAGCAGATCCAAGCTTTGATGAAGCCCCTTGGCCTTCTTTGTCTTCTGATGCAATAGACTTTGTGAAGAGGCTGTTGAACAAGGATTATCGTAAGAGATTAACTGCTGCACAGGCTCTAAGTAAGTTACTGAAGCTATCTAATTTGCTGTCATGATTTTTTTATCCTCCATGGGATTACAGTGCTAGAATTAATCACATACATCGCTGCATTTGTGATGGAAATAAAACTGACACATGCATGTAAGCATATGAAATGGGATAGATGTAAGGGTAAAATCGCATATGTTAGAATGGTAGTGTCACTCCCCTCCTACCATCAAAGATAAAGATTCCCGGGGACGCTCATGTGAAAAGGAGTGTGCTTGTAACTCCAGCAGAGAGCTCGGATCAACTACACAGGCTGCCTTATTATGATAGGGATGGAAACCAAATATTTACATACATGATTTTTTTTTTGTTTTTTGTGCTTTTCTCTTAAATTTTATGCTCTTTATTGTCTTATAATTAGGTTCTAGTGTATAACTCAAATAACCTCCAATCCAATGCTTTCGGTTGATCCTGAGGTTAACAATCATTACAGTGAATTTCTCCTGGGTTTTAAACTCAAAGGTCACAAAGGCCATGGGAGGCTGTTATCTTGAGTGTACTTCTTTCACATTCTTCAATTCCATGGTCTTCTTGTAAAGTTCTGTTTCTCTGCCCAAATTTTTATCTAGGTCATCCATGGCTGGCCAATCAACATGATGTCAAGATACCATTGGATATGATAGTGTACAAGCTCGTTAAAGCTTATGTATGCTCATCTTCTCTACGCAAATCAGCATTGGGGGTATGTAATCTTATAGAGTTGATTTTTTGTTTTTGCTCTTTTCAATTATCGTTGTTTTTTTTTGGTCCAATGATTTTTTTCCGGCATTGTATGTCTTAAATTCACCTGTGGAAAATTCTTTGCAATCTAACAATGTAGTGGTTTTGGCTGTGTGATTAGCATGCTTTACAGTTCTCTTTTTGTTTTGTCAATAGCTTCCAAGTGAAGGCAACCTATTGTGCCCATAAAAAGAAGGGAGACTATTTATAAGAGGTTTAAGAAGACAGACCTTAAGTACTGGTATTTATGGCTGATTAAAATGAACTCACCAGCCTGTATTATAAGCTATTCTGAAACTATTAAAATTAAAAGTTTTATGTGTATCAGTTTTATATCCTGATTTAAATCTAACTCATTCACGATATGATTTTGTTGAGGTTAGGCCATCTTGGAAAGTCTCCTTAGCCGGCCTGATTATATCATAGGTTTGACAGTAAATCAGATTTTGGACCGCTTCCAAAACTACCCAACCAGCAGCTCTCTAATCTGCTCAAGAAACCCAAACTTCACTTGCTGGTTTGCCTGGGTTGACCTAGAATCAGCCTGCCGGCCTGTTTATCTGCTTTAAGCTTCTAAGGTTCATCAGAAGAAAAAAGTATGTCATTGAATGGATAGACCTAACAAGTTTATTTTAAGACTGGCGAGGACCACCTAAAAAATAACTGCCATCCTAACCAATTAATTTCTGAGCAATACAGCCCCCCATCCTCCCCCCTTTTTTATTTCAGAAAAAGGAAAAGTACAACCCAGAAATGATAATGTAAGAAGAATTTCTAGCAGAGCGGACAATTTGAGTAGAATTCACGGGGAATTTGTGATTCAATCATATACCTTACTCTGGAGCAACAGATAGATTAGTACCACCCGCTAAGTATTCTTAATATATGTGTAATGTTCTTAATTTGGATATTGGATATTTTAGGCAGTAATCTGTGAATTTTTGCTATTGCGACAGGCTCTTGCAAAGACATTAACTGCAGCTCAGCTAGCTTATCTGCTGGAGCAATTCACACTAATAGGGCCCAACAAAAGTGGATTTATCTCCATGCCAAACTTTAAGACGGTCAGCACTTCTTTCTAACCTTCTCGCTTCCTATTTTAATATCTGCTGGAAGCATTATAAATATAGGTGGATTTAGCAGGGTGCAATGAAGAACTCCACCGATGCAATGAAGGATTCACGGGCCCTAGATTATGCCAACATGGTAATGCTGCCAAAATTCATAATTATGTTTGTTATAGCTGAATACGATACTAAACAAATTGATAGAAAAACATGATCATAAGGGTAGCAGCTGATTGTGTGAGGGTGCATGTTGCAGGTTAGTTCTATTCAATACAGAAAATTGGACTTTGAAGAATTTTGTGCTGCTGCCATAAGTGTGCATCAGCTGGAAGGAATGGAGAGCTGGGAACAACATGCAAGGCGTGCATATGAGCTGTTCGAGAAGGATGGGAACAGACCAATTATGATAGAAGAGCTTGCCTCTGTACTCTCTCTCTCTCTCTCATGCTAGCATCATAAACTCTATGTATAAGTATGCCAAGGTTTTATTGACTTGTATAAAATCGTTTATCAATTTCTACTTCTATACTTGATAATCCCTTGTTTTCGTTCAGACAGTTCAACTTCCCAGCAGCCAATTCAATTTTAACGAGATTAATAAACATGTTTTCCTTATAATGGATTGCAATTACATCACTCAATTTTTTCTGGCTTTTCCCCAGGAACTTGGACTTAGCCCATCAGTACCCGTTCACGTGGTTCTCCAGGACTGGATTAGACACTCAGATGGGAAACTTAGTTTCTTGGGGTTTGTCAGACTTCTCCACGGTGTTTCTTCCCGCCCGTTTCCAAAGGCTTGAATTTGAACCAGGCTACACAAGTAATTTCTCTCATCCTTCTCACTTTTGTCGTCCTGAAATGTCGAAAGGGACTATCTGGAATTGGAATAGCTTCCCTATGCTGGCCATGCTGTCTTTCTGGAGTGGTGGGATGCTGCAAATCATGAAGTATAGCAGCTGTTGCTGGTGAAACAAACCATAGGCAGCATGATCTCATATCAATTTTCATTTTTCACCTTATACAAGGCTTTTTTTATTATTATCATTAATATTATTATTTTTATAATGAATGGTGCTGTTGAAACTTAGAGAATTGTACAGATGAGGGTAGATTCAAGAGTGTAAGTAGGATTAGCAGACTGCTCAAGACTCAGATGAGTTTTTTTTTTTTTGTCATTAGTATTGCTCCTCGTTTACCCTCCACTTATTCTCCTAATAAATTATTTATGTGGTTTACTTGCAACCTTTAGATGAATCATGTCGCTTTTGGTGATCACAGCAGCTAAATTGATATCCCCTTGTGTACCACCAGAAAAGAAGAAAACATTGCTTATGTATCCTTATGGCTTTCGCCTATAAATCTGATAAATCTGAAGACAAATGAAAGAAGATGCGTTTGGATTGAAGCACTGTGGCCCTCCTCGTTACAAATTGGCTGAAACAATGAAATGAATTGGAAACTGTCAAGGAAACTCCATTTTTTCTTTCTTAGTTGTATTACAATCAGTTCTGAATTCCAACTCAGATACGTTTGGATTCTAAACTACTCTCAATTTATTATTATAATTTTTCAAATTTCAATATAAAATATAATAAATAATTTAATTTATTTAAATTTTAAAATAATAATAATATTAAAAAATAATATTTTAATAATATTTTATCATTTTAATTTAATTCAAATCAACATCCAAACGTAGCCTAATACGAGCTGAAAAAGAAAAGAAATACCTCCAACCACCATCCATTATAGTGAAAACTGACACAGTTTGCTATTCACTAATCTGTGAACACACTACGCACTTTTAGACCAATAAAGTCCCCATTTTAAGCAGATTCATTAAATATTTTGGGAAGCAAGATCATCCTTAATATATCAAACAGAATTTATCTTCACTTTGGGATTGTAATGAGTATCTGGAACTGATAAATGTCAATGTGCAAAAAGGAAACTTTGATATTTATAAAAGAAATCTGTTTGGTTCCGCGTGGTATGTTTTTATTGACAAGTAATGAAAATGGTGGCAAAAGGAAGGGTGAAACACGAGGAATTCCCAGGAACGTAAGGATGGATTCCACGTGATATGGTTTAGAGAAGAACGTTACTGATTGATTTAAAAAATAGATAAAAATATTTAGAGTAAAAATGCAGCCACATCAGATTGACCGTAAGCTGATTTAGGAAGATCTAGATGGTCAGGTTAGACCACTAAACTAAGAATCTCAGTTAACCCTTGCTTCCTTCCTTTCTTTCTGCAACTCCAATGGCATTCCACAGAACCCCAAAGACCAAACCAAAACTGAGATCTGCAGTACTCTTGCTCGTTCTCGCCATTGCGCTCTTTTTCCTCCTTCCTTCCCTCATTTCCACTAATCGGTTGTCACTGCCTTCCTTTAGAACCACCCTGGAAATCGTTCTCAAACGCAATAATTGGACACCACGGAAAAGAATCCTCACGGGCCAGGAGAAGTACTTGTACTGGGGTGACAGAATCGACTGCCCCGGAAAGCACTGCGACCCCTGTGAGGGTCTGGGCCACCAGGAGTCCAGCCTCAGGTGTGCCCTCGAAGAAGCCATGTTTCTCCAGAGGTATATATACACACGAGTGCTGGGTACTTGGATTTGTCCTTGATTTGTGTTTGTTGCTGGCTTTGGAGTTTATGAAAATGAAGATATTTGGTTGCTGAGACAGATGTTGGAAAATATACAATTAACAAGCATTATTGGGATTCGGGAAAACATAATTTTCGCTAAGTTTTTCATTCATCTTTAGGGTGTTCGGTTAAATTACGGGAAATCTTGTTTCGGAATCCAAAGAGATGATAAAGTCTTGTGAGTCTTTGTGATTCGTATTGGTTTGATGTGTTCAGAATAGGATTTGAACTGAGTCGATTTTATTTGGTAAATCAATTATCTTCTCCATCCGGATTGAATTTCATGTGGGTGCAGACTTGGCCTTTCCTGGTTTTCCAAAGTTTGGGGTCTATATCGTTTGTTAGAATATGGTCAGTCCGAGATTATCGTTCTTGGAATTTGATAGTGTTGAGGGTTCTATAAATGGCATTGTATATTATCCAAGTTATTATTCTGGTTTTTTGAAAGTTTTCTCCGACTCTGTATTTGCAATGATATGGAATGCTCGAACTGATTCATTTCCTCTGGAAATCATTACTAACTCAACATTTCGATTTTCTGATGTACAATTCTTTATGTCATTATCTAGTCTTTGACTTCTCTTTCTTGTTGCAGGACGTTTGTCATGCCTTCTAGGATGTGTATCAACCCAATACATAATAAGAAAGGAATCCTGCATCACTCTGATATTGCAAGTTTAGAGGAAAGGTGAGTTCATTGAGTCTTTTCGTGTCAGTTGATCTTTTCAGAATAAGGTGCTATGTTGTTATTGAAATGTCTATTTCAAAATTGTTATTTTATCCCTGTGCTTTGAATTTTGACGGTTCTGGAAAAGATGCCTTCTAGGTTAGGTTTTATAGATGCGGCTTAACTTTATTTTATATTTTAATGTTTTATCATCAATCACGCGATTAAATTAATCTACAATCTGAGCCTACTTCCTTTCTTTTGGTAGGTGGGCAGCCAGCTCATGTGCCATGGATTCTTTGTATGATACCGACCTCATATCTGATACTGTACCAGTAATTTTAGACAATTCAGAACTATGGCATCAGGTCCTCAGTACGAGTATGAAGCTCGGAGCTAGGGGAATTGCCCATGTGGAAGGAGTTAGTCATGCTGATCTTAAAGAGAGCAGTCATTACTCAAATCTCTTGCTCATAAACCGAACTGCAAGCCCTCTTTCATGGTAATTTGACTTTTTTTCCCCACCCCTTCTTTCTTTCTTTCTTTTGCCTTTTTTGTTTTCCCTTTGATGGGATTTGTTTTCCTTTTCAAGTATTAGTCCTAGTACTGAACATTACATTTGATCTGGATTTCATTGAGCCTCTATTTTTATGATTTACGTGAGTTAATGTTGATTGCAAGGACCATTGAATAATCAGAGATACGGTTTGATTTCTTTTTTGCAATCAAATATCAGTACTTGGTGATAGTTCGAAAACTTCGGTCTTGTTCAATTGGATTTATATTTTGTAATTCTTTTAAATAGTTCAGAAGACAATCAGGAAATGCCTTTCCCATGTGTACCGGTTCACTTAATCCCTTGTGACTCTGTATGGACCAGTTAGGATTTTGTCAAGGACTTGAGTTTCTGAAAACGATAGCTCTTCAGGTTTATGGAGTGCAAGGATCGAAATAACCGAAGTGCTATAATGCTGCCGCATTCTTTTCTCCCTTCGATGGTGGCAGAGAAATTAAGAGATGCAGCCGACCAGGTCTGTGTTGTATGAGATTTTGTTAAAATTTCATGTTTTTTTCCCTTCTATTTGCTGAATAGAAAATGGTTTTGGGACATAGTTCATTTTTCTGAAAGATTTTTAAAATCTTGGATCACTTGGTGGTGGTTATGGTTTTCATGATGTAGTTTTCTTTATGGAAAATGCTAATTGTATTTAAGAAAAAATTACTTCTCCATGTTTCAGTTATTGATACGTTGAAAATTATGAATTTGAAATTCAAAAGCAAACTGACAAAATGAATCTTGTAAGTAAAATCACAAGTACATGTAGCATTGTTCTTTCTTTATTGCTTCTACATATAAGAAATGTTCTATGTGTACCATAAACATGAATATCTCTGTTCTTTCGCGATTCATTGGTCATATAGAGAATAAATTATGAAATAGTTTTACAGTGTCTAATTTGATGAAATATAACTGATTTTGTGCACTGTCTCTGCCACTTAACAAAGCACTCAAACTTTCAACTATGTAAGCCTTAACACTGTTAAAAACAGATTGGAGATACATCTGAAAATTTTGATTTCTATAGTTTTAGCAATGCCTATCATTCCATCCAGAACATGTACTGAAAATTTAGTTCATATTATTAGATATTTGCTAATCTCTGTCCTCAGTATGAAGTGTTGGAGCTTGGATCCATCATACTTTTTGTTTTGAAAAGAAGCAATGACTTCTTTCATGTTAATTCTTGATATGTATCTTATCTTTTCAATGACTTCTTTGTGTTATTCCTTGATGTGTCTTGCCTTTTTACCGAACATTATCAAATGATGAAACAGATCATAATTCTAGATAACTGTCAAGGAAAAATTGTCATCATCTCGAGTAATGATGGAACTTGGCAATTATGTACTGGCAATTTAAGAAACCTCTTGGGGCCGTTCAATAGTTATTATATCACAAGCATGACTGCATACATTGTATTACTAGAGCTCTTAGTACTTTTTATTTTTTTGAATTTTTTGTTCACTCAATATGGACTGTCAATTACATCAAAATTTTCACCAAATTTTTTTATTTGTTATTGAATTCTTCTTACATTAATTGAAGTACCACTTAAATGGATTCTTCAGCTTGGCTTATGTTCCTTAAAAATGATATTTGGGCCTGTATGAAAATAAATAAAAAAATAAAAATTAAAGTATTTTTTGCAGCATTTGGTTTGATGTTACCATCTAATACAAGCTTAATGAAGAGTAAAATATTTTTTTTTGGGGGGGGGGGGGGTGTGGTGGAGTAAATCTGTGCTTTCCTCAAATATATTTAAAGAAGGATCAATCTGAGACTATACTAACTGAATTTTGTTTGGATTATGAGAGTCTCGGGATGGTTTATCTGAAAATCACATTTCAATATTAGATCTAAGACAAATTTGTATCCACAGATAAAGGCACTCCTTGGTGATTATGATGCCATCCATGTTCGTCGTGGCGACAAAATAAAGACGAGGAAGGACAGATTTGGAGTTGATAGGACTCTGCATCCTCATCTGGATAGGGATACACGTCCTGAGTTTATCCTTAAAAGGATTGCAAAATGGGTTCCACCTGGAAGAACTATTTTTATTGCTTCAAATGAAAGGACACCTGGATTTTTTTCACCTCTCTCTGTAAGGTAAACAGCCCACAATCACCTCCTCTCGTGCAGTTGAGGTCTCAAAAAGTGTTTGTTGCAGAATGTATACTCAGTCACAAACACATCCAGTAATTTCTGTCATTATATGAGAGCTACATGGCAGCCCATCTGGACGTATTTAGCAGAATGGTGCAGTGAAAACTAGATCAAAGTGTTGCCTTCATAGGAAAATTGACTAGACTTTCATTACTGCACCATTCTGCTAGATAAACCTTCGACCTTGTATCCGTGTGCTAGAAGCCTTATATCATGCATCTTTCATCATAAATTTATCTTGGAGTTTTCTGTTTTTCCAACGTGGTCAGTCAATGTGACCATTCTCCATCAAATGATACCCTACAGTATTCTACGACGTAGGAGTTTTCTTAGCGTTTCCAGTTCAACTAAATCTCACTTGGCCATATGTGTTTACCTTTTTGTCATGGAAATGAAAAAAAAATGTATTTTTCAAAAAACGAAAATGATTTTTTGCATGCCATCTTCCTGCGTTCACTTTTGGTCAGAAATTGTGATTTTGTGGTACTTTTTGCCTCAAAACCAGGTGTCTTGGGGATTCAATTTGTCATGTGAAGACCTGCTGAGCTTTTATTGTTGGTGATCCGTGTTTATAGGTACAAATTGGCATATTCATCAAACTATAGCCAGATGTTGGATCCCTTGATTGAGAACAACTATCAGTTGTTCATGATCGAGAGGCTAATCATGCGGGGTGCGAAAACATTCATTAGAACATACAAGGAAGAGGAAACAGATCTTAGCCTTACTGACGACCCAAAGAAGAACACTAAGACGTGGCAGAAACCTGTTTATACCATGGATGAAGAGGGAAGCTGACATGGGTTTCATAAATGGGGTTGGGTTCTCTGTTTTCTCCACACCTCAGTTCATTCTTTCCACTCTATTCTTTCATAATACGGCCAGACGCTCAAAAGCTGCATACAAGAAATCTTGACATTGGAAAAATCAAGACTCTGGGAGGAAATCAGAGGCCGGCCCCATAAAATTTGTTGTTGTAAAAATTGCGATGCTAATTATTTACAGGATTTTGTGTGTAACTTTACAAAATATGTACATCTCTCTGAGGAAACTGGGCATGCTGCCCCTTTTTTTCTTGTTTCCTTTTGCCATCAATTCACTGTTTGGTAATCAGAAACGGACTTGAGAATATATTTTATGAGCTTTGCTTGGTAGAAACGATTCGTAACACCAAATTGCGTACTAAAAGTTTTTTTTATTAAAAAAGTTTTGGAGAGAAGAAAGAAGGTTCTTTATCTTAAAAATTATTTTTATCTTTAATTCTCATCATTTCATTAAATAAATGTATTACGTATCAATATTGATGCGTAGTTAGGTACGAGAATTCGTTTGTAAGAAGTTTTTTTAGTATTTTATATATTTATAAATAAAATTATTTTATTCTTTCTATTTAAATAATTATAAAAAATATAATTTTTTTATCGATTTTCGTGGAAACCACTTTCTTCGTGAAAAGGGAACCAGACTTGACTGAGAGACTTTTGCCCCTAGTGTTACTGTACTGTAATACAGGAATCTAATGGAGCGTTGGAACACGCAAGCCACTCCCTAAGGGTATGTAAAGCAAACCAATCACTCTTTTAAAGGTCCTGATCTTTCCACGCCATCACACGGCCACGCGTCGCCACCCTTACTGGAAAGTAATGGGTGGGTCCACTACTGCGTAGAAGCCATCTCTTTCTATTAACCACGTTGAGTGGACAATCTAATTCGGCGCGAAATCCCCACACGTGCGTACGCCCCCCACATGACAGTTTCTCCCACGTGAGGAGCACAACATGTCATAAACAGAGTTGTAGAATGTAGCCTGCTTGATATAAATCGATAACCAGAGAGAGAGTGTGTGTGTGTCCGGAATATTCCGAGTTTTCAGGTTCGGGATTTTCTTTTTAATTAAAATTTTCAATTGAAAATGAACTGATTGATTTTCTTCGATTTTTTATGTACTACTTATTTTTGGTTTTGTTTTCGATTATTTGAATTTTGGCCCTATGTTTATCTGGAAAACTGATTGACTGCGATTCTTTTAGACGAATCCTGTTTGGGTGGTGAGGAAACAAGGGAGAATTGAGACAAGATTAGATTTGAACCACATCTTTTATTTATGGTTTATGTTGTTGTGGTTTCTGAAACATATTGATCAACTTCACTTTCACTGCGCCAATAGTCTAAAGTTTCAAGTTTTTGCTCATTACCCTCTCTTACTAGATTTTAATCTAGTCTAAAAATAGGATCAACTGAATTTTCTAGCTATGATTAGGAACAAAATGGTTTTGTGTTAATAATATGATGCTTTTCTTCTTTGGTCCTTTTTGTTTTTGGTTTTTTTTTTTTATCATTTTCTCTGCAACCAAACTAGACACTACTTTTTTCGGAGAGAAGTTCAGTTTCCAGCTCAGTTAGTATTGCTACATGATCAGTTAAATAGCATAACAAACGCTGAGTTCTAAACATTTTTGTACTTTTTGTAGGAAAAGGTTTTAAAGGGTTTAGGAGAAGTTCTCTGTGTTTGTTTGGTCATGCCGTACCGTGTTCGTGAGAATCTATTCATCGGCAACATCACTGACGCGGCGGAGATTCTCCAAAAGGGTAGCACTGAGATCACACACATACTATCCGTACTCAGTTCGGTGTCGATTTCGTTTTTCTCTGAATGGCGTAGCGCTCTTGTTATCCCCACTAAGGAAATCAAGAAGGTTCATGTTGGTGGCTTCGATGACAGCAGTGGAGGTTCGGTTTCAGAGGATGCTTCCGGTGGTGATGGGATGTTGAAGAGTTCCTTGTCGCCTGGAAAGCTTCTGTACTCGATGGAATATGCAGGCAAGGATTTGAAGTTGGTGAGGATGGCTGTGCCGGTGAGAGATATGGAGAGTGAGGATTTGTTGGATCATTTAGATGTTTGTTTTGATTTCATTGATCAGAGTCGACAAGAGGGGTCCGTTTTGGTGCATTGCTTTGCAGGCATATCGAGAAGGTATAATTTTTTTTCTGTTTTGGTTATGAATATTGTTGTTTGAGCTGATTTTAGGCTGATCGTTTTAGGGATACCTGTAATTTGGAAATAAAGCCCACCGCTACAGATTTTTTCTGTTACGAGTGACTACATTATTTTTCTAGTTGTGGTTGGTGGTATGTAAGGATCAAACTGGTACTTACTACTTTCTGTACTCTGCAAAACAGAAGAGTTTTATGGTATAATTCTTTGACATCCAATCAAGCTCTCGAACAAGATAGAGAGAAAAATTGATGGAAAATTTGTGCACAAGTAAGAAAAATGAGAACAACAGAAAATTTCAATTAGAAAACGGTACAAAACTGTTTATGGATTCCTCCATGAGTGATAAAGCTTTGAAAAATATATAAGTTACAATATAATTACAATGCCAAACAACAGGAGGTTCTCAAATGTAGGATTTGCGACCTAGCTAAATGAAGTTACTAATGCTGGAATGGCATTTTCTTTGCATGTAATAAAAAACGATAGTTTTGACTCATTTTTTTTCCTGTTTTACAGTCAGAAGATTTTTATTATAAACATGTCACTTATAAAAAAAAAAATTATAAGCACATTATAGCAGGTAATATTATTTCTAAAGCAGAGTGAACTTCTTCAAATGTTATTTACTGGTGCTACTCTACAACCAGCTTCAAAACAATGCAGTTTGGTGCTTCATTTCTACATCACAGATTTGAAGGTTGTGTTATTTGTTAAAAAGGGTTTGCTTCCTACTACATTTTATTTTGTTATATTTCAGCCAGCTAATGAATGTCAGAAATTGTTGAGAAGAGGTTTTTTGGTTTTCTGAATTTTCAAGTTTTGAGGGTTTACATCCTTCTTTGCATCTGTTTGTTGCAGTGCAGCTATCATTATGGCGTATATCATGAGAACGGAGCATCTATCTCAAGAAGGTGTGAACAAATCCATTGTCTGTTTGAAGTTCTTTAGGTCTACCAATTGGTATATGCTGGCTTGTATTTTTGTTTACAATACTGTCAATGACCCTTTTTATGATGAGATTCAGAATATTTTAGACGTTTCCCAACTTATCATTAACATTTTCTTTTCTTTTTTATTCAACAAGTATTCACCTTTTCTTTTCATTTTTCTCTGTTGGCACATCCCTGCAGCTGCACTTGTTTCCTTACGGCAAAGCTGTGAGTTCGTTTGCCCCAATGATGGTTTTCTAGATCAGGTAATGCAATCAAATGCTATATCACATGGTGACTGAGGTGCAATTTCCAATGTGTACCTTATCCAAAATTTATGGCTTTTTTAATTCCCATGGCAGTTAAAAATGTATGAGGAGATGGGCTTCAAGGTTGATCACACAAGCCCCATATACAAGCGCTTTTGTTTGAAAGTATTGGGTACAAATTCCTTCCTCCCTACCCCTCTCTTTTCCTTCGTGAAGCCTTATGGTCTCTTTGGACAATGGTTTTGTAGCCTAGTGATGTTCCACTTCTTAATAGGGAGGGGGCTCTGAGGTTTAACCTTGTATTTAAAAAGAAAAAGAGAGAGAGAGAGAGAGAGAGAGAGAGAGAGAGAGAACGGCACCTCTAAATTTATAGTTTTAAACTTTAACCTTGTATAGGTGTGAGATTTTTCACAATTTATGGAACAATGGAATCAGGAATAATATGTCACTTGCTTTTTGTGTGTGCGTGGGTGTGCAAATAGAGACCATACTTGGTGGTATTTCTGAAAATACTACAAGAAAGAGACCAAGCTCATGGGAAATAATGACAACCATGTTAACAGCAAAACTTCAGAATACTCAAGTTGTTTAATTCAGAGGATGGACACCTAAAGGACAACCAGAAATGAAAACTGTCAATTTAGATGCATAATTTATTAAGAAATAAGTATTCTTAATAAATTTCTTAAGAATACTTATTTCTTAATTATTTCTCAAGAAATAATAATTAATAAATTCTTAAGAAATAATAATACTTATTTCTTAAGAATACTTTTTCTCAGGAATACTTATTAAGAAATAAGTATTCCCGAGAAAAAAAAATATATTAAGAAATAAGTATTCAAAACCTTCTGCCTGCATAAGGATGGAGTGGACGGTCATGTGAAGTCATTGATTTAAGATCCACTCAGTGCAAGTGAAACGTGAGCGCATGATCCATATTTGAAACTTTGTCTTACAACTTAATTGTGAGTTGTCTGTAAAATTCTTTTGTTATTGATCACTATAATTGGTCTTGTTTAACATAATGCTTGGTATTTCCCATTTGTATTTTTCAGTCTGATTACTTCTTTCAACTATTATGACTTGAGAATGAAAAGAGAAGGTTTTCACCTGTTTTCAAATGTGATTCTTAAAAGGTATTCCTCAATGGTTTCAGGTGAATCTTACCAGGTATTCCTTAATGGTTTCAGGTGAATCTTACCACCGTGGGGAGAAGATAGACACTTCTAAATTTGGGGCAGATCCTGGCTTGTCTACCGAAGTTTCCTCAGAAGGGAAAGTACCTTCAGATGTAGGAAATAATTGTACTTCTTCATACCGTTGCAAGAAATGCCGAAGAGTTGTTGCCTTGCAGGAGAATGTTGTAGATCACATTCCAGGTGAAGGCGAGACATCCTTTGAGTGGCACAAGCGCAAAAGTGGAAACCCATTTATCAAATCTGATGAGTCTGAATGTTCATCCATTTTTGTTGAGCCTCTGCGATGGATGACAGCAGGTAAGTTTTCATTTTTGAAGTAGGTAAGTTTTCATTTTTGAAGTTTCTGATTTAGATTACTTTTGAGCTGTATATATAGATGAATTCTGTGGCAGCTATAACTGTATTACCTACTCCAGCTATGAGATAAAGTAGCTACTTCTTGGAGCCTATCAGAAATTACCTCAAATCAACCGCGTTGTAGAATTATATCCACCATTCTGGTTATTTACCCCTGGTAGCCAAAAGCCACCTATATCTTGAGTATAGATCCCAATTACTGTTAAAAGGGTCCCAATTACTGTTATGTGCACAGACATGTTTGTAATAATTGAAACGTTGATGGATATTTATATGTACTTGTCTCCCAGTTGAAGAAGGTGCACTGGAGGGCAAGTTGTCTTGTGTTCATTGTGGAGCCCGGTTGGGTTACTTCAACTGGTCGGGCATCCAATGCAGTTGTGGGAGCTGGATCACCCCAGCCTTTCAACTCCATAAAAGCCGTGTGGACATCAGCACTGTCTAATATTTGTCAGGCAGAGCCTTTCAGCTAATTCTCCAACCAACAAAGTGCCCAGCATCTTCCCAGCAATAATCTTTGAAACTCAAGTACCGCTCAGAAAAAGTATATACCTTCCAAGTCAACCAGAAGTACAGGAGAAACGGAGGCCTCTCTAAGCTTTTTCGTATGTTTTCTTGTATTTGATTGCTTCCACCAAATACAAGAGCTGCAGGAGATTCGAGCATGAGTAAACGCTCTCATGCATTTCATGTTTGCTTGATTGTTCAAATATCATGTTGTCATATGTTAGAGAAACTCATATTTTGGGCCAAACTATTGGCTCCAAGATCTGAGAGAGACATAACGAAGCCGAGTTTTTTCAAAAGAATTTCTGCCAATTCATCAAACAAGGAAAAAAAAAAAATTGCTCTCTCTCTCTCTCTCTCTCTCTCTGTGTCAGATTTTAGCTATTAGACGACCGAGTTATCGTCTTTGTTTCCAGGTGTGAAACCCAGCACAATTTTGCCATCGCATAAGCATTTTTATTTTCTTAACTGAGCCAATCTATAAATTTCTCGGCTTTATCAAAGATTGTTAGAAAACAAGAGGGAGACGTGTTTGCTCAATAATTTGATGTCTGTGTATTCATCTTTTTACAAATAAATAGATGTACAAAAAACTAAGTATGGAAAGTTATACACAAGGTAAGTAGACTAATTTGATTGAGTCCTAATTGAGGGTCCTAAAATTAAGGTAATCTCTGATTTTGTGGAAGTCAATTATTTTCTGTCAATACTCCCCCTCAAGTTGGCGCATGGAGATCCGTAATGCCCAACTTGCGCGAGAAATGATGAAAAAGTTCTTGTCCTAAGGCTTTGATGAAAATATCGGCGACTTGCTCATGTGAAGAAGTATGGACAGCTTTGAGGAGGCCCGAGCGAATTTTATCGCGAATAATGTGGCAATCAATTTCAATGTGTTTGGTACGCTCATGGAACACGGGATTGTGTGCAATATAAAGTGCAGATTGATTGTCGCAATGAAGGGTGAAAGGCTCGAGATGAGAGATGCCAAGATCAGTAAGAAGCTGCTTCAACCAGGTGAGTTCACAGGTGGTGACGGCCATAGCTCGATATTCGGCTTCGGCGGAAGATCGGGCAACGGTAGTCTATTTCTTGATACGCCATGGATCGGACTGATGCCTAACTGAATGAAGTAACCTATGGTAGAGCGGCGTGTGGTGGGGCAGCTTGCCCAATCAGAATCAGTATAAGCTGTAACTTGAAGACTGCTAGAGGAGGAGAAGAAAATGCCTTTGCCGGGACTTCCTTTGAGGTAGCGAAGAACACGAGTAGCAGCAGTCATGTGAGGGGCACGAGGAGTGTGCATGAACTAGCTGAGAATGTTGACTGCATAGACAATGTCAGGTCGAGTGATGGTCAGGTAGATGAGACGACCAACTAGGCGACGATAAAGACAAGGATCAGGTAGGAGAGTGCCATCTTGGTTGTTGAGCTTCAAATGTTGTTCCATAGGAAAAGACGCGGTTCGAGCACCAAGTTGGCCACTGTCAGAAAGTATGTCGAGGGCATATTTGCACTGATTGAGAAAGATGCCTTTGTGAGAGCGAGCAACTTCGAGTCCAAAAAAGTATTTGAGAGAACCAAGATCTTTTGTTTTAAAGTGAGTAGAGAGAATGCGCTTGAAAACTTCGATCTGAGAAATGTCATTGCCAGCAACCAAGATGTCATCAACATAAACAAGAACAAGAGTGATGCTGCTGTGAGTAACAAGAGTGAATAAAGAGTGATCTGCCTGAGATTGATGAAAACCTGCATCAAGAAGCACAGTAGTTAGTTTAAAAAACCAATTGCGAGAGGCTTGCTTGAGGCCATAGAGGGATTTTCTGAGCCGACAAATGCGAGTCTCCCCCTTAGTACGGTATCCAGGTGGTGGATTCATGTAAACTTCTTCATCAAGATCGCCGTGCAAAAAAGCATTGTTGACGTCGAGTTGATGAATAATCCAATTTTTGGCAGCAGCGACTGCCAATAAGCAGCGGACAGTGGTCATTTTGACAACTGGAGCAAAGGTCTCATGATAGTCAAGGCCTTCAACCTGAGTGTAACCTTTGGCAACCAGCCGAGCTTTGTACCTCTCAATAGATCCATCGGCCTTTAGTTTGGTTTCGAAAACCCATTTACATCCAATGGGTTTCTTACCAAGAGGAAGGGGTTCAAGAGTCCAAGTGGAATTATCCTCTAGAGCACGGATCTCAGCGGACATGGCCTCGCGCCAATGAGAATGGCGGATGGCATCAGAATAGGAAGACGGGTCAATACAGGAGGTAAGAGCAGTTAAATAAGTAATATGTGATGAAGAAAAATGAGAATATGAGAGGAAAGCAGATAAAGGATGAGCAGTACCTGAAGCCGGTGTAGTAGGTGAAGATGTCGTGGGCTCCGTGTGTAAGGTGGGGCATATGTAGTCATGGAGATAGGCAGGCCGAACAATAGTGCGACGAGGACGCGAAACGAGAGAGTCAGATGATGGAGGAGTAGGTGAGGGTAAGGAGGGAGGAGAATCAGGAGAGTCAGGGGATGGAGAAGTAGGTGAGGGTAAGGAGGAAGGAGAATCAGGGGGTGGAGAAGTAGGGATAACATGTTCGGGAACGGGAAGAGGGATGATGGGAGAAAGGGAAGAGGAAGTGTCTGGAAAGTCTTGAAAAGGAAATTGTTGTTCATGAAATGTGACGTCACGGGAATAGAAAATGGACTGGGTGTCAAGGTTGTAGAGTTTGTATGTTTTATGAGTACTGGGGTAGCCAAGAAAAACACATTTAGTAGCACGAGGAGAAAATTTATCACGATGAGCACGAAGAGTTTGTGCATAACAAAGACACCCAAACACACGAAGATGTTCGTAGTTGGGTTTTGTATCAAAAAGAATTTCAAAAAGTGATTTATTTTGGAGAATGCGACTGGGAGTGCGATTTATGAGGTAAGCAGCAGTGAGAACACAGTCACCCCAAAAAGAGAGAGGTAAATGGGCTTGGAAACGAAGACTACGGGCAACATTTAGAAGGTGCATGTGTTTACGTTCCGCAACGCCATTTTGTTGGGGAGTTTCGACACATGTACGTTCATGAATGACGCCATGATTATGTAGATATGTTTGAAATTAATGAGAAAGAAATTCTTGTCCATTATCAGTTCTAATGATTTTAACGGTAGTGTTAAACTGATTTTGGATGAGAGCAAAAAAATATATTAAATGAGTATAAGTTTCAAATTTAAAATGCATAAGATATATCCAAGTTGTGCGAGAAAAATCATTAACAATTGTGAGAAAATAATGAGCCCCACATAAAGAAGAGGTATGATATCCACCCCAAATATCACAGAAAATACGATTAAAACGAGAAACACTTGTATTAGCTTGATGGGAAAAATGTAGTCTTGTGTGCTTAGAGCGAGCACAAACATCACAATTAGAAAGAATACAAGGAGAATCAAAAATATTGGGAATGATAAAACTAGAGGGATGACCTAGACGTTGATGCCATAAGGTCTTATTAGCAATGGATTGAGTAGCAAAAACCACGGGAGGGTCGGGACGATACACATAGAGCCCATTGCATAAATCACCCGCTCCAATCGGCTTCATCGATTGAGGGTCCTGAAATGAACAAGTATTAGAATAAAAAGTAATAACACAAGAATTGTGGAGGGCAATTTGGGAAACTAATAATAAATTAAAGGAGAATAGGGGAATAAAATAAACATTAGTTAGGATTAAAAAGGGAGAAAGGACACAAGTGCCCAGCCCTTCGACTGGGACATCTTGGCCCTTGGGTAAGCAAACAGAGTGAGGGGCGGCTAGGTTTTGTAGATGGGTGAAGGCTTCTCGGCGATGGCAGATGTGGTGGCTCGCACCACTGTCGACCACCCAATGGAGGCGCCGATTGAAGGAGAAAGAAGATTGAGAGGGGAAGAGGTTACCGACAAAATTGGAAGAGGAAGCAAGTGGAGGGGGCGACGGGCTGAGCAGGTGAAGAAGCTTCTGGTACAGCTCCGGTGATAACCCAGGGACTGGACTGGAGTCCGAAGGTGTGATGGTGGCCTGATTCGCACTCGGTGGAGGTGGACCGAGAATGGAGGTTCGCGGCTTTGTGCGGAGGTCACGACCAGGTGGGTAACCCACCATAGTCCAGCATCGATCACGGGTATGTCCCTCCTTTCCACAAGCCGTGCACTTGAAAGGAGCTTTCGGACGCCCACTGTTGCGGACAGCCATGGCAAGTGTTTCAGATGAAGGGGTCCGTATGTTCAACAATCTTTGTTGTTCTTCCTGAAATAAAATAGAGAAAACTTTGCTTATGGGTGGGAGGGGATCCATGGCCAAGATTTGGGTGCGAAGAGGTGCGAAGGAATCATTGAGGCCGAGTAGGAACTGGAACACGTGCTCATCATCAACTTGCTGTTGTAAAGCTTTGAGGTCCGTGTTATTCTGTAGATGTCCAAGTTCATCCCAAATCTGTTTGATTTGGTTGTAATAGTCATGAACAGAATTGGTGGTTTGTTGTAGGGAAGAAAGGGCACGTTTGAGTTGGTAAATACGGGCATTATTGCCATGACAGAAACGGGAAGAGAGATCAACCCAAACATCACGGGGGTCGGTATGATACTCGAGGGAATTGGCAAGGGAAGGACTGATGGAGTTAAGAATTTAGGTGAGAACCATGTCTTTGGTTTGGTTCCATTGTGTGTATTCTGGTTTGGTAGGATCGGGGGGCTTGAGGGTGCCATCCACAAAACTAAGTTTGTTTTTAGCATTGAGAGCTCTTGTCATGGCTTTTTGCCATTTTGGGTAGTTGTCGCCGATGAGAAGACCATTGACAAGGATTAAACTGGGTGAATTGGAAGGGTGAAGGAGATAAGGGGAGAGAAGAGAAGGGTTGGAGGGGGTGGGGTTGATCGAGTCGGCCATAAGCAGCGTGTGGAAGGATCTGTGTTAGGCTGATACCATGTTAAAAAATAAGAGGGAGACGTGTTTGCTCAATAATTTGATGTCTATGTATTCATCTTTTTACAAATAAATAGATGTACAAAAAACTAAGTATGGAAAGTTATACACAAGGTAAGTAGACTAATTTGATTGAGTCCTAATTGAGGGTCCTAAAATTAAGGTAATTTCTGATTTTGTGGAAGCTAATTATTTTCTGTCAATAAAGATGATTAGTGTACCAAATGACATGCATGCCAAATCAAGAACGGTAAACATATAAAAAAGATATATAAATGGATAAAATACTCTTACTTAAAAAGTAATAATTATCTATTTTTGGATAGCCCCGCCCGAGTAAAAGACATTTTTGTCAGATGCGCAAAGTATACAGGACTTCTCATGCCTCAACGGCTCCCAACTAAGCATCTACTCTTCGATGTCAGCTCGTGCTCATGCTGAAGATAAACCTCACCATCTTTGCTCACCCACAGGTGTGTGTGTGTGTGAGAGAGAGAGAGAGAGAGAGAGATGGGAGAACCCAATTGTATGTAAGCATAGGCATATATGGATCATACATTGAACACGCACGCTAGTGAATAATTTGCAAGTTCTCTTAATTTTCTGTCATTGGTGTATGCATATTTATCCTTAAACTGATAATTACATTCAAAATGAAAGAGTTAAGAAAAACTAGAAAGTTAAAAGACGAAAAAACTGAAAAGGAGAGAGCCTTTTCCTTTAAAATGATACTGCAAAAACCTTGACTGGGTCTCTCTGAGCATATCAATCTCGTCACCGGTTCGGGCTGCATGTCTGCATCAGATAATATTCTATCTCTGAATCTGAAACAATGCAGTTCCATTCTACAGAGCAATGTTAACAGGATCAATGAGACAGCGCTTCAAGAAGAATGTTTGTAGCCACATTGACGTCATTTCTAGCCTGCACAAGTGCCTGTCGGGCTGAGCTCCTGTCAAAGCCCATGGATACAAGTGTTGAAATAGAGTCCTCTGGTGGTTCTGTGGCAGACGGCATGGAGGAAGGGTAGTTTCTCTGAAACAAAAAGAGGTTATAAGTTCATATAGATCAATGGATGATGCTAAAGTTACTTGTACTCTTGAAAAGAAAAATATGTGAGCAAGACTCAATCAGATCAATCAACCAAACGATTACCTTAGACATAGGCTGCGTTTGGATCTTCAACCCAACTCAACTCAATTCAACTCATCATTACAACTTTTTCAAATTCCAATACAAAATATAATAAACAATTCAACTTTTTCAAATCTCAAAACAACTTTAATATTAAAAAATAATATTCTAATAATATTTTATCATCTCAACTCAACTCAACTCAACTCAACTCAACATCCAAACTCACCCGTACTCTAAAAGTACTAGGGCTGACCACTCTCTACCTGACCCTGTCTAAGCTGTGTTGTTTAGGCCCATAAGAGTAGGATGTATGAGCGAGTCAAGCCTAAGAGTAAAAGATGGACATATTTCATATTGACATTTGCCCCTAAAAGCTTCCACAAAATTATGATAATGGTCATATCGTGGTTCTGTTAATGTCTAATTGTTATTTAGCCGCAACTTCACAGAATTATGGTAATCTCCTTTTCATCTAAGGATCTATGATGCCTGCCAATTTGCCATCCCAACGTGGTTTCACTTCTAACATTTCAAAGCCACCAATTGGGTAAAATATACATCATCTTATGGACGGAAAAGTTTTTTACTAGCAACAGCCCATTGTAGGTGATTATAAACCTGGCTCGCCCACTTCATGATACTCCCAACCGATCCCCCATAATATCAATGGTGCCATGGCAGAGAAGTCCATCTTTATAATTGTACTTAAATGCTTGATAAATGCACCAACAACAAAGAAAAAAACTTCGAGTCAAAATGGTTTTAGAAGAAAATGGCCTTCAAATCACTACGTATGGACATCTAAGTCCAAAAACTTTTGTAATTTAGTTAAAATGTAAAGTATGTTGCATTAAGTTGACAGGAGATTATTACCATGTTATATTTCAAAACTTCTAAATATTATGCAAAACATGTACAACATGTACAAGCCTAGAAACCTATTTATAAATCAACCAATGCATTTTTGGGGGTATGAAAAATAGGGCAGATGATTTCATTCAACTTCAGCCATGTCAACCTAAAATGAAAGGTCTAGGGAATATGGATCCTACATAAAAGCAAAAGAGATATGCGTCTATGGAAGTAGACATGAGATCATACTGAGAAAGCAATCAAATAAGACAAACAAATAGACATTTATTTATGCATTATTTATGCATATGTTTGAAAAGGTACTCCATGCACGTGTTATAAGCAAATATTGGATCAGAATATCCCCATCCTCATCTTAGTTCCTACTTCCTAAGCTTTATGCGACAGCTTGGAATCAAACCCTATAGATGGGCTAAATTGTTGAGGAATAATCTCAAATTGCCTGTGGACAAGGTCTTGGACATGTTTATAAGGAATGAACAATCCTCTCTTGTTGAACCGGTTTTATGAGATGAGTTAGGCCCATGAATTTCTTCATGGTATCAAAGTCTGCCATGTGACAAAGACCAGAAAAATATTGGCCTGCACGTGAGGGAGGGTATTGAGGAATAATCTCACGTTGCCTGTGGACAAGATCTTGGGCATGTTTATAAGGAATGAGCAATCCTCTCTTGTTGAACCAGTTTTATAAGATGAGTTAGACCCATGAATTTCTTCATAAATTACTTCGTAGGGTGTTAATTTGAGTTACTAAAATTAAAACTCAGCATAACAACTGTTATGAGGAAATGTAAGTTTGATTGAAAGCATGAAGAAAACACTTGCCTCCACTTGGCGACCTGCATATGATGGCATGTTTCCTACAATATTCCTAGGTGCTGCTGAAGGTGATCGCCCCATGGTTGGCCAAGAAATCCGCGACAATAATGAAGTAACAAACTCTGGGAACTGCAATATGAGACAGACATGCACAATCACACGTTATTTCAATTAACTTCAACACAAGCTGTAGCAATAGCAACAGATGCGAATTAGATATGAACCCCCATAAACAATTTGAAAAGTTCTTTCTTCAAGTTAAAAGAAATATTTTCAGATGAAGAGTGGTCGAAGTATTTTATACCCAGCACTAGTTGTGAGTAAAATGTGTCCATGAAGTGTTCCATCTAAGTCACTACTGCATATAATTTCACTCATAACTCACTCATTCTCAAGTTGTAAGCTTCAGTAATGTGCCTCAGAGGAAGCTCACAGCTGTAAGCACTAATAAATATTTGAACAGAATACCAAGTATTCATCAAAAACAGCAGAAAGGGATAAGAAGAATAAGTATCTTTCTGTCCAAAGGTAACTGATAAAAACCTTTGCCTTGCGGATATAAAAGACATTCAAACGGTACAAGGAACCAGCTAGGATGCCACATAACCCTGGTAAAATAGATCTTTTCCAGGATGATAAAAGAAGCTGCAAGACAGAAACTAAAATTACATTTTACCAGCTGGAGAGAGATGGAGAACCAAATATGCTAACAGAACTTCAACTTTGGTACAGCTTGCACCATAAACTGTACATATAAACCATAGTCAATTTTTACCTGAAGACCAGCTAGATATATGAAAGACTTATCAGAGAAGCGCACACCAACTACACGAAACCATGTTGAAACTGGAATATCGAAGAAAAATGGTACAAATGAAGCAAAAATAAGACCATAAGGTCCCGATGTGACCAGGTTCACTGCAGGATCTGCAAAAAAAATTAATAAACGCTATTTGTAACTTTAATATTATAAATGCAGTATGCATAACAGAGCTTTGGTAAAAAAGCAAAAAACAAATGCAGGTAACTATGAGATGAGACGGTAAACTCTAGCATCCACTTATAGTATAATAAGCGCTTAACCTATTTATCCTTGATACTGAATATATATATATATATATGGAAGTAAACTCTAGCATTCACATGCAATAGTAGAGCCAGGATTTTCCTCAAACGTGCCAATTATAAATGAAAAACCAACTTAACCATGCAACATATAAGTTTGTAAGAAATTGATAGCCACATCACATTTTTCCATTTTTTTGGTGGTAGGAGTAACAGTATGGAACCTCTTAGCATAGTTTAAGAAGTAATTCCCAACCAAACCGTTGATTTCATAGTAAGAAAAATAAAATAAAAACTTAAAGCAACTCATTCCAAATAAGAAACATTTTGGGAAAAAAAATCATGTTTTGAAAAATATCAAGTGAAATTTTAAAGACCATAATTTTGGATTTTTCTCTTCCATCTCAAGGTTAGGGCTGTACAGAAACCGATGCCACCGGCCGCCGCCGACGCGAACCGACCAGCCGCGTCAGGAACCGGCCGGAACCGGTGGAAAACCGGTCGGCGTGCGGTGGAAATTTGAAGAAACCGAAGTTCAGCGGTTCGGTCCCGGTTTGATGCTGGACCGGACCGCTGAACCGACCGATATAATAAAACCTTTATTTTTTTTAATATACCCTTATCTAAACGACGCCGTTCCACTTAAGTTTAAGTGTAACGGCGTCGTTTTATAACTATATGTATTACAACAGATAATGGAAACGACGTCGTTTGGCATTAAACCAAACGGCGTCATTTTTTTAAGGACTTAAGAGAAAAAAAAAAAGTCTGGAACGGCGTCGTTGCGTGATGTGTCTTCTTCACGATCGTCTTCTTCCCGTCGTCTGCAACTCTCTCTCCCTCTCTCTCCTATGCAACCCTCTCTCTCGCAGTCTCTCTCATTGTTCTCTCTGTAGATTATCGGCGCTTGGGGAACCGACGCCGACCGAGAACCGCCAGAGAACCGCCTCGATCGGTTTCCTCCTCCCCATCAACCGGTTACGGTCGGTGGCTCCCCCACTTATTCAGGCGTCGGTCGGCGTCGGTTTTGCCCAAAAACAGCGCCAACGACGTCAGTTTTCAGCCCTACTCAAGGTGTTTATAAAATTGAAGTATTTATTTATTGATATAAAGACAAGAAGTATATCAATGATAATATTTTGGATATTTAAGATGGTTGCAAATTCATAGAGTAATGAAAAGCAAAATTCAGAGCAATGCATACCTTTAAGGAGTGCTAGAGCAAGGATCTCAAAAAGCAATGAAACTATTACAGAGAACAAGATAAAAACCTGCAGAAAGGGGTAGACCAATTGTTAAACAGAGGCAAAAAAAAAAAATAATCAAACCTCCTTTCTCCCATGTTTCATATCTGATCAACAGAAGGATTAAGACATGCCAATCATACAAAGAAATACCAAATATCAAAGAACGTATGAATATAAATAACCAAAGCAACAAAAATTGTTACAATTTCCTGAACCTTGATTCTCAGATTATAAGAACACACAACCCCATAGGATTTAAAATAGAAGCATTGCTCAATAAAAATTTTGTTTATCAATAAAAAAACAAAATAGAAGCATTGAATCTCTAAGCACAGAGTAACAAATAATGTTACCACTGCAATGTTAAGCAAAGAGTCCTTTTTTACTGCAAGTCCCAAACCACAAGAAGGAAAGCCAAAGCTATAATGCTGCTGCAAGTTTAAATTCTCAAAATGAATTAATTAATTAGATCCCTGTGAAATGACTAACAGAACAGTGTCCACGCAGATGACTGATTGGGCACCTTTGGGCATTCAATTCATTTCAAGCAAGGGTTAGGTTTTTCCCCCAATTAATTGTGACAGAAAAAACTCGTCATGGTCAGAAGTCCCAGTTATCCAACCCAAATAACAAGTCCCTCTTTTTCATCCTAGAGAGAGAGCCTGCACTCTTTTGGCTTTTTTCTCCAAATAGAACATATATGGCATCTGAAGGCATAAAATTATATAATTCAGAATCCTATTTGATAAAAACCAATTATTCTATTTTTTTTTTTATAAGAATTATTCTAATTAAGGATGCAAAATGTATTTAAATGTAACATTCCAATTTGAACCACTTTTCTATATTAGTTATTCTGTGTGGTTTTTTTGCAATGGAAGATTGATCACACCATTTAACACATTCTTAGTTATGGGAGTTTCATATGATTGAGTCGAGTATTTTCAAAATGAAATTCCCTAAAAGAAGGCAGTACTTGAGTGTAACTGGAAGAAAACACTTCTCAACAACAAATGTTTATCACATGCTTTCTTCTTAGTAATGAGTTATTTTTTTTGTAAGTAAAGTAAATATTCTTGTGTACTTGGGCAATGCCTATCATTATTTAATAAAATCATTTACTTATATTAAAAAAAAGTAAAATAAAAATTCTTAGTCATGAGTTATCTTAGTTCTGTACATTTTCTTTAACAAATCTTCTAAAACTATCAATCCTATGAGTAAATCTGACCAACCAAAATAGCCACTAGCCAATGGGCCTTTTGCGCTTATTAATGAAGTTTTTGTTACTTACCAGGGGGAAAAAACAACTATCACCATACCAAATGCAGAGCAATATAATGTAGTGATGTAGACTCATCCAACAGAATACTCATATTACATGCTTCAAAGGCCAACCAGCTTGGGCAGGTACAAGAAAGATAAACACAGAAAAATCGGTGATCTTCACAAGGATGCTTTAAAATTCTTTCCCTTCACATGCATCTTAGAAATTTGCATCATAGTGATTATTTAGTACATATTTCATAAATACTATGCCTTTAATTAGGCATAAGATACTTTGATATGACTACAAAAGGCACATCTGATACATGAAAGATATCAAAGTCGAACTCACAAGTAGTTTAAGCTAGATGATTACTCACTGAGTACTTATTGGAACCTATCTGTCTCTCAAAGACCCTGAAGTAGTATAACAAGTAGAGTCCAAACATCAATTCTGGTGTCGAAGAAAAGGCAAAAACTGACACAATTAGCTTCCAATGTTGGAGATTCCCAAAAATATCCTGTCACAACAATAAAATGGTTTGATATTAATGCACATAAATTGCAACTTTTTAAAGTTTACAGCACCTTTCTAGAGGGGGAAAAAGAAGATGAAAGAAATGTAAGCATATTTGGCTATATCAACATTGACATACAGCCCTCCATTAAAAATACGCATTTATCATGAATCACTAGCAAAACAGTCAGCAAAATTCTCATTTCCAACCTTCAGCTTCCGAGAGTCAGTAACTTGAACAGCTTTATGGGAGTTATTATATTAAAAGATTTTGTAGTGAAGAATGGGAAATTCCACTTCATATATCATCCACAATATTATTTCTTTACATCTGTAACTTTTCATGAAAAAAAAATATCTATAGAAATATCTCATCAAACAGAAAACTAATTCTTTGGAAGAAAAATTAAATATTAATTGTGAAGAGGAAGTGGTGTGCACAGTTCCATTATTGGACCAAAAGCATACTTATAACTGTGATACACATACTCGATCATGATCCTTAACACATTCATGATCCACTAATGTCAAGTTCAATTTTTTTGTGGTAAGTAAAAGAAATTTTATTAATACGAATAATAGGCATAGCCCAATTACATAGGTAGTGTACAAGAGAAGTTGTTCAGAAATTTTCACAGTATCTTGTGATGGGGCAAGTACCTTGTATACGTCCTGTGTACACAGGCTATGCCTATCATTATTCATCAACTAACCTCTTCATTACTAATTAACAAAAAGAACTGCTTAATTAACACTTCTAAGTCATTTTTATTAATGAAGTGTAAAGGGGTGCAGCAAATGTATACAATATGTATAAGGAAAAGCACTCAAACTAGAAAGATATTGCTTCCTAACGCTTGAAAACTACTACGTCATTGTTGCCCAATTGGAATCCAATCAAAAGATTTTTTATTTTATTTTATAAGAAGCAATTTCTTAGAAATGAATGTATAGGCGTAGCCCATGTACACAAGAAGAATACAAAAGAAAACACCTCAATATATTCTAGGACATAGAAAGCAACATCAGAAAATCATGAACGGAAGTTCCGTTAATCGCTAAAGCAGAAAACCAAAACAGCAAAAGTGCACAAAGAAATTCCAGAGTTGCTCCAAAGTACGCTCCTTGTCATTAAAACACCGCTCAATCATTTCCATCCAAATGCATCATATAAGACAGAAATGAACCATCTTCCAAACCGCATCCACTTGAGAGCAACCATGAAGCCCATTCCAACACGCAAGAAGATCAACCACTCTCAAAGGCATCGCCCAAGCCAAGCCGATTCTACTAAAAATGCCATCCCACAAAGCCCTTGTCACCTCACAATGCAAGAGTAGATGATCAACGGTTTCCCCATTCTTTTTACACATGAAACATCAATCCATAACAATAATACCCCGCTTCCTTAAGTTATCCAACATCAAAATTTTCCCAAGAGAGGCAGTCCAAATGAAAAAAGCAACTTTGGAAGGCAATCAAAAGATTATTTCTATGGTTTGGCTTCATCGATCTCAATCCTTTTTAGTGCAGTATAACTTTGTGGAGGAAGAAAAACAACTCATGTGCATGGGAGAGTAAGGTCCTCTTAGAAGATACAGCAAGCTCATCAACCGCCATCTAAGAAATAGACTAATGAGCCACAAGAAAAGAACACTAGCAAACACATGTCCCACCATCACACTAAGGTCCTCGTAGCAAGAGACGATTCCCTGTCTTACTCACCAGTCTTGCACATGCAACACAAGTCTTTTGACTCTATATGAGGCTTTCAACCACTTGGATCTAAATCAAAGCAGCTATCCATCCAAAAAAGGAAACAAAAATGATAAGATTTTTAGGACCTTTACCTATATTTAATAAAATTCCGATTTACTGATAAAAAAAATTTAAAAAAAAAAAAGAGAAAAAAAAAAGAAGATTTTTAGGACCTTTACCCATTAAATATTTGTCCAACAAAACAATCCATTAGTAGTCCCTCAGAAAGTCTCTTGAAAATTGCAACTGCCAAAGTTCCCACTACTAGATATCTCCTCTGATTGAAGATGATTGTATAGAAAATCAATTGCCTCTAATTCTCACCAATGAACTTTGGGCCTAGGGGGTGCTGGGTGAGGTCGCAGGCTCAAGTTTTTCTGGTTGCATGAGTTAATTACTGAGATACAATAATTCTGAGTCTTTTTCTTTTATAGGTAAAGAAATTTTATTAATACAATTGAAAATAAACATAACTCAAGTACACAGGACGTATGCAATAATTCTCAATCTTGAATTAAACACACAATCTGGGATAGTGTTAAAATCTCACCATGCCCCTAGAAACAAAGCTACAAAAGCTTTCTTTATCCTCAAATAAGAGAAACAATTGAAGAAACAAATCCTTAAAAAAATTCTCTCTAAATATGCATACCAAAAACAAACTCACTAACTATCCCCTAACACAAACTCAACAGACTTAAAAAAGCTCCTCCAAATGCACTACCACAAAATTGACCCATGAGAGTCTTTCAGCACTGTGGAAGTACATTGAACTCTAGTTTTCCCGTACTTTACTAATAACACGTCCAGGGTAATCCCACTCCTCACCTTAAAACCATAATTGGGAAATAAAGATGCAATTTTAGTTGCAGCTATTCCTGCACATGCACCAAAACCCTCCACTCTAGCGACCATAATGCATTAGTGATATTGAATTAAATTTGAAAAGCAACAATGCATCACTAAATTGATAATACAAAAACTGGAGTTAAAAGAGTCCGAGCTATCCCTACACAACAGCATAAACCCCATCTTCAATTACATGTCAAAAGCACAGGTACATTAGTTAAAGCTGCTCTCCAGTGATGACAAATGTAATCACAACCCAGATTAAGAACAAGTTTAAAAAACAGCAAGTCAACTTCAATTTAGCTATTCATACAGAAAAGCAGAAAACCAATTTACAACCTCACCTGGAAAAGCAATATATCATATAAGTTGCAAAATTCTTACGATGGTGATGAAAGATAAATATGGACCTCATCGAAAACAAACTAAAGAGTAAAATTAAACAGCACGTTTATGAATCATAATCGCCATTAAGTACATATAACAATATCAGAAAAAGATCCATAATTTATACCCCCCAATTTGAGCTTTTGATGAAGAAGGAAAAAAAAAAGAGGAGAAAAGAAAATAAATAGCCACAACATCTAAAAAGGAAATAACAACTTAAATGAACACCAAATTAAATTAACAAAACAAGTTAAAAAGAAATATCTAAAGGAAAAAAAATACCAGATATGACAATCCGAGTTTACTAGAACGGCCTTGAATCCCAAAGAACACGGTGAAGAGGGCAGAGGCAATAATGAAGGCTCTGGTAACAGGAGCATTATCTGTCAAAAGAAAACAACATAAGTGTCCGGAAAATTGGAGAATAATAGATAAAAGACTATGGGATTATTGTCAAAGCGAAAAAAAATGTATTGTACGCACTGAAGCCAGATGGACCACCGTTCATCTTCTTCTCAGTGACGGAGCGGAGAAAGACGAAACTCAAAAACCGGTTTTGTTTTTTTTTTTTTTGGTTTCCCTTCTGATTTCTTTCCAAGGAAGTCTCTACTCTGTTTCTCTTTCCTCTTACTTTTTCACCCTTTTACCTTTTTTTCCCCCAATTTTGAGAAGTTGGTCTAATTTATTACATAAAAGACTATATTCTAGAAAAAATGGTTGACAAAAGAATACGAGTCTCCCACTAAAAATAATAATAGATAAATGAATAAATATAATTAGTGTTTTTTTATTTATGAATAATGTTATATATAGGTGTAGAGTGCGTAATTAATGTGTAATTATTTTGAAAAAAATAAAATTTATAATTAAAAAATTAATTTCTTTTCATACAGATCTCGTATTTATTTATTTTTTTAAAAATAATTATACGGTGTTTGGACTGCAAGTATCATTTCTTTTTTTTTATATAGCCAAAGTAGCTTTATTACAAGATTCTAAGGTAGAAAAAAGTCAGAGATGAAGAAGCCTGCAATTCCCCTAAAACATTAAGATCTAAATATTAAGCAATCAAAGAAATGAAAAAACGAAAAATAAAGAATAGAGGTAACAAAGTAGTCTTAATTTCATGTTCTCTTGATTAATAAACTGTTAGATAAATTAAGAGAAGGACCACTTCGAGAGTAGTTTTTGTTGGCAATCATGTAATAGACTGATCTCCCGCTTATTATAGTCTTGCACGACGACTGAGAGAGTTAAAGGTGTGTTTGGAAACATAAATTTTCTCAAATATTGTTGAGTATTTTCAAATATTTTATTTCTAAAAATTATTTAAACACAAAATATTTTTAATTTTGAATTTTTAACTTTTTCATCTAGTCATTATAAATTTTCTAACTCCTAAACAAAATATAAAAACTATTACAACTATTTCAAATTTTAAAATAAAAATAATATTCAAACAATTTTTTTAACTTTATAATATTTCTATTTAATTTTTTATATCTCATTTTCTAAAATTAAATAAAATATCTTAACTCAAACTATTACACTATTATTTATAAATATTCTAAAACTACAAACGATGGCTTAGAATTATATTGATTATAAACGTGTTGTAGTTTTTTATAAGGAAGGTTTCCAAACAAATTTTATGAGGAGAGGGTGGATTTATCGTGCAATGAGGTATTGCAAGGCTTTCACACTCTACTAAAAGCACTCTAGAAGCTAAAAAAATTGATAAGATTGATGGGTTTCAATGAACAGTTACCACCATTAAATCATGAGGGTGGTAGTAATTTATTAGACTTTTAACTTGTCTTCATGGACAGACAACTCTTGATTTTAGAGAGGCAATAATAACGTAGATGCGTAGGAGAGAAAATGAGAACAGAGAGAGTACAACATTGATGATTTATAATTTTAGACTTAAGTTATGTTTGGTAGGTGAGATAAGATGAGAATTTTTTAAAATTTTATAAATAGTATTAAGATAAAAGTTTAAAATATTAATTTAAAATATTAAAATTTAAAAAAATTATATTGAGATTTGAAAAGGTTGAATTGTTTATTATATTTTATATAAAAATTTGAAAAAATTGTAATGATGAGATGAGATAGAGATAGAAATGAGAAATCTCATCTTTACCCCAAACATCTTCAATCATTTCATTCATGGCAGTTGTCATTTTATGCTTCTACATTGTATTTGATAGCCTTGATTTATGGCTATGGTTATTGCTTGATTATTACTATCTTTCTTTTTCTTTATTTTTTCTTATTGCTAATTACCAATATCATTATTTTAGCTAATTATCACTATTGATAATTTTGATATTTATTAACACTAAATTATCATTGCTTGGTAGTTTTTATAACTATTGTTGCTGAATTATCATTTACAGGGTTTTCTTATTTCATGATACCGAATTTTATTGGTTTTGGATTGTCGATTGTTAATTTAGCAAAATTACAAGTCCAATTTCCTTTTTCAAATTTGAAATTCAAAGAGTGGCCCAATTGAAAGCTGCCATGTTGAGCACTCTCAATGGATTAGTCAAAATTAAAGGACATTTTTAGTTAATGTGAGATAAATTTAATTTTGACTATTCCATTCACATTTAAGTCTTCACATTGAAATATCTATTTTTTCATTATATAACAATAAAATAATATGAGATTAATTTAGTTTTGGTTATTTCATCCACAAATCAAATACCCACATTGGATTATCAATTTATTCATTATATAGTAAAAACTAATATTAATTTTTAAAAAAGTATTTAATTTTTTTAAATTATTAATTTTTTTAATTTTTTTTATATTTAATTATTTAATTTTATCCATACACATGAAGCCGTGCATTATTAAAAACTTAGAAATATAACATCTTATATTCATGACTTATGGTTATCGATGCGATGCAGACCAATGCCACTATAGCAGTAAATAAAAAGAACATCATAAAAAGGAAAGGAAAACATTTGTGCACAAGTCTTTCATATAAAGCACTTGCTTAAAGTCAGTTGTGATGAGAAGAAGAAAGAAAAACAATAATAAAATATAAATTTGATCCATGCACAATAACCATCATGTTTGGAGTTTATTTTGGAAGTTACTGTTGCTAAAGTCCAATTTTGTTGGCTTTAGCTAATTCATTACAGTCTGTTTTTGTTGTCTAATAATTAAATATATGATGGATTAGCTAAAAGCTAAATGTTTAGCTAAATCCATCACATATTTAGCTATTATACACCAAAACATCATCACAATAGATTAGCTAAAATCAAAATATTTGGTAGCTACAGTGAACACCAAATCATTTTCAAATTTGCTAGTTGCTGTAGATACACCAAATGTATATTTTATTATTTATTTCTTTCTCTACTTTCATGTTTACTTTCAAGTTAAACGAAAATAATATTAACAAGTGATATTTGGGAGGCACGGTTTCAAGTAAATTAATTACTTTCAAGTAAATGTCTATATTTTCTAAGTAACTATTAAGCATGGCTTCATTGTACTCATAAAAAAAAAAAAACCACTAATGCACGGCTCATGTGCTGGGGGGCTTCGCATGGGACCAGACCTTCTCTTTTTTGTTTAGAATATGATTAATAATTAACATAATTTAATTAGAATATGATTACTAATTAATATATAATAGGTAGAATGGTAAAATATGACAAAATAAAATAAATTAATAATTAAAATAAATAAATATTTTTTTAATTATTAATTACTCATTACTATATAATGAATAAATGGATAATTCAACGTGGGGATTTTATGTGAATAGACAAAGTCAAATTCATCTTATATTATTTTATTATTATATAAAAAAAAAAAACTATTTCAATGTGGGGACTATGTGAATGGAATAGCCAAAGTTAAATTTATTTCACATTGATCAAAAGTGTCATTTAGTTTTGGCTAATCCATTGAGGATGCAAATGGAAGATTAAGGCCGTGTTTGTTTGGTAAGTGAAATAGTCTAAGTCACTGCTATTCACTATTTTTTCATTACTATTTACAGATTATCTGAAATACCTCATCATCTAAGCGTAGACTAAACAACTTTAATAAAATCTTACTACTCAATTCGAGAAATATATAGACCTTTTTTTTGCCATGAAGAAAAAATATTATAATCTAAGAAATGATGTTTGTAGTGGAGTGTGAAGTTCCCTCGTACTCTCTTAAAAAAAAAAAAATTTAAAATCTACCTAAAAAAATTATTTTTTTAAAGATGACCTCTACTTTTTTTCAAAAATAATACACGGAGACGGCGCACTTCAGGACTATATATTGCAGGCCTGCTTTGCTTTCTTTTAGGAACAAGCCAGAACCGAGTTCTGTTACATATATTTTTCCAGCTTACCTTATATATTCAAGGCCCAGTATCTATAGAAGTAATCCACCAAACAGAAATTCATCTCCGTGCAGATAGATTATGCTGATCAAGCACTCTGCCTCTGATCTGATAATCATCTTGACAGAAAAGTCTGGAGGTCATATTTTCATTTCTGTGCAGATTATGCATGTTGAAGAAGAAAAAGTGTCAATTATCTCAAAAAAGCACCGAAATTCTCAACTCTTTCCAGTAGATGCACTTCGGTTACATATAAACATAAGTTATGAGTTATTTGAGTGATATTTCATCCTGATATGTTCTGAATTTCCTGGAGTGGATATTGGTAAAATTTGTTTGAAATTATGATATCAAGGTGCACTGTATTTGCAGAACCAAAATAATGGAGCCTAATCTTCATGAATCATTCCCTTAGAATACTAATTCTATGGCAATGAGCTCTTTTCATTCACAGCTCTAGAGAAAAAGCAAGAGGGAGCTGATGTTCAATGTAGTCATGAAAAAATGTGTGGAAAGTCCTCTTGATTCTATTCCAAGATTTGAGTTGGCCAAAGGCGCTTCCACCTTGCAATCTCCTCCTTGTTAAGCTTCCTAATTCCACCATAGAAGCCATCTACCCCATTGCCTTCTTCCCGGTGTTCCTTCCTGTTTATCACCACTCGTCTCCATCTCGAGCCAGGAGTATACTGGTTGAACTCCAATATCAGCATGTCTGTCAACCGTGATAAGATATAATTTAAATAATTAAATTTACTTCCCGTCAACTTAAAACTTATGAAACAAGAGGTAATTTAACATGGTATTAGAATAACAATCCCGAATTCAAATCCTTACTCTACAATCTATTGATTTAACAAGCACAGTTTAGGGTCAGTATTTTAAAACAAAATTGATCAGACAAATGCTTGTACTTGAGTGAGGCTGCTACCTTAATAAAAAGAACATAGCCAACATTTCATACCCTTTGCAATACAAACTCATAAAAGAAAACTTCATAACTGCATCATCTAAGATGATCTTCTCACCACTATGATGACAGCAGCAGTGATTCTCATCGCGGTCGCACTGTTCCAAATGACTAATGACAGCATACCACCAACCTGCAATTGATGCAGAATAAGTTGTTACATTGTAACATGCAAGTAATGGAATAATCATGAACAATTTAAGAAAGGCATAACTGGGTTCAGAAACAAACCATGAGGGAATTCTTTTTTTCTTCTCCACTGAATTTCAATATGATCTCCGGGCTTCAACTCATTCAAACAATCGGAGACATGAAGAACATGTGGAGGAGTATCAACCGGTGGTGCTCTTAGTCTATCCCATTCTATATTTTCCTCTTGTGTGCGCCGCCCATGAGGTGAGTATCTGCAATAAATTGACATAGCAACATCTACTTTCCTCAAATCTCCAAATACATAAACATAGACAAGTAACTTGATTGAAGTTCGTGAAGTAATTTTTTAAGAAAGCCACTTTTCCATGATACCTTGCCTGAAAGGTGTCGGTTTGCGAATCATATCTGAGTAGGGCATCATAACATGACAGCATAAAGCCAACATTACCATTCTGCGGTAAAAATTACAAAGGATTCATTGAACTGTTCAGCGTCCAAAAAAGCAATAATATTGCCACAGACAAATAAAGATGAGGATTACAACCTAATATTTCAAAAAACGTGGTCACGGAAGAACACGCAGATTAATCATCGGAATAAGTTAGGTAGTTGGTCTTAGCAACTTACCTCACGATTATAGACCTGAGCCGGAAACCAAATCTTGCCACTTTCAAGGGAGAGATACCAAGCCATGATCAAATCAACCGGTAAAGAACTCCTTGACCTGCTGCTGCTTTCTAACTTGGGTCTAAACCATAGAGAAGTCCAAACCCCTTGAAGGCCGGTCGACTCAAAAAACCCTTTTTTCTTGCTTTGATCCAAGAAGATTAGTCTTTTTCTTGAGGCTACATGCCTTTGCCATTCTCGATAAGCAGCATCACCAATCAGCCTACCCCATTTGTGTTTCATGTGCTTGTCCCAGAAATGATCAGTTCTGCATCTATCCCTCAAAGAGCTACAAACTGCCGCCATATTGCATAACCCAGAAGGCAAAAGTCGGTCAAGAATGCATTCCAAGGCCAAGTCAGGCAAATCCAAAAGAGAAATATCCTCTCCCTCTTCCTCCTCCTCTATATTCTCTACCTTTGAGCTAAGTAGACCCATCTTCTTAAATGGCATCATGAATAGTATAGATACGTGAAGGAGACCAGTAGCATTAAGCCTTATTTCCTTGATCCAGGACAAAAGAAAAATTGATGATAACTCCCTCCAAAACCGATGTAACAACAGCTTCATCTCTTCCTTCCATGGACATTGTGGTTTGTGAGTGAATGACTTGGAAAGGAGGATGAAGGAAACACAAGAAATTATGAAGTAAAACATTGTACAGAGTTGAAGCTGCCAAATGGTTGGATCAAATGGGACAGTCGGACAGAGGAACCAATCGCAAATGAAGCAACCGTGACTGGTACTATTATATGTGAGAAAAGTAACTTACATTTTCCTCTAATTTTCTGTCTAGGCACTTTTCACTGTCGTGGAGATAATAAAAACGATACGTACATCTCACTGCCCACATATTATATATATCTTGTTTAAAATTGTAAGAAATATTTACATAAAAAATGGTTCCGATTTAATACCAAATTGAAAAGGAAAAAAAAAAATTGTTCTCCCCCCCTCGGTCCCGACTGAGAAACATCAACCAATGAAAGTGAAAGTGTGTTCTAGTTCGGTGGAACCAACGGAGTTGTAAAGCAGGCCTCAATGCGTTTTAAATGAGAGGCTGTACGCACCGCAACTGACAAGATTGGCGCAGTTCCTGTTAGTTATAAGCAACGTCCAGGCCGGGAGAAAAAAATAAAAAAAAGACCAGTGTGAATGGTACTGTTCAATGCATTGGCACCCACGTCTGCCGACTTTTCCAAGTATTAAGTGGTCAGTATCTCAATAGCTTCTTTCTTTTTATGGGTGGATCAGTTACTATTTATTTTTATATTTTATATTTATTATTTTTTTATAAAATATAAAAATATTTTTTATAAAATATAAAATGATAAATAATGACTAATGTGTTTTTATAAGCAACCATTTTAACTCATTGGTCTATTTTTTAAGAATTCAAGGAGGTATCTCCCTGAATGGAGCTTTTTAAGCCGGACTACGGTACTATAGTTGGAGACTGACAAGTTGCGTAACAATTAACTGATGAAAAATCTCACTTTTTTTTCTCACAATCCTTAAATAGAAAAATCATTAGTAAAGATTAACAATGTGAATCACACACGCAATGAACGTCTGATCATTTTTGCTGTGATTCCTCTTTGTATTGAGAGATGGTGAGTGAAAAATTGCGTAGGGTGGCGCGTGTGAGCATTTGATCACCAGAAAACAATAAATCAAAGGCTACAGGAGAAAAAACTAAGATATATAAAAAAAAAAAAGCTAATAAACACATGTGACAGGGAGGGAGGAGGAAACGGGAGGACACCGCGCGAGGATAAATGAAGAAAGAGAATTTTGGAGCCTCCAATACTGCTGAAATTAATGCTGCCTATCTCTAACTTCTACCCAACTCCTTAACCGTGTTCTACAGCCACATATTGCTGGACAAATCAATGCCCAACCAAACCAAGGAAATAAAATGCCCCTTTCGTGAAGTTTTTTTAAAATATAAAAAAATATATATTAAAGGCAAAAGAAGACCGAAACGATTGACTTCTTATTGTGTGAAAGTATTCAGGACTATTGGTCATCAGAACTACAGAAGCATCTGACTCTGCATTGTCGATCATAGGGGGCTCCGATGTTCTTCCTTGTTTTTCTTTATCATTAAACTCATATTTTAGAGCTACAATGAATGAAATGGTTTCTTTTTTTCTTTTTTTTAGTACCAAAAAGTGGACGAATCTATCTAAGGTTGTCACGCAGTCTTACATTGTTGTATAACTTTTATGCAAATTGTGGTAGAGTAGTTTGTGGCGATTTTATTTAGGCTCTCACAAAGGCAAGGTTTCGTAGATAATATATATTATTGAAAAAAATATAAGGACATGCTGAACAAGTGGAGGCAGTGCCAAAATACAAGAGATATTGAACCTCGAAAGGAGTGAACACATATTAATTGATGTAGAACCTTGGTTTTAACGATCCAATGTTTGATGTGAAAAGTGCAGCGTCAGTTTTTTAAATGGTAACCAAAAGTATTTGCCTTCGTGGAAAATGCTAAATTTACTTAATTAAAATTTACAAAAAATTTATTTTTGATATATTGAAAATCATAAATTTAAAATTTAAAAAAAAAATAATAAAATGAATCTTATATGTAAAAATATAAATAAAATTATAAGAACGTATAGCATTACTCTACCATCATAACACCCCCTTAATCTTATAGAATGCTACAATATATACCAATAGGCCCATGCGTAATGCCTAAAATGAAATCATAGATTTCAAGACTTATGGTTTTGACTTTTGAGAACTCATTTATTTAGAGTTTTCTCTGTTTTTTTTTTTTTTTGAAGTAATACCTCCTCATTCATTCAAATAACATTGCTTACACTGCAAAAATCTCTCTGTAAACAGCCTGATATATAAAAAGGAAACTCTTCTAACCAAATCTTTTCTATACCTATTTGTAATTGTAAAGCTTCTTTTGCAAGGATATGTGCAACTGTATTTATGCTTCTTCTTGTATAGCTCACTGACCAGTTAGGCCACTCCTTTAACTGGATCTTCAAATCTTCTATGACACTACCAAAATAGGATAAGTCTTCCACCTGACCATTAACTGCATTAACAACCACCTGAGCATCTCCTTCCAAGATAACATTGTTAAACCTTAGATCTTCACATAAATCCATAGCTCTCCTCAATGCCCATCCCTCTGCTATAGCAGGTTGTTCTACAAAATTCTTTGCAACACAACATGCTGCCATCACCTCCCCCCTATCATTCCTGATAATCACCCCCAGACCCATCTTCCTAGCCTTCATGTCTAATGCTGCATCCCAGTTGGCCTTCAAACAGTTCACACTAGGTGGAATCCATCTTTGATCCGAATCCCCTGCCATATTACTACTATCTGTCAACTTATCATCTGCTGCCTGATACTCTCCCAACTTGCCTCTAGCTGCTGCAATAACCTTGTAATGACTTAGAAGTTTATTATCAAAAACATATGAATTCCTCCTAAGCCATAACTCTCTCATCACTACGGCTATTTCCTCCATCTCAGACTTTGGAAGTTTCTCTGTCATCACTTCCAATAACTCAATCAGGTCTCCTTCTCCCACTTTCCACTTCTGCACTGACTTCACAGATTCTGCCCACACATCATTCGCAGCAGGACATTGCCAAAGAACATGCAGGACTGATTCTTCCTCTTGCAAACAGATAGGACACTTAGGATCATCAACAACCCTCTTAGCCACCAGATTATTCCTTGTAGCTAAGAGATTGTTCCCAGCCTTCCACAGGAAATTTTTTGTAGTTCCTGGAATTCTCAAATCCCATACTCTCTTCCATATCTTCCTCAGCCCGTTCTGCTCTGAAGATTCTCCCATAACAGCTCTTTTTCTCGTTTCCTCCAAGTAATAAGCAGACTTGACACTAAAAATTTCTTTTTTGGTATGTCCCCAAATCAGTCTATCCTCAACCCCCCCTCTTACTTAAAGGGATACTACTAATCTGTTCAGCCTCTTCCTTAGAAAAAATAGACTTTATAAGACTCTCATTCCATTCCTTACTCTCCTCAATAATCAAATCTTTCACTTTAGTGCAGTTATACCGAGAAGAAAAAGGGGTCTGTATACTGTATGAAGAAGGTGTTGCCAACCACCTTTGACCCCATATATTAATCTTTTGCCCATCACCTACCCTCCACCTTATTCCCTCTCTGAGCAGATCAATAGAACTCCAAATACTCCTCCATATTTGAGATGGAGATCTGCCCAATTTAGCTTCCAACAAAGATGACCTTCTAAAATATTTTTCTCTATAAATAGTAGCTGCCATTGAAGAAGGATTAGTAAGAATTCGCCAAGCTTGCTTTGCCAGTAGTGCAGAATTAAAGCTGATAAGATTCCTAAAACCCAAACCTCCACTCTCCTTAGACTGACTCATCTTCTCCCAGCTCCTCCACACAATACCTCCTGCATTCTTTTGATTTTTCCACCAAAATTTAGAGAGCATAACATTAATTTCTTTACACAACCTTATTGGCAACCTGAAAACACTCATCGTGTAGGATGGAATTGCTTGAAGAATTGCTTTGATCATCACTTCTTTGCCTGCTCCCGAGAGAAAGAAACTCTTCCAGTTATTTATCTTCTGCCAGACTCTTTCTTTAAGACTTCTAAAAGTATTATACTTGGATCTACCTACCAAAGTGGGAAGACCCAAATACTTATCATAGCTGCCTTGAACAATAGCACCTCCTTCCTGCAGAATCTGCCTTCGAACAATCAAACTGGTGTTAGAGCTGAAAAGGATAGCTGTCTTATCTTTATTCAAACATTGGCCCGAAGCCATTTCATACTTATGCAACAACTCTTGCATTTTCCTCCATTCCTCTATACAAGCTCTGCCAAACAGAATGCAATCATCTGCAAAAAGCAGATGATTCACCCTTAACCCCCTTCTCACAACAGAAATGCCTTTAGTGTTCCCTCTGCTATCAGAATTGTTAAATAAAGAGCTCAGTCCTTCTGCACACATAATGAATAGATAAGGGGATAGAGGATCCCCTTGTCTAAGTCCCCTTGATGGATTAAGAGTCCCTCCTGGTTTACCATTGATTAGCACTGAAAATGAGACAGAGCTGATGCACTTCAAGATCAAACCTACCCATTCATCACAGAACCCCAGCCTTTTCATAACAGCACCCACATAAGGCCACTCTATCCTATCATAAGCCTTGGACATATCCAACTTTATAGCCATATTGCCTTCCTTTCCTTTCTTTCTCCCCTTCATCGAATGTAAAACCTCATAAGCCACCATAACATTGTCAATAATAATTCTTCCAGGGATGAATGCACTTTGATTAGCTGATATTATTTCTGACAATACTTCCTTCAATCTGTTTGCTATAACTTTTGACACCATCTTGTATATTACGTTGCAAAGGCTTATAGGCCTGTACTCAGTAACCAACTCAGGCTCCTTACTCTTAGGAATCAAAACAATAAACGTGTGATTAACAAAAGAGAAAGGAATCTTGCCATTTAGCAGATCCAGCACTGTCAAACACACCTTATCTCCCACAATAGCCCAATGGTTTTGATAAAAACAAGCACCAAACCCATCCGGGCCTGGTGACTTGAAAGGAGCCATGCTTTGTATCACTTCTTCTATCTCCAATCTGCTGAAAGGTCTTCTTAATCTGTCATTCATCTCACTTGACACCCTGGAATCTATATGCTGTAGACATTCCTCCAATGCAGCTGAGTTTGGATTTGAGGTAGAAAACAACTTCTCAAAATATGATCTGAAGGCTTTATCTACTTCCTCCTGACCTCTGAATACTCTTCCTTGTTCATCCCTTACCTGATTTATAGTATTCTTCCTTCTTCTTTGGTTTGCACAGGCATGAAAGAACTTAGTATTTCTGTCTCCCAGAGCATACCAGTTCCTTTTTGCCCTTTGCTTCCACTTCAAGTCCTCTTTCTCAAGAAGAATCCCTACATCCCTTTGCACCCTTTTAATCATTGCAGTATTGTGCCTTCCCTCCTCATCTTGTAGCTTTTTTAACAGATCAGTCTTCTCTTTAATCTCTTTCACTCTGTCAACTTTATTCTGCTCATTCCACAAGCCGAGTGCCTTGCTGCAATTATCCAGCAGGTGTGTAACATTCTTTGTCTGCTCACCTCTTCCCAAACTGCTGTCCCACACCCTTCTAATTACCTCATCACAATTTTCTTCTTTTGCCCAACTTGCTTCATATCTAAAAACATTCTTACCTTTCCACCTGTTTGTCCCTCTCCCACACAAAGTCAGTAACAAAGGTCTATGATCTGAACATCTCCCTGCCAAAACCTCCACCCAATAGTCTCTAAAATATTGTGCCCATCTAGGATTGGCCACAGCCCTATCCAACCTTTCTTTGGTGAAGGTATCATCCTCATGTTTATTGCTCCAAGTAAACTTATTCCCTCTCCACCCCAGATCAGCCAGATTTCCTCTCTCCAGTGCCATCCTAAACCTCTCCATCAGTTTTTCTTGCCTAGGATTTCCCCCTACTTTCTCATCATCTGTTGCAATTTCGTTGAAGTCACCTATAACACACCACCCTTGTTCCCTTTTAGGCTTTAAAGTTTCGAAAAAATCCCATGCTTCAGCCCTCTTAACAGTATCTGGTTGCCCATAATACCCTGTAAGTATCCATTCATTCTTATCTGCTTCCTCTGAGATCCTCACATTTATATGCCTTTGTGTGTAACTAATAACTTCCACTTTTGTAGCATTGTTCCATAATAATGCTAGGCCACCACTTCTCCCTACTGAATCCACCACAAAACAACCTTCACATTTCAATTTTTTCTTCAAATAATCAAAACTTCTTGCTCTTAACTTAGTCTCCATCAAGAAGACTATGTCGGGTCTCTTTTCCTCCACCAAATGGAAGAGGTCTTGAACTGTCCAAGGGTTCCCAAGCCCTTGGCAGTTCCAGCTTAGGATTTTCATTGGGATTGGCAGGGCTGTTGCACAGCCTCTGCCAAATCATCATGCAAATCTGTCCTTCCTTTGTAATTGCCAAATCTGACTTTTTTGTGCCTCCCATACTCACCTTCAACCACCTCTTCCTCATCTTTTAGTCTTTTCCTTATCAAGCAACCCCCCTTATTGTCAGTAACCTGTTTTTTCTCTCTAGCTTTCCTCTTCCACCCTCCCCTAGTCATTGGTTTCCCAGTAAAAATAACTTCTATACCACTCTCAGCCCCCCCTATTTCATTCTCCCTTCCTCTTCTCTCTTCCTCTACCGGCTCTTTCTCCCCCCTTTCCTCCTCCACCACTTGAGTCTCCTTCACCACTTCCACCTCTTCCCGTAATCTACCCTCTCCCTCAACCCCTGCTATCCTCTCCCTTCTCTCCATGTCAGATAACATTCTGCCATTAACTTCCTCCCCCCTTGCTTTTCTGTTTCCTTCCTCATTCCCCTCCTCATTCACATTATTATAAGAATTACTTTCTTCCCTCTTTCTATCCTCGAATCTATCCCTTTCCTTGATTCTTATCCCTGGTTTAACCTCAGCCCTCAGCCACGACCCATATTGCTCCTTCCCTTCCCCTTTCCCTCTACACCCATAACTACCATGCACCATGCATCCACATTCAAGACAGATTCTAGGTAGTTTTTCATATCTTAAAGGAATCCACATTTTTTCTCCTCTTACATTAATGAATCTACCTCGAGCCAAGGGTTTACAGATATCTAACCTGATTTGAACTCTCAGAAATTTGCCCCATCCACTACCATCTGTCATCACATCAACCTCCTCCACCTCCCCAATAGTCTTCCCAATCTGCCTCCCGTGAACATCATCCATACAGACTAGTGGCATCTCATGCATTTGGACCCAAAAACTCTCCTGCTCAAACTTCATACTCTGAGGTGGTATGAGCTCCTCAAACATTTTCATAACAAGCAGATGAGAATCAAATAACCATGGCCTTCCGCTCCATACTCTTTGCTTATCTGCATGATTTGCAAACGTTAGAATGAAAACGTTGTTCCCCACTTCGGTAAACTTTGCTGGCTTGCTTATCCTCCAAACTTTCGACATTGTTATCTCTATCACCTCCTTCCTAATGATGCGCTCCATACACACCTTTCCCACCAAACTGCACTCCCCTTTATATTGTATCTCCTCTGTAACTGTATCATCAATGGCTATAACTTCCCCTTCCTCCTCCGTCAGACAGAATCTCTCCCATTTCTCCTCTACCTCATTCATTCTCTACTATCCTTCTCCTTCTCCGCTCACTCTGTCCGTATTCCTCTACTTTTCCTCTTCTGCCACCACGTTTCCTGTAACCAACCCTGTCTCTGAGCCTTTCCTCCTGCTGTAGCCACCGTGAGCACCGTACTATACGTTACCCACCCGCTACGTACCACCTTCCTTCCACTGCGAAACCGTTAGACACTAGTGGTCCCCCCTCGTGCTTCACCTCATCCTCCCCTTCCGAGAGTTGAGAGAAGAATTTTTCAAAACTCAATCCGCACTTTTTTTTAGAGTTTTCTCTGTTGGTTTTTCACATGGATGCAGAATTTACAAACTACCACCCCACCGAATTCTTCCAACATTGATGGGCATTTAGGTTTCGATGGCATCCTTGCATATGGCCATTAGTCTTGCATTGATTGAGAGAGAGAATTTCATGTGAGATTGTCACCTACCCATGCTGCTTTGCATTGATGACTTCAGTATAGAACCATTAATTAATATCCAAAAGGCATCAATAAAAAGAGAAAATTAACATAAATACTAAACACAACATGCAACAAAGTTGTGTAATATGGTATATATTTTAGATTGTACTATACATCAATCACTATTTATCTACACACTTTACATCTAACAGTTTTTTTTTATAAAGTGTTGGGTGTGGGGCATTGGGCAGTAAATAGTGATTGATGAAAAAAATTATTTATAGATGAAATATTCTTGAAGGCAGGAGACCATTTTGAAACTAGTAGTCTGCTGCATATCTACATAATCATCTGGGTTACCTACTTCTGCAGTAGTCAATGCAGAAATATAACGGGCTAATAGCTGTGCTAATGAAAAACTAATTTTTAGTTTGTCAATTAGGAACATTAGCCTCAAGCGTGGGAAGTATTTTAACATGAAAAACTAGTATCTAGTTTAGTTTATGTTTTTGATTTTTGTAATATGAAAATTGGGACGTGGATAGGGGACCCAAAATCTTAGATTCATTTGTATAGTATATGACCTGTAAAAGAGGAAATTCAAGTAGACCATCATCTCTTATAAGGACCCATCATCATTTCAGGCTCAAGATGGGTCTGATGTCAACGCAACTAAATGGAATAAAGAGAAACTTCAAAAGAGAAGCCTCAAAATGGACGGTTTCTTCTGAAAACACTGAGGTGGACACTCATAATCAATCAGTATCCATAAAGAAGCATATGTAGGAGTAGATAAATAGTCTAAGAAATGAGATTTTAGTTTAGAGATATATGGAATTGTGCCTATAAAAGCTTTTAGGGTTCTCATACATGTGGAGCTTGGTCCACCTGTATGTTTTTTAACCCTTTGCATGCTATTTTCTCAAATCCAAGTGAGCTCAGCACCTTTTCAGGAAAAATGGAAAAGAAATACCCCGTGTTTTGGGACTATCTGAGCAAGTTTTTAGCTTCTAATCTCTAAATATGATACACACACAATGAAAAATGTCCCTTTCGACAAAAAAAAAAAGTTATTAATCCGTGGTTGTAAGCCACTAATGGAATCATGATCTAGCAGAAGTGTTTATGCAATTATCTTTCCAAATCTCCAATTCACTTAAATTGTGTTGGAGAAAGAGTCTCACCTATTGTCAACAAAAGCACCGTCTCGTAAAAAATGTTACCCATGTATTGGGGCATGACATCAAGGTGAAGAGGTGCTCCTCTTTTTGTGTCTTGTATGGTGGGAGACTACAAGGAAATAATGAAGGAACTGGCAATAAATGTGGTTGTAGTTGGACATCAAACTTAGTGGGAGTCCTAAACCACTCCCAATCTCTTTTGGGTTCACTTTGCCTTTCCTCTCCCTTCCTACTCTTCCTACCCTTTCCAGGTATCGCTTTGTCCATTTGCATTCTTAGCATGTTCTTTACTTGGCATTCTTGGCAACGCCCCTTGGGGAATCAGAGTTTGTTCCTCAAGTTGGTTTCAACAAATCCCCACTGTAAATCTTTAGGGCAGTCAGAAATAGAAACTGAACATGGAAAAACACAAGTACGATCCCCTTTACATTTGTACCGATCAACCCACCAGATTTCGTACTTGAAGGTATAACAGCCACCTGAAGAAATGAGGTAAGGTTTGTGAAAGTCAAGGTTGGAAATGTCATATGAGATCATTCTTTTGCCAAGATCTGAAAAATCCCAACAACAATGCATATCCTCCCATAAGTATAGAATTACAAGGAACATAACTCTTCTGCAATAGTACAATGAAATGATGCAAAGCATTGTAGGACTGCCCCATATATGAGTGCAGAAAAATCCATAGCAAATGCTTAAAGACCTAATCCAACAGTACAACCGTCCCTTCATCAGAGTCCAGCAATGAATTGCTTTTCTAAATCCAGCTGGAGTTCTTTCTGCTTCTCGGCTTGAAGGTCTCCCCCATCCTAGTTGTTGGGTTTGTGCTCCAGCGTCAAGTCGCCCTTCACACCCTACAATTGGCCATAGGTACCAATGCAACCTCAGGCTCTAAAAATGTGTTAGTACGTGAAGAAACACCAGTGGAATGAGTGAGCCATTCAGACTAAGCAATGAAAAGTTCTATATGATGCTCATGAAAAAAAAAAAAAGTTTTGTATAGAATGCATAAATAACAATAGAGAAAGTAGAAGTAATAGACATTTACCATGAGTTTGTTGAGTTTTTATTGTCTTTCACGATCAAAAAATAGTGTTGTATCCCAATGGCACCCAGACTGTAGAAGAAGAATATTTGCCAAAAGGTAGAATTAAACAAAAAACAAAAATGAGAAAAAACCACAAATCTTGAAACATTGCTTCCACAAAAATTGTCACTGTAAATATAGTTTATAAAAAAGGATGGTCTAAAGTATGTATAAACCATTCTCCTGAAGGATTTCCATTGCTGTAAAAATCTTAGATAACCCAATATTAATTGAGCTTTACTACTCATCATCCTCACATACCACACACCACACTTATTTTTGTTTATTTTAATTTTTTTGAGTTTTATTCTTCCTAAACTAATTGAGTTCTTCTACTCATCATCCATACACCACACATTTGATAAGAGAAAAAAGTATGTGTCGTGTGAGGATGATGATTACAATTTTCCATATTAATTTGGTTTCTACTCTAAGGTGCTGAGGGCGTGAGTACCATAATCATAAATCCAATAATGTGTTAAATACATGAAATGGCAGAAAATCATTAGACATACCTCTTCAGCAGTTGTATTCTTTTTGCTTTCTCGTAGCAGCTTCTTCTTTTGGTCAGTAGTCATGCAACTTCCAACTCCAACCAAATTCCTATTCACTGTCACATGCTAGAAAGCTCCCAAATTAGTATGTAGAACGCTCAGCTTATTACAATCCAGAATCGAGATGAAATCATGTCTAACTGCTAATTAACTAGTAGTAGATTGAACAGAGTAGTTGTTATAGAAATCCAACAATCACAAGAAAGAATGCAACCAGTTTTGACTCAGAATTGACCAAAGCAATTATGTTCATTCAGAGAACATATTATAGCTAAGGCAACCTCTACGACTCGCCTAGTTTAACTAGTAATTGTCCTAGATGCTAACTAAGCTATATTGCAAATAGGACATTTTAGCAAATCTCTAGAAGCATCTTCCACTTTATAGTGACATCCTCTTTGCATCACATTGGCGAGCATGCAATACATTAAAAAAAAAAAACTATACGGCTACAATTCAATACACCATTTAAAAATTTGTCTAATAGCCAAAAGCTCCATTTGGTTCTCTCTCTCTCTCAGATAAACAATATTCTGCTTACAGAGGCTACACAACAGATAATTTAGTGAGAAGCAGGCATTTGCTTTAAGGATAAAAGAACATAAGATTTCAACACAGGTGCTGAGAAGAGAATACCATTAATATCAACATATTAAATACCTAATACAGCAGCTTTCATTGCAGCAACTTTTGCAGCATTTAGATCATTAGCAGTATTGGAGTCACTAGCCTAGCCCTGTCCAGAGTAACTTTAGCATCCTCAGCTATAGACAAAAACATTTTTTTTTATAAGTAAAAAATTATATATATATATATATATAATGAGTAACCAAGTACACTGAATGTATACAAGAAAATACTTTGCCCATATTAGAAGCCCCTAATGACCCAAAAAACTTGTGAAAAAAAAACCCCAAAATACACCAAACCTGACCCCAACCCCTTGTTTCATGTAGAACTAAAACTCTACCTGAAAACCCAACCCCTTATTTCTCTTAGAACTAAAACATCACAATGCCCTCCCTTTGGACTTCCCTCTAGTTGAGCTACCACCCTTAGTGTCATAGTTGATTGCCCAATGAAGACGTTGTAACTCCCTGCTTTTCTTGAAACTTGATTTGGTTTCAAGCGCGTGGCTCGCCTCAATCGCTCTGATTAGTTCTTTAAATTGGTCAGACAAAAACTTTGAAACTGGTTTGACTGCAATGTAACCATAAAGTATCAAGCAATTAGAAACAGCGTAGGAAAATATTATGATATGATAAAGTCAAACAACAAACTTAAAACAAAGGTACCATCTTTCCCGTATTCCATGTCCTCATCTAGACTATGCAGCTTTGGTTTTTTTGCTGGAAATTCTTGCTTTTCATTCACAGAAGCAAACTTATCTTCAACAAGCTCTGTTGATTCTCTAATGCACTGACCCTTATATCTCTTAGTTTCTTGGTCAACATTTTTCTTCTTTTCTTCTTTAGAAAGCCTCTGACCAACCAAATCCATTGAGCCACTCTTATAAGCATCTCTCAGATGATGGTTACCACTATTCCCAACCGAAGGCGAGCCATTTCGATGCGCCCAAGTCTCTTCATAGGAAAGTCTGTCACCTCTGTAATCTCCTGAACTTCTATGATAATCCTGCTTCACATCTCAACCATCACTCCCCCTCATATACCTACCCCTCTCAACCTCTTCAGAAGGAGCATGTCTCCTACCAGATCTAGCTCTATCAAATGATGAATCCTCTCTATATTTCTAGTGTTCTAGGGATGAGGCTTCTCTATCCTCATCATTGCTCCTATGCCCATCATATTTATCTCAGGAATATTTGTCCAACTTTCTCGAATAATCTCTCAACCTACTCTGCTCGCTTTCTTTTACTGTATGCTCATAATTACTGACACCCGTTGCCTCTCAACCAGAACGGGTGGATAACCTTTTATCGTTTCTCTCCTCCTCATTCACATGCTTGACATGTACGTAGTTATCATGCCTAGAGTAGCCATGGGAACCCCTAGAGGACGGTCTATCAGAGTGTCTATAAGATTCACCACTTTTTTTTTTTTTGATAAGTACTCTAGCTTTTCCTAGAATTCCTTTCTAATTCCCTCCCATCATCATTCCTTCTTGGTCGGTGTTCAGAGACTTTCACAGGGTCATCCCTTGAGACATTTGGGCTAGAGCTTGGGTCATGCTTAAGAATTTCCGTGAGTATATAAAGGTGATATTAAGCATCAAAATAAGCAATAAGAAAACTGACTAACCAATGACCTGTAAACTACTCCGAGATCTTATACGATGATGCTAACACCATCATATTCAGAAGCAGTATGATACTTCAAACTAACAAAATGACACGAGTTAACCAATGATGAAAGTATCTGTAACTATAGTTGATACGTTCTGTAAAGATCCAAGGGGCAAAGATATGTTCGAGAAAAGAGAGCATAGAGTGGATGGCTAATTAGTAAATTGTAAAGATTGAAATAAAGGATTGAAACATTCAGGAGAAATAATATGGTTGAACATTATTTTTAATATACAGGCTAAATCATCATCTAACATCGTCCACAGTATATATGACACAATTACGGGTTTTGACTAGTTTATTGAAAAAAAAAAATAGAATGAGTTCCACACTAGGTGGAAAATAAAACCACGTTACAATTTGCATTCCCATCCCTACATTTGGTTGCAGCGGAGAAAAAAAATGGAAGCAAAAGAAATATAACACATGCATATACAAATACGTGTACAGTCAAATACTATATAGGTTTATAAATCCAGTAATTGAATTTTTGTGTATTTTCTGCTTAAAAAATCATTCCCTTAACATAAGAAAACCCCGAGGCATTGCGATCCCATGTATTTCGGATTTTCTTATCAAAGTTCATCATTTGCAGCATAAGCCCTGTCTGACTGCCGAGAAAATCAGAAACAGTACAAAAAGAAAACCAAATAAGATTCTTATTTACTGATAAAAAATAAAAAAAACCAAATAAAAAGCTGAAACATAAATCTTGGTTGCCAATTGAAAACCAACTCCTCCCTCCCGCAATGCCCCCCGACAGAAGTTTAGAACCAAAGGACGGGACAACTTTCTTAAATGATAAAAAATAAAATATATAAAAAATAAAGCTCAAACCAACGCTGAACTAGGGTTTCAGAAATGAAACATAGTAAAACGGTAATCAGAAAATTTGAATCGAAAAAAATTAAAAATAGATTGAAGGACTCGTACCTGAGTGGTTTGGCATCCAATTGAAGATTATGGATTCATTTACTGGGATTCTTTCCGTGTGGGTAGGATTGTGTGCGTGTGATTTTTGTTTCTCGGGCGCCTAGACTCGGGTCTTCAACGAAAGGAGTCGTGATCAGATGAGCTCGAGAACACAATGCTCCTTACATGTTAAACTGATTTTGCTTCTTCGATTGGTTCTTCGTTACTGTTTATTTCTATTGAAAAATTCTATTATTTACGTAAAATATTTGTATACATTTAAAAGATAAATATTAAAATTTAGATCTTATTATTTTTTTATATTAAATCTTATCATTTAAGTGAAATAGATTGTGTGTTCTACATACTGACTTAAAAATAAAATAAATCATTTATTTTTTCAAAAATATCAAAGTATGAATTAACGTAAATATGACTAAAATGTACAATCTTTAAGGCCTCATTTAGTTATACAGATGAGATGAAATGAAAAATATGTTAATAATAATGAGATAATTTATAAATCATGGTGAAATAATTTTAGTTAAGATTTTTATGAGATTTTAAAAAATGAGAAAAAAAAAGTTGAATAAAAAAACTATAAAGTTAAAAGAGAATTAAAATATAATTTTATTTTTGGATTTGAAATTTTTGAATTATTTTTTATATTTTATTTAGAAGTTTGAGAAAGTTATAATAATTAGATAATAATTAGATGAAAAAATTGAAAAATTGAAATTAAAAAATATTTTTATTTAAATTGTGTTTGAATGTTGAGATGAAATGTGATGATTTCTAAACCAATACTTATATTTAAAAAATACTTTTCATCAACTTTTTATCTCTCATCTTAAAAAATCTAATAGAACATTTCGCTCAAAATAAACCAAACATGCCCGGTGTCAATAAACCAAGACTCGTAGACAGAATTGACTCATTAACTACTGTTCTTGTTATTTATCCTGTAGGGTTAAAATATCATAGTAGGAGATTTTTTCATAATTATCTTCCAGAGAGGAACATAGGCAGTGTAAGCTTATTGTATTTCCTATATTTCATGAAATTCTTTTATCCTAATTTTGAGATTAAGGAAGGGAAAAAGGCATGTACACGTGCTCAGTTTTAGTTACATGTATTAATTTCAATTATTTTACTAGCATATAAATACTGCATGTAATTAGACATAGAAATCAATTGCAAGAAATAATTTTTACTTTTCTCATTTTCATTTTCATTTTTCCTTTTCCTGCTATTGAGCCCAAGACAATGTCTATCCTTCTCTTCCTTGCCACCATGGTAGTGTAAATCTTGTCATGGTATCAGAGAGATACCTTCCCCCTTTGATGCAAAATTGACGTTCCTATTCTCAGAATTTCTTTTTAATTTTCTGAGATCGATAGCACCTTATTCCCAAACGTAGAAATTGAGATTTCTGTCAAAGAAACCCTAACTAGAAAATTTCTTCCCCTTTCTAAAAATCTTAGTTTTTTTTTTTCCTCAATGAATCCATGCGACAACCCCTCAAGCCCCTACTTCATTCATCATGGTGAGAATCCAGGCACCGTCTTGATTACATAGGTGCTCAATGGCGACAATTTTCATACTTGGAGACGCTCGATGTCCATGGCTATCAATGCGAAGAACAAAACCGCTTTCTTGAGGAACTCTGTCTCGGCCTGCTAAGAGTGATCCTCTATTTTCTTCATGGCTCTGATACAATGACATGGTAATCTCTTGGCTTGTAAATTAAATTTCCAAAGACATAGACTCCACTGTTTTGTTTATGGATTCAGAAGTAGGGATTTGGAAAGATTTACATAACCAGTTTGCACAAGAAAACATAACTAGAATATTTCAACTTAGGAAAGAAATTTCGATTTTAACACAAGGCAATAACTATGTCAGTGCGTCTTATTCGAAATTGAAGGGTCTTTGAGACGTGTTGTTGACTCTAAAACCTATACCAACATATGGTTGTAAACCGACATGTATGTGTAGCCCTATTAACTCACTAAAAAATGAGCAGCATAAAGACTATCCCAAGTGAAGGAGGATGTTGCAAAATAATTAAGAATAAATTCCTAAATCGTCTCCTCAAGAAAAGTAACTTAAAATTAAACTCATTTAACATGGTGAAAATATTCACAAAAAGAAAATAAAAGTGATAGTATATGCAATGAATGGAAGAGTGCAACGAGAATAAAAAAGGCACTAGTCATGGACTAGATTCATATTTTTAAATTTTTAAGTGTCGAAATAAAATGTAAAAAATTAACAAATTAAAATTAACAATAAAGGAATCAACTAAGCTAAACAATCTTAATTAATCTGAAAATTAAATAATAAAATTGAAATTATTTAAGTCCTAATTAAGTTTAATCTAATATGCAATAGAACTAAGAGATTAATAAAACTAAGTTACAAATTAAATTAGATTAGAAAATATAACTAACAAAATATTAGCTGAAAATTGAAAAGTTCCAAAATCAAGATTTTAGGGTTCATCCTTATATTCAAATCACAAATTCTCAAAATCAATCAATAGCAATTGTAATCACTGTTAAATGAAAGTTTAAAAGAGCAAGAAAAATAACTACATCAAACTTAAACATATTGAAAATCAAATATCGAAAATCAAATGATTCTAAAATTAAATAGAGATTAGGGAAATAAAAAAGTAAGCCAAATGGATAGAGATGAAGATGGAAAGCAGTGAAGGAGGCTGGAGAAGTTGTAGTTTGGACCCCTCGAGGTTTTTCAAGCCGTCGCTACTCTATTGTGTGCATCCAAAAAAATTGAATTAATAGAAAAATAATCTACCCCGCGTCCTTTTGTTTCTCTCTATTCAAAAACCCTTCAGTCAAAACTCCCCAAAAGGCCCCCTTGTTGCTTCCGTCACTCACGAGCCATTCCAAACGAAAAAAAGAAAGAATCCCCCTCTCAATCGTTCGCGTCATCCAACTCAAAAATGTGTGTTGGGTCAAAACCCAAACGAAAAACAATGGGCTTTAGATAAACCGAAAAGAAAACCTGCTGCCCGCGTGTGTGTGGCTTTAGAGAAACCGAAAGAAAACCTGCAGCCTTTTTTGACTTTTCTTTGCATTTGTTGGTCTATAAAAAAAATAAAATTAGAAAATAAATAAAATAAAATAAAATAAAATAAAAAAGAAAGAATAGAATATAAAAAATATGTTGTGCGAACATTATCCAATTAAATCACAAGTTATAAAATTAACCAATTTAAATCACAATTCAGATTTATGCATCTTAACCATTTTTTCATCTAAAACCAATAATAATGTAATGAAATAATTTAAATATATGGGTTCTAGATGTATAAAACATGTAATAACTCACGTCAATCACCTACCAAGATGTTGATAGAAAATCAAGAGGAGGAGCATGTCTCACAATTTTTGATGAGTTTTAATGACTCGTACGCTCATTTTAGGTGGCAGATTATGGTAATGGAACATTTTCCTTTCATGAGCAAAATTTTTTCGTCAACCTTGCAGGAATAGAGACAGGAGAATTTTTAGCACTATTGAACACCATGTTGATAGCTCTATTGCCTTAATAAAATTAAAAAAAAAAAAAAACTAGCCATGCTTCATTGATAGGAAAGGGTAGTGGTAAACCACAACAATTTTTTTCTAAAAATGAGAAAGTAGTGTGTAGCCATTGTGGTTATAATGGGCATACCGTTGATTAATGCTACAATATACACGGATATCCTCCTAGTTGGAAATCCACAAAAGGGAAAGGTGCTTCATCTAGTGCTGTGAATCAAGTCAATAATGTTGATGATTCAGTTCAGCTTGCAACCATTCAAGATTCGCACAAGCAGCACCTCGCCTTACTTCATTTTACCATAGAGACAAATTTTGCAATAAATCTACCTAAGTTGTTGCCTTCAGTAACAAATCACACTGGACTATTGCCAACACCATTTCAGACAATAATATGAGTTTGTCAGGTAAATCTCATAACTTTTTTACCTTTACTTCCTTCATTCAGCAACCTTATTCCCATCATCAAAAGAAATGAATCATAGATAGTGGAGCCACTGATCACATGGTCAGTTCACTTTCCTAGCTCAGCTCCATTACATCAGTTGTCAATTATACAATAATACTTTCCAATGGCACACTTGCACACGTATCTCATATAGGTATTGTGCTTCTTTCACAATGCTTGACCCTAAATGATATTCTTTGTGTTCCTAGTTTTTCATTTAACCTCATTTCAGCTAGTAAACTTTCTTTAGATATGCATTGTTGTCTAGTTTTTCTAGCCAATTATTGCCTTATACAGACCTACACTCTTGCAGGATGATTGGGATGGGTGAGTAACAAGATAGATTATATTACCTATTGCAGGATTCGGGTTCCACAGCAAGCTCTAAGGTTGCCACAACTTTATTTCATGTGATCTATACTGTTTCCAACCAAAGTCCTTTGGACTTATGACATTCTAGGTTATGTTACATATGTCATTCTATATTGTTACTTCGCAACATGCATATGACATAAAGCTTTCCACTACATCTCCTTGTATTGTTTGTCCTTTGGCTAAACAACATAGACTTCTTTTTCCTTTGAGCCAAAGTGTATCTTTGTTTCCTTTCGAAATAATACATTGTGACATTCGTGGGCCTTTTTCAGTGCCTTCTTTAGATGGATCCAAATTTTTTTTTAACAATAGTGGATGATTTTTCTAAATGTACTTGGCCCTATCTAATGAGTGATAAAAACAAAACTTAACAATTCATTCAGTCATTTTTCTCTCTAATTGAAACTCAATTTCACAAAAAGATAAAAACCATCATATTAGACAATGGTATTGAATTCCATATGCTGACTTCTATGCTTCTAAGGGTACCATTCACCAAAAGTTTTGTGTTGAAACTCCACAACAAAATGGTGTAATTGAGAGAAAACACCAACACCTCTTTAATGTTGCCCGTGCCTTAAGATTCCAAGCTCATATTCCTTTAAAATGTTAGGGAGAATGTATTCTAAAAGCTACCGATTTAATCAATCGCACACATACTCCACTTTTATCCAATAAATCCCCATATGAGACTCTTTTTTTCTTAGGTCCCCACATATTCTCACCTCAACGTTTTTGGCTACTTGTGTTTTGCATCCACTCTTTCTAGAAATAGACATAAATTTGATCCTCAATCAAGAAAGTGTCTTTTCCTTGGATATCCTTTGGGCATTAAAGGTTACAAGGTATTTGATCTTGAGAACCAACATCTCCTTATTTCATGGGATGTAGTTTTCTTTGAAACTATTTTTCCTTACGGTTCATCCTCAGACTTTGTTGTTTCAGATCATTTTTCAATCGTTCTACCTCATCCAATCTCTGATATTTATCTTCCCTCAAATGTGCCTCTTGTTCCAGATTTTTCCCCTCCTTCAAATATCCACAATCATTCTCCTTCCTCCTCTTCTACACAGGTTATTCCTGTAGTTGTTAGCCAATCATCTAGAGCTCGTAGAGCACCGAGTTACCTACAAGATTATCACTGCAACTAGCTACTGCTCATGCTGCCTCAAACCCTTTATATCAAGGTTTTGGTAAGTCTCCTACTTCCCATTCTCTTTCTAATTTCCTTTCTTACAAAAAGTTGTCCCATTCTTATAGATCTTTAGTTATATCTGTTTCCACACCTTTTGAGCTCAAAACCTTCCAACAAGTCGTCTGATACCCTCTTTGGCGTGATGATACGGTAGCTGAAATAAAAGCTTTAGAACTTAACCACAATTGGACTCTTACCCATTTACCTGATGGCAAACAACCTATAGACTGTAAATGAGTGTATAAAATAAAATATAACTATGATGGTTGCATTGAAAATTACAAAGCGAGGCTAGTTGCAAAATGATATACACAGATTGAGGGCCTTGATTTCCAATAAACATGTTCTCCTGTGGCCAAACTTGTGACTATGAGATGTCTCTTAGCTATCATAGCTTCTCAAAATTAGTTTTTACACCAGTTATATATAAATAATGCATTTTTCATGGTGATTTGGAGGAAGAAGTGTATATGGAGGTACCACTTGGCTTGACCCGAGAAGGGGAGCATAAAGTGTGCGAATTGAACAAGTCCTTATATGGACTCAAGCAGGCCTCTCAGCAATGGTTCTCTAAATTGTTCTCGGCTCTCATTTCCTATGGTTTTATTCAATCTCATGCTGATTATTCATTGTTCACATTGCATGATTCAGGGCATTTCACTATTCTTTTGATATACATTGATGATATTATTGTGGCTGATAATCTTCTTCCTTCTATTATGAATTTAAAGTCCTTCCTTGATCAAAGATCTTGAAGACTAAAAATTCTTTCTTGGATTGGAAGTAGCTCGTTCTTCCAAGGGTATAGCCCTCAACCAGCGCAAGTATGTCCTTAATATCTTTGAGGATTCTGGTTTTCTCAGCTCCAAGCCTCTTAAATTTCCCATGCAGCAAAATTTGAGGCTTAGCAAGGAAGATGGTCCCCTCTTGCAAGATGTTTCTTCACATCGAAGACTTATTGGTCATTTGATTTACTTGACCATTACTGGGCCTAACTTGGCCTATTCAGTTCAAGTTCTTAGCCAATTCATGGAGAAGCCTCGGTGGCGCCATTTAGATGCGTCCATCTTATCTCTAGGTACCTCAAGTCTACTCCTAGCCAAGGTTTGCTATTTCTAGCAAATAATACACTTCACCTTAGGGCATTCACTGACTCTGATTGAGCTGGATGTCCTAATTCCAGAAGATCAATGATCGGGTATCTAATTTTTTATAGTGATGCACTCATTTCTTGGAAGTCTAAGAAACAACAAACTGTCTCTTGATCTTCAGCCGAAACTGAGTATAGGACTATGGCATTAGCCACTTGTGAGATCACTTGGATACTTGCAATTTACATATTGTTGCTCTTTTATTTTGTGACAACCAGGCAGCACTTCACATCGTTGCCAATTCAGTGTTTCACGAGAGAACGAAGCACATTGAGATTGATTGTCACCTTGTTCGGGAAAAGTTGCAAGTTGAAATCATAAAACAGACTTTATGTCTCTAGCTCTCATCAACGTAGTGATAGTTTGATCAAACCTCTTGATGCTGTACAGCTTCATTTTCTCTTAGCCAAGATGCAGGTAGTTAATCTCTACACTCCATCTTGACGGAGAGTATTAGCTTTATAAGAAAATAGACATGTACACGTGCTTAGAAGTTTTAGCTACATGTATTGATTTCTATTACTTTACTAGCACATAAATACTACATGTAATTAGACACAAAAATCAATTGCAATCATGTTTACTTCTCTCGTTTTAATTCTCATTTTTTCTTTTCCTGTTTTCCTATTATCGAGTCCGAGACAAACTCTATCATTCTCCTCCTTGCACCATGGCAGTGTAAATCTTGTCAGAAACACGTATTAGATGTTGGTTAAGGTGAAGTTTTGTTAAAAGAAAATGAATTTCTATGATTCTCTTCGTAATAATGATTGATTCCATGCAATCTCCAGCCAGAAAACGAATGCATTAACACATGAAACGGCATTCGCGCAGCTCAATTGGTTGGTAAAATGGTTGCTTGCTTTGCTTTGTTTTATGGCAAAGGGTCTTTTTCTTGTCTCGTTCGTAACTCTTTAAATTAATCACAAGCCACAATGAATGGACTCGTTTTCTTGCCTTGGGGGTTTGGTCTTCTTTATGTTGGAGAGAAATTTTAAAAGCAATCGGACTCGTGCGACCACACGACTCAAGCACATCCAATTCATGAAAATAATAAAATATAATGAATTCATTCGAAATAATATGTTATTGTCATATAATTGATATTATTATATAAAAATAAACACACAAATTGACGTGATTTTATGAGATTTGTTGGATTTGATTTATGATAAAAATAATTTTACAATATGACGAAACACGTCAAAATTTAATGATAAAGAGATAAACATGTAAAGTAAAACCAATAACTATTTAACGATGGCCAACATATTTAAATAAAGTGAACCCGAATAATAAATATTGTAAGAATTCATTTTATATGTCCATTTCTAATAATCCATCCCAGTGTGAACCTTCAAGCCCTCAGAGTTTGAATTAAGGAGCCGGACAAAGCTTGAAACGTGCATTATTTGCAGAGTGAATCTCGCCGCTGAACAAGGCTGCGTGCAGTCTTGATGATAACGATTAGGAACAATACCTTCACTGAAAGAAAGTTCAAAAGACAAAAAATAAAACAAAAAGTCTATATGCATCATTTTTACGTATTTTTTATGCAATCCACTGATGTAATTGGTTAAATCAATTATTTTGTATTAAAAAAAACAACGTGACTAATCACATTAATAGAGTACGCAAAAGTGATATAGCAGAACTCAAAATAAAATAAAACACTGCTTCAGGCTTCAAGCCTTCAACAGAAAACCGAAAAAACATACAAAAAATAGACGTTTCCATGAACAAAATGAATATGCCCAGTTATCAGGTCTAGATGCACTAAAGAAGGAACTAAGAAGCACAAACAGGCCAGATGCATCTTTTGGAACAGTACTCTAAAGGGGGGATAGATCCCTAAACACATCTTGGTGGAAGTGTTCAAGCAAACCACCAACGTCTACCAACCTTTTTGGGTAACTACAAAACTAGTACTCAAGAAAATGACACAAAGGCTGCCAGTTTGGCGACTCTGCCATGTGAACCATCAAAGAAGAACAGATGAATGTGCATAAAGAAGACATTTTTTGTATTCTAAAGGAAAGAAAAGGTTGTGACAGCGAAAGTGGAATCCTAATGGATATTGAAATAGCAGCCTTTCATGGAGAGTAGTAACATTAGTACTTTTTACAACACTAGATTCATAAATTCAGCTGAAACGCCATAGATTTGTTTAGTTTTCATAGAATGGTCAACATATCCATGGAGCCAGCCAATTAGGACCGTTATAAGACTTTCTAGGTCTTGATCTTAAACCCACGTAGTGATGCAATCTTAGCTGCACAAATGTTTCCCGATTCTGTCATGGTCTTCCTTTCAAAAAATTCAAGAAATTCAAGTCATCGTAAGCTGTTTCTGGGGAAACTGGAAAGAGGCAATTTATTCACAGAAGAGGAAACAGAGCAAAATATATCAGTACATTGGTCTCAACTCACAAGTGCAAGACAACAATTCTAACATTATGAGTATTAGTCAATGAGGGCAGCTCAAATCAGTTTGGCACGTCCATTTACTGACATTCTCTACGACATCAAAGATTCTAAACCCATCTCTCCAAAACCAAATTGCTAGAAGCATTAAGGAAAAAGGGTATTTGAAAACGAAGAGGGACTTTTCAACAGCTTCAAGGAAATATTTCAAACCTGAAGTTTTTAGATTGAGAATCTATAAATAGGATTTGCATGGACCATCTTTCTCGTTAATACGAACATGGCAGCCCTCAAAATCACCAAAAAGCACCACAAACATTTTAATAACCCTTTTCCGTCAAGCCCAACAGTCCTACCTTCCATTCAAGGAACTCTATCTTTCAATTCCCAAAAAGTGCCTTCACACCAGATATTCTCAATTGGGAAGGACTTCCAGCTTCTATGGAGCTCCAAAGATGGTAGTCATATCTCCATTTCTCATCACTCATGTCCATCTAGGCCCATATGGTCTACCATCCCCGGCCAAGCCTTTGTGTCTGCAGCATTGGTTGAAACAGAGGTGGAGGAAAGCAGGGGGTCCTTTGCTGTCAAAGATGGAGATGTTCATTTGGTTTGTAATCACCAAACCATAGAGGAAATAAGATTGATTGATCAGTTCGATCATTCTTTAGAGCCTAAATGCCAAGATTCTCCATCTGAGCATCCGGGGCTTGAGCAGAAAAAAGATATGAATGATACCCAATTCCCCATTTTGCTAATAACTGGTTGGGTTTTCAGCATGAAGAAAAAGAAAAGGCAGTTTCAAAAAGACGGGATTCGTGCAGAAATACAATTTGAGACAAAGGATCCTTCTACTTGTGCAAGGTATTGGTTACTATTCGATCAGAAAAACAACAATCAGGTTGGTTTCCAAGTGATGCTTGGGCAACCAAACTTTAAGCTACGCAAAAAATCCTCTTCAACAGCTTCAGGAAGATACCGGGGTTTTAGGCGGAGGCTAGGACGGATAAAGAAACGGAAGATTGGTTTCTGTTGGTACACTTCAAGGCCGAGAGGGTATGTCACAGTTTCCCCAGCAGAGGAGGAAATACATGACAAGAGAGTTGAAGAATCCACGCAATTCAACAGGGTATGTTTGACCTATTCAAGTGAAGCAAATGAGAGATTCTATGGTTTTGGGGAGCAGTTCTCACATCTGGATTTCAAAGGCAAAAGGGTACCTATTTTTGTTCAAGAACAAGGCATCGGAAGAGGGGATCAACCTGTTACTTTTGCAGCTAACTTGGTTAGCTATAGGTAGATGAAAAAGAATAACTCCTCCACCACCTTTATGTTTATAAATAATGACTTGTATGGTATATATGGAATTGAAACAGTTTTTCCTTGTTGCAGGGCTGGGGGTGATTGGAGTACAACTTATGCTCCTTCTCCATTCTATATGACATCGAAGATGCGATCTCTCTATCTCGAAGGATATGATTATTCCGTTTTCGATCTAACAACGCATGACAGAGTTCAGATTCAGGTACTTTTTATTAACTAGTGGATCTTAAAGCCACAATGACAACTTGTGTGTCATACTAAAAAGTATTTTTGACTAATGCATTGGTTCACTGCCAAATCAATGATGATTTTTTTATGATTTTGTTCTCTTAAATATATAATACAAGTATGAATAAAAAGATGGGCTCGGCATGCACGACAAATGGTGATTTACCTACAAGGAAAGAGTTGAAAAGGAAAAAAGTCGCAATTGTGTTGTTTAATGCATAAATGGGCTCATTCAAGATTTTAAACCTGCAGTTTCCCATTTTCTGTCTGGTGGAGTTTGCAGATGCACGGGTCTTCAGTTCAAGGACGGATTTTGCACGGGAACTCCCCTTCTGAGCTCATTGAACATTTTACAGAAACCATTGGGAGGCCTCCTGAGCTTCCTGAGTGGATAATATCTGGTGCGGTGGTTGGAATGCAAGGTGGCACAGAAACCGTTCGCCATATTTGGAATAAGCTGAAGACCTACAATGTTCCCATTTCAGCTTTTTGGCTTCAGGTAATGCACATCTCTTCATGCAACAACGGAAATACCCACGTCAGTAATGATTCAGAACTTCTAAAACATCAAAACTACGCTTTCACCCGAGATTTTTTTCAGTATTTTAAGCAGATTGTAAATATAGTTACATGCATCCATTTATAACGTGTGGTGATCTGTCACATAGGATTGGGTAGGGCAGAGGGAGACATTGATTGGATCGCAACTGTGGTGGAATTGGGAAGTGGATACGAAAAGGTATTATGGATGGCAGCAACTGGTTCAAGATCTCAGTGCTCGGCATATCAAAGTGCTGACATACTGCAATCCTTGTCTAGCTCCAGTAAAGAACTTCTCCCTTCTGTTATTCATAATAATTTTTAGCATAAATTCCTGCAATCAATCACGGGGCACTGCATTGCTGTAAGCAGCGTGGTGCCATTACATGAGGAAAAGGCGAAGGTGATTTATAAAATCTTTTATATAATTAGTCACATTTTTTCTCTTGTAAGTGAAATGATGGCATTACTCTTGTATAGGAAAATTGCTGTGCAGCAATTAGTGATAGATTAAAGGGGTTGTCATTTATTATCAGCTTTCACTTGCTTTGACAGACTCATGAGAAACCAAACAGAAGGAGAAACCTTTTTGAGGAGGCAAAGAATTTGGACATCTTAGTCAAAGATAAGCATGGACAACCATACATGGTTCCAAATACAGCTTTTGATGTTGGAATGTTGGATTTGACGCACCCAAAGACCGCTGGTTGGTTCAAACAGATTTTACAAGAAATGGTGGATGATGGAGTTAGAGGATGGATGGCTGATTTTGGTGAAGGCCTGCCTGTGGATGCCACCCTCTATTCAGGTTTGACATCTGAACTTGTATTTTATAAACTCAAGTGATATAACAAATGAATGAAGTATATGTCCTCTTTGCATGAATACCCGCATATTCTTCACTTAACAAAATCTGAACGAACAATAATACCACGTAGCTTGAAGGTCCAACGCAGATCATTCCTTATGAATTCAAATATACTGACAATTATCAGCCTCACCATTTCAGGTGAAGATCCAATTTCTGCACATAATAGGTACCCTGAGCTATGGGCCCAAATAAACAGAGAGTTTGTGGAAGAATGGAAAAGCAACTGTGTGGGTAAGGTGAAAGAAGACCCACAAGAGGCGCTAGTTTTCTTCATGAGAGCTGGGTTCAGAAATAGTCCCAAATGGGGGATGCTATTTTGGGAAGGAGACCAAATGGTAAGTTGGCAGGCTAATGATGGGATAAAGAGTGCGGTTACTGGCCTACTCAGCAGTGGACTTTCAGGATATGCTTTTAACCACAGTGATATTGGGGGCTATTGTGCAGTAAACTTGCCTTTTATTAAGTACAGAAGAAGTGAAGAGTTGCTCTTGCGTTGGATGGAGCTAAATGCTTTCACCACCGTCTTCCGGACCCATGAAGTAAGTTAAAAACCTGCCAAATGAATACATAACGTACACAAATTTGATTTATTCACATGGAGACATAAGTGGTATAATCTCATGAATAGCTGATATCTGTGTGTCTTTTCTGAGCAGGGGAACAAGCCATCCTTTAATAGCCAATTCTACTCAAACCACCAAACTTTATCTCAATTTGCTCGCTTTGCTAAGGTGTATAGAGCATGGAAGTTTTACAGAATCCAACTTGTAAAGGTATTCCCAGAGCTCTATAGATTCTAATTTCTGTTCAAATATGATGAGATAATTAAACCAAGGTTCCCTGCCCCTCCCTGGGTATTTTTTGGAAATCAGGAAGCTGCTCAAAAGGGTCTTCCAGTTTGCCGCCACCTATTTCTCCACTACCCAGAAGATGAACATGTGCATAGCTTGAGCTACCAGCAATTCTTGGTTGGCACTGAGATCCTAGTGGCACCTGTCCTAGACAAAGGCAAGAAGAATGTTAAGGTCTATTTTCCCGTGGGAGAAAGTTGTGATTGGCAACATATATGGACGGGGAAACTATATAGTGGGCAAGGCTGTGAAGCTTGGGTAGAAGCTCCAATTGGTTACCCTGCTGTATTTGTAAAGACTGGCTCCACCATCGGAGAAACCTTTGTAAAAAATCTGAGAGATTTCAACATTCTGTAGCATAGCAGTCCTCAATGAGGGCGACACTAATTATTCATCATTGGCTGTTTATCCAGTTTTGTGCATTCTCAATTCATCCGCAAGTAACCTATATCATACCTACAGATAACATGAGGCTGAATGCTACAGTTTTGGCTCGAGGAGCTGCCCCAGTTGTATTTCAGCTGTTGGAGCAAAAAAGCAAGTGGGCGGAATTGCCAAATTTCCCCTTAAAACAGGAAGTATTCGAGGATTCAAAAGTGGCTCTTACCAACAAAACCAAACTCTAGAGACAACCTGCCTTAACCCAAGGTAACTGTGAGCAAAAACATATTTTACATGTTAAAGAAAAAATATCCATAGATTCCATACACCCAAAAAGGAACTCTTGCACCATTATATAATCGGTTCTGGTATACAAATTGAGAGCAGTAACCTACATTACAAATACAACCCTAAAATCTAACACAATAAGATTATTGGCGCTATAGTTTTAAACATAAGAAATGAGGATAAAAGACCTAGGTGAACATATGTGACACTAGAACTAGAGACTGAGACTATATCAACAAGTGTGACGATACTGCACAACAGCCAGGTCCCAAAAGGATTCTAAGATAAAGAACCGCAGCAGTTGACTTGAAGGTGAATCATGTGGCTGATCCTTTACAAACTCAAAGCTTAGTGTTGACTTGATAGGATAGGGGGCCAGGGAGATCAATCTTCAGAATAACTTCATTTAGGGGATTTAGCTTGTCATTCCCGTGGCCGGGCAAGCCAGAGAGAACTGAGGGCTCGAAGACGAGAGAAATAGTCATTTATGGCAAGAAGTGCACGGGCTGATTGCCTGGTCGTTAATATACGGTGCATTTGTTGGAGTGTTTGTTGACGCAGATTATCAGCCTGGTAATTTCAAGAAAAGGGGAAGATAAAAAAAGTGTCATGCAAAGAGATTATTAAATAAAGGCAAATTATTAGTGGTCAATGCATCTTACATGTAAATGTGAACTATTTTTAACAAGTTCTAAAGCAAAAAAAAAAAAATACTGAAGAAGCCACTTCAAATCCAGCCCATTCAAGATTACTTTCACTTCATCTGTTGTCCTTCCTAGCGATAAGTATGGGAACTAGAGAGGAAAAAAACAAACGGAATCCAATAATAAAGAAATTTACCTGGCGAAGAAACCCCTCAAGTGTTCCAAGCTTTCCCATGGCCATGGCCATTTGACCCATATAGTTTGCCACATTCCCAGATGATCCTGATGGGCTAGGTGAGCCATTGGCCAATGTCTCAGCCAGAGATTGCTGCAATGCCTCCATGCCCTGTGATAGAGCATCTTCAGCCTGCTGGGATGATTGCTGCAAGTTGTAGATGCCCACCAATTGTTGCTCAGTCAAAGGCTCCAATTGATTGACAAGAAGCTGAATCATTAGCAATTCATTTTTTTAAATTAGCAATTCAGTTTAAAAGATTATAAAATGATTTAACAGAGTAAATAAAAAGGAAATTCTGAGAACATGGTAACGCAGTATTGAAGATCTTAATATTTTTTCTTCACATATTTAAAACAGAATGACCTATGTAAATGCTTTTTTTTTCTGCCACAATATCAACAACACATCCTCACTAAAAGGCATTTTGAAGCGGAGAGACACTCATGTTGGAATTTATATGGCTAGAATTTTAAAAATCAAAAGTTCCATTATTGACAATGTAAGAATGCATATAATATAGGCCGCCCTTCCACTGCCATTTGGGTTTGCATGTCACCATGCAGATTTTTGTTTTTCATTTTTCCATTTCATTTATTTGGCAACAGTGAAGACATAACAGCAGTATAATCACAGCTTCACATATATCTGCTCATGAAAAATCCTGTTTGCAAGCTTTCTTAATGTTGTACCAAAGTTCAAACACACAAAAAATGTGGCATCCTGCTATGCTAGCTAGCATAAAAAACATTTTGTTTGATCTATTTTTTCATTGAAGTGGTCTCAGTAAGCAATGTGTTCGCACGCTGGCCTGTAAGTAGCAGATCTCAATGCCCTAATATTCCCACACAAACTCATGATTTTTTATTCCATATTTTCCCACAATTTGGGAGTTCAAGTTCTGGACTTCTAAAACTTCAGTTATAACAAAAAAGGAAAAAGAAAAATATACTCAAGCTGAAAATAAATAAATAATTGCAACACGTGGCATATCTTTTCTCATAAATAAGAGATGGATGGTGAGACATCGGTTTGATCCTATATTGATGTGTAAGTTGTTATTTACCTAGAAAAGAATCTCAAGCTGGGAAGTCATCTATGGTATCCAAATAACACATTAAGTACACTAGGGTGACAATTTGTGTCAGGTCATTCGGTTATGTGTCAGGCTTTTAAAATTCTGAGTACGAATGAGTCAACTTTAACCCAAACCAAATAACTAAAGTTCGTTCCATTCTGACTCATGTCCAGTTAGCCTAGTTCATGTCAGATCAACCTTCTTTCAATCACTCTCCATACTTGTGGAAACATTTTTTAATGAATATACGTGAAACACATGATTATCATATGCTTTAAGTTGTTAATATACATGGACAAAAGATCTAATTTTAACATTATCACTTGTTCAGAGAGGGTTATATGGCAGCTCACAAATTGCAACAATGTGCAAGATAGTCCCTATCCGCCTAGTGTGATGCATTTGGAGGGGAAAGAAAGATAGAAATTTTGAGGATTGTGAACGGACAACAGAAGAGCTTAAAACATTCCTCTTCAATACTTTGTTACTTTGGGCAGCCACCATTAGGTTTTAATGGGCTAAGTTTTCATTATTTCCTTGTATCCTTTTCTATTTCTAATAGGTGTTCCTCTTGTATGTATACGCCATGTGTACTTGGAAATGCCTTTTATAATTTTTAATAAAAATAAATTATTACTTATAAAAAATAAATAATATTAGCACTTGTTAATATTTTTTTCATATAGGTAGCAATTGCTAATAAACAATTGAAGTTGACAACAAGCTATATAATTTTATTTGAAAGTTTATGGTGCCCAATTGTCTTGTATATTTCTCTTGGCTTGCCAAGATGGCATTGGATCTTTATCATTTCCCCCGTGTGAAATCTTTAATGAAGGGTCTTCATCTACAGTGTTGGTGTCCCTCATGCAATGCAGGTGAAGGGTGAGGGATCAGATGTTCATCGATTATAAATATATCCAACTTGATTAGGGCATGCATGAAAATCCCAAAACAGATCACCAACTTAGCACACACACAAGAATGCCTCACTTCTTACCAGGTTATGATGAAAACTTTGTGAAATGGATTTGTACCGCATCCTTATTTTACAAAGAGAGCATGAAAAAGAAACTGACCTTAAGTAGTTCAGATGATCGGAAGCCACCAATCCACATAAAACACCGTTCCGCTGGTGTCTTCCACATTCCTGACAATATGTGGAAAACATCAGCTTTGGCTGCAATGCCTTTCAGCCTAAAAATGTCATCAAAGTGTGCCGTAACATTGTCAACAATGGTGCGAAGCTCAGCATCAGCTGCATGTGAATTGACTGCAGCCCTCAGCTCATTTATCTGCTTGTTGTGCTCTTCTTGCCACCGTGTATACTCAAGATCAAATGCCAAGGCGCCTATATGCCAATGTAATCCACATGGAAAATATTTTACCATTACAAATATACTTTACAGAAAAGCAAACTTAGCACTACTAGCATCAACAAAACAAGCAAACATACAGGGAAGAATGAACCACGAATAGATATATATGCCACCTGTCATGCTAATAATGACATTCAAATTCCACGATCATCCAAAGAAATTTCACAATGAGGCTTACACAAGACTATAACCATTTAACAACCCACAACCCAAGAATCATTAAATGTCCAGACCCAACCTCAAACTGACTACTTTCACAACTCTTAGGGTGGGTTTGGATAAACAAACCTATCTATCTCATCTTATCATCACAACTTTTCTAAATTCCCATACAAAAATATAATAAACAATTCAACTTTTTCAAATCCCAAAATAAAAATAATACTAAAAATTATATTTAATAATATATTTTATTCAACTTTCAAAAAAACATCTTATCTCATCTCATCTGAACTCTCTATCCAAACCCACCTTAGTGGTCCAAAACAGCACCACAGAAGTCTGTCAGAAGATGTAGCTAACTTATATTAACCCATAACAGCCAATGCAAATAGAGATTTTTTCATCGATAAACAAGACAAAAGCCTGAGTATCCGGGACATATACAAGAGCATCGCCTCTGCATTCTGCCAATGCAAAAAGAGAATTAACAACCTAATTCCATACGAAGCACTCAGGCCAGGAGCACATATGCACCTCAGTAAGAGCAAATAAATATGGAGGATAGATGCATTGAGGCACAATCTTGAAGTTATATTATAAAGCGACTAGCTCGCAATGCATAACTCCTTATTTGGATTATGCAATAATGGTTTGTAGGAGGGCTGGTTCAAGTTGGGCACAACAGAACTCATTACTTAAAGTAAGTTTTATATAATGACTTGAACCTATTATGTGTAACATGATGATTACTATTAGAACATGGGAACCATCATATGGATGTATTCGGATCTATCCAATTCCAAGGGAATCCTGAATTGATATAGGGTGCTGCATCCATCTCTTGTACATGATGTTATGCATATAAGTGCTAACTTCAGCCACAAACCAAAAAAAAAACACACTGTATCAAAGTCCACAACAAAACAAGGAATGGATAATAAAAAAAAGGTTCAAAAAAACTTGATTTCATAAAAAGAAGAATAAGCAAGAAACCTGGACCACCATTACAGAACGGAGATAAATTTAAGATTTGGAATGTATATAGCATCAAGAACATTATAAATTTGGGTCAGAAGACCAAAACACAATAAGAAAAGGCACTGCATGTGGAGCAAAAGTGTGTATATTTCACTGCAACTTTTTGGAGTATTCTCACTCACAAAATCTGACACATCCAAAACATATGGAAAGTTTGTCCAGGATGCAATAAACATAAATGACTAGCAAGACGAATCAAGGCTTCATTATACTGATTAAGGAGCCTTTAACAGCTATGATTTCCCTTTTTGTAGAATTATTTTGATTAACAACTATGATTTCTCTATTCTTAAGTATTTTCATTTTACCTTTTTTTAAAGCCACTAAACTAAATTCATTTCTAGAAAGAGAGCTTTTTGAATGTGGTTTGGCCAAGGATAGAATAAGCTTGCCAACTTTGGGGCTTTAGAGTGTTATCCAATGATGCTATGCTACATCACCCAATTAGGCCAAACCTAGGATAAATAAACCTACATGTCAAACTGATTTCAACTGGGGAAGCCAGCCTCCTGTTCGAGTAATTATTATGGAAATAAAGCTGCAATTCAGGCTTGAGTTCATCTCTTGTAGTCTGCCAAATACTACCAATGATAGAAAGTTTTCTGCACGTGCAGCTAAGATTGTAATCTACTTTCCTCATAAAACCAGTACTTGCATATGTTAAACTATAACTGACATGGTAACAACTTTGAGGAACTCAATGCAATATAAAAGCAAACAGGTTCTAAAGTGATCAGACACAAATTAAAATGGAAAAGAAGTTTAGATACCATTTCCACTCATTGAATGGGATTGGTCTCCTGAGCTTGAAATGAATATGCCCTGCAAATAAACGTTAATGACACATAAGAAAGACGTCAAAAACCTTCAGATTGAAAAGGCTAAAGATAAGAGTAGCATTGAGCATGCATGCAGTAGAGGATCAAATTCAAACCTGCTGGCGGGCCCGCTGCAGCTCTTGCTCTAGTTGGGTTAGCTTTAGCCGGCTACTCTCAAGCTGTTGCACATATGCCTATAAAACGGAGAAGGCAAACATCATAAATTTAATCTTAAAAAAAGCGCAAGTTGCATTCCAGCATATGCAGCAATTACACATTGAAGGCAATGACATGACAATGAAAACAATGTTCATGAACAAAAAAGGATTGATGGCACAAAAGAGCCTACTTTTTTCCTTAATCGGCTCTTTCTGGCAGCTTCACGATTTTGAGCAAGCCGGCGCAAGGTCTGAAAAATTTTGATTTCAAACACAATATATATACAATCAGGTTGATATAACCTTATCTGCATATATCAGTTGAATCATGTTACCTTTTGATCCCCTGATTTCTCCTTCGATTTGTCACTAGAATCAGAGGCTGCAACACCAATCAATTGACCCATTTCATGCTGCACAAGGAAAATGCCAAGACTTAAATCCACTGCTAAGGAGCAGCAAAGTTTGCCAATGAGAAAGAAAATATTCTTATAAATGCAATGTTACGTTCTTATGGCAGCTCCAAAAGCAAATATAGTTCTCGTTACAGATTTATCATAGGACATTAATGGAAGGACAAGTTACTTTTAGCATCTACACATAGCAGCAGTACTGATGTATTTATATGTGATCTGATCTCTAAACAGAAGAATAAGATGAATAACCAATACCCTTTGATTCTTGTCATCTGTGTCATCAGTCGATGTATCAGTCCTGGGGCTTGCTTCTGCCATAGTGGACTCTCCCCAATTTTCACGATGGCCACCGGATGTAGAGACCAGATTTGCTTGTGGTTCTTTTTGTAGTTGTAACGTCTGAGACCCCGCAATAGAAGCAAATAGATTTATCTCAGATGATGTGGGTGACAAAATTCCACAAATCAGATAGGAGAGAGAGCACGAGACCATAGTTTTGGAATTATTTTTATTGAACTTGAAGAAGCAACTGTACAGAAAATATAAAGATCACCTTATTTAAAGTGGCAAATTGAATATCTGTACCCAGCGCCTGGCTACTTGACTTCATCTGGTTATATACAGGATCTAAAGGATGTAATATTATCAAATAGGACAAAAGGGATAAAGAAACATTTGACATACAAGAACAAAAATATGTATCCTGAACTGCATAAATCATGTTATTTTGCACATTTCTTGAAATACACTAGAAATTAAACTACATTCATAAGCAAAATGCAATTTTTAGCAACTCAGAACACCATCACTCCCTGAATTATTACATGCTTTTGAAGATCATACTTCAGGAGAAAGATTAGAAAAGGTGAGAGAAATACCCAAAAGGAAAAAATGAATTATAAAGAGTATATTTGTTAGCCTTCAGGGGAATAATTGCAGAGCATATAGTTATGTACCATCCTACAACACCTCAATGCAAGCCGATAAGAATTAGCAAACATGGATATTGGACAATTGCATGTTCATGAGGAAAGTTATCAGGCAACTCATATCTGCATGCTTATTCAGCACATACAATATGGACATTTGAGGGAAATACTTGAATGCCTTGTGCTACACAGCAAAGACAGTACATATTGTAGACAATACTTCAAGTCAAAACTTCATCAGGCAATGTCAGTTACGTACTTGTACAAATTAAAGAAACAATAGATAAAGAAACAGACAAAAAGAAGACTTATTTTCAATAACTAGAACAAAAGAGACTTTGTATAAGTCACAATCAAAAGAGAAGCAACAAGATTAAAATCTACTTCAGAATAAGATCTAGATTTCAGCTACATACTTAGGCCAACGGCATCCTCTATGCGAAATCCAAGTGACTGCTCAAATGTTCCAAAGTCTGTAAGTTGAGAACGAATGGTGTTTCCTTCTGTTCCACTGGAAGCCACAAGATTGTCATAACCATAAGCAATACTGAGAAATATAGTGATTGGGACAAACTCTTTTATAATTCCCTTTTAATAAATGGCATTTTCTTAAAATAATAATACGCTTACAACTCATTTTTACAAAAAACTCCCACCATTTAAAACAAAGGTGTAAAATAGTTGTAAATAGAGGTTGTGTTCTTTATCATTTTACTGAGAAATAAATTAGATAACCCAGAAAGAAACCACATCCATATTACCCAGCCAGGTCTAAAAGCTAAAGGTAGCAAAGAAAATAGCTATCCATACAAAATCATAAATAAACGTTCAAATGTAATGTTTGTATGATACAATCAACGTAGTTTGACATTCATTATTGAATTATCATTTATGACTGAGTTCAGACATCTTAGAAAATATCCAACAGAAAGTAAAAGAATCTGGATGTGAAAATATACACCAAATAAACAGTGGGACGAAGACTGATCATTAGAATGCTCTCATAAAATGCTTTAAAAGGGATGAGTCGGTTCAAATGCTTGTATTTGCAGACCGGTGAAATAATAGAGATGCCAGTTGTTAACCTATATATTCAAACCCCTTCCCCACACTATTGTTCTGACTAAAAGCATTAAAACCACAATGCAATCAGATGCATTCCTATGTTGTTAGAAGGAAACATTGACCCTAGATGCATCCTACGATATAACAAGATGAACCATTTATATTTGGTTGCCATCACTTATCAAAAACATATATATATTTGGTTGCCAAGAAAGTTCCACAAAAATCAAGAAAAGAGCTTCTGAACACGGTGAACTAATCTCAACAAAACCAAATATCATAATTACATTCAGTTAATGGAGGATTCTTCAGCTTATATCCTAACTAACAACAAAATCAAAACCAAAAGGTCTTGACTCTCCCAAACTTTGCTATCAACTTGAAGGAGCATAAGATTCAAATTTCCGCAGCATACAGGACTTTCCCGTACCAATAGAATTTACACTACAAAAGCACATCCATCACATAACAGGTATTATGCCAGAACTGTTGAACCATCCCAGAACTTACTTTGAATATATTGAAATATCGTTGAGAAACAATGAAAATCTACGCCAAGTAAATTTCAAAGAAAAATCCAAATTAAAGGTGAAGAAAGGAAAAGAAGGAATATACAGGGAATTGGAATTGGGTATTGCAGGAACGAAGCTCGGCATCCCGGTCATAACTCTACTATCATCTTCTGCACCAATCTTCACCGTTCTACTACCCATGAATCACCCTCATCATCATCACCACCGCCTCCTTATCCCCCAAAAAAACAAAATCCAAAATCTAAAAGCCCTTCACGAAACAGAAGTAACCAGAAACTCCTGATCACAAAAGAGTCTAGTAGTTTTTCGAGCTAAAACAAACTACTATTTCATCACCTCCCATTCCGTACAATTAGAGAAAGTTTACAAATTTACCTAACAAGTATAAGCTAAAACACAAATCCAATCAACATACGGACCAAAAAGATAAATAAACCTTAAAATTCACCAATACAAAATAGTTAAACTAAAAGTACAAAAAAAAGACCCTCTAAACCTTAACAAACCCTTCTAACACCAAATTCACCGGAAACCAGCAACTTTAATTTCAAGCTCCAAAACCACCACAAACTGCGTAGAAATCCCAAACTTGAAGTAGAACGCACGGAATCCCAGCACATATAGCTGAAGACCCAGTGCTGAAGACCCTGATTTATAAATTTCTAAGCAATACCCGGAAGCTAAAATTGAGACAGGAGCCAGAGAAGAACTCAAAACCCTAACCAGTGTCTCTCATGTAGATAAATACTCCAATATTACTTTGACTTTTGATCGTATAATGTGGAATACTGTATTTTGTACTACAAGAATACAGATACTCTCTCTCTCTCTCTCAGCCCTCTCTCTTTCCCAAGTCCAACGGACCCACCTTGAATATTGAGCTATTTTATTAATTTTTTTTGGGCGGAGGTGATTTCTTTGGAAGGCAAAGACAGAGGAAGACTTAACTTAAGAAGCGTGACGTTCAGACCATTCCAATCTGCTCCATCCGTGCTTTTCTTTCTGGTTACTTTTTCCCATTTATCAAAGCCACCCGTTTTTGTACGTACTTTTCCTTTCCTTTCTTTTCTTTTTTTTCTTTTCACGGCTTTTAACGATGGCTAGTTTGAATAGTAAAATAAATTGATATGATATGAGATCATTTTAAATGAATAGAATAAAATAAAATTTTAATATTATTTTTATTTTAAAATTTAAAAAAATTAAATTTTTTATTATATTTTTTAATATATATATAAATTTGTGAAAATTGTAATGATGAGACGAGTTGAGAATATTTTTATATCTAAATGAGGCTTGAGTGTAATATTTTACTGTTTATCTTATTTTTTTAAAATCTTATTTAGATGTTAAGTTGAGATGGTGAGGTGAGTTTTGTGAAAACTTACTTAAAATGAATTTAGATGTTAAAATGAATTTATATATATTTATAAAAAGTTGAAAAAGTTCATAGGTCTCACATATAAAAATGTATTGAATTGAAAAATGTTGTAACTCTCACATGTAAAGAAGTTTTGAGTTGAGATTAATTTAGTGATTTAAGAATTGAGTATTTAAATATTAGATTCAATTTAAAATTAAACTGAAATGGGTCAATCTCAATCCAGTCCAAATTTCAAACATGACTCTCCCTAGTATAACAAGATGCATGCCCAAAATGCCACCAAATGTTGGATCTACTCAATTATGCTTGTGAAAATTGAGTAACCTCACAAAACAACACAGTCCATGTTTGGATCTACTCAAAACTTGAAGCATCTTAGCACTATGCTGATCCTTACTACATTTTTTCAAGCTGCCCCATTTTAGGGCTGTCAATACAATTACCAATTATGGTGGCTATCTTGAGTGGGAACGCTGCTCCAAAACATATTTTTGTCTTCCTTTAATAGCTTTTAATGGTATCATTATTGTCAAGACTTCACTCTTCCATCACAAAGGAATGATGCAAATAATGTATACATTATTTCAAGGCAGTCAAGTCAAATCTCTTTTGGGTAGGTAAGGACTCAACGAAACGTTTGGAATGGATTTATGATATTTCAAAGAAACATCTAGGAGTGTCTTTGATATTTTCAAACTCCTCAAATTGGAAAAACCGAATTGATAAACAAAAATAGAGGAGTGAGAGAAAAAAAATCAACGACAATGACAGGAATTGAGCTTCCAACTTGGTTTTAGCCAAAAAAAAAAATGATTTAGTCACAAAAAAAATTATAGAAAAAATTTATATTATGGTATAGTTTAATATAGTATATCAAATCGTAAAATTACATTTAATATAAAACGGATTGCAAAATCACATAGGGTTGTTTGGATTAAGACCTAATTTGAGTAATCTGAGAATACATCATTATTATTTATTATTTTATTATTACTTTTTATCTAATTTTTATTACTATTCAATATTCTATCATTGTTTTTTTATTATTATTTACAGAAAATCTGATAATATCTCACTACCCAAACGCAACCAAGAGTGTCTCTTAATTTATCTCATCTAATCATTACAATTTTTCCAAACTCCCTTGCCAAATATAATAAATAATTCAACTTTTTTAAATCTCAAAATAAAAATAATTTTCTAACAATATTTTATTTGACTTTTAATTTTCGTTTCATCTAAACTCACTATTCAAACATTTCCTAAAATTACGTTAATTTATGAATTTACTTTTATAAAAATTTTATGATAGTAACACAGTTACGTTTGGATATTAATGTGATATCAAATGATCTATAAATAGTAGTGAAAAATTAATGAATAGTAATAAAAAATTTACTTATAAATAATAATGAGATAATCTGAAATAATATGATAAGCTCGCTAACCAAACATAGCCTTAATCATTTATAAATAGTAACACCACTAATTTTCAAATGAGTTTTGCTACACAACTTTCTCTACACTTCATACTCTATATTTTTTTTAAAATTTAAAATTTTTTAATATTTTCTCTTAAATTTTTTTTGATTTTATTATTTTTAAACTATTTCAAATTTTCTATTCATTATTCATATAATAAATATTTGATAAAAAAATAATAAAAATTAAAAAAATATTAAGAATAGAGTGTGGGTTGTGAAGATTTATGTTTGGATACCAAGAGTATCTCAACTACTCTCAAACACTCTCACTACTATTCTTTACTTTATTATTATTTTTTATCTACTTATTTTACTATTTATTACTTTTTACCTATTTATTATTATTATTTAATATTTTATTATTATTTTTTTACAACACTTCCATTATCCAAACATAACCTATTCTTTCCAAATAGACCCTTCGTTTCCTTTGAATTGAATTACTAGATGGACCACTGCCCAAGACACCGCACCAATCCCTGTCTCGTGGTGCGTCACTGCGTAATGGCAGCTCTGTGATTTCAGTCAAATAGATAGGTGAATTCGTTGTTATGGGAACACGTGCGGTAGCTTACGTGCAAGCTCGTCGTCGTCGATGCAATAGCCGCCTTCATTTTGCCGGCGCCGCCCGCTTAGAAGGTTGGAGAAGCTCATTTTCATGTACGAAATGACGCTAATGGCCCTTGAGAGGAAAAGTCAAAATTGATAACTCCGAATCTAGAAAGTCGTGTTATCGTAATAGATTAGTAAGGCCCGATCTATTTTTAAGATAAAATAAAATAAAATCACAAAAAATTAAATGTCGATTAAAAATTTAAAAAAATTATAATAATTAAATTATAAAAAATAAAAAAGTTTGTAAAAACAAACTAGACCTAAGTTTTCTTTCTATTATTACTGTAATCATACATTAATAAATTTCAAATATTTCAATTATTTAAATAAGGTATAATAAGATAAAAAATGAAAGATTTAAAATAAATAATTATAGAATAATTTATTTATTAAAACACAGCTATTTACAATTTTAAATATTTTTAAAAAAGTACCTATAGAGACTTGGAACTTTGTAGACATGATTGATGTTTGATGTATTTTATAAAAAAATATATATATTACATATCTTAAAATTATTTTTTAATTAATATTTAATAAGTAAACTTGATTTGATTTAAATGAGATGAGATGAAATAAAAATTAAAAATTGAATAAAATATTATTAGAATATTAGTTTTATTTTAATATTTAACAAAATAAATTAATTAAAAATTGAATAAAATATTATTAAAATATTAGTTTTATTTTAATATTTAACAAAATAAATTATTTATTATATTTGATGTGAAAATTTAAAAAAATTATAATAATTAGATTATAAGAGATACGAAAGTTTGTAAAAATAAACTAGACCTAAGTTTTCTATTATTACTGTAATCATACGTTAATAAATTTCAAATATGTCAATTATTTAAATAAGGTATAATAAGATAAAAAATGAAAGATTTAAAATAAATAATTATATTATTAAAATAATTATAGAAGAATTTATTTATTAAAACACAGCTATTTACAATTTTAAATATTTTTAAATAAGTACCTATAGATACTTGCAACTTTGTAGACATGATTGATGTTTGATGTATTTTATAAAAAAAAACAAATATTACATATCTTAAAATTATATTTAATATTATATTTAATTAATATTTAATAAGTAAACTTAATTTGATTAAAATGAGATGAGATTAAATAAAAATTAAAAATTAAATAAAGTATTATTTTTATTTTAATATTTAAAAAATAAATTATTTATTATATTATATTTATAATTTTTAAAAAATTATAATTAAAATAATTTCACTGTCAAACCAGACCTTAATACAATGGGGGCAGGCTAAGGGAAAAAAGAAGCAAAAAACAAAAAGGATTAAGCAAGGGTCAATCATGAAAGGACATGTTATCAAACACTCGATCTAATCACACTTTTGTTTCATTTAATGGTCAATTCTCAATGATTCTCATTGAATGATTGAGTTGTTGAGCCCATCGAATATAATAAACTAAAAAATAAAATAAAATCAATTGGATGGAATTTGGATTCGTCCAGAAAATATTAGGTGTGGCCATGAAATTCATCAAAACAGTAATGAACATTTTGACGAAGAATAATATTATATATTAATAACTAATCACTCTCACATTTTATAGTTATAATTTTTTTTAAAAATAAGAAGTATTTTTTATAAAATTTATTAATGTTTTTCATAAGATGTAGAATATAAAATGATAAATAGTAACTAATAAAAAAAAATTATTTCACAAAAGAATGATCGCGTGAGACCAAATTACAGAATTAGAAGAAAATAATATTTTTATAAACCATGACAATTTTCATTTCTAATTTCTAAAAAACTTTGTCTAGCAATTAAAAACAATTTTTATGATTAGAAAAATATTTAAGTTGAGTCTAGCATTTAAATATCTAATTCTCAAATTACTAAATTCATCTCGATTCAAAATTTATTTACACGTGGGACTCACAATTTTTTTCAATTTTCTATAAATATATATAAATTCATCTTAGATAAGTCTCACAAAACTCACTATTATTTATAAAAAAATTTAATTTATCTCAATTCAACTCAATATCCAAACAGACCTAAATCAACAGACTCAATCACTTTTGAACAATAAATTATAAAAAATATTTTAGAAAAAATATTCTTTAATTCTTAGAAATTTTTAAGAGAGTTTTTAATTCACCCTAAAAGCCGGTAACTTATCTTACACATTTGGCACTAATCTCTTGGCTGCTTTGCACTTTCTTTTTTTTTTAACAAAAAATATATAAATAAATTATGGTGCCCGACAACTTGTCAGCTATCACTTTTGCTTCAACCAGTCCTCTTTTCTCTTTATCTTTATAATTTTTGTTTGGTCTCCCTATATGTATAAATTTTTTTTGTAATTGTAGTTTTATTTCTTTATTTATCTCCTTTTATTCCAAAATTGATACTTGGTTTTATATATTTTATTTTATTTTTGAGAAATCATAGTTGTAATCGCAGAACATGTAAATTATGTGTACTCTTTTTAAAAAATAAATAAATCTAAAATTCATATAAAAAATATTTTTTTAATAATAAATCTCATTTTTTTCAAATGAAGTAGACAGAATTTACACACCGGCATTCCCCTTTCTCTATTTACTTGGAAACAACAAATCAATATTATTGAACCCAAAAAGTACTCGTAATTGACAGTAAAAAGTGGGGGGAAATCACAGGAAGCTCCGAAGGATTTCATATTGGGTGACCAAAATTAGTAAGTATGGAGACAATTTAATTTGTATTTTTGTTTTATTTTATTAATTCCTGTTTCGAATTCAAGATCAGGGGAATGAGAAGTAAATTAACAATTACTCACCATCAGATTTGAAGGAATTGGTAGAGGTCGGGAGAGTTTCAGCCGTTGACTAATTTGGTGGAAAAATAAAAAGAAAAGAAAAGGTGAGGGAGGAAAGAATCAAAATTGGGCCTGGCCCAGGCTAGGCATGCTATGCTATGTTCATTTATTTCACCTCCACAACAGTTTCTTGCTTGGGAATTTGAGGATGGGCTTTTCTTATTATACACTTATCCTAAACACATAGATCAAGATTTTCTTGCAACTTTTTTATTTGAGCAGTGTTACGGAATTCATAAAATTAATCTTGTAAATTGACATAATTTTACGTCATTTTTTAGATTTATTTTACAATAAAAATAATTTTATAATTTAATAATACACATCAATTTATGAGAATATTTTTATACAATTACTTTGTGATTATAGTATTTCTCTTTTATTTAAATATTTTTTATAATTTAAAAAGGCCCGATAGATATATTTTTGTAAATGTTATGCCTATATATATATATATATATATTCCAATAAAAAAATATATATGAGAAATGGTAATTTAAAAAAATAAAAATCACTCCATTATATATACAGAGTCAAATCACAAATATAGCCTGTTTTTAATTTTCCCTTTGGCAAGTTGCAGCATTAGACAATCGAACAATCAGCTGCATATTATGTATATATATAAATGATATTTGCAGTTATAAAATACGTAAGCGTTATGTATTTATTATGAAAAAAATAAGTAAATATAAGATCTATATAAAAAAAATTAATTTTTAAATGGTAGCTCCAATTCTTTTTTAAAAAGAGTGCGCAATGTTTAAACAACTTATTAATGATTATATCTAGTATTACTCTATATATAATTAGTGTATATTTGCTCAAGATCAGATAGTATTGATATAGGTACAATTCTTTTTACATCTCTTTATACAATCATATTTTAAATTCAAGATATTTATATAAAACGATGTTACTTTCATAAGTTATTTTATAAAAATACAAATATAGTTGTGTAAAGAATTATATATGTATAATTTTTCCAACGATCATATTCACGGAGTCGCTTTCCCCACAGTACATCTCTAGACTAGAGCGAGCATGGACCATGCCACTAGTTAGTAGATAGTGGCAAACAGGGAAAGCAATAGGGTAACATAGATAGCTCAGTGGAGAAACGCGTGACATGTATTATTAGCATATGTAGTATTTAATTGGCTTATTGTAGTGAAATTAGTAGTGACGAGATTTGAATTAAAGCCCACAAGTTGATATGAATATATAGGTGCAGCTGTACATATATAATCTTTAAGAGCATGGATCAAGCTACCTATATACCTACGGCCAACTGGCTAGTTTAGTACTGATAAATATAACATGGAGGAAGCATTAATGGAAATCAATGTTGAACTAGAGATAAAAGAATAGAACAACAACAACAACCAAAAAAAAAAAAAATGCTTTGCTGATTGCACCTCAAGGCTAAGGAAAGTTCGCATATATATAGATATACATATAGATATATATATATATAAAATAATTTTTTTCATTAGTCACTATTTACTATCCTACACTCTACATTCTATAAAAAAAATTATAAAATATAAAATATGCAAGTAAATAATAGTTAATATATAACAAAATTCACATGTGTGTGTATATATATATATATATATTGAAGTTTGGCAATGCGATTTGAGTGGTAGAGTTAGTGGCTTACTATTTGGTTTGCTCTGCTCCCATCTGGTTCATTAGATTTTATTGGGATGTTAAGATTTAACGCGAGAGATAGACACAAAAAATAAGTTTCATGATATTTATTATTGTCAATGTAACAACAGAGAATGTATGGAAAATTAGATGATAAAAGAATTATGTCATGTATGTGAATAGTAGTTAAATGATTTAAATTAAGATGTTTTATTGAGTTTCGGAAAATGAGATAGAATATTAGAATAAAAATATTATAATACTAAAATATTGTTAGAATATAATTTTTATTTTGAAATTTCAAAAAGTTGTAATATTTTTGTGTTTTGTTTGAAAGTTTATAAAATTTGTAATTATTAGATAATTGGTAGATGAAAATTTTGAAAATTAAAAATTAAAAAAGATTAGCGTTTGAGTGATGTTTACGGAGGAAATTGTGAGAGATTTTGAAATGAACACTGACAGAAACTCTCAAGCTGTCAAATCAGGATACTCCTTCGAACCAAAGTTGAGCACCATGTAGAAGATCACGCAGCTAAAAACTAGAAGCAGCCAGGCGTTCGGGTGGAGCTATGCTAAGGCCAATATTAGAAAGTTGAGAATGTCCCATACGGGACAGCAAAACGGAAGACGGAGACCATTCGCAAACATCAAGGGGTAGAGCACAACCTGAGACGTCATCCTATTAGAATCCACCACGGCTACACGGCACCTAGGGATCTCCAGAACCACCGAGGAACCCTCATCAGGGCTTGCTGCGTTCGAGGAGCCAGCGTCAGTAGAGCCAGAGCCCGAGCCAACGTCGTCGGCGAAGTACTGCAGGATTGCATCGCAAGCCCTTCCTTCGAATCTGCCTTAGACGCATCTAGGCCTTTGTGGCAATTGGGGGCGTCAGACCGTCCCCATATGCTAGGACAGAGAGGCCCCAAATGATGGGTTTGAGCTTCAAGAGGGCTCAGGCTGAAGCGATTGATCGGGAGGCTCAAAGGTTAAGGCCCCTCCTCACCTGGTATGATCATGGAGGAGCGTGGGGAGCTAGAGGAGGAAAACACAGCATTTCACTCCCTAGCATTTCTTGCCCGTATAGAGGTTCACAAGGTAAACTGAGAGGTGGAGAAAGTGACCCTCAAACTCAACGCCATGGTGGAGGACTTGGACACATTGAGGGAGTGCAACAAGCTCTTGCATGAAAGGGGCAGGGAGCTCCAAGACTAGAAGTCCATTGTGGAGGGCCAAGTTGGGCAGGACTAAAGAGGAGCTTTCCTGAGTCACTTCAGAATGCAAACGTCTCAGAGATGAGCGCGCAGGGTCCAACGGGACTTGTAGAGGTGAGAGGAAGAGTTGGAGTCGGCATGAAGATGGCTCCGGACTCCAAGAAGAAAGGGACTAGCTGCTTAAGGAATGCACCTCAGACGCTAGGCGGCGTTCGCAACTGCTGTCCAAGCACTTCAAGTTGACCCAATTGGCTTGTTGCCAGAAAGCCCTTGTACAGCAACACAAGGCCCAGGTCTACTCCTTGGAAATGAAGCTGATCGTTGCGACCAACACCATCTTGGCCCGAGACGTTCGTATCTTGGCCATGGAATCAAGCATGGCGTCTAGCTGTATCTACTGGGTAGCGGTCATGTCCCAGATTAAGGGTGCCAGAGCTGTTTGGGACGAGGCGTAAAGATATGGCTACAAGGAGGGTCTTGAGTGGCTAAAGACTGTATGCGAGAGTACCCTGCGACCGATATCAACGCTTTGAATCTAGCTTCCTTTGAACCCAACCCCCGAGCCTTTGCGTTCGTCAGGACCCTCGAGAAGGACGTGATGCCCCTCCCCAACCTTGAAAGTTGTGCTTGTCCATACTCTTTTTTTTTTTTAAGCCCGGCAGGTTCGCTGATGTAACGCCTTTATATATATATACATGGACTTTGGGCATTTTGCTTTTGTATTTTCTCCTATCTCTACGCATTTCCTTTTTTCTTTTACAAAGGTCAGTAAATCGAGGAACTTGTGTCTGATTAGTTGTCTAGACAGAACTCGAGATGCTCTAGTCTGACCACTTCTTCATGATGAGTTCAGGGACTTGGCTCATCGGTCACGAAAGTTGGAAAGTCGAGGAACTTGTGTCCAACTAGCTATTTGGGCAAAGCTCGAGATGCCCTGGCCCGACCACTTATTCGTTGGGGAGTTTAGGGACTCGACTTATCATTCATAAAGTTCGGCAAGTCAAGAGATTTGTGTCTGACTGGCCATTTAGGTAGAGCTCGGGTTGCTCTGGTCCAACCACTTATTCGTGGCGAGTCTAAGGACTTGACTTATTGATCACAAAGTTTGGCAAGTTGAGGGACTTGTGTCCAACTGTAAATTTGGGAGCTCGGGATGTCTAGCCCTACCACTTCTTTGTGGCGAGTCTAGGAGCTCGACTTATCATTCACGAAAGTTAGCAAGTCGAGGGACTTATGTTTGACTGGTCCTCTGGGCAGAGCTCGAGATGCTCTGGCCCAACCACTTCTCTGTGGCGAGTCAGGGGATTTGGCTTATCGGTCACAAAGATTGGCAAGTCTAGAAACTTGTGTTCGACTGGCCATTTGGACATAACTCGGGATGCTCTGGCCCAACAGCTTCTTAGTGGTGAGTCAAGGGACTCGGCTTATCAGTCACGAAGTTCAGCAAGTCGAAGGACTTGTGCACGACTTGCCATTTGGGCAGAGCTCGAGATGCTCTGGCCCGACCACTTTTTCGTGGTGAGTCAAGGGACTCGGCTTATTAGTCATGAAGGTCAGCAAGTCGAGAGACTTGTGTCCAACTGGCCATTTGCGCAAAGCTCGAGATGCTCTGGCCCGATTACTTCTTCGTGGCAAATCTAGGGATTCGGCTTATTAGTTACGAAGTTCAGCAAGTTGAGAGACTTGAGTTTGACTGGCCATTTGGGCAAAGCTCGAGATACTCTAGCCCGACCACTTCTTGGTGGCAAGTCTAGGGACTCAGCTTCTTGGCTTCCAACTCTGACAGAGACGAGTCTAAGTGAACGTTCATACTTCTTCATTCATAAAACACGTTTGATAAATTCATAGGTAAGTTTATGATTTCTAGGCAAAATATTTATGTAGGTGCTCAGAGTTCCACTTGTAGGGGAGTTCGCGACCCTTATCGTCCTTGAGGTGGTAAAAGACGGGCCTACCACTGGTCATTACCACGTACGACCCCTCCCACCGTGGCCTTAACTTTCCCTTTTCCTGGGTGGTCACCCCAGTTTGCTTTAGCACTAGGTCTCTTACTTTACAGGAGTGTGGTCTTACCTATTTATTGAAGTATTGCTCTACCTTTCTCTTGTTCGTTGTTGTTTGCACTACAACTTCTTGCCGTCTTTCTTCCAGAAGGTCCAGGTTTTCCTTTAATCTCTCGTCGTTGAGGTCCAAGTCGAAGTGTTGGACTTGTTAAGTGGACATTCCTATTTCCACTGGGATCATTGTCTCGCTTCCGTAGGTGAGGGTGAAAGGTGTCTCTCCCGTGGAATATTGACAGTCGTTCGATAGTTCTATAACACCCCTGAGAGATCTTCTGCCCATCTTCCTTTATGATCTTTTAACCCTTTATGATCTATAGGATATATCACACCAAAGGTCGTATTTTGCAGCCCAAGCAACTTCTCGATATGTCGATTCGTTCCTATGAATATGGGGTAATGAGGTCTCGGAGTGGTGAGGAACACTTCCAATGCCTAAGTTAGTTTGGATTTTCAATCTATGATTTAAGGGTTCAAATGACAGTGCTTAGAGAGTTTTTTCTTTGCGATGGAGTTATATATACTTGATAGGGGTGATCTTCTGCCAAGCCAATCATGGTGATGTCGCTCCGTACTCAGGTCGTGTCCTCTTCCAACCTTCTGCCACGCAACGGGTCGTCCATGCCTAATCGTGGCAACTGCTGACAATCCAGGGTTCACGTCGCGCCGTGTCCACCTCCAACATTCATTAAATGCGGCAGGTCTCAACCCAGCGCACCCACCTTCTAAGTTTGTCTAGTCGTTGGTGTCTACGGACTAGGATTTTTCTTGATCCTGTGTATATGGATTGTCGGCTAGTAGAAATGTCAGGCCTTCTGACTTAGGGGTTCACGTCCCACATGTGTATACTACTTTGCTACTTCTTTTTAGGCCGACCTCGCCCTTCTTGGCCTGGCCCATCATATCCTTTCATATCATTTTCTATTGTCGGGCTACTCTTAGACCTATCGATGCCTCGTGAGTTGGGCTCGGGTGGTCCCAACATTAGATATTTTCCTTATTTTTAATTTTTTAAAAAAAAGATATTTGATAATAGTCCTCTTAAAAAATCTCCAAATTAGTCAACGTTTTGTACGAGAAAATTGAATTCAAGGAGGTTCCGAATTCAATTTTGAGCTCAAGTACTCATCCCGAATATAAGCCCTTCTCATCAATTCATTCATTGAACCTTCATGAGCTCCGGCCCCTCCAGGCTCCTACCTCAACCTTTTTTTGGTGGCTATATTAATTGCATCCATGAGCGGGCAGCTGAGATCTTTTTTAGAAAAAACATATATATATAAATACACTCACGATATTTTACATAATAATTTTAAAAAAGTACTTTATTAAAATAGCTTATAAAAATCACGAAATGTGCTGTGTCATTACTCTTTTCAGCGCAGCAGTAGCGACCTTTTCTAGGCTGCATGATCTGCCACTCGTTCGGCATCCCTCGTTTTGCGTACAAAATGCTCCCGAAAAGGACGTCGGCAATGCAGGGGTAGTTTGGGTACTGTCGAATTAAAAAAAAAAGAAAAACAAGAAAGAAAAGTGCGTAATATTGGAGATGCTCAGAGGGTGAATGCGAAACAGACAAAGTCACGAAGGATGCGCTGACTGCCGAGAGGAAAAACCACAAAAACAGGCGGATTTATCAAGGAGTAGACCAGTCGTAGGATATAGGTTTGCTGAACATAAATAGAAACTAGTACGTGAACCACTCCACGCTGGCCCACTGATTGCTTGAGAGTTTACATGTTAACAGTACGTGTACCATGTAAAAGAGTTTGCATTTTCTTTTGTTTTTTGTTTTTTCTGGGAATGATACTAACGTGGAACGCTTGAAGCTGCAGAATCATCTCCCTCTGTTTAGGCTCCGTTTGGCTATTGAATTCGGTTCACTTAAGTTTAATTTAATTTTAAGTTAAATGTAATATTTAAATATTTAACTCTTAAATTATTAAATTTATTTTAATTTAAAACCTTTTTATACGTAGAATTTATAATTTTTTTCAATTTCTCATAAAAAGTATTAAACTCATCTTAATATCTAAATATATTTTAAATTCAGTTTAGATAGATCTCACATAACTCCTTTCATTACTCAACTTATTAATATTCATAAATAACTCAACTCAACTAAATTCAGCTCAACATCCAAACGTAGACTTAATTTTCTTTTGTTATGTCAGCTTGAGGGAGCCATATGTGTCACCGCTTCATACATTTCCGCAATCAATGATATAATTTAATTTAAAAAATAAATTTTAAATTTTATTATTTAAGTTAAGTAAATAATGTACTCTGCATATCTGATTTAATAATAGAATAATTTTATATATAAATATATAATATTATTTTATAAAAAAATTCTATAAAAATAAAATTATAAACTGATAAAATTTGATATAATACGTTAAATTGTAACATTATTTTTATTCTAAACTTATAAATATGGACCCTGTTACTATTTTGCCGGCATGTTTCTAGTACAAATTATACTTTTTGATTTTTTTTCTTATTTTTAAATATCTTTAAATCTATATTTTTTAAAAATACATAAATATACTAATAATCAATTTTTTTAACCATTAAACAAAATAAATAAATGCATAAACGGTCAAAAAAAAAAAAAAACTACGAGACGCACTATCATTTTCCTATAAATATACGTTACATATAAAGTCACGTACAGTTGTATTTGTCATTTCTGATCATAATATCTCGTAATCATATGAGTTTGGACGGTAATTTTAAACCTTACTTTGCAAGCGCACATGCGCAGTCCCTCACCATATATATTTCTCTACTGAAAGAAAATTTGGTGAGCAAACCAAGCCCCTCGCTATGAGATCTGAAGTCTTGGTACTACTATTTATTTTATTTTGTATAATAATTAAAAAAAATTATAATAATAAGATGAAAATTTTTTAAAATTTTGAATTTTAAACTGTATTTATATGTTGAATTGAATTGAATTAAGATAATAAAATATTATTTTTTAATATTATTATTATTTAAAATTTTTAAAAATTAAATTATTTATTATATTTTATATTAAAATTTAAAAAAATTATAATAATGAGTTGTGATTGGTTTACGTCGGAAGCGTAGCTGATCTTGAAAGTAAAGCAGGTTACGTGCAAATCTTTTCAAACACAACGGAAAGTCAAAGCACGTGCAAGCTGCGGCTACATAATCAGTTCGCTAGAGTTTATTTCCGGTGTAAACAACATCTTACCTACAGATCTAAGTCCACAATATTGATTGGATACTCAAACATGAAGTCTCCTTTGGTTACACAGATCAGATGAGACGCAATGAGATATTTTAAAAAGTAGTAAAATTTTTTAGTTAAGATGAGATGAAATGATTTGTAAAAAAATATATGTTTAGATAGTGAAATGAGATGAGATAGTTTTAATTTTTTAGAGATTTGATAAAATGGTAGGTCCAACTAATTATTGAAATGTATTTTTTATTATTGTGTGGAAAATATTATAAATATATTAGAAATAATTAATATCTATTATTAATTTATAAACTCGTAAATATTTTGACTTTTCTAAAATATATTTTTTGTAGTTGGCCGTAATTATTCTAATATTTTCAAATATGAATGCATTTCTTTATTAAACGAAATTATTCTAATTATGACATATGTATTATACTATATTTTATGAAATTTGAAATATGTTTTTTTAATTATATATTAACATAAAATAAAAAATTATAATAGATAATTGTATATATTAAAAATGTGGTACTTATTTTTTTTTTCCAATTTATTAGTTTCAAATTTTCAAATAAAACCCTGAACTGCAGCCACCTTCAATACTTCCAAAAATATCAATAGCATTGTTAATTTTTATTATTCGAATTATGACATTGATTATTCTATATATTAGGAAAAGCGAAATGTTTTTATTGTAATTATACATAACAATAAAATTGATTATTGTAATATATAATTATATTTATTAAAAATCTCCTGCTGTTGAAAGGGCACAATATAGGCGTTATTGTAGTGTTACTGTTTGGTTATCGTTTCTATTTCATATGGTCATCCAAATCTGGCCAAAAAAATATTTTTTCATATAAATCTATTTTTTTTAAAAATCGCAAGAGATTTATAAACACTAACGCCTGGTTTAGATAATGAAAATTTCTCATCTTATCTCATTCTATCTTATCTTATTTCAATATTTAAACACTATAACTATAAACATTTTTCAATCTCAAATATTCAACTTGTTCATCTAATAATTACTAATCTTTATAATTTTTTTAAATTTTCAAACAAAACACTAAAAATAATTCAATATTTTCAAATACCAAACAAAAATAATATCAAAAAATAATATCATAATAATATTTTAATTTTATAATATTTTTATTTAACTTTATTTTTATTACTTTTCTAAAATCTTGTAAAATATTTTAATGCAAATTATTTCTAACTTATGTATTTTAATTTAAATATTTTATTATTATTTATAAAATATCTCAATTTATCTTATTTTAATTCACTGCAAAATCAATCTTAAAACTATAAATATCATTTACCATATTTATACGCTGGTATTTACAGCCGAGGGCCCGAGCATACCGTGGTTTATGGCGGGGGCTTTAGTGAGCATGGCTGTATAGGATTCAACCCAAAAGGTCGAAGCCAAGCCGAGACAAACCAGCTCAGCTCCAGACAACTTTTGCAGCACTATGACGTCAGCATGTCGCCACGAGGTGACGCGATGACATCTACGGGGACTATGTTCGAGTGACGCACAGGTGACACAAAAATCAGATGCACTCCATCTCTTCCACTCTCACCTTTAGCCCGTGTGTTATACGATTCAAGCATTTTAGTTTTTGTCCATATTCGATCCAGACGTGAAAAACAAACAGATATATCGGAATGCGCTTTTTATCGATCACTATTTATTTTAACATTCTATATTTATAATTTTTTATATTAAATATTTAAATATTTTTTTACAAATATGGGATATAAGATAGTAATAATAATTGATAAAAAAATTCTATAATAAATTGTTGAATGTTACAGTAATTATTATTAATATTAAATTTTTTATCCAATATTAAATCTTTTTTAGCAAGTTTTATATATAGTATTAAATAAATAAAATAAATAATAATATTAAGTACAAGTTTCAAATAGATAAATTTTATATATAAAAAAAATCTCACTAATAAAAAATAATATTTTTTATACTTTTTAAAAGTGGGTCTAATTTTTTATAAATGCTAAACTCGTGTGTTTAGAACTCGTAAAAATCATTTATCTAAAAGAAAAACAAAAAAGAGTACTGAGAAGAAATAAATACTCTTTACCCTTTTGGGAGTCTTATAAAGCAAGACAAGAGGTTATGATGGTTATATATGACGGTTGGTGTGGCGGCATTTTATTGTTATGGAGTGATTATTAGGGAGCTCTACTTTATTTTTATTTCTTTTTATTTCTAGCCCTCCCAATTCTCCAGTGAAGAAAGACACTCTTATATTAAAATGCCAGGTCAAGGTTTGAAACTCCATTGCATTGTGTATAATATTTGTGAAAAAATCTATTCAACCTTTACTATTTATATCACACTCCACACTTCATTTTTTTTTTTTAAATTTTTTTCATCAAATATATTTTTATATGAATAGTGAATAAAAAATTATAAATAGTTTAAAAAAAATAAATTCAAAAAAAAATTTAAAAAAAATATTAAAAAATATAGAGTGTAAAGTGTGGAGATGATGAATAGTAAAATCCAATATTTGTTGCAAAACTGTATCAAATATGAAAATCTTGGTACATGTTGGAATCGTGGAAAAACAAATATATAGATAAAGTTTACAGTAATTATAATTTATATTGATAATATAATCTCCAATATTTTAGAGTTAAAAACTCTAAAAAGTTTCTTAAAAACTTGTGTCCCGTTATAATATCTTAAAATAAATATGAATAATAGTAAAATGATTTGAGTTAAAATATTTTTATTAGATTTTAAAAAATTAGAGAAAAGTATAATAAAAATATTATAAAATTTAAAAATTGTTTGAATATAAATTCTTAATATAATTTTTGTTTTAAAATTTGAGAAAATTTTATTGCTTTTTATGTTTTGTTTGAGAGATTGAAAAAATTGTAATGATTAAGTAAAAAAATTAAATATTTAAAATTGAAAAATATTTTGTATTTGAGTGATATTAAATAATGAAATATTTGAAAATATTTGAAAACATTTAAATTTCCAAACTAATGGTGGGTGAGATGAGAATTCTTGATCTCATATCAAAGTTTAAAATATTATGTTTTATTATTATTATTTTTCTAAAATTTGAAAAAGTTGAATTAGAATTTAAAAAATTAAATTATTTATTATATTTTATATGAGGATTTGAAAAAGGTGTAATGATGAGTTGGGATAAAATTAAAATTTTGTATTTCATCTCACCTCCAAACCTGCCTGTTTATTATATTTTATATGAAAAATTTAAATTGTTTATTACAATCCTTTGCCAGCTCTATTCATTATTATTTTCACAAATATACTACTTTTTTTTATAAAGTTATAAATGATTTATTTAACTTGAAAGGTATATGCTTAGAGCAATCTTACCGTTCTAGTATGTGCAAGTATCGTATATTTTATTTGAAAATAAATGGAATACATCTTTTAAAAAATTTATTTTTTTATATTTACTCATTTATTTTTTTAAAAAAAAATGCAAAACTTAGTAATTATAAGATTGCACATATCATTTATCACATTACATAATATTATGAGTGAGAAACAAGAATTTTATCCTGTGGCACTAGGAAATAGAAATTAGTATTCAATTTTCCATCCAAGAAAATGATAATATGACTCATAAATATGCTTATCAAAAGTATCTATTCATATATATATATATTTTTTATCTTTTAAATTTTTTTAAAGGTTAAAAAAATAACTATTAATAAATTTTATAAGTAAAGACAAAAAATTTATATTTGATTTGGAAGTTTTTTGAAACATAAAATTTTCATTTCATTATTATAATTTTTTTAAGTTTTTATATAAAATATAATAAATAATTTAATTTTTTTAAATCTCAATTTAATTTTTTTAAAATTTAAAATAATAATAATATTAAAAAATAATATTTTATTTATTTTTAACTTTTATCTCAAATTAAAAATTCTCCCCTAATTAGAAAAGGTTATACTAATGTACATATTTGGAATGCATTTGTATATACTGTATATTCTAGGATTGTCCTTCTATTTACTGTATCAGTAGGAGGTACTAGCGCTGTCAGCTTTTTCTCCAATCTTGTTAAATTTTCTCCGATAGTTATCTTCTTCCCAAAGTCACTAAAGGCACACCATTTTTCTTTCCTTTTTCCGGAGAAAGCCTCTCTTTTTTGCTGAGATCGATCTCTTCCTTCACAAATGGTCACCTGACAACTTTCATGCAAATTATCTGTATATTATCCAGTTGAGCTTCGAGAGCTAGCTGTTTTATCTCTCTTCTTACCTTCTAGCTGGAAACATGGATAATTACCTTCCAACCAGTGTGCACCAAAGAAAAGCAACCAAAAAAACGAAAACCAAAAAGAGCTCTAAGCCTATCAAGGTGGTTTATATATCCAACCCCATGAAAGTCAAGGCGGACAGTGCCTCGCAATTCAGGGCCTTGGTCCAAGAGCTCACTGGCCAGGACTCTGAATTACCGGACCCCACTAAGTTTCCCGGCACGGATGACGATGTCGGCAGTCAATATCAGATGGTTCAGGTTCCAGATCCGGTGATGAAGGTCGGCGATGATGATTATTCGCCGGAGGTGCCGGTACTACTGGACCGGGGTCTTGAAGATCAGCCGACACAGTTCGAGCCGTTCGATGATGTTTTCACGCCCCAGATGATGGATAGTCTGTCGGGGTTGTTGCCCACGAGTCATGTGTTGTATGAATCTCCTCAAGTTGATGATGTGCTCAGGAGGCTGGATGCAGTGTGAATTGATCAGTAAGCACCCTAAGGCCTACGACCATGTTCTTATTTACATGTGATGTATGCATTTCCTGCATATATTATTTTTGATTGTATGCACTTGAACGTGTTTGCCTCTTTGTATTTAACTTTGTTTGGGGAAAATCTGATAATCTAGGGCTGCAACTCTTGGCCACTAATTGCTTTTTACGTACGGCCGTGTGCTTTGAATAACCTGAATTTCTGTGTTAAAAACTCGTGTGTTGTGGGGGGGGGGGGGGGGGGGCGGTGGAGGGGTTGGGTAAAGTGCCAGAGGCAACATGGGACCCGATCGACCCAGGTTCTTTACATGACTCGCCAAGACAAGTACAAACCATGGAGTCATGAGAGCAGTAGTTCTTGCTGAGAAAACCTAGCCATGAATCCAACACTGGTCTTTGGGTTTGATCTAAAACAGCAGAGTTTGTTGAGAGGTGTTACGTACGTACGTACGTACGTGCAAATTGTGGTTAGAAAAGGAGGGCAAAAGTTGTGGTTCGTATTGATTTTCCCAGCAGCTGGGCCTACTCCTAAGCAGAAGAAGATATTATAAGTATGGATATATTTACGACCAAAATGGAACGTACGGCAGAACTTTTCATTCCATATATCGGCCAACAATGATTCATTGAGATGGAAATATCGCAAAATAATAATAATAATAATAGATAAATCCTCGAATATTCCTCCTTGCACCCATTAACCACACGCAAATTAAAAATAAAAAACAAAACAAAATTAATTAACGTATACTTGTTTTGGATGTATTGTGAGGATGAGGAAAATGGATTCATGTTCATGTACTTGTGCATGCTTTTAGGGAAGGAAAATTATAATGTTTTATATATATATATATATATATATATAGGTTATGTGATGTCAATACCAAATGGGGTACTATTGAAACATAGGGTTTTAGGGCCTGCATGTCTCTGATGGAACTCACGTTTGTAACTTTCAGCTTCCGCCTTCCTGGAGGGCGGACTATATACGATGATTGTACTTTAGGCTTCATTTTCTTACATGTGTATATATGTGTGTATATAAATTGGGACTTGTTAGATCTTTCTTCTCTGAAGAAGAGATAGAAACATATATATATATATATATATATATATATATATATATATATATATACATATAATCACATTCGGATTTGGGAAAGGTTTTCTTTGGAGTAGGGGTTAGGTTCATTCGGATGGTGTTTGATCTGCTGCATGCAGGCTAGGTAGGTTGTTTAAATAGTTATGCCATACACCTAGAAAAAAAACTCCCTTAAAATTTGGCCAAAATTTACTGTGGTTTTGGCTGGATTTGTCGCGGCAAGCATCCAAGGAGAAATGGAACCACAGGAGTACTAGAGAATTAATGTAGACAATAATATAATTTAGCATCTACAGGACCTGATTAGAGAAGGCCGCCTAAATATAGAATCTGATTGTGAAACAGTCACTTGTCTTAAAAACTCAAGGTTAACTTAAGTGAAGGCCACGTAGATTTAAAAAACTGATTGTGAATATAGAATCTGATAGTGAAACAGTCGCTTGTCTAAAAAACTTAGGTTAACTTAAGTGAAGACCACGTAGATTTATAGGCTCTCCAATATTCGGTAGAATATTATTTTTTAATATTTTATGATTTAAAAAAATTAAATTGTTTATTATATTTTGTATGATAATTTAAAAAAATTGTAATGATAAGATGAGATGAGATGAGTTGAGAATGTTTTTATATCTAAACGGGGCCTTAATTATTTATATTCTTAATATTGCTCCTCGTTAGGGGTGTAACAAATATTTATATTCTTAATACTGCTCCTCATTAGGGGTGTAAGAAACAACCAAATAATTGGTTGAACCGAACTGGACCGGACCGAGTCAGTGAGTTTGGTCCGATTTGTAACCGGTTCGGTGCGGTACCGGTTCTTAAAAAAGAAAATCAATCTTAAACCAGTGTGGTACCAATTTTCAAATTTTCATATTTTGAAAATTGATTTAAATCGAACCGAACCGGTACATATGTATTTTTAATTTTTTTTAATTATACTATTGTTATATATATTATATGCTACATTTCTAATTAATATAACATGAAATTTTAATCTTATTATTCAAGTCTTTTAATTTTATAACATAAAATTAATATACTAGTATAATTAGACACTAATTATACTATTTTAATCTTATTATTCAAATTTATTAATCTTACTATAATTGAACATTAAAGAATTAGTAATTGTTAATAATTAATACTAAATTCTCACAATTAGTTTAGTATTAAAAAATTTATAATATTAAACATATATAGTGTCACACGTGTAAATGGTAAATCGGAAAATCAGATTGGTTTAGATTGAAACTGAAAAAATTGAAGATTCTGATTTTGGTGATGAATCAGTCGTATCGATTCTTAAATTTCTAAAACTAGTATATATCGGTTTGGTTTCAAAATTTCTCCAAAATCTGACCGAACCGGACCGATTACACCCTTACTCCTTGCTTGTGAACCAAATACTTAGAATATTTAATTATTGGGATAGAGTGTAGAGCTAGAATTTGAATTCAGGATTTCTTGTTTTAATATCATGCAAAATTATTAGTTATTTCAAAAGTTTAAATTTTTAGGATAAATGAACATTTTAAAGTAAAAACTTTAATATATATGTACAAAAAATAATTCGGATTTGCTTATCTATTTATGTATAAAGTAAAAAAAGTTTGATGAAATTCAAGTGTGAACGAAACTATGACAAAGATTGAGGTTCAGTTTGGATATATAAATCTTTTTATCTCATCTCATGTCATTTTATTATTATAATTTTTTTAAATTTTCATATAAAAACCTTCTTATTTTATCTCATCTCATCATTATAATTTTTTTAAAATTTCATATAAAAATATAATAAATAATTCAATCTTTTCAAATATTAAAATAAAAATAATACTAAAAAATATATTTTTTAAAATAAAATATTATTTTCGAGTAATACTAGATATAAGTTTAAAATAAATAAATCATATATAAGTTTATTATAAAAAAATAGATCACACTCAAAGAATAATTTTTTTTACTTTTTTAAACTGAGATACACTTTTTCATAAAAGTCATGAGATAGTTTTACTGTACAAACCAAGCTTAAAGCGATGGTATCAAGATATTTTTGCCTCGTCGTCGTGGAGTGGAGAGTACCTAAGTGGATCTTCCTTTGGGATTACGTAGATATCCATATCCTATATCTTGTCGCGTAATGATAACAATAACTTTACGCTGCCACATACGCGAGTATTTATGCCAAATTTTATTGCCCTTTTCCTTGTCGCATTATTTGGAATCTTGGATACATTTTTTTCTAACTCGTGGGCAGGACATCTGGACAGGAAGGTTGGACTGCAAATTACTTGCAAGACTTCGGGGATCGATGCCAGCCATTGGGTATCCCTTTTCCCTAATCTTCTTTTACGTGGCCATCAATGATTGTGCAGAACTTTGGTTTAGAGATGAGACAAGCCATCCATGTTTTTTTTCTTGTCTTTGTCTGTCTAAATTATTAGGAAAACATGCGCATAAAGAGCTCAGAGATGATCAGTTTCTTAAATTCTTGTACCTTACGAAACTTTTGGGTGTGGCATGAATATGCAACCCAATAAAAATGGCTTAATTAAGACTCCTTAATTTTATGGTGGCAAGAATGTGGACCAAGATGCCAAGTTAAAGAAAAGGGTAAAAAAAAGGGTAAACTTTCAAGCAATGGATCAGATCGATCTTTGGTTAATTAATTTGGCATTTGAGTGTAATATATCCAAGTCCTTAAATATTGCAAGATGCATAAATGAAAGAAAGTGACATTGATGGTTCAACTTCTTCCAAGAACAAGTTTAGATGAGTCATTAAGAAGCCAACCTATTTTCGAGGTCTGTTTGATCTAGAATAAGTGCGTTTCATGTGATTGGCTAATTTGTGAATCTAGAAATAATCGAGTATTTATGAATCCTAGGCCAATTCCTGAACCTAGTTTGTGCTTATCTCTATAATTGCAAATATCATTTATCTTTTAACAATGATCTCTATAGGCAAATCAGGTTAAGATTTGTTTTGCATCTATTTTCTTGTTCCCTGTTGTGTTGGATTATAGTCCTAAGGGGTATAGAGTTAGCTTCGAACTCCGAACATTTGCTCTACTCTGATACCAAATTAAATTAACCAATTCATTTGTTCCAAAAGCATAGAAATAAGCAAACTTAATTCTTAGAATCATATCCCAACAATCACGCATGCGTACAAACAGATGATGATTTTCACATCCAAAAAGGTCTAATTCCTTTCACAATCTGTCACCTGTGGGTTGAATATTAGCTGCGATGAAAAATAGCATACTTATAACTGGACCAGTACCCACCAGAAGTGTTGAGATCTTCAACCAGTTGAATGTTTCAAGGGCTCTTCATAATGTCTGAAAATGAAGAATATGTCCCAAGAATTGCACAAATGACGCCCAATACAGCTATTGTGGAACTTGAAATCATCTGGTCAGGTAAGGGAAGAAAAATAGTGTCAACAAAGTATGACAAACCAATACACTTACAGAAAACGACATGAACATACAGAGGAAAACTTGTGAGCATAAAAGCTCTGGCTTTTCTGGAAGAGGGAAAGAACAAAAAGAAACCCAAATCAAACATTCTTTATACATTCATCCCTCCGAAATTTCAGTTCTTAACTGTTGTAAGAACTAATCTAGTGTGTAAAAAAAAAAAAAAAAAATAAGAAGAAAGAAAGAAAAAGAAATAGTTAACTTTCCCTTCAGTTTTCCATCCAACTTAATTACTCCTTACTCGTTTGAGGATTACTTATTACTCTTTTAGTCATTCAGCCCCAAGATCCAGTACAACGGAATTCTTTCTTTTGGTTTATAGCAGAATCTTCAGAGGAATAACCAGTGGCTTTCAATTTAGATCCACCATGAGTCAGTAGTCATAGTCCCAAATTCTCTCTCTCTCTCTCTCTCTCTCTCTCTAAATTTTCCACTTTTCCAGATTACATCATGTTATAAGAGGAGAGATTTTCATGTATCATTTTGGGTTCTTCTACTTAAAGTGAATGGTGCTATTCATTTTGTTTTCAAGAATCGGTGGCATTTGCCATAAACAAAGCCAACATGTTACCTCGGCAGGTTCCATAGTAGCAGTTATCTAATGTGTAGGATGAAATTACCATCATCCCACCAGATCTACAAATATTTTTCTTTATGATGTGGACAAAAATATGGGGGTAAAACTCTGCTCACCTGTGCCCTTGAAGCTTTCTGCCCAACGATTTTTAGAAAGCATAAAGCGGGCATTATAATTGCCTGGATCAGAACATCATCCACCACATAAAACATATCAGTCGTATGTCAAGTTGGTGTAAATCAGCATTAGGAAACTTGAATGTTCTTTTATACCATGTTCCACCCAAAACTCTCTATTTAATGAAGTAATTGAAACATGCAGAATGTTATTGATTCAGTGTCTGGAATTCATTTTCATGCAATTAACATTTGTGGAATACAGCAATGTATTTATTGAACTACATTGCAGTCTTACCACAAGTATACTAAGGAAAGAACCGATTAAAGCCATCACAAGACCTGCAGCCAAACCAAAATGATTACAGTCATCTAGTTAGCTCAATCAACACCGGAAGTTGGTGAAGCTGGTCAAGAATGATAATGGATAAAAAGTAGCACATATTTCCCCCAAGTCCATAGGTAACTGAAAATAATTATAAGAAACATCTTCAGAAAGTAGTCCTTGAAATAAACTGATCTCATTCAGGATAGAAAACTAAAAGTTGTGACGGCAGCAAAGTGACATTAGTTCATCAGATCAAACACCAGGCAACCCCTAACTGACCTGATTTGGGATTTGAATTAAATGCAAGCTTGCCCTTTAGCCAGTTTTACAAATGCTAATCTTGTTGCACTAGGTTCGAACACCATATTAGAAGTACATATCAGATATAATCACATATGTTATATAGTTATATCATTAGGGCCTCTATGTAAATATATAATTATATCCAGAGGTTCTCTAAACTTGATCTAACAAAAATGCTTCATGGCATTGAGCAATAGACTTGGCTCCAACCTCAATTGACTTCCCTTCAACCTCATACAATTAAATAAAACTACAATTATTTAGACAAGGAAATGAACAATTTTGGGAAAAGCAAATAACATGTAATTTACAAAAAAGACACGTTTTCTGTCCAGAAGGGTATAACTTTGCTGATACTATTTCGATACATTTTGTTTAATAAATATAAGATGAAATTGAAAAATTTGAAGTATTTACTTCAAGTCAAGTTCCAAGAAATTACCAAAAAACGGAAGAAGAAAAGCCACACAAACTGAAGAAATGACAAGTGCTGTTCTTAGAAGAATGAAACAGCACACATTACTTGAAACTCTGACTGGAAGCAGCTCCTCGATACTCCTTGCCAAAGGGTTCATCAATAGAGCATATTTGTTGATTGTTAAGGGATCAGAGTTATTAAAAAAGAAAAAGAAAAAAGACAAATGATAAAGAAATACACGTAATTTGATTTCAATCAAAGAATAACATCTGTGAAAAGGATATTTAGTGATTGGGTTAATAACCTGACAGAAAGGAAGAAATGGTAACTTAGAAACCACAAATGTACACAGACCCAAGCTCACGGATAAAATCCCATTTCAAAGAGAACTTCCAATCTCATACTTACAGTTGTCCAAATTGCAACTTTGGAAACAAATGCGTTTGGAGGCATATTCAAAGTTATCTGGGACAATGTTTGCTGACCAAACATGAGGTATCCCATGACAGCGACACCCCCATATATAAAGACACACAAAAGGAAACTGCACAGGAAGGAAAAAAAAATTAAGGCACGAGTGATAGAAAGGCAAGTAAAATTTGCACCCGTTAGGAATCACAAAATTTCACCAAATTACGAGTGCCTTGCTAAATTTCGTCTTGTCAGCCATTGATTGGTAGATATTTGGAAACACAGAATGCCCGGAATAGCAAAATCCATACACACCAATGACAAATGGAATGCCACTCCAGTTCACTACTTGAGCAGATTTATTGAACCCAAAACCATCTATTGTACCAAGGAAAAATACACACAGGGCTATCAAAACTGTTGCAAGGACCCCACCAGCTACAAAATAGATAACAAAAATTTGGTTATATCCACAATTTCATGAACCCTATGGTGGCCTGAAAGAACAAGTTTGCAACACCTGAAAGGTATGAGATCAAACGGAGATCCCTCAACCAAACAGTTGGCAGAACAATCAGGGCAATTAGAATCCCAAACAAATGCATAGAGTCCAGATGAACACCAGCCCAATCCACTGAAGTCCCAGGGAATAGTTTGGTAAGATTATCTCCTTCCAAAATAATAAATTCTACACAATAGGACTGCACATATGGAAAAGAAATCTTATTATTCTGACAAACAACTAAGGATATACAGTTCAAGCAATCAGGATCTGAGTGTTACTTACATATAACTCACTGTACAAAAGAATCTGCACCAGGATCCATAAATACAGTAACATCAGAGATCGTGAATACAGAACAACTGAGAAGTAATATACATAAAAATAATATGTTGCAGTCTATTTCATCTCCCAAGATTACCAATTTAAATGTTCAAAAGAAAATAGAGATCAACCATAGAATGCAGAATAAATTTAAACTAGTCAGATTATCATGTCTGGAAGTAGAAAATAAACCGACCAAACATGACCAAGTCTTAATCTGAAAAGGAATACTAGATTGATAAGCAAACATTTGACATCATTACTATAAAGAACAAGCCTGAGCAACTTATAAACAAGATATTGAGTGTTCATTTAAGTTACAAGTAACTCACAGATATGAAAAGACGTCCAAATTGTCCAAAGGCAGCTTCTCCCAAGTCTGGGTAGGTTATGATACCTTCTTTGCTCTCAAAACAGCATCTCATGAGGGAGGCAGTGTAACAACATACAACTGCAAAAAGAACTAGCACTACTAAACTTGCCCAGCCACCTTCTTTCACTGTGTAAGGTGTAGAAAGAAGCCCAACTCCAGCCAACACATTAATTCCTACCTCAAAATGATTTCGTTATGAAATTTTCAAAGAAAGTGAACACATAAAAGTTCAAATCAAAGAGCATAACAGATGACAGAAGCCTTGTTCTTAAGATTCTCAATAAGGTGGGCTATTACTCAATGTTGAAGCATTTTTTCCCTTGTATGAGAAACATAAGTAGATAAAGCAGTGCGGAAGTTTGTCACAAATTAGACATTCTATTCCATCAATGAATATTATTTACCGACACTTTGTCACAACAGGAAGCTCATATGTGAGTTAGAATTGTAACAGAGCACCAGAACAAAAAGGCTTACCATTGAACACAGTCTGAGTTAGGCTACAGCCATGACCAATAGGTAACTCCCCAGTAAGCTGCTTATTCAATGAGGCTTTCTCTGATAATGATGACTGAGCTCTTGAGATCTTATCAAAGTCTTCCTTCTGATGAGTTCTTTCATAATCAGACAGTAAAGGAGACTTTCCATCCAGGTCTGAATTACTTTTAGTACGATCATCAAAGCTTGAATACATAGCACTTGAACCAAGTCCAAGTAAACCAAAACTCGGTGATGCTGTGATGGTATAAGAATCGGTAGTTGCTCTGCCAGAAAATGACAAAAGAAACCGAGATAAAAAGTTTAAGTACTTGAATGTATTCAGTCTATATATAATGACTTGAATTTCACTCCCTTCCAAGTAATTCCTTTTCCAGGTATGTCTTTACAACATTGTATTCAGATGCTAAAGCCAACCTATTAAAGAAGACCTCTCTAGGTGTTTCGTGCTAGTTTTTGTATTGTAGAATTATATAAAAGTACCTGAGAGAACAGCTCTAATATTTTGCATGCAAACGAGAAAGTAGAAGAGAAAAACCATTTTTTCTCATGTTCCTTGATGAAAGAAAAAACTAAAAACCAAAAAAAAAATAAAAATGGAGAGAGACGAAAACAAAAGCAAATTGCCATTCTCTTGAAGATATGGCTTTTCAACTTGCTGGATCTGTGAATCAAATTCTTTATAGATGCACTCAGATGCATACAAAAGGGTGTCTTTATGTGTCTTGTTGATTTAATCACTAGAATGCAGGACATACTAACGTTACTAAATTAGCAAAGTTCTCATTCTTCTTTGCTAATTAGTGAAGTATGTCTTTCGGATTGAATTGACTTTTAGCTAGATGACCTCAAAAGTTCAATATCCCCAAGTGTTAAATAAAAGTGCTCATAAACAAAAGAAAATGAAAAATAGCACTTGTTATTGAAAATGCCAAAGCTAAAAAGGGCTAAGGGGATGCTTGGAGCCTTGGGGAATTAGATGAGATGAGAAATCTGTGAATAGTAGTGAAATGGTTTGTGAATAGTAGTGAACTAGTTTGAGTTAAGATGTTTTATTTGATTTTGGGAAATGAGAGAAAAAGATGAATAAAAATACTATAAAGTTAAAATATTATTAGGATATTATTTTTGTTTTGGGGTTTGAACAAGTTGAACTGTTTTTTGTATTTTGTTTGGAAGTTTGGGAAAGTTGTAATAATTAGGTAATGATTAGATAAAAAAATTGACGATTTGAAATTGAAAAGTGTGTTTTAGTGATGGTTGGGAAGGAAATTATGAGGAATATTGAGATGAGATGAGATATAAAACGTTTCCCAAACAACCCCTAAGTCTTAGCAGCATGTACATTATGAAGACACTAAATGGGGATAGAAGCTTTCAGATTTTTTTTAAAATGCTCATCAAGCGACTTGACAGTGACCTCTCAAGCTGGCACATGCAAATTGATTTAACATAATCATCATGTCCTAAGCCAAATCATGCAACGTGGTTATATGAAATTGATTACGGCCAATATCCTCCCACACACTTCAAGGGGTAGCAGAGTAACTATCGAGTACAATTCGGACGCACATTTGTCTGCAAAACTTCAGTATGAGATGAAACCTGCTCATTTACATTTGATCTGAACAAAAACGACAAACCATTTGACACCATAAACTATAGATATTGGGTTTTTAAGGTAAAGATGAAGATTTTTACAAGTTTGGAAGAATAATGACCACTATTACAGCTCAAGCAGACTAACTAGACAACGTTTAACTCATTCGAAATTCCTTATTACCAACCAATTATAAAGTGCGGAAAGTAACGAATTCCGGGTAAAAATTTTGAGGTTTAAATGATAGTGACCTTGCACGTAGCATGCAAGGCTTATCTCATGCATTTGTCGCACGGAGCGTAAACCCACCAAACAGGGGCAACATGAAACGGGGAAAAATAAACTATTCATACAGTTTGGTTCAGTGGAAAATATATTTTCCTGTATTCTCTAAACCAAGTTAAGTCTGAGAAATCTTAAATGATTAAATAAAATGGTCTATGAAACAACATGTTCCAAGAATAATAGAAAAAGAAGCAATCTTTCCAGATCAATCTGAAAAGCCTTGAGACAGAATTATTATGTTCCAAGAAAATACTTTATAGGATTGTTCAAAAACAAAAGAGGAAGAAACGAACACCTACCGGTAGCTCTGTGGCCATTGCTGAGAAGCGAAAGCATCATATGATGAAACCTGAAGATGAACACCTTCCTCACTATTTTCAATATCACTACTGCTACTACCACTTCCACCATAAATCTTGTTCACTTCAATACCTTCATGATCATCATCATTCTCGTCCAAGAAGAAGAACTCAGCCTCTGTCTCCTTATCCTTATCTCCAGCCATTTGTATTTGGGTCTCTGGCAAGAGAAACAAACCCAAGGACGTGTGTGGGGATTGAAGATGGGAAGGTATGCGGTGCTTAGTTCTTGATGTTTGAGTTTTTCAAAAGATAGTCTTACGTTAAGGTGTCTAGATCATCTGATCCAGATGGGTGGACGTGAAAGTGGACATATGTAGAAGAATCTAGCGGGTTTTCGAAGGAGGTGATTAACTTGAGAGTTTCTGGTGTTTAGATACATGATCGAGGAGTAATTACATTCTGTGCGTCCTCAATTTATATATGTTAGGGCTAAATCGAGTAGTGATAATATATTATTTATTATTATTTATTTATTTTTATTATTATCCACAAAATACTTAAAAGTATTTTACTAATCAAACACAATTTTAATACGTCATTCTTATTAATGAAAAGAATCGAAAAAAAATTTGTAATTATTTTTTAAATATCACGTAAATATAAATTTTTTTAATTTTTAATTTAATTTAATTTAATACTTACTTAATCATCACATGAATTTTAAAAAAAGTTTCAAAATTTCAAAATAAAAATCAATACAAATATTTTCAAACTTTTAAATAAAAATAATATTTAAATATATTTTTAATTTTATAATATTTTTATTCAACTTTCTTATATTTTTTCAAAATATAATAAAAATCTTAATTTAAACTATTTTATTGTTATTTATATTATTTTAAGATACTTCAAATGTCTAATCATACGCATCTTGAGACAGTACAAAGCATTTTCCTTACAAAGCATTTTCCGTATAATATTCGTAATTTGTATTTTTTAAGCCAATGAGATTTCATGATTGAATATCCTTATAAGATTATATTTAATTATCCATGCAGTTTCTTATGGATAATTTGGTCTTGATCGCATTTAAAGGCCAGTGAATATATATATATATATATATATATATATATATATGTGTGTATACATATACAACCCGCTTTTAAGTTATGGACTCTAATTAATTTATGTATTTTTTGTGTCGTATACGTTAAATTCTTTCGGGCTCTGTCTCTTGTCGAGAAAGGCACCCGATCGTAACTGATCTGGAGAGAAGCATGTGTTATTCAGTGTACAAATTACGTAAGGACAGAAAATACGTGTATCACTGGCTGTAGAAAAAGAGAATACATATTATTAAAGATAATTAAATATACCATGTCAGCTTATAAATTTATTTTTATTAAATTTTTTATAATTGCTATTAAAGTAGATTCTATAATGTTTATTACCGTAAAAAATTCACATGAATATCGATAAATAATATAGAGTTGATTTCATATATATATATATATTTGATCACTTTAATACCTAAATAAATCTATTGATCCTCCAAGGAGGGATTGTTGATTGATACAGGATTTACTGGCATTGGAGAAGTGATCCAGGCATCACTTCTGCCATTGTCTTCGTTCTCGTGAAACTGAACAGCATAGAAAATTATTTTTGGAAGTAACCCCACTGATCTCTGGTCTGTATTTGCTGTGTGTCCATTCAGTTATCCATAGGAACGTTATGATCGGAGTGAGCACTAATTTAAAACAAAACATGATAACTTTTCTGGGTCTGGTTTCCTTATCCAAATTTAGCAATCTAAGCTCCCCCATTTTTGTAAGGGATTGAACCCAAAAAACAGAAAACATCGCCTAGCCTTTTGCCCTTCTCTCCAACTGTCATGGTTTTCAGAGGTTGTAGGAGATGAACGAGTCTCTGTCTCTCTGAATCCGAAAGACAGATCGAACAGGAGAAAATTGTGCTTCTCTGACCAATAAGAGAATCTTTCGTGGGTTTCTGATTTAAGTTTCATCACAAAGAGACATGAAGAAGTAGGAACATGTAAATCTAGTTTTGAACAAGTTCAATCCGACACACGCTTAAGAACAAAATAATAATAATATTAATAATTCAATTCGACACAGCTAATTAATGGCTTGCAGGGCTTGATCTTGCCCACTTCACTAGTGACAAGTGTCCAGATCTAGACATTTCATTGTACGAATACTATGTACACCTGTCATGATAATGGCATTACCACAACCAAGACCAAAATTTTAAACCACCATGACCGTTTGTTCTGGTTCAGAAAGAAAAGGAGCTCTTTGGTTCAATCGCTCTTTTCGCTTCCTTCACAAAAACAAACAAAGAAATATTGATCAGAAAGAGATGACATTGACAGATTCAACATTCTCCGATCCTTCCCTATCAATTCATCGTTGCACGATTCTATTTTCATCTGGGTCTTCATGATTTCCTCCAAATAAGTACCATCTAATCCAATTTCGTACAAGTTTCCATCAATATATCGCTTTGTAAATAGTACGGCAATGTGAAGAAACACAGAATTTAGAGGAAGGAAGAAAAGCATTGCATAATGAGCAAAGAAAGCGGTGTTCTAAAGGCATGGGAGGCCACGCTGCGCAAGACACAGGCTGCAAAAAAACGCGCCAACAGCTTCTTCAGCACGACGTCGGTAGCTCATGCAGAAGATGAAGGCGACAGCGACAGTGATGAAAACGACAACAATGGGAGTCCCGGCACGGGCGAAATATACCAATCAGAGAGGGTTCTCCCCAACGGTGACTACTATACAGGCCAATGGTCCGACAACTTTCCTCACGGACAGGGAAAATACCTTTGGACGGACGGGTGCATGTACGTGGGAGAGTGGTTTAGAGCCAAAACCATGGGGAAAGGAAGGTTTAGTTGGCCTTCCGGGGCCACGTACGAGGGCGAGTTCAAGAGCGGATATATGGATGGGATCGGCACGTATACAGGCTCTAACGGGGATACGTACAAGGGACAATGGATCATGAATTTGAAGCATGGCCATGGCGTAAAGAGCTATGCCAATGGAGATTGGTACGAAGGAGAATGGAGGAGAGGGTTACAAGAAGGAACAGGGAGATATCAATGGAAGAATGGGCAGCATTACATTGGAGAATGGAAGAACGGAGAGATTCGTGGAAAGGGTACGTTTTTTTGGACAAATGGGAACAGGTATGATGGGTATTGGGAAGATGGTCTGCCTAAAGGGAATGGAACTTTCAACTGGCCAGATGGGGGTTTTTACGTGGGGAACTGGAGCAAGGATCCGAGTGAGCAAAATGGGACGTATTATCCACCAGGATCATCCCCAGAAGCTAATCTTGAATGGGATCCTCAAGATGTGTACAATGTTGATTTGAGTGACTGCAAGATTTGTCCAGGAGAGAAGGTTTCGATTCTGCCATCGCAAAAGAAGCTTGCATTGTGGAGATCATCCAAGTCCGGGGATGGTGCTAAGCCTAGGAGAATGTCAGTTGATAATGATAGGGTAAGCGTTGGCGTGGAGAGGCCATTGGACAGAACTCAAGCGTGGGAATTAAGTGATGAATCCAGTGATAATATTCCTCAACGTAGGAATTCATTGGCGAGCAGAGATTTTGAGGATGATTTGGTGGGTCTGCATATCGATGATGCAAATCAAAGGGGGAGTACCTCTAGTGGTTTACCAATGAAAGTACCTCGGAGAGCAAAGAGACAAGGAGAGACAATATGCAAGGGGCACAAGAACTATGAGCTGATGCTAAATTTGCAGTTGGGAATCAGGTATTATACATTAAGACATATTTTATAGATATATATATATATATATATATATATATATATATATATATATATATACATTCTCGTCTTACTCGCATCTTACTATATTGTTGTGATACTAACCATCAATTCTTATTTAAAAAAATAAGATTTATTTTGATGATTGATGGACAATTCTACTTGAGTACAACATGATCATGAAAGTGGACTAAGAATGTAACATATTACTGAATAGGCTTTTGTCACCTTTTCATGTGGCACACTTCATTTCAACCATTTTGATTTATGTCGTGCCATTTTTATTGGTTTTATAGAACCACAGATGGTCTTTCATGGCCTTTCTTAATTGGTTTCTTGGGCTCATTCAGAACGTCTTCTTTATGGAGAGGCTAGCACTTAGGAATTGGCTCTGTTTGATTATCAAAATTTAGTATGAACTTAATGCATTGCCTACAAAATTGTGGCATATATTTTTTTTCCCTTTTGTTACTTTCAATTTTACAGGTAAAAACTTAAAAGTTTTCCCTTTCCTGACTTTCACACATAGTTTATGAATATGAGTAGTACTGCATGGTGTTTTTTTACTCATAATGGAATTGATTGAACAGGCATTCTGTTGGAAGACCTGCTCCAACTCATGCATCCCTTGATTTGAAGGCTTCAGCTTTTGACCCCAAGGAAAAAGTATGGACGAGATTTCCTCCTGAAGGATCCAAGTACACTCCACCACATCAGTCCTGTGAATTTAAATGGAAGGACTACTGCCCATTAGTGTTCAGGTGAACCCTTGAAACTTTAAATTTGTTTCTGCTGTTGGTTTTTTCTTGTGCACTTGTGCATTTAATATTTCAATACCCTTTGTCACAATTTCTGCTGATTGCAAACTTTGACCATATTATATCATTTTTCGTTTTCAGGACCTTAAGGAAGTTGTTCAAGGTAGATCCAGCTGATTACATGATATCGATCTGCGGCAATGATGCTCTTAGGGAACTCTCCTCTCCTGGTAAAAGTGGAAGTTTCTTTTACTTGACCAACGATGATCGCTACATGATAAAGACTATAAAAAAGGCAGAAGTAAAAGTGAGTTTAATTACATGGTTATGCGCCACATATTTCGTTTAAAATACTGATTTCTAATTATAATCCATTGATTAATTTCATGCCACAGGTTCTTATAAGGATGCTTTCAGCCTATTATAACCATGTTCGAGTCTTTGAAAACACTCTCGTGACCAAATTCTATGGACTGCACTGTGTAAAGTTAACTGGGCCTACCCAGAAGAAGGTAGAACTGCTAGTACTGGTTCTATACAAAATCTGTGCAAGAAAATTGTATCAAAGTAACAAGGCCATTATTTATTACCTTCTCTTTTAATATTAAGGAATCTAACAACTATCAGACTATATATCACTTTAAGAAGTTCATCAATCTGTAAGTCTTCTTGGTTTAATTACACATACAGTAAGGAAAAGTACTTTCAAGTAATGTGGTTGATGATCATATAGGTACGGTTCATCATAATGGGGAATCTCATGTGTACTGAATATAGCATCCATAGACGCTTTGACTTGAAGGGATCTTCCCTTGGCCGCACAACAGATAAGTCTGAGACAGAGATTGATGAAACCACTATCCTTAAAGACCTTGATCTAAACTTTATATTCCGACTGCAGAAGTCATGGTTTCAAGAGTTTTGCAGGTGAATATGGTTTAATTTCCTTCAGTATATACTTGCTTTGTTCAACTCCCATCATGCCAAACAAGTACCATTGCGGCCACCACGTGGAGCTCTATTTTCATTTTCTTAATTTTGCCTTTCTAAATGTACCTAATTTGTTTTTGCAGGCAAATTGATAGGGACTGCGAGTTTCTCGAGCAGGAGAGAATTATGGACTACAGTCTTTTGGTGGGTATTCACTTCAGAGAAACATCAGCTGCAGGTGACCTGATTCCTTCCGGAGCCCCCACTCCCTCTGGAGCGCGGACTCCTACAGGTCTCTGGACACCTTCCGGAGCCCGGACACCTTCCGGAGCACGGACTCCTACAGGAGCACGGACACCTACAGGAACACGGACACCTACAGGTCCTTTTTCACTCTTTCCGAAGATTACTTGGACTAGATTCTTAATCTCGTATCTATTTTTTTCACTTAAAACAATGGACTGTTATCTTTCTTACAGGTGATTCTCTGAGTGAAGGACTTCCTCGTCTTTCAAGAGCAGACACGGATCAGCTTCTTCTAGACCCATCCAGGTGAAAATTCTATCTTATAATCCAAATATGTAAAATAGTATCGATGTAAAAATATATTCCTATATGTCCTTGGTTTGCTTTCAATAAGAAAACATTCAGGTCTAATACCTGTAGTAAGAGGATGACAGAAAGAGTTAGAAAGGCATTCTTCCTGGGAAAGGAAACACCTCATGAAGAACAAGAATCAAAGAAAGACTAGTCATAAGGGAGAATGAGATGGCCGCCTTGATGCTCCTCCTAATTGGTGGGTTTACTTGTACACCTCAGATAAAAAGTTCCATGCCTGCGGCTTGCGCTCCCTGGCTAAAAATTGGATTCATTGCATAGTAAGTTGAAACTGATCAGGATAAAACGCGCGCCGTGTGGTTTTGGAACATGAGTGTATTGACTTAACCTGGATTCCCCAGAGACCAGCATTTAACGTTGAGTTTCAGTAGTTCAGGGCATATGGAATGACAATCAGCATATGAAGGATATGCATTTTTTTGTATATGAACAATGAATATGATGATCAGGTTACAACTAACAGACATCCTAAGAGCTAGCACTACATCGTTATCATTCGAACAGAAACTAGAGAGAGAGACTGTTCTGATATAATGGTGTGTCGATATTGCAGGTGGGCCAGTATTAAACTTGGTTTGAACATGCCTGCAAGGGTGGAAAAAACTGTGAGACGAACTGATCATTATGAATTCCAGATCAGTGGAGAACCAACCGGGGAGTATTATGAAGTTATTATGTTTTTCGGAATAATTGACATTCTTCAAGACTACGACATCAGCAAGAAGATTGAACATGCATACAAGTCCATCCAATACGACCCTACCTCTATTTCTGCTGTTGATCCAAGGCAATATTCAAGGCGCTTTCGAGAATTCATATTTAACATATTTGCAGAAGACAGTACTTGAAAGAAATCAAGTAGTACTTAGTGCTTGCATTTTGGGCCATCATACATATATACCCCAAGATCGAAGTCTGCGTTTCACATCACTAATCTTCAAGTATCTTGGACGTTGCAGCCGCGTCTTCTCCCAGCTGTATGACATTGGCCATGCATGTACTTTCACCATGTACGTGTATGGGCATCTGTGGCTTTCAGGGCTTAGTTCCACGCCTTCTAAATAGTTTTGTTTGCTTCTTTTGTACGTCCATTTTTTATATTCTTTCCTCCGCTTTATATTCATCGATATAAATATATATATATATATATATGATTTGGGAAATTTTAGAAATGCTATAAGCAGGAGCTTGAAGTGTATCCAATTGTAAACTGGATCAGAATTTATCATCTTCATCTGCAAATAAAAAGATCAATAAATTTTATTATTTATATCTTAAGCATGACACGTAACCAAAAAATAAGAAATTCATTGTATTTAAAAAAAAAATTATATTATCAAACCGATGTGTAAAGCACATTTAATAAAATACATGACATTATTTGATTTAAAAAATAAATTTTAAAAAATAAATTTTATAAATTACATATATAACTATTTAGAAAAATTTTACTCATCATCTCTATAATATATACCTGATTTTATTTTTAATATTGTTATTGTTTTCTCTTAATAGGTCATGTGTAGTGTAAGGATGATAAGTAGAAAGAACTCTATTATTTAAATAATGTAAATGCTACAATGCTACTATAATCTCCACACCACACATCAATATGTGATTTGTTATTTTTGTTCTTCTATTTAATTATACATATTTACACATCAATATGTATGTATTTAAATAAAATGATAAAAATAAAAAATCACATATTGATACGTGATATAAAAAATAATAAGTAGAATTTTTATGCAATAAATATGAAGATTTAGACTACGTTTGGATTATATTAAGCTGAGTTGAGTTTTTTATGAATAATAATGAGTTGAGATGGTAGAGTGAATTTTGTAGGGCTCACCTAATATGAGTTTAAATGTATTTGAACGTTAAGATGAGTTTATACATATTTGTGTAAAGTTAAAAAATATTGTGAATTCTGCATATAAATATGTGTTGAATTGAGAAATATTATAAGTCTCACGTGTATAAGATATTGAGTTGAATGATGTTTAAAAATTTATGAATTGTATACTTAAATGCTAGATTATGCTGGCCTCGTTTGTTTTCAAAAAATATTTTATCTCATCTCATCTCAATTTCATTATTATAACTTTTTCAAATTATAATACAAAATAAAATAAATAATTCAAAATTTTCAAATTCTAATACAAAATAAAATAAACAATTCAACTTTTTAAAATTCATCTCATCTTATCTCTTCTAATCATTGCAATTTTTTTAAATTTTAATACAAAATAAAATAAATAATTCAACTTTTTTAAATTTTAAAATAAAAATAATATTAAAAAATAAATTCTAATAATACTTTATTTAATTTTTTAACTTTAATTTCAATTTATCTCTTTAATCTCATTTTAAAAAATAAACGACTCCTAAAGTGATTTCAAACACAGCTCTTTCATGTTCCAAACGTAGCCTATAATAACTCGAAAAAAGAAAAGAAAAGGAAGTCTTGTCTCCTGCGAGAAAGACGTCCCTTCCGGTGACTGACAAAAGCCCGTATAACACAGGTCAATGCGACGCAATTACCGAAACAGATTCAATCGTAAACCGGCAATTGCCAGTTATGCGGTGGGCCAGCACGACGCGCGTGCGTCCTTTCTCAGAGTCTGACAAAAAGGAGTGGTGGAGGAGACCAAATATGAATCTGATTGTGGCAGAGAGTTAGGTCAATGTTACAGTATGAGTACGTGGCGTGGGATTGCTGTGAGTGGCTATTTGGTGCAGCTTTTCAACGCTGGTCGTGACACATTTGATATAGAATCATCGTAGCAAAAGTCGTCTACGCTCCTTCTAATATATATTAACAAAAATAAATTAAAATAAACTATAAATACTTCACCTACCATACTATAAAACAAAAGCAATAAGGTATGAAAATATTTTAGTTTTTAATTTAAGGCTCTAATCAAGTTGCCTAGGTTGATGCCGACTTTTGGAATTCAACTCAAGTTAGGTTACACTCGATTTTCTGCAAGTATCAGATCTCATTGAGCTTTGAATGTTCAATTTTTACATTGAGATACGCTTTACTTGAATTTTATATCATTAAATTTATAAATTGATATAATTTGATGTTATATATTAGATTATAAAATTTATTTTATTATAATACAGATTTAAAAAATCATATAAAATCACGTCAGTTTTTAAATTTATATTTGTGATATGTTATAGTATTTCTCTATCAAATTAAACTATTTTATCCTTCAAAACTATCATTAGAATTCAAATAATATAATTATATCAAATTACTTACTTTTATTTTATGTTCAATTCAATATAAGTTCTATACGCAACATCTAGACTATCTGACCTCATATATCTCAAATCCATAACGCCCATCTTATTATATTCTCGTTGACATGTGAGCATTACGTGTTGGTATAGTCATGATTGGCATCAAATAATAGATTATGAAAAACGTTATCAAGTGCATTACAATGCTCTTATTATTGCTTATACACCAATTATGATTTAATTTTTGAAAAATGATTTGTACAAATTTTAAATAGATAAATTTTACATAATTTATTTATTTATTTTTTAAAGTAGACCCCGTTACAAAAAAAAAAAAAAAAAAAGAGGGCATACAAGATTTGAACACTTTAAATTTATACTTAATATTATTCTTAATTTGAATACAAGGACCATGGACGATGAATTTATATATATTTGTTATATTTTAAAAGAAAGCCCATCTAATGAAAATGGAGTGGTGATAAAAAAGAAATGATCTCCAAATGCATAAATCTTGTACAAGACCTTTATAAAAAGAATAAAATAAATCACATTACGAAAAAGTGTGAATTTTTTTTTTTTTTTTAATTGAGTTCACATTCTTATAAAAGATTTGAACATTTAGAACTTATATTTATGTAAAAATTCTACTTATCATTCTCATATATTATATATTATGTTTATTATTATTTTATTAAATATATGGTATATAAATAATAAGGAGAAGAATTTAATTAGTTTTTGAGAATAAATATATATATATATATATATTGTGTAAATTGTAAAATCATAAAACTAAGGGTGCGTTTGAATGTTGAAGTGAGTTGAGTTGAGTTGAGTTTAGATGATAAAATATTGTTAGAATATTATTTTTTAATATTATTATTATTTTGAGATTTGAAAAAGTTAAATTATTTATTATATTTTATGTTAAAATTTAAAAAAATTGTAATGATGAGTGAGAAGAGATGAGTTTATTTTAGGAACCAAACCCTAACAGTTGCAGAGTAAAATCGTGGACCGCGATACAGTTGGGAGAAGCTCTGAAACTGTGGCGTCGTCATCGTGGAATGTAAACATCAAACGCTAAAGAAAAAGAAAACGAAGAGAGGCTACGAGAGAGAGAGGTCGTAGCCGCCAGAGGCGTGTGTGAGACTGTGAGAGGCTGGCAGCTCCACTACTCTCTTTTATCTTCTCCCACATTCCCTTCTCCACACGACCACACCCTGATCCTCTCTCTCGCTCGTAATCTCCCTCTCACACATACCGACACACACACACTCCCTGTCTCTTTCTCTCTCTATGGCTCTGGGGTCAGTCTCTCCCATTTCTCAGCTCCTCCACTCCAATGGTCGCTCCGTCAGTCACCCTCCTCCGTTTCTGGCGGCGTCAAATGATGGACGCTTGTTCGTTGACTTCGTCGGATTGTATTGCAAACCGAAGCGGACGAGGCGGAAATTTGGAGCGTCTTCCGGAGCGAGGAGCTTCCCGCATTTTCTGGCGACGAGGTCTTCGGCGGTCAAAGCTGTTCTCGATCTTGGACTTAGCAACTCTGCCTTGCATGATGAACCGGATGCTTCTCCTGATTTGAGACCGAAGGTGCGCGTTTTAACGAGACTAGAGTACTTCTGAACTTTTGCTTAGATTGTTGTATGTATGATTCTTGCAAGTGATGCCTCGGAGAACGTGTTTGGGTTTCGTTTTCAGAGAAACTAAAAAAAAAAAAACGCTGAGATAACTTTCCGGTGATATGGAATCAATTACTCGACGAACTTTATTTGTTGTTGCGTCCACAAAACACGTCGTTTGGAAGTGAGTTTCGGAAAAAGCAGTTTCGCTTGGTTTTCATTAGAATCCAAAACTTATCTCGCAAACGGAACCAAACGCGCCCTCAAGAGTTTATTTATTTATCATGTTTTGTTTTGTCCACAGCAATCTCTCATGTAATAAAAAATGTTTTCGTCATCTCAATTTTCATAATCATCTCATCATATGATATTAAATAATAAATTTATAAATTAAATATAATAAATAATCTCAAATCATTTAATTCCAGGTAGAATGATAAAAAAATGATAAAAATTGGGATGATAAAAAGCCTTGCTCCTCCTCCAATAAAATAATTCACAATTTCATGCTGGATATAGTGTCCTTCGAGAGTTGAGATGCACTACGGTGCTGAGTACTGGATATGATTGTTTCTTGAGACCTACATATCGGTACTGTCTGGTTGGCATTTTGGAAGTTCTCTTGTTGCTTTCTTAGAATCTAAACTCAAGAGCGACAATATTTTTGCGTAGGATATATACAACTCAACTCTACTTATTAATTTGGATAAACTTTATGGATTCTTATAAAGTAGTTAGGGTCAGCGATGTGCATTCTGGGAGTACTTCATAGTAGTCTCTGCAGTCTTATCGTTGTAGCACTTTCGCTTTAGAGTTCTGCAGTCAGCCCTGAAAAGAAAGTTCTTCCTTTGATATCAATCAAACAGTGCCTTGAGAGTGTCAAAGTACTTTTATTGTTTTTGAGGTCCGACTTATTCTAGGTCTCAATGAAGCACTTCTATCAAAAAGTATATTATGTGTAATGATCCAAGGAAAATCCAAATCACATTTGGCATACATTCCAAAAAGATTAGTAGTGTTACAATTGGAGTCCTTAAAATTAATAAAAAGCTCAAGAGCTTCTCTATCTCAGAGAATATGGTATCCCGTTCACCACCCTCCTATACTCAATTTAGAGTATTACAATCCAATTCCAATACTATTTGTAATGATCCAAGAAAAAACCAAGTCACATATGGGCTTATGCTCTAAAAGGTCTTGTCAACATACTGGGGAAATGGCTTTGGAGATATCATTCGGAGGGGGATCATTATGGAAAGAAATTTTGACACTAGATATGGAGCTGCTTGGGGCAGTTGGTGTTCCAATTACGAAGTGCAAGGGGGGCATGGTGTGGGTTTATGGAAGTTTATAAGAAGGGGGTGGCCTTGTTTTGAAAAACACATTCAGTTTGTAGTCGGAGAGGGCAATCGAATTAGTTTTTGGCGGGATGTGTGGTGTGGTGAACATGCCTTGGAAATGGCTTTTCCGGCTCTCTACCGTATTGCAGCTAATAGGGAGGTTTTAGTGGCGGATATGCGGCTTTTTTCCCATGGCGCTCACTAGTGGAATGCACTTTTTAATAGGGACTTTCATGACTGGGAATTATCTAGTGTACTTTGAGAGTGATGGATTTGTTGGGTTGTTGGAGGAAAATGCAAGGCTGTCATCAAGCAGCCGTGTGGAAGATGATCCCATTGTGCATCATGTGGTGTATTTGGTCAGAACGGAATGCTCGTAGTGTTTGAAGACAAGGAATGCACAATGGCGAAGTTGAAGATTTTTCTTTCACACTTTATTGCTTTGGTTTTCCGCTATTGTACTAAATGGGGACAATGTTCATGGTTTCTTGTCTTTAATTTATCGCTCTTAGAATGTATTTAGGTGTTTTTCTGTATACTTCTTGTATACACAGGCTATGTTTACGTCATTCATATCAATAATATTTATCTCTTACTTATCAAAAGAAAAAGAAAAAGAAAAAGAAATGGCATATTTGAGAATCATTATGAACATCAAGAAATTTTCCCTTCTAGGCAATGTCTCATTCACCACCCTCCTATACTCGATTCTGATTTTGTAAGTTCGTTTTCAGAGCAGTGTGTTCTAGGAATTCCAACTTTATAAGTTCATGATAAGTCATTAGTAGGCCAACAAGGATAACGTACGTGCAGTCTGATGCCCTTAGTTAATTTTTATGCTAGTTTAACCATTGCAACAAAATGATGGTATTTTTCATATAGGTGCATAGATTATAAGCAAAATTTTATTAAAAAGGTACGTGTATCTTTCTTCCATGGCTGCTCCAAACAGTAAAACAGGACAATCCTAGAATTACATTATCTCTTTTCCTTATAATGGATAAAAGATGCCATAATCTTGATGTGCTAGGCAATCTATGCACATTTTGTGGTCAAACTTGGAAGTTGGCATTGAACTTTGCTTGGCTACAATATTTCATGTTCTTGTGAGATGAAATGCTGCATGCATGGGGTTCAATCTGTCTACACGATCTAGTTTTTTTTTATAAGTAACGTGATCTAGTTTTCTTGTTCTGCAGGTTGCAAACTTGGATGATATAATATCAGAAAGAGGAGCTTGTGGAGTTGGATTTATTGCCAATTTGGAAAACAAAGAATCTTATGAGATAATTAAGGATGCTCTTACAGCTCTTAGTTGTATGGAACATCGTGGGGGTTGTGGAGCAGATAATGACTCCGGTGACGGTTCAGGATTGATGACTTCAATTCCATGGGATCTATTTAACAACTGGGCAAACACACAAGGGATTGGTTCCTTTCATAAGTTGTATACTGGCGTTGGAATGGTTTTCCTCCCCAAAGATAACGACCTATTGGAAGAAGCCAAAAAAGGTGATTGTTTAAATAGTTTGGATCAAGTGTGCTTGACTTATTTCTTTTTGTCTTCTGATACAAGCATTTGAAGCTCGTAGTGTTTCAGAATATTCCTCAATTACCATGATATTATTGTCTGTTAATATAAACAATTGTGCCAGGGAAAAAATGGATTTATGTTCTTATCCTTTAGAATGGTAAATGCTCAATTCATACATGTAATATGTTAATTAATGGTTAATCCTAATTGCTTCTGTAGTTATTGTAAATACTTTTAGACAAGAGGGTCTCGAGGTGCTTGGATGGAGGCCTGTTCCTGTGAATACATCTATAGTTGGTTACTATGCAAAAGAAACCATGCCCAACATACAACAGGTGTTTGTTAAAGTTGTCAAAGAAGACAATGTGGACAACATTGAACGGGAACTGTACATCTGCCGAAAGTTGATCGAAAGAGCAGCGGGCTCAGAAATTTGGGGAAATGAGCTTTATTTCTGTTCTTTGTCCAATCAGACGATAGTTTACAAGGGAATGCTTCGCTCAGAAGTTCTTGGGTTATTTTATTCTGACCTTCAAAATGACCTTTATAAATCCCCTTTTGCCATTTATCATCGGAGGTACAGCACAAACACTAGTCCCAGATGGCCCCTTGCACAACCTATGAGATTACTTGGACACAACGGAGAAATAAATACCATACAGGTTAATATTTGTATAGCCTTGGGAGTTGTCTGTAATACTATGCTGCAGCTGCTTACATGAGTTAGAATTAAAGTTTCTTTGTTTTGACACTGAACTTTTGTTCAGGGTAACTTGAACTGGATGCAATCTCGAGAATCCTCGTTGAAGTCACCTGTATGGCATGGGCGTGAAAATGAGATTTGTCCATATGGTAACTCAATGGCATCAGACTCTGCAAATCTTGATAGTGCAGCAGAAGTATGAGCTTCACATGTATCATTGTTTTAATAATGTCATAGGAGCCCTTGTTGATGGTGACTCATTTGAATTGAATAATTGAAAATTACAAAATATGAGAAATCGAATTTTCTTTCAGAAGATATTTTCTCTTGGTGGAGTTTATTTCTAAAAACTTGAAGTTTGTAACTTATAATAGGCTGTCATCTTAGCAAGTAAGCACATCTATTAAAAAAAAAAAAAATTCTATTTGTAAATCTTTATAAAAATATGATATTCCCCCTTCCTCCCTAAAAAAAACCAGAGCTGCTTTTAATTTTGAAATATTTCTATTATTATATGCTGATTTGCCAGCTCCTTATTTGTGCCTGAAAGAGTGTGTTTTTAATGATGATCCATGTTGAAGTCAATCTTCGATCAAAACACGTTTTTCATGATCGTTTGGTACATTCATAAGCTGCTGGAGGATTTTCTCCTGTCATATTCTCTTCTTTGAAACATTAACTTTTATGGCTTATGGCCTACTTCTTTACTTATCAGCATTTATCATTGATAGAACTTACATGATTTATATAATTGATTTATTCTTTTGACATTCTTGTATCTCTATTAGGTTTGACTAGTTTTTTTCTTGGCCTGATACTAATTCTTTCTTTATACTCTGTCCAGTTCTTGATGAGGAGTGGACGTACTCCTGAGGAGGCTCTAATGATTCTTGTCCCAGAGGCATACAAGAATCATCCAACTCTTATGATCAAATATCCTGAGGTATTTGTGCTGACAATCTACACTCCCTCTAGGTTTGAACACATGTTCACAAAAAAATCCTTTTATACTGCATTATCTATTTCCTTCCACTTTATACGATGACATTATGTCCTGATTACGACCGATCATTTGGTGGTTTTCAAATTTGTTCTATGTTTTCCCCCCATGCCAAATTAACTGAGCAAAGTATAAAAGTTATTTTTGCCTGCTGGGTCAACTATCCTGGTCCTTTTTTTCACTATCTAGCTCTATTTTAGGTCTTATTTTCTGCAGGATCCTTGGCCGCTACATCTCCCACTACTCAATCAGCATGCTCTTTCTCGTCTCCCTCTTCAATTTACTTCTTACAACTTAAATCAAATAACTTGAATCTAGTCTCTAAGATTTTTGACCGATTTGTTTACTCAATTACCACTTCGTTTAATCTCTTTGGGTTCTCCCTCTTCAATATACTCAAACTTTTATGTTTCCTTAGGTGGTTGATTTTTATGACTACTACAAGGGTCAGATGGAAGCATGGGATGGACCTGCTTTACTACTATTCAGGTAACACTTCCAAAACCAATTTAAAGGACCTGCAGTTCTCTTGTTGGTGACTCTTATGGTTCATGGTTCTGGACAATGTTCACGTCATAAAATCCACTAACTAACTCTTCTATAACTGAGGTGAAACATTAACTGATTCATACTTTGAGTCAATATACTTGCCAGAAAGACATTGTGCAATCAAGACTAGAAGCTTTCATGAATACCACCAAATTGAGGCATGATCCATCTTGGCAATTCAGCTATTTGCTCTTTATATGTGTGTGTGTGTGTGTGTAAGGAACATAATCTTTATTAAAAAAGTACAAAAGGCACAACCCGAGTGCATAGGAAGTATACAAGAGAGACACCTATCTAGAAAAAGAAAAAATACAACTCGGCTATTTGCTCTTGTAACTGCTCTGTGATTATTAACTTTTCTGTCCTAATTCTTGAAAAAAATGATGACTTATCATTTTATTTGCATTCTCTTTGACATTCTTAGTTAGCTATTTTTTAAACTTGCTATTTTTGCTGATTATTGCTATTCTAATTCATGGAACAGTGATGGAAAAACAGTTGGCGCATGTCTTGATCGTAATGGACTTCGCCCGGCTAGGTATTGGCGGACATCAGATAATGTTGTCTATGTGGCATCTGAGGTGTGTTCTGCATATTTCACCGATTTATTTTTTACTATTTGGATGGATGGCTGGCCCGGACACCCATGGTTATCAAAAAAAAAATATTTGGATGGATGGAGAAGAAATCCAGCTGTTCTTTGGATTCTTGTGTTTAGGCTTGACTTGGGTCTGGGAGAAATTAAAAAACCGGGCTTCTCTGTTATAAGTAAAATTATCTTTATGATCAATATATTTTCAAAGGGTTGGGATAATTGGAACGTAGCCCTGGCTTATATTTTGACACTGGGGATCAGCCTTTAGTTTGGCTTTTAGAATTCCTTGGCTTCGTAGACAATAATTTACTAAGATTTGGCTCTTTGCTGGGTCATCTGTTATCTTAGGCCATCAAGGGGTTGCCTTATAAATTACATTGTTTTTCAGTCAAACAACAACTCACATTGTTCCTTGTTGCTTTACTGTTGATGAGAATATATCTCAACTTGTCTGAAAAAAGGTTAATATATGTCTTGAAATATTAATCTTTCCTTTCTTTTCTTATTTAGGTTGGTGTCCTACCAATGGATGAGTCAAAAATTATAATGAAAGGCCGTCTGGGTCCAGGGATGATGATTACTGTTGATTTAACCAGTGGCCAGGTTTGTACACAATTGCATTTTGGTTTTGCTCAGTGTCTTTCCAAGATTTTTAGTATTGGATTTATTTATAATGGCTGCCTATTGAGCATCGAATGCAGCTGGTCAATTACCAAATGATCAAGTTTGAGGAATTTTTAAGTTTTTAAATCCGCCTAGTGCAGCTATCAGAGATTACTTACATAAACACTCCCGATATTTTTTGTTACCATTCATTTGAACTTTTTTTAAGTAATTTATTTTTGAGAACTTCTGGATGGTTCCCTTAACGGGTCATCTTCTTCCATAGAAAATGTCAGCATATTCTGTATTGTTACCTGCTTGGATCCTATTTGGTTATTCATTTTGTTCATATTTATGTGTGGCTTTGTGAGTTTCTTTCACAATTCATGTCAATTTAGAAAAGTTGGTAACTCAAATCTGGTCCCTATCAAAAGATTTCTAACCATTAAAACAGTTTCAGAATTATTGGGTTGAGCAAGAATTTCTTTTAGTTCCTGTGCTATAAGAGGTTATAGTTTAGTAAAAAAGAATGAACAATTATGTGAACTGTGAGTAATCAAAATTGTTAAGGTTTCAGTCTGTATACTATATGTGGTTTGGGTAAACTGTGAAGTCAATTAAGAGTTGATTTTTCAGTTTGTACTGGAGGAAAGGGTCTCATTCTTCAAATAGTTGAGCGGATTAGAGGTCTTAGATCAGTGTTTTTAGGGAAGGTCAGCATGGGGTGGCTCTTGAGCACATTGGAGGATCTTTGTAAGGTGGAAGAAAAGCTTGTAAAATTATCCTTAGTTGGGAACAGGGTCTTTCTTTACCAACGTTTCTCCAACAAGCATGGGGGGTTTTTGGCTCTGGAGGAATCCAAAACTTTGCCGATAGGGGAGCAAATGTGGAATATGAAGCTGAGATCATACACTATGTTGGTGAATTGCCAAAGCGGCCTGTAAGGAATGATAGTGGAGTCTTTTTGACCATAGCTGTCGTCAGTGTGCTCTATTGTTTAGAGGAGGAGGAGGTCAGGTGTTAAATGCAGTTGGATTTAAGACGAGGAAGCATGGGTTTTCAGCCCAAGTCACACACCACGTGTAGTAGCCCAAAGGAGATGGTCAGGTCTTTCTTCCGACCCAACCAGCATTGACCCTGAAGATCCATGCTTATGGGTCCTGTAACAATCGAACCACACACGAGTTGTTTAAAAAACATCCAAGGCTCATAATTATGGTCCAAATTCAGTTTGGGTGTTAGCCTTTAAATGGAGGGGTTCCCATCATGCATAAGGTGGCCCAAAATGGGCTCAAACACGGGTGGGAACAAAAAAAGAGCTATTCAAGGCCCATAATCCAAACTCAGTCCATACAACCCAAAGCACCACTATTTTATGCATGTGTGATTTCCTTATATATCCCAAGATGGGTGCTATCTCTTGTATGCTTCCTGTTTCTTTGGATCTTGTCCCCTTGTGCTTTTAATAAGATCTCAGTTACTTATATAAAACTTATTTTAGTCATTAAAAGAAGACATTCATACTGAAACATTATGAAACAGAGCTTTCTTTATTTGTGATTTCCATACCATCTGCCTAGAGGTGTGACATTTGAATTGTACTTTTCTGATTAATGGATCAATCAGCCTTTGGCTTCTTTAGCTACTCACGAGGCTCGAGATAAGGGGACCCTGTATCTCCCATATTGTTCATAGTTATCATGGAGCCCCGTGTAGAATAATGGTGGCTGCTGTTGCTAGAAGACTCCTATCAAGATTCTTGACGAGCCTTGGAAGTTTTGAAGTGTTGCTTGTGTTGCATCTCCTTTTGTGCTTTTAATAACATTGTTTTCCTTCTGAAAAAAACTGCATAAAAAAAAGTGTTTGTACCGACCTTCACTTGCATGCTACTTTTGGTGCCTGTTCACATCTTGAGTACTTCATGACCTCTGGTCATGAGAAGATGCGGGCTAATAGTATTTCTCATTTTAATTGCTGTGCCAATTGTTGGCACCTTTTTCCTAAAGGCTGAACCAGATTTCAGTGATCTGTGCTTTAAAGGCTTACCATACATCTTAAACATTTTCAATTTCAGGTTTATGAGAATACAGAGGTGAAAAAGCGAGTAGCCTTGTCTAATCCATATGGAAAGTGGGTCAAGGAAAACTTGCAATCCTTGAAGCCTGTGAAATTCCTATCAGCAACAGGAAGGGATAATGATGCAATACTAAGGCACCAACAGTGAGTGTTCTATTTAATTAATTGTTTGGAGATGCCCCTGATATTACAGCATTGTTGTGCAATAGATGTTGGTATGCTAATTTCTTAAATGCTGTTAGACATGTATTTCTCTGCTGAAGCATTGTGTGCAGTAGATGCTGGGCATGTTTTGTTCTTAACTGTTATTAGGCACATACTGCTCTGCAGATAAGATATCTGATATCTAGCCAAAGCTCTCATTGCTGATCAATGTGTCTCAAAGGACTGCATCTTGGTTCTGATCATAAAAATAGTGTTGTGATTATGAATTCTTTTTCATTCTTCCTTTGAATGAAAGAAATCATCCTGGTTTCCAAAACTGTGGACCAAATAAATACATTGAGGAACAAATTTATTAAAGCAACTTGATGCGTGCAAAAAATGGTAAGCTTGCAATAAAATCTCCCAGCCTTCAGCTTTGATCACATGCCTTTTTTATCTAGGTTTGGAACTGCTCTGGTATCATGTTGTTTGCAAACTCTCTGTGCAGTTGTCGTAGTTTCCTGCTTTCTAGTGTGTAGTAGGTATTTCCTTTGTATACTTCCTGTATACTTGGGCTGTGCCTATTCTTGGTAATAAAATTCTTATTAATTATAAAAAAAAACTCTGCAATGATTTCTGCCTGGAAAATATCTCCTGCAATAATGTGTGAGTACTTATATTAATAAATTAAGAAAAGAGGCTTAGTGACGAAGATTAACTTTATTTCTTAAGAAACATTTTCTCTGTATTGATTAACCTGTGTTTTGGATGAAGTTGTTTAAACATGTTGCTCACTATTCTGTGAGGTGATGGTGATATGAAGAGGAGGGAATGAATTTTTTGCCAACTTCCATACTGGAACTTGATGTCATTGTGTTACCCACGAATATATGCATACGTGTGTGTCTGTGCACTTCTAATACTTTAGTACATTGATTAACCTGTGATGTGGGTACTTATCAAAAAAAAGATTAACATGTGATGTGGGTGAAAATCTATGAATGTAGGTTACACAATGATCTGTGCACCCAAACTTGTCTTTGTTTACTTCTAGTATGTTTGAGTGTTATAAAGTAGTTGATTAAATTGCATTTAGGACACGAGATGGATGGATTTTTCATGAAAGTATCTTTTTTTTGTTGTATATATCTAGATTGATTGGTGATGATTGTCACCATCTTGATTGGCGCTTAGTTATTTTTTATTTGATGGGACCAGGGCTTTTGGTTACTCGAGTGAAGATGTTCAAATGGTTATTGAAACTATGGCTGCACAAGGGAAGGAGCCTACATTTTGCATGGGTGATGACATTCCATTGGCAATATTATCCCAGAAGCCACACATGCTTTATGATTATTTTAAGCAACGGTTTGCACAGGTTTGCTATTATTTATCTCAAACTCTGGATGAACTTGTACGTTATTATATGAGTTTACTTTTCTGTGGATAGATGGGTGTGAGGGAGGGCAGGACAGAGGCCTGGTATCCCCATGTTGGATCTGGAAAGAGGAGACATTCTTTGCTAGTTTTTTTTTTTTAAAGTTTTTTAAATCCTTTTCCCACGGCATAAAATGTTGTATTCTTTGAGTTGTAATCCACTTTAATTGTCTTGGTGGTGCACTTGAGAGTGAGTTTGAAACTTCGTTTCGCTTCGGGTATGCTCTTGTTGAATTTAGGCTATCTAACAGGATATTTTACCTTTAACAGATCTTGGCTCCAATTTCTCTTTAAGCAGTTTGAGTTTATACGATTCAAACTAAGTGAATCAAAATATCATCTTTTTTGGATAATTGTGTAGAACTTAAAGATTTGGCCTGCCTTATTTCTTCTTTAGTAACAGTGCAGTGTGCTCTTATTCCTGTGCCTGCTTGTGCTTTGCTTGCCACCACTCTAGAGTATGAGCGCAGGAATGTGTACATATAATAATGTTCAACCTGTTTGAGGGCATTTGACTTGGAATGATCATAGAGCCCAGCATTTGAATGATTTGGGATTGACATTGTTGTCAACTGGATTGAATACCTCATTTCTGAGGATTTCTTTTCATTATAAAGGCACTGCCGTGCACATTACAAGGCTAGAATCAAGCCATTTACAGCAATAGAATCTGTCTAAATAAGAAAACTATGACTAATTACAAGATCTGTCTAAATAAGGAAACTATGACTAATTACAAGGTCTGTACAGCTATAAATGCATGCCATATATGTACACCTAAAGAAGGGAAGTTGTATGCTGTCTGGCCAGCTCATATCCCGCTGACATCCCCCCTCAAATTGATGCTGGTTGGTCAAAAAGCATCAATTTGCCCACCAGAAACTGATGACGTTGTCGTGTCATGGCCTGTGTAAACACATCAGCTATCTGGTGGTCAGTGGAAATATGAGGGAGAGAAATAATATGAGTGTCCAAGGCTTCCCGAATGGAGTGACAATTCACCTTAACGTGTTTTGTATGTTTATGAAAAAGGGGATTGGTAGCAATCTGAATGGCATTAGTATTGTTAGCATGGAGAGGAGTAGGGTCTGACTGACCACAACCATCTCAGCTAGGAGCCCACGAAGCCATTGAATCTTAGAACAAGCAGCCGACATCGCACGGTATTCAGATTCAGTGGAAGATTTAGAGACACGATCCTGTTTCTTACTCTTCCAAGATATCAAAGAGTCACCAAGAAACATGCACCAACCTGTGACAGATTGTTGCGTATTAGGACATCCGGCCCAATCAGCATCACTATAAGCAACAAGGTGAAGAGAAGTCCCAGTAGGGAAGAACAAACCACGGCTAGGGGACCCTGGAAGATATCGAATAATGCGACGAACAACAGCTAAATGTAGATGACATGGAACCTGCATGAATTGGCTAACCTGCTGAACAATGCAGGAAATATCAAGTCGAGTAATAGTCAAATAGTTCAAGCTACCCACTAACTGTCGAAACACAATAGGGTCGGAAAGGAGATCACCCTCCTCACAACGATACTTCGTGTTTACTTCCAAAGGAGATCACCCTCCTCACAACAATCTTGGGATGCAACAACAAAAAGGACAGTCCGCACTATAGTCTACTTGGCAACTGGAGCAAAAGTCTCCTCATAGTCTACCCCATACTCTTGTCTATTGCCAAGTGCAACCAACCGTGTCTTATATCGACCCAGAGTCCCGTCAGAACGTAGCTTGATCGAGTAAACTCATTTGCAACCGATGACTTTAACAGTAGCAGGACAAGGAACAACATCTCATGTGTGGTTGTCCTGGAGAGCTCGAAGTTCTTCAGCCATTGCCTCGTGCCAACATTCATTTTAACAGCTTCAGAATAACCTGACGGGATGGGAATGGAAGATAAAGTAGTATGGAGAGAGGTATGTGAAAAACCATACCAATCAGGGGGACGAGATACTCTGGTTGAACGTCGACGAAAGGAGTGGGAGTCTGGATCACCCATAGAAGATACAGTCTGAGCAGGTTCAGATGGTGGATCGAACTTAGGAAGAAGAGGCAAAGTTGGTCGTCGTCTTGCATACACAAGTCCAGGTTGGAATCGGTCAAGGGAAGGAGTCAAGTCATCAAAATGCGGCAAAACAAGCATCTCAGGCAAAGACTCAACGTGAGTAGAAAGGAACGACTGATTTTCAAAGAAACCAACATGACTGGAGATACGAAATCTGTTAGAGCATGGATCATAGCAGGCATAACCTTTGTGTGAAACACTATAACCCATAAAGGCACACTTAATAGATTGAGCATATAATTTATGACGTTCATGGGATGGCAAATGAACAAAAAAAACACAACCAAATGTATGCATATCAAGATAACCATGATGCTGATGATAAAGAAGAAAGTAAGGAATTTCAAAATTCAAGACACTGGAATGCAATCTATTAATTAAATAAACTGCCGTAGACAAGGCCTTGACCCAGAATTTAGGCGGAATAGAAGATTGAAGCAACAATGTATGAACAACATACAACAAATGTCTATTCTTACGTTCAACAACACCATTTTGCTGATGTGTATAAGTACAAGAACACTGAGAAACAATGCCTTTTTGTTGGAGAAAATCATGAAACTCACGGGACATATATTCGCCACCTAAATCAGACCTTAAAATTTTGATCCCTGAAGAAAATTGAGTCTCAACATAGGCAATGAATTTTTGAAAGACGGAGAAAATCTAAGATTTAGAACGAAGAAAATAAATCCAAGTATACTTGGTATAATCATCAATGAAAGTGACGAAGTATTTATAATTCACATGTGAAATAACAGGAGAAATTCCCCACATATCACTATGAATTAAATCAAAACAACGTTCAACATGACTACCATGAGAGGGAAATGAAAGAGACTTACTTTTACCTAATTTGCATGTGGAGCAATAAAAAAAAGATGAGATGAAAATTGATCCTTATTGCCCAACAAACCAGAGTTTACTAAATGAGATAAAACAACAGAGTTAGGATGACCCAACCGTTTGTGCCATATTTCATCCTTATTGTTTATAGTTGTACAAGCTAAAGAAATAATAGCAGGAATGGAGAAATGCAGAAGAAACAATTGTCCAACTTTAGGCCCCTTCGCGAGTATCTTCCCGGACACCTGATCTTGCACAAGACAACTATCACGAGAAAAACGAAGAGGACAATTGTTATCAACCAGCTGTCCTGCTGATATGAGACTAGTAGAAAGCTTAGGAGATATTAAAACATCTCTAACTGTGGAATTAATATCACCCACAACATGAATAGGTAACTGACTACTATTAGCAATCTAAATGTGATTAGATGATCATTATAAGTTCAAACATTGCTAAGAGTCGCGGAAGAACTAGTCATGTGATTAGACAAACCAGAATCAACAAGTCAAGATAAGGATGGTAGTGAACTGTTACCTTGGAGCCCTAAGGCGGAAAAGGCTGAAATAATTATCTGCTAGACCATCTCAGGAGTAAGAGCAGATGCATCACCAACAATAGCAGAATTAGCGGAAGAAGAAGGACCTACAGTAGCCTGATAAGCATTAGCTTGACGATTATGGGGATGAATAAGACATTCTTTGATAATATGCCCTAGCTTCTTATAGTAGTTGCAAGATTTCTGTGCACATTGAGTAGCAATATGGCCGTAGTCCTTGTAGTTGAAACACTGAACTTTTCGCATGTCTCATCCCTTGCCTTTACCGTGAGCAGTATAAGCCACTGCAGTTTGCATTTGGTATCATTTTGTCTTGCTAGTAAGTGGCCTGTGTGGCAAGACACTGTTCCTCACGAAGTAACTCCTTAAAACAAACATCCAAAGAAGATAATGGATCATGATTCATCAAATTGGAGCGAGTGGCCTCAAATTCAGGTCGTAACTTCATTAAAAACTAATCTCGCTTGCTTTGTTCATGAACTTCCTGCACAACACAGAGAGAGAGTCTTCCGATACCTTGGCATAAATCATGTTAGTAAATTCTCCCTAGAGATTATGAAACCTAGAAAAATAATCTTGAATTGAGAGATTGCCCCGAGTGTAACTGGCGATCTCGTACTCCAACTGAAAAACGCCAGGCAGAATTGTCCTGATTACACACTTTCCTTAAGTACTCCCACATGGATTTAGCAATCTTATATGGCCTCAGATTGAGAACAATAAGAGGATCAACAGATCCTAAAATCCATGTCATCACCCTAGCATCTTCGATCTTCCACTGAGCCAACTTAGGAAGCTCAATAGGAGCAGGATTATTACCATCTATATGACCCCATAACAAATAAGTGAAATTGAACTTTCCAAGCAGAATAGTTCTTACCCGTGAATTTCACAGCAAAGGAGTCTGAAGACATGATGTTTGTAAAAGAAAAAAAACACAAGTCTAGCCAAGAAGAATACCTGCCCAATCACCACAGAATGTGCCGACAGAAGCCTAGCACTTGCAAACCGAGCCACCAGATGTGTGCCAGCCACCAGAAAGCTAAACAAAGGATGCCGACAACCAAAAAAAACGAGATCATTGAGATCCCAGCCCAGCGACAACCAAAAACCTCATAGAAATTGCCGACAATGTCAAAACTGTCACCCACCAACGAAAAAATATGTCGCAGCCCAGCCACAACCAAAAAACTCATAGAAAGTGCCGATAGTGTCAAAACTGTCACCCACCAACGAAAAAAATTTCTCACGGGAAAGAACCAAGAGGATTTCTTTTCATTATAAAGGCACTGCCGTGCACATTACAAGGCTAGAATCAAGCCATTTACAGCAATAGAATCTGTCTAAATAAGGAAACTATGACTAATTACAAGGTCTGTACAGCTATAAATACATGCCATATATGTACACCTAAAGAAGGGAAGTCGTATGCTTTCTGGTCAGCACATATCCCGCTGACAATTGTGTGGGCATTTTGGACCTTGCAGTCAACAGCTATATGATTGCACTGGATCAGGATGTGGTGGGATCGTATGAGATAGATGCAGTTCTGCAGCTTGCCACTTTCTGTTCAACGTTTTGTGCCAAATCCAAGCCCCATTCTGCCTTCCCCATAGCATACATTGGATCATTCTATAAAAATCATTTTAAAATATGGTGTTTCTTTGCTATCACTTTAAGAATTTCAGCTTGAAAAATAGCTTTTTGACAAAACTTGATATTAATTTCATATTTAAACTTTTTTTCTCGGCTATTCACTTTTGTACTTTCAGGTTACAAATCCAGCTATTGACCCTCTTCGAGAAGGATTAGTCATGTCTCTTGAAGTCAATATTGGGAAGCGAAGAAATATATTGGAGGTTGGACCTGAAAATGCTAAGCAGGTCTGTTAGGATATCTCTTTGTCCATCACTACCATATTTAATTGTCTATCTAATGCTTATTTTGAAATGAGTTTTATTAAGTTTATTAATAACAGATCTTATGTAATACTTTCAATTTTCATATTTTGTACCGTGCCTAATAAGTTTTTTCCTTGGGGTAGGTTATATTGTCTAGTCCCATACTGAATGAAGGGGAGCTTGAGTTTTTGCTGAAGGATCCCCATTTAAAATGCCAAATTCTGCCGACATTTTTTGATATTCGTAAAGGGCTTGATGGTTCCTTGAAAAAAACACTAAAGAAGCTTTGTGAAGCTGCTGATGAAGCTGTTCGAAATGGTTCCCAACTGCTTGTTCTCTCTGACCGCTCTGATATGCTGGTAACAGTGCAGCCTCCCTCCATGTTTTAATTCGTACATAAACTCAATCTGGCGCAACATATATTTTATTAAATGATCATTGAATGATAAAATTCTGGGTTCACTGCTAGTGTTTTATGTTTCTAAATTATTCTGTCCAGCATCTGTCGATTAAATTTATGTGGCTTTATAACCAATATTGCAAGTTATTCATGGAATTACCATTTCACCGTACATAGAGATTCATCTCTCTCTCTCTCTCTCTTTCTCTCGTTTGTGCTTGTGAATATCAGTACATTTATTTATGTAACTTGTGGGCAACGATTTCGTTTCTTCTTTAATATGTTTGCACTATCATCTTCTCCTTTATGCATGTAAGTTGACTTTTTGATGGTTGTTTCACCTATTTTTAGTGATGTGCTCTTTTCCTCATCTTCCAGGAACCAACTCGTCCCGCAGTTCCAATACTTCTTGCTGTTGGTTCTGTTCATCAGCATCTTATTCAGATTGGCTTGCGGATGTCCGCATCTATTGTAGTTGACACTGCTCAGTGCTTCAGCACCCATCAGTTTGCTTGTTTGATTGGATATGGTGCAAGGTCATTTTTCTCTTTGTGAAAATTTTCTATTTTGGCTCTTTTTTACCTAGTTTTTTTATGCTGGAAACTGTGAAACTAATTTTCATCAATATTTTCTTGAGCAGTATTTTGTCTGATCTGATGCAATTACTCTGGAACATCAGTCTTTTCTGTCGTTTACTCGCAAATGGATTCATTCAAATTCTGTGTGTTAAGTAGGCACATAAAATGAACCGGTGTATTTTCAATAGATGTAGGAACACTTCCTTGAACGTAAATAAATGAGGTATGGGGACAAAAATACATTTTGGCGGTGTCTTGGTATTAATTTTCCCATCAGTGCAGGCATTTTACATGTTTTTTTATCAGTAAACAATTTTGGCAGTGTCTTGGTATCGCCTATGCGTGCTAGTTTTTATACTTGTATTTAGGATATGTTAATGCTTGTCAACAATTCCCATATTTCATTCACTAAAACATTGATCATAATTGTTTTATGGAGGGGCCTTAGAGGGTTCTGCATCCATCTTAATTGGAGTTTTTTATTTTTCTTGTGCTCTTCCACTGCTTCCATTTATCGAACTTCTTGCTTGCGTTGAACTTTCTCATCCCGGAAATGCTTAAATTTTATTGCCCTGAAATAATTTTTCAGTGCTGTATGCCCATACTTAGCGTTGGAGACTTGCCGGCAATGGCGTCTGAGTAATAAAACCGTAAATTTGATGAGGAATGGAAAGATGCCTACTGTAACAATTGAGCAGGCTCAAAAGAACTTTTGTAAGGTCAGTACGTTAATATCTGAAGGAATATTTTGTGATGTACATTTTTTTAGGTATGTCAAGAGAAGAAATACATTATGTGTTATACATCCACATTATATTTGTGGCTAAGTTCAATTCAGACACATGTTAAGTGTGTAAGAAAAACATAAGAAGAAATATATTTTGTTAATTATTGTGAAATTCAACATAGAATTTTGTTCTTATGCTGTTTACACTGGTTTTCTTGGAATTTTTCAGTGCTGATTTGACATAAGGAAAACATTTTTAATATAATTTCCTGTGTTTTCTGAGGAGAACTAGGTGTAACACTTTGATGCAATATGCATTTTAAACAAGTTATGATTGTGTTGTGTGCTATACCTTGATGTCTTAATGATTAATCTTAACTTGCTTGGTGCTATACCTTGATGTCTTAAAGATGTTATATTACAGTTCAAAATTTTATAATTGTCAAACTTGAAACATATGCACTTAGCAGAGATATAGTGGAACATGCTCACCTGTACACCAACACACACACTCTCAATAATAGTTTAAAGGACAGTGTGGAAATGTTCAGACTGAATATCTGGTATATTAAGGGTTTTGAAGGAAAATGTAATCAAAATCCCTCTTTGAATTTTCTATGAAGTTTCTAGGCCTTGGGAAGTATGATGATTTGCTTTATTTTAAGACCTTGATGTAATGGCTTACCACAACACTTGTCCACTTCCTCTTTATCTGTGGCTGCAATGGAAAATGTTAAATTCTTGGTCTGTCTCATTGGTAATATTTTATATTGGTTGCTCCATACCATTTCAGGCTGTTAATTCTGGTCTTCTCAAAATTCTTTCCAAAATGGGCATCTCATTGCTTTCGAGGTATGAACTACTTTTTCATTATTTTTATCTTTTTTTTTTGGATAATACATTTACCATTCCTGTATGATTTATTATCTGTTACATTGTTTCCCCCTTTTTAATAGGCCTCTTTACGTTTTAAGTTTGTTGTTTATGTTTGCTCTGATCGTGGTGGGCCTGGCAAATCTACTTGCCATTTTTTGGTATCTAGTTATTGTGGTGCACAGATATTTGAGATTTATGGACTGGGGAAGGAGATTGTTGATCTTGCATTTTGTGGCAGTGTTTCAAAGATTGGTGGATTAACTTTTGATGAGGTATGGAATACAACTTAAATGAAGCACTTGGCCTTGAAATTCGACATAATTACCACTACAGGAACATGCATATATTGCAATTATCCAGAAAATCAATTCATCAATCATATTTCTAGAACCCATTTACGATCATGAAACCTGGATTCTCTTCAGGAAAAACAAAGAAATTCGTTTATTCATGTAAAATGTAATTAATCTACATTATGCTGTGAAGAGTCCCAATTATATAAAATATTAAATACAAATAGTAAAGATTCAGTTCTGGAGGATGAGAATCACCGCAGTAGGAATCACAGAAGTGTTAATGCCATGAAAAATGAAATTGCATTCCAGTATTCTGCAAATCTGCACTCTCTCTACAAATACTGCATTGTGAGCATATCTAATTCTCTTTGAAAACTATAGAGCAGGGAAACCAGGTTCTTGAGAGGTTGCGACTTGGTACAGTTACATCAGTTTGTAGATAGCTGTACTTTCACAAAATTGTAAAATACAACTACTGCGAGTTTGCACATTAGCATAACGACTGCACTTATAGCCATAGTTTATACCATTTTCTTTGGAACTGGAGAAGAATTGCAACAACTTGTTAGAACCATTATTAGTTGACTTGTGGTGTATTAACTTTTACAGGTCGAGATTTGCATGGCTACATGTTATTGTCTCCTATAAAGTTTTTCAATTGGTTCTCTATAAGTTTAGAGACAGTTTGTAGACTGCAATTTAGTTGTAGGATAACCTGAATTTAGGGACCAAGCAGTCAAATAAATAACTCATTAGATTTTGTAGCTTACACAATGTAACTACTTTCGTCCCGAACTTTAATCTTTCAACTCAGGTATGGTGGTGCATTGTTCTGTTGGCTTCTATGCCATTAGTTTCCTTTCCTTTCTTTTCTTTTCTTTTCCTTTTTTTTTTTTTTGTTTTTCTCTTTTAATTCCTCCTTTTTGCAGCTGGCAAGGGAGACTTTATCTTTTTGGGTGAAGGCTTTCTCTGAGGATACGGCTAAAAGGCTCGAAAATTTTGGATTTATACAATTCAGACCAGGAGGTATTGCTTCTTATCGCTCGTAATCGAATGTGTTTATACTATCCAAGAACTTATTACCACTGATTTTTAAATATATATATGTGTGTGCATGTGTGCATACACATACATGATACATACATGTATAAACATGTGTGTGTGAGAGAGAAAAGATATGCTGGCCTTCAGTTGCAATTTGCACAGTATTATGCTCTTAATTGGAATGATACAATGTTGTACCTAAATCATAGAATTTCTTTCAAAGTCTGTACTGTGGGTTAAAACTATTTTTCTGCTTTTACCTAACCTAAGAAAATTCTGAAGCCTATTCGTACTTGATTTATTTTATTTTTATTTTTGTAAGGGGAGTATCATGGAAACAACCCTGAGATGTCGAAGCTACTACACAAAGCTGTTCGCCAAAAGAGTGAAAGTGCCTTTTCAGTTTATCAGCAACATTTGGCCAACCGACCTGTAAATGTCAGTGCCACCTAGTCTTTTATTTTTTTTTATAAGTAAGAGGTAAATTTTATTAATACGAATGAAATAGGCATAGCCCATGTACACAGAAGGTATACAAAAGAACACCTAAATACATTTTAGGATCAATAGATGAAGGACAGGAAGTCATGGACACCTAGTCTTTTATTATTTCTCTTTTATTTTTGGAATTTTCTAAAATTATTTAAAATCAGCATTTTGTTTAAGTTTACCTTAATCTTGTAACTTGACATAGGTTCTTCGTGACCTTCTTGAGTTCAAAAGTGATTGCACTCCAATTCCTGTGGGAAAGGTCGAACCTGCTGCATCTATTGTTCAACGGTTTTGCACTGGTGGGATGTCGCTTGGAGCTATTTCAAGAGAAACCCACGAAGCAATTGCCATTGCAATGAATAGATTGGGTGGAAGATCAAATTCAGGAGAAGGTGGTGAGGTAGTTCGCTCTCTCTCATTAGTTGGTTGTAATGCACAATCTTCTTCAAACGTATCATTTTTTTGTCCCCTCGTAGTTCCATTCTGTCAATTTGAGATGTAATTAGAAATTTGCCAAATACTCGTTTTTATTATTTTTTTTAATTTTTTTTAAACATCCAGGATCCCATTCGCTGGAGACCACTTACAGATGTTTTTGATGGGTACTCACCAACACTGCCTCATCTCAAAGGTCTTCAAAATGGAGATACAGCTACAAGTGCTATCAAGCAGGTGACTTCATTGATCTTTTGCCTCAGCAGAACAAGTTCATAACTTCATGGTTTCCATGATCTAACTATGTTATTTTTTAGCACTGTGGTCCAACATCTGCATATTTATCTTTTTAATCATTGGCATGATGCTGTTCTGTCTTTTTTAATTGGTTAGGAGTTTAGCTTCCTACTACTTATAAAAAAAAAAAAGGAGTTTAGCTTCCTACTATATATTTAAATAAATGTTGCTTTACTAAAGTTACCACTCCATCTTCAGGTTGCTTCAGGACGTTTTGGGGTCACTCCAACATTCTTGGTCAATGCTAGTCAATTGGAAATCAAAATTGCACAAGGTGCAAAGCCTGGCGAGGGTGGCCAACTGCCTGGAAAAAAAGTTAGTGCATATATTGCAAGGTTGAGAAATTCTAAACCTGGGGTACCACTTATTTCTCCACCACCGCACCATGACATTTATTCTATAGAGGATCTTGCACAGTTGATCTTTGACCTTCATCAGGTGATTATCAGCTGCGTATTTCGTAAGACAGACATACCTAGCACTCCCATAGGAATGATAACTAATGTCTACTGAATGAATAGGTTAATCCTAAGGCTAAGGTGTCAGTAAAGCTAGTGGCAGAAGCTGGAATTGGTACTGTTGCTTCTGGGGTTGCAAAGGGTAATGCTGATATCGTACAGGTATTTATTTTTTCATTAGTAATGAAAATTTACTAAAAGCGCAGAAGGGCACAACCCTAGTATGCAGGAAATATACAACCTTATACATCCAACTAGCACAAAAAAGAAAAAGAGCAAAAGTTTTTTAATTCTAGAAAGCTAGTGAAATGGGAGCTGGTGTGAGCAGTCGGCCACATAGATGGACCATGGTATCATGAATGTAATGGCTCTTAACTCTAGACCGTCCTCCCTACATGGCCCTTATTTTTCATACTAAGCAGTGAGCTGTGTTAAATTTCTGCAGCATTGTTTCTCCATTGTATATTCATTATGGAGATATCATAAACTTAATAATCTATTTTCTGCATCAGACTTATGTAACTGGCAGTATGCTAGTACAACAAGGTAACCCTGTAGCATTTGAGATAGGAGTTTGCAAAGAGAGTTCTATGATCATCTATATTGGCTTAAGACGACTTAATTTTTTAATTAAAAACCTAACCCCTAGGGGTTGGCTCAAGTGGTAAAGGCCTTGGGATTGGGGGCATGCTCCCCCCTGGTCTAAGGTTCAAATCTCCTTGGGTGCAAACAATCTCTAGGGGCCATCGGATTGGAAGATTTTTCCCTTGAATTACCCAAGGTGCACTTGCAGGAAACTCCTTGCCGAGGGCCTATGCACTCTCGGGATTAGTTGGGACGCTGTTCTTGGACACCCGGTGCCAATAAAAAAATAATAATTAAAAACCATGCTCTATTTTTTTTTCTTTTGCTTGTTTGCAATTCAGAGTTCCTCTCTTTTATTCTTTGTGTGGGCCAGCCTAGCTCATCTTTTTCAGCATTTTTTCCTTGGTATTCAGTTTTTTGTTCACTGCTGCTATTTAGTAGAGTATGCAACAGCAAGTTTTCTGGAAAAAAATTATTAGGCCCCAATATTAAGGTGTGAGTGTGTCATTTCCATTTTGGTGTTTTACTGATTCTCATGTTCATTCCAGATATCAGGGCATGATGGTGGAACTGGAGCCAGCCCTATAAGTTCCATCAAGCATGCTGGTGGTCCTTGGGAACTTGGACTTACAGAAACTCACCAGGTTACTATTTTACATGCATCAGATAAATGGGGGCAGTTACTTTTATGAGATCATTTAGAGACACTGTATGTGCTATTCAATTATTGATGATCTTTTACAGACGCTCATCGAGAATGGGCTCAGGGAAAGAGTTATGCTCAGAGTTGATGGTGGCTTCAAAAGTGGAGTTGATGTCGTACTGGCTGCAGCAATGGGTGCTGATGAGTATGGGTTTGGTTCTGTGGCAATGATTGCTACTGGATGCGTGATGGCCCGCATTTGCCACACGAATAATTGCCCAGTTGGTGTTGCCAGTCAGGTAAGGGTGATTTGTAAATTCATTTCATTATTTCTTATTCCCTTTTCACACTGAGTTGGTTTTGAAATATTCATTTTACTTCAGAGAGAAGAATTACGTGCTCGGTTCCCTGGTGTGCCCGGTGATCTTGTCAACTTCTTTTTATATGTAGCCGAAGAGGTACTCCACCTGCCTTTTTCTTTCTCCATTTTTATGGTCCTTGATTTGATCCTTTTTTACTAATGTAGGATTTTTTTCCTTATTGTAATGATCAGTCTTTTGGTTAAATCTGTGAAGGTTCATTTTTCTTCTTTATCTTTTTCATGTACTTTTTGCTTAATTTTGGCCAGGTAAGAGGAATGTTGGCACAGTTGGGATATGAGAAGTTGGACGATATAATTGGTCGCACAGATATATTAAGACCACGGGATATCTCTCTAATGAAAACTCAGCATCTGGATCTCAATTATATTCTCTCTGTATGTATCTATATAATGACTTGTTTTCTTACCATGTATGATTGTTGTAATTTACATGCCTATTTTTATTTTTATGATGACTTCTTTCTCTTTTATCTCCAGAGTGTCGGGGTACCAAAATGGAGCAGTACTGCAATCAGGAATCAGGATGCTCATACTAATGGTCCTGTTCTGGATGATATTTTACTCGTTGATCCAGAGGTAACAACCATTGATATTAATGCTACTTGCTTACATGCTCTAAAATAAATAAAGTGTAGATGCAGCGAGGACTCCCTTCTGTCATTACATGTTTGGCTTCTCTATCTACTATAGTTTAAGATTTTAGATTGGATACTTTCCAAATGAAAAAATGTTTCATGTTTTCTCTAAGCAATGCCTTGAGATCTTGAGTGTTCAACAAACCTGAAAGGTGTCGTAAGTAGTACTGTTGTTGATTTCATATTATATTAATATAAGAGATACTTCGATACTTTAGATGCTTTTTAGAAAGTTGGATTTAAACAAAGTTCTTGGAATGTAGTTTTGCTATAACATAGGAGTGAAATCGAGGGATTGAACATTGAAGCATAGGAGATTCACAATGGACCTTGGTTTGTTAGATTGACTTTCATTTGTTTTTTGGCAACTAATGGAGAATTTTATTGATGAAAACAACAGGTGTAATCCACGTACACATGGCGTATAAGGTGTCTCTTGACTGTCATTTATAAAACAAGGTTGTAGGTCAAATGTCCTGTTTCTACAAAAAAAAGGTGGATAAGTCGTACTAAAATTGAACTTAGATAGTATCATAAGCTACATCGACTAATTTTGATCATGAATTCCTATGTATCCAACACAGATAGCTGTTAATTCTAAGAATATGAAACAAAAATAAATGTTGGCTTCTGCCACTTTAACAAAAAGAATTTTTTCCATGATTTGCTACCTATAATTACATTAGTAAGAAAAATTATATTTTTTCTGAGCAGATTTTGGAGGCAATTGAAAATGAAAAAGTTATCAATAAGACCGTAGAGATATACAATGTTGATCGTGCTGTTTGTGGGCGCATAGCAGGGGTAATTGCAAAGAAGTATGGTGACACTGGTTTTGCAGGGCAATTGAACATAACGTAAGCCTTGGGTTTGACATAGCTAAGTATTAATAACTGAAAGGATTCATGCAGCAATATCTCTTTTGTTTAAATGCTGGCTAATCAGTTTTCTTCAATATGTCAGATTTACAGGGAGTGCTGGGCAGTCATTTGCATGCTTTTTGACTCCTGGAATGAATATTCGGCTGGTAGGAGAGGCTAACGATTATGTGGGAAAGGTTTGTTGAACAAAACTTTGCCTCCATTACCCAAAACTCAATCAAGAAACGTGGTAAAGTTATTATTTTTCAGAGATGTTTAGTTCAAGAACTTAGCAATGTTATAAATCAAATGAGTTTGGGTTACATTTTACTAACCAAAAGAAAAGAAAAAGTAGTTTATGTTAACTGGGCTGCATGAACTTGGCAGTAGGCTATTCTTGAAGTGACTCAATGCGCTAGACAGTCATCATACAGTTTTCCACCCAAAAAGTTGTGTTCATCGATTTACTCTAAAGGAGGCATTATATTAGAACTATGTATAATTGAGCTATATCAACTTTGGCTGATTTGCTGTACCAACCCCATATGAAAAATTTGGTAATTCCTTCCCACAAACTCTTAACGCTGGAACATAAATGTTACAAGGGTATTGCTGGAGGTGAGTTAGTTATAACTCCTGTTGATAACACTGGGTTTTTCCCTGAGGATGCGGCCATTGTTGGGAATACTTGTTTGTATGGGGCAACTGGCGGGCAAATCTTTGTTAGAGGAAAAGCTGGAGAGAGATTTGCTGTTAGAAACTCACTTGCTCAAGCAGTGGTGGAGGGTACTGGAGACCATTGTTGTGAGTACATGACGGGTGGTTGTGTGGCTGTACTTGGAAAGTAAGTGATGCCTCTTTACCTGGCATTTATTTCCGAAGCAAACTGAAGGAAATGAAATTTAAATCACTTCCTATTATTTTTGACAGGGTGGGTAGAAATGTAGCAGCTGGAATGACGGGGGGTTTGGCATACATTCTTGATGAGGACAACACTCTCCTTCCCAAGGTTCGTGTTTTTTTTGTTATGGTGCCTCATGGGAAACACTATGCAGTTGGAAACATATTGAGTTGCCTTTCTCTCTCTCTCTCTCTCTGTGTCTCCTGCTGCTAATGGTTCTGTGTCATCGTCCTTTACTATGCATATGGTGAGTCAAGCATTCAATAATGGTGCCTTAATTATTTGGGACTTGGTCCCAGGAAAAATGAAAAGGTGTGTCAATAAGTATGAAATCGAAAAGGTCAATATCAGTTAAGCGTGAGATTCTTCACTTGCTAAAGATATTTTATCATCTATTCCCCTTTGAGAAGCGTCGATTTGTCTTCCCTTTAGCAACATTGTATAATTTGTATTCTTGTTACCCACTTGTTTAATGTCCTTTTATAAAGTGCATCTGGCATTGTAATTTTGTTAGCTTTATGCCGTATAAAGAAGTCATAGATGCATTGCTTGGTTTAATCAATACCTAAAAATGTCGTTGAATACACGGCATTTTAATTAATTATGGTACTAGGTAATTTTTTCAACTTCTGATGGCATGGGATGCATATGAACAGAGCCATATACTATACTAGTTCTACTCTATTTTTTTTCCTGGGTCTTTATATTCATCCTTCATTATCGGGGAAAACAAGATAATTTTCTGAGCTTGTGTGAGGATGGACATTTCTTTTTTCCCATCTTTCCCAGCTAAACCAGTATGATCGTTTCACTGACAGGTGAATAAAGAAATTGTGAAGATCCAAAGAGTGACAGCCCCCGTGGGGCAGCTGCAGCTGAAGAACCTTATTGAAGCCCATGTTGTAAGTGCACTTAATAAACTGCATGATCGAGCATGCACACATACAACATACCACAGAGGCACACGCTGTCATGAAAAAGTTCCAATTGTTTCCAACCTTTTACAACTTATGCATCAACATTAAGTGTCGTTTCTTTTAAAGATTCACCATCAGCAGATGCACTGTCTATCTTTCTGAAACTGTCTTAATTTAAATAATCTGTGTTGAAGGAAAAAACTGGGAGCGGTAAAGGTGCTACTATTTTGAAGGAGTGGGATAGATATCTACCACTCTTTTGGCAGCTGGTTCCCCCTAGTGAAGAAGACACCCCAGAGGCTTGTGCAGAGTACGAGAAACCGACTGCCGACCAAGGGAGTTTACAATCTGCACAAGGATAATGTTTCAGCAGTAACCTGAGGCCAGCACTTCAACCAGTGGAAACTGCTCCTAGCCTGTACAGCTCCATTACTAGGAGAGGTGTATTATTAAGTTGGAAATTGATACATACACTGGAATTGGAGAATACTTTTCCTACTTTGGGTGGCAAAAACTTTTTATCGAAGATTTTCATTGCCTCAAATTGAAGACGCAGATCGATACCAATTCAAACCATACATACACCTTCGATCAATCAATGTATAAGTTGTATAGTGATTGCGAAATATATTGTAAATTCAAAATAATTTCGTATCCTCGCAGTCTTTCAAAGAAGTTGTAATGGCATGCTATTGATGGTCATTCCTTGTTTTTCTCAATTAAATTCAGTTTGATAATTTCTTCAGACAAATTTCATGTATGTATAGATACATGAGTAGTTTTTTTAGAGAGTGAAGGAAGATGGGCTTGCATCAGAATCTAGAAGTTGTTGATCTTGCTTAATTCGTATTGTGCCAACCGTGCACATCAAATCTAAATTGGCTATTGTAGTTTGCAAAATCTAATTTATTTTTTTAGAACTCCAGCAGGTTGAGGAGTAGGTCGATCGTCGACGACAGTGGTTGCAATATACTCAGAGCATCAGCTTGCTACAATGGGTTATGCTGCTGAGGAATTTTAAAGAAAATAACTGATGCATGCAAGAACATAAGAACCATGCGTAAGACAAACGTATCTCTAATGCATCATGATCACCAGCACGCATCGGCGTACATGCAGCCCTTATCCAGTGCGGAAATTAAAGTCACAGAAGTTGCGTCCCATATATGTTGATATATATTTAGACATTTTCTTCGTCAAACACTTATTAACAAGGGACTCCATATCACTAATATATATAAAATGTGGAAAAGTTTTGTGAGGGAAATGTGTAATCGCAATGAATTTAATTAGAGAAATGTTTGATATGCACACAAAATCTTTATACAAGGAAGTTTGGTTTAATGATTATGTGAACTATTGTAAAACTCTTTTTATTGAAAAATAAATAAATAAATCTAATATATTATATTAAGTTATAACTTTAATATATAATAAACTTCATCATATAAAATTTATGTTAAGATCAAATAACACTTGACATTAAATTAAGGTGGAATGGGATGCACCTTATATAAAGCGTTACAGCGTCAAAAAGTATACAAATTATTAAATTGCTTCTCATCATGTGTAGGTCCCAGTGAACTAACCTACCAAACAATTTCATTGACGTCCAATGCACTTGGCGGCCATCACTCCACTCGGCAACAAATTTCTCATCCATCCTCATCATCTATGGGGAAAATTAAACATAGATCATCAAGATGCATGGTGCCACAAATTATACGTCAATCATGGGACTTATCCCACAGCTAGCTACCTCAAAATTACTGTATATATGTTATGTCTTTCTACGTTGCATATAAAAAAGAAAAAAGAAAAAGAAAGATTTTCTTTTCATTTTTTTTTTACTTTTATATTCTATCATATATAGCATCACTGAGATTTTTATTTTTATTTTTTTTAATTTTCTTCTTATAGTTTTTTGGCGTTTTCTCGACCGAGTACTCTTCTTCTTGGAGGCCAGCCTCATCCGACTCTTTGCTTTCCGATCCGGGCGTTATTTTGAGATTGATCACAATGCATCAATCGATCAAAATACTCGAAATCAGATCTATATCCATCTCTACAAAAATCAGCCCAATGGAATCTCCTCTGCACGTTGCCTAAACATTTTGCTTGCGCGTGCATCCATAGTTCTCTTCACATGCATGACAGTACTGGCATGAATCTCTTCGCGTGCTTTATTTCTTTCCATCTGTTTTGGCCTCTAATTTCTTCTAAACATACACTTGAGTGTGAGATTGAGAAATGTTGGCGTGCATATAATATTAGTCTAGTTGTTCCACACGTGTTATAAACCCAACTTGTACCAACATTGCTACTACTTGACATATAAACCCTCGACGTTCTATATATGTACTGATCCATATATGTGATGAAACGAACGGCGCAATAAAAATATTGTAATATCTAGACTGTTTAAATCCAATTAACCTCCTTGCATTCTTGTTTTCTCTTCTCTTTATATTTTCTTGATCATTTATTTAATCGATCGAATGGTGTCGAGTAATATTTCGCGAAAGCTAGGCGATTGAGCTAGCTAGCTTCTTAATTTCATTTCCAGATCTGAACCTCCTTGTGCATGTGGTTTACACTTTCAAACGATTTCAACTTTTTCACCCCAAATCCAGATCCGTTAATCCCAAAACCTTCGCATCCAAATCCATTTCCAATTACTTTTTCACGTCCACATAATTTGACATTGTCACTACCAATCAATCTTGCTTAATCGCTACATGACATGAGGTAGCAAAAGTTTGGAGAAAGGTTTAATGAATTAAGCAAAAAAAAAAAAAAAAAACAAAAGAGGCCAAGGAAACGTATAAGCAATGGATGGCTGAGTAATGTTAAATTAAGCAAATGCCCGAAAAGAAAAATTAAAGTAATTAGAGTCCTTTGACCAAATAGTATTCATGCAGGTAAGCTAGGTAGCAAGCTCTAGTATTAAACCGCTGGCAAATTATCTGTACATATATATATATATATATATATATATATATATATATGTGTGTGTGTGTGTGTGTATACTAACAGCTAGCGGGGAAACCGCCGAAAGCTGAAGTATTTAGTACTGTTTGTTTATCCAGATACATCTGTATCTATCGCCCATAGGTTAATACCTAGTACTGTCTTCTTGAAAAGGAGGAGAGGAGAAAACAAAAAGAGCTACAGATTCCGGCATGACCATGAGCACCACGTGTGAGCATGTCGGACTGAGGAACAAACTGGGAAAACAAAAACAGAAAAAACGAAGAAAGAAGAAGTCCTAAAGATGGGGGCTGCATGCCTGTTTCCTCGATCGTGCTCTCCGCTGTTTGACTTCCATCCTAGTCTGCTTATTATTATTTTTTTCTCCTGCTTGTTCCTTATCTTCGCTTCCCTTTGTTTACTGCAATTAGCAGTCCCCTAGATTCGCGCTACCATGATCACAATGACATAAAAGCGTTGCATGCTTAAATATTATGGTCGTCACAGACCATTCCACCATTAATTCAACAGAATAAAGACCAATATATACCCCCACACACGACAGGATTTAATTAAAACCACTAGCAAAAAATAAGGTTCATGATCACCTGGTGGGTATGTAATTAATATGGGTGAGGCTGGCTAGGAGCTACTAAAATACGCCTTGTGATTTTGAGCTTTTTTTTTCTGTTTTTATGATGATTCCAAATACAGTAAAGTATACAGCCATTTTTACTGGATGCGCTGTCACCGCATGCATGCCACTTCCTGGAAGTTTAGTGAATGGTGCCTCACCTTGCAAGTAATTACTCTAGCTGAAAATTAATGGTGGATCGTATATCCAAGCCTACTTTCCATTCTCACAAAAGAAATATTAGCAATTAAAAGAGGAAACCCTACCAACCTTTTTCCTGAAGGGCCTGAATTTCTAAAGTATAACAAGAGCAGAAAAGAAAAGGAAAGGTTCGCTTCACATCGTTTATTGGGGGCAGATCGGCCGAGGGAGGCGAAACTTGCACAGAGAGAGAGAGAGAGAGGAGAATACACAGCAAGTTCCATCGCAGGCTTAACTTCTAACATACTGGCCAACAAAAGTGATCGAATCAAACAAAAGTATCAGCTCTATCAGGCGCATGGGAAGGAGACAAGGCCAAGACAACAAGGAGGGACATGATCAAAACAGGCACGAACAAAAGCAACAGCGGCGGCGGAGGAAGTGGTGGCAATAACAGCGGCACAACCACGAGCGAAACCGCAAGAACTATCATGACCACGATCGATCTCGCGCTAAAGTACCCGAACATATAACAAATGATAAGCTCCCTTGGTGGAAATATATATCGAGCTGATGATGATGATCATGCAACTAGGGTAGAATTCGCCCTCTGATTCCACTGGCGTAACAGCATCAGAAAATAAAGGAAAAAACAATCCTTTGACTTCTCCTGAGAAATCTGAGAGGCGGTTGCTACAGAAAACGGTTCGAGGAGAATTTAGGACAGTGAGCGACGCTGGAATATAGGCGCGCTCAACTGTGTGAGAGGGAGACCGATCGATGATTGACTGACTTGGTATGTGGGGTTAGAGCCTTAGAGAGACAGAGAGAGAGAGCGCATGGGGGTTTTAAGAGAGACTGAATAGTCAAGAAAGCACTACTGTTCGAATCTATATGGATGGTTCAAGTAACCACGTACAACGTAGACGTATCATACAAGCATGAGTAAATGGCTACTATTCTTAATGTTATCGTCAATGATTATGGCAGCTTGGACGTATGATTGTTTAGTTTGACTAACCAAAATTGCATTTGGATTTTTATAGCATTTCTCATTTGAATTCTCAATTTCAAATTTAAACAGATGAATTTTAAGAAAATTTTAATTAAATACTTATATTAATTTAAAAAAAATTAATTACAAAATTGCTAGCTTTGTGGTGCCGGCAAAGCTAGCAAATGTGGGCTCATATTAACTTTCTTATAAGAGATTGACAGAAGTACTAATTAATTGCTAATTTTTTAAAACTTAAAAATTAATTTTACGATAGTTTAAAACTGAAGTCTCAAATCCCAAAAACATAAAAACCTAAAATATTACTAATTTTACAGTTAATTTTATAAAAAGAAAATTATGTGAAAGAGTGATATTGCTATGATGATCTCCCTCTTTAGCTCAGAAAAAAAATAATTGTATTTAGGAAGCAAGTTTTATATTTAAAAAAAAAACAAATAGTTCGAACTTAGAAGGGGATCAACAAACCCTAGCTAGTTTTATCCTTGATTTTGAAGATTACTCGTTGAATTTAAATTAGGAGCAGTAAATTTGGTTATTTGAGTTTGAGCATTACATTTCGAACAGATATAGTGGCAATCGTGGCAAAACCCATATCCTCCGTTTCATGCTAGCTACCTCAGATTAATTAACGTCTTAAGATTAAAAAAAAGAAAAAAAAAAAAACCTTAGCAGAAATGGAAAATTTGGTGATGAATGGTACTTGAGAGATAACTAGAGGCCGCCTCTCTAGATCTGAGGTGGGTGATTGGTATCAATCTTTTTAGTTGATTTGGATTTAGAGAGGAATTGAGATGGTGTTTAAATAATAAAATAAAATCTTATTTTTTAATATTATTATTATTTTAAAATTTAAAAAAATTAAATTATTTATTATATTTTATATAAAAATTTAAAAAAATTAAGATGAAATAAATCGAAATGAGTTGAACAAGTAGTACTCTCGTTGATCAGTACACATAGCAGCCCCGTCCCTTCGAGGTGCATGGCCACATAATTAGGATGCCATGAAGGACAACATTTCTAGTACAGTTTAAACTTAAGTACTCTATTTTTATTAGTAGTTTACATTTTTCTTTACATGAACTTTATGATGTTTTGCATCAAACTATATATTATATATCCTTGATGACATTTATAGGACAAAACTGCAGTTTTATTGCCGGTAATCGAGTGTAGGGTGCACATTGACCTTTTTTAAATCATCATCATCATCACTTCATTGATCTTTTGATATAAGATCGGATTTTTATTAAATTATAACAAAGAAATAAAATCTAAATGAAAATTAATTTGGATTAATTTCTTTCAAGTAGAGAGGGATCTTATGTTGGACAAGATACTTGAGGATTATCAATCTTTATTGTTGGAAAGACTTTTCTTTTTTAGAGTAGTAATGCTAGCTAGCTAGTTGCCAATTTATTCCTTTTATATTGTCTCATTGTATAATATTAAATGACTGGAGACTATATATTATATCTTAATTGTAAGTCAATCATTTAATATCACATTATGAGATGTTGAGAAAATAATAATAAAATAAATGATAAATAAAAAAATTTTAATAGATTAATTATTGTTATTTAAAGAATTTATAGATTGGTACTAAATTATCTCCTGTCTTTTACTATTTTTACGGGTTTTCTTCCCAAATGAAGCTAATGTGTTATAGTAAATATATTTCCTTGGAAATTAACCTAGTTTTCAGTAAGTACTCTTGAAAATAGTTTGGCGTTACGTTCAAATATGTAAACAAACTAACGAATCATGCATGTGATCTATTCGATACATACCGCGGCCTTTTAATTATTATTATATTTTATCTCCCCCTGTGAATTAAGGGCTAATTTATTGTTCGTCTAAACTACGGCGATCGAGGTCATGATCATATAGCCAATTCACCTATATACTGTCTTTTCATTTTGTGTGAATATTTAAGAATTATTTGAAGTTATTGAATTGTCGTACTACTACCGAGGAAGGTCAAGTTGGCATGCAAGTTAATCAATGAATCAGCTAGCTAGCTTTTGGTGGGCTTTGTACGTTAACTTTGTTTCCTATATATATATCGGGTAAATGCATGGTAACCTGTATAAGTCAAGATTTAGGTAGTTCCAACGACTATATATCTTATATATATATATATATATATATATATTTCATGTCGAAGCCCGTGATATATATAAAGCTAGCTAGCTAGGTTTAGTTTCTTGATTTCTTCACCCACGAATTTCCCTACCAGAGATACGATTATATATCTTTTGAAGATGATGAGAATGCGATGATGAGTTCAATATATACAGGACTTTTTCAAAGGAACAACCAATAACACTACTTTTAAGTGCCTATGGTGTTAATAATTAAAAGTTCAAGCTGCTAGCGATCCAGAGATCAATGCATGCCAATTGGAATTAATCATGCTGTATATATATATATATATATATATATATATATATACACAAGTAGTACTGAAAGATCATAGCCATGTTCATGCATCTCATCGACGACTACTGCATATAGATCGGTACCACTAGAATTAATTAATTAATTAAAGGGTTGAAAGCTTTATTCAAATTCCCTCATTTTAAATTAGCATTGATTAATGAAAAGCAAGCCATCTAAATTAAACATGAAACCCCACTCCCACACTTTCCTCCATCACTTTAATTGCAAAATTCCCCATCCACTAATTAGCAGAGGCAACTTATAATTAAGGCATCGTTTGTTTTCAGAAATGAGATAAAATTAAAGTTAAAAAATTGAATAAAATATTGTTAGAATATATTTTTTAATATTATATTTATATTGAGATTTAAAAAAATTAAATTGTTTATTTTATTTTATATGGAGATTTGAAAAAGTTGTAATGATGGGATGGAAGGTTTTCAAAATTTTTAAAATTTTGAATTTTGATCTTGAAAACAAACAAGACCTAAGACATGCGCATGATGTAGGGATCGAGCACGTTGTGCATGCATAATTTGTTTTTAAAATGAGGTAAAAGTTAAAAGTTGAATAAAATATTATTATTAGAATATTTTTTTAATATTATTATTATTTAAAAATTTAAAAAAATTAAATTATTTATTATATTTTACGTAAAAATTTATAAAATTTATAATAAATCTAAACTGATTTAATATATCCTAGGCGTTGTCCGGTGTGGATATATATTAAGCTCACGTTTTTTCTGTGATGCTTGGTCTTTTGTTAAGGATTTGACCCTAGCTATGTACTCTATAGGTTCTTTAAGGAATTTATATTATCTTATATATTTGCCCGAAAAAAGGGAAAAAATTGTAACGTACTCCTCGTACAAAACGGAGAGCTAGCCTAGCTAGCTAACTCCTTGTCCAACAATGTAGATATATAATAATCTGATCTCTAAACAATTAATGTCATCGATTGACAATTCAAAATTGTAATTTCATGGTTGAAATTTGCACAGGATATGCATGCAGGTAGGTAGCGATCTACTCCGAATTAATTTAGATTTCCAAAAGCTTGAAAAACTAAGCAAAACAAAAGCTAGAATATAGTACTGTTGCAGTTGCATGCGGACGAATCGGGCGATCGTAGCCCCACAGGCGGCCAGGTTCAAGTTTCTACTTGAAGCTGCAGCTGGCCACGACCTGATCTAATAGCAATGCAACTTGATGTACTGCCTTTTCCCTGCAAATACTCTCTCTCTCTCTCTCTCTATTAATGCAACATTTATGTCCAACAAAAACAGATCACACCAAAGTTAAGGGGTGCGAGCAGGAGAAAATGAATCTGCCCAGTTAGTACATCATTGTCTTTTTTTGGTCACATGAACTAGTACTGATGTGCAGCTAGCTAGCTAGCTAGCTCGCGCAACTTGGATTTCCATTTTGAAATTTGGTATTAATGATCATCTGTGCTAATTTAGTAGTCAGTCCTGGTGAAATGCCAGGCAAATGAAGTGGGTTTTTGACCTTTTTCTGATATATGGCTGATGACGGAGTCTTTGGCATTCGATTGATTCTAGCTGCATCCCCACATGATATGTGCACACGCATTGAGTAAGCTAAGCAGCCGGTTATTTAAATTAATACTTAATTACTTGTCATTTAGTATACAAAAAGTGTACTTTAATTAATTTACTTATAATTCCAAAATTAGTTTGCTTATAACTAATGCAATTTGAACTCTCTATATATATAATATTAATGCCGCGCGTGGAAGTGATATTATATAGTAGTATTCAGTCAAATTTGTAGTTGATGACTTGTAATTTATAGAAATATAAATATGTGTTCACAACTATTCAAATGGTTTGCCCCTCACCCGACCAGGCCACTTTTCCTCTTTTTTTTTTTCTTATTTATTTATTTATTTGTAGAAAGGATGCATGTCGATCGATGATCATGTTGCAGTTGAATTTAGACATTAATATTTAAACGTTGAGTCGATTTATTTTCAGAGTTTCGGATTTGATTGGCTTTGACATATAATATGCATAATATATATAATATTATATATGTGATTTTATTTATTTAAAAGGGTTGTAAATAGCTAGGAACCATGCACACAGTAATTTCATCTCAAATGATACAACAATACTTATATTTGGACATATAATTCTCTACTCACTTTTTTTTTTCCGTTGCAGATCTTGATCATGTACATGTCGACCGGACATGAGTGTGTGAGAGTTCACAACATATACTCTAATTAAGGTACTTGTAAGCATGCATAATTAGCGTACAAGCCAGCGGTGTACTAAAGATCAAAAGCTCTCGCGGTACTTCCATGCACATGACATCATGATAAGAGAAGTGAAATCTCGACCTTCATTGATTTTTTTTTTTTTATTTTCCAGAAAATGGATTCGATGGTTCGAAGAGGCCGTTTACGTATTCGTGAGGGTCTAGCTAGCTAACTACGGCCAGCTCCCATACCTCTTAAGCTTTAATTTACTACAAAATAATCAAGTGATCAGAATAATTTAAAAGTAAAACTAGTCATTCAATTAATCAAAGGCATGAGACATATCACATATATAGAATATAAGTAAACCTACCTACTTGCATTGAATTAAAAATGATAGAATATTATAGATGGTGAAGGTGGAGCATCCCAATAAAAAATTCCAATAAAATCAACCTATATAGAGAATAAAAAGAAAAAAAAAAAAAGACACTTGAACTCAAGGTTTGAGCTTTTCATTAAAAGGATATATATATATATATATATACATAGTCAAAAGAGATGATTTGTAAGCGTTCAATAAATAGATTAACAACTTGATGTATACTTTCGATTAATTAAGCTCGTTCGGTTCGGATTGAGAGGGGTTTTCAAGTTTTTAATCTATTTTATTTTTTATTATAATTTTTATAAATTTTTATATAAAATATAATAAATAATTTAATTTTTTTAGATATTAAAATAATAATATTATTATTAAAAAATATATTTTAAAAATATTTTATTTAACTTTCAATTCAATTTAATTTATCTCTTATGTTGATTTATTATCCAGACCTAACTTTAGAGTTGATATATGCTAGCTTGATATGTATGCGTGAAAGAGTTGTGATCACGATTGATCGTTTCGAATTATAATGTTCAGTAATAATCAACTGTAGTACTACTTGTACGTAAATATTCTCAAACTCCATTTGTGCAAAGTTCGATGCATCTATGTGTGTGTACTGGAAGATCAGGCCGGAATAATTATGCGCCCAAGGCTCAAGTCGTCGCAGCCCTCATTTTTTGAGTAAAAGAACTTAAAATCTAATCCAACTCTCATATGTCGATGTCCCATTTACTTTGCTGATCACTTTATTCTAGTTTGTTTTGTAGTGGCTAGCGTCCAGTTTTGTGAAATCTTTGTCACTATGTAATATTTGTCTTTTCCGTGAGTGTAAAGGACGTTGGAAAAGCTAGCTAGGCAAAAGAAAAATATGGTCATTACATTTAGGTGCAAATGCATGCACCTCCTCACTCCTACCTAGAATTCTAGGTCCACAGAGCAGATAATTATAATGTAAAGAAATTATTCCGGTTTATATATATATATATATATATATATAGACAGTGACCCTGAAAGGTTAATTTAAAAGCTGGAGATCATGATCAAATCCAGATAATATGATGACGTCAATTCATTCGATAAAACTCCAGAAAACTTGCATGTAAAACGTCTTTTACTACTCCGCAATGTGGGCCCTTAATTAATTTTAAACCTCGTTTAAACAGTATTAACGGAGCCAATTCCTTGTTTTTTTTTTCTTGGAATATATCGACGATTGTTTACTAGCTAGGTTCTATGTGAAAAGTAAAACTTCTTGAACTTTCTAAATTGATCCAAAATTAAAGAACATGACAATATTGTTTTTATCATAGTATATAAACAAAGGGAAATGTAAGGGGATTTTTCCCATGAGGTCAAGAGGCCTTATTAAGCTCAGCCCGAAGCACAAAGTTATGAACTCGGTCCATTAAGAAATCTTTTGCACATGACCTATAAGAGAAATGATATTATAGAGGATGAGACTCGTCGATCTGAAAACTCTTCGAGTAATGTCTAATTTTCGAGTATTCGCCCACACGACAGTTGTGATATATAGAGAACTGTTGATCTACTGACAAAGAAGACATGAACGGACCAGAAAGAAAGCAGACTAGATGAGAAGGTTAGAAAACTACGCCATATTAATAGTTCCGCTACCCATACAACATGTCACATTAATGAAACCGTCACAGAGTCGCACCGAATTTAAAAACTCTGACAAAAAAAACAATATCTGGAACACAAATTTCATGAAAACAGGCACGATCTGCTCCTCGAACTGGCAGTATAAATAGCAGATCCCAGATACGAGAATGTTCTCTAATTCCTAAACTCTCTTATTTATTTACTATATTTTAAGAATATTTACTAACTTTAACATCAGAAATTATCCGGCCCCAAAGCCGCCCTCTCAAAATCATATTTTCTATCTTGTGCAGGGTCATTTTTAAATACTTGAATTGTTGACGCTAGGCCAAAAAGTATGCCAAACTAACAGTAAACATTATATTCATTCCCGATTCCCCGTATAAAAATTGTGTACATGAATATATCTATATATATATTTATATATTATGTGGGCCGGGGTGAGAAAATTACCATCTTAAACCATAACTTCATTGTCAGGCGTTAATATAGCAAATACTAATAAAATTGAAGGTAAAAAAGGAAGAGGAATTACATTCACACATGGATGCTTGCCTGCTTGCTTGGGAACTCAGACTGGATATATCATCCCCATATATCAGAAAACCTATATCTGGTACAAACATCTACATAAGATAAGTTTAATTTTATCTACATAAGATAAGTACTTGAATATGAAAAGCACTGCATGTGAGGCTTTTGATCTGATATTTCGCAAGATCTTTATTTAGAATCTAACACAACTGATCGTCAGGGTAACATTCGGAACTTGTGGTTGAGAAAAGGCAAAGAAAAGAAGAAGGGATATGATCATAACTGGAACAAATAAAAGCATCAGTGGTGGTGGAGACAGCGGATCAGGCAACAAGAGTGGCAGCACCACAAGGAAGAGTGTCAAAGCTACCATAACTACGACCGAACTGATGCTGAAATACCTCGCCGGCATATATGTACATGAAAGCTTGAGTACCAACTTTTAGCCAATGTTTCCCCCTGATCTCCCTATGATCAGTATTCCATCATCCAGTCCCATTAATTCTTGATCCAAGTCATGCATGCGTCATGATCATCTCCCTCGGATCCCATTTTTGGAATATTTCTCTACCATTATTTCTGGGCACAGATCATGCATCTTCATCGTCCACGAGCGTAGCTGATCAGTCATCCATCGCAGTCTTGCAGTGTCAAGAACTAAGGGTTTTGAAATTGGTGGTTGGAGGCTTATATGCAGGAAGTGCAAGGAAAATGGGTTTTGGAAAATTAAGTTGTAATAATGGTGTCGATACTCTTGAGGTTAGGCGGCTTGACCTCTCCTGCTAATCTTAATTAGTCCTTAACACAGTGTATTTACTATCAAACTAAACAAAACTCATTTATGTCCGGATTCGACCACCCGGCGGATTTTACATGTAAAATGGGAAAAGACAACTGGTGGTTAATTAATTTCTTTCGAATCCGGAATATATATATATATATACACACACACATATATATACTCTCACAATGATCAGTCGCCGAGCCCAACCCACCATAAGTTTTGGCCAATAATCAAGTAATTTTCATTCCAATGTCCTCCCCCAAGACTTAAAAAATAAATTAAAAGAATAACCATGCATGCTTAATTTATAAATATATATATTTACTGCGGATTGAATTTTATATTTTCGAATTCTTTAATGACTGAAATGTTTCCTGATGTCACGCCTGCAGTTCCTAGCCACTTCATGGGAGAAACCTAAAAAAGAACAAAACAAAACATGGAATTTGGGCAAGCTGGTGAAAATCCTGGTCATGACTCATGCCAATAGATAAAATTTAATTATTTTATTTAGTCATGCCATGATTTTTTAGTTTCCAAATTAGAAATTGGCCCATGGATTAGTTTTTGTGAATCCAATTAATTAATTTCGACGCAAGGCATGACATTTATAAGCTGCTACCCTTCTGCGATGGCACATAACGAAGTACTATTTGTAATTTTGTATGGTTTTTTTATTATCAATAAAAAGTTGTAATAAGTGCTTCTTATAAACTTGAATTAAAGAAAACAGTTTTTTAATTTCTTTGTATTAATTACTACTTCGGTTCAATGCTAGCTAGCTGTTTATAATGTGCCCTCTGCTAGCTGCATGTACGATCCGTTCGTGTTATCGGCCTTAATTATCGGCATTAATATTTGTTGGATGGGTCAATGCTAATAATTAACTGGGAAAATTTCTCTGCTGCAAATCATGCTAATTAAGTTGATCACAATTTTGTTTTTAGACAATACTAATAGTACCCATGGTCAACCGATAAAGTGAACCGATGCAATGTATATATATATATATATATATATATATATATTTAATCATTTTTTATACAATTATAAATATTTTAAAAAATATAATAAAAATATTCATTCGTTAATATTCACTTTCTTAATTATTAAATAAAATTTAAAAATAAAACAAAATAAAAAAAATAATCGATCATTTTTATCGGTCAATTTTATTGGTTCAACCAGCATTTTCCTCTTTTTTTTTTCCTAGTTCTGGAATCGATTTGGATAGATATATAGATCATGTTGAAATGCTAGTGGTGGGTTTTGATCATATACTATATATATATACACTCTAATAATGGTGGCGCATGTATTAATTAATTGCATGTGACAGCTCATGCTGAAATGTTCTGCAGGAAACTTTGATGTCCATGGCTGATATTCGCTTTGTTATAATGTGTTGTAATGTAAAGACGATGATCAATTACAGTACTCCCCTTTCTGACTATGCTAATAAATTAATTTGGGGGCATTGCCCTAGCGCCTTGAAGTGCATAACTTATTTCACTTTCAGAGCGGAAAGAAGTATTGCATTTTATAAGTCAGGCAAATATTCAACTCTCTCCCAAAGTCATTTTATAATGCAACATGGGCCAGCTCGATGTCTCATCTAGCTGTGGAATGGGGCAGCAGCTTCCTATATATTTTCTTCCTATTTTTCATACCCGAAAATCAATGTTAAATAGCAGGTAGATAGTTCCTTTTGGTGAGAATTTATTTTAGAATTAGATATTTGGCAGAGGAAAAAGGAGACAGAATTAAAGATCAACAAGAACACGATAAAAGGGGATAGAGTTTATTATACGTCGATCGTATCACGTCAAGAAACATCAATTCGTAAATATATTTTAATAAAATTTTTGTAGATGTAGTATTTCTTTATAATTTTTAATATATTGATCGTATCGATGATTGCTTTGTTTAAATTCTCACAATGACACGTATTAATTTGATTTTAAAATTTATTTAATTATCATCCATGAGGATAGACATGTATGCTTATAATTTGTACAAAATTCAATGCATCTGATCTCCCTCTCGATCTCCCCCGGTAGGGGATTGGAAAGTAAGAATATTAATTATTAATACTAGTCAAGATCATATGATCGTCGTGTGGTTGTTAACCTAACTTGGTTTAGAATGATTAGCTGGTCTAATCCAACTTGAAAGTTGAAACCATGGCTCATCCAATTAAGGTACCAAAATGCACCTTAATTATATTGGTAATAACTTTTTGTTTTAAGTCTTAACAACAGGTTTGATCAGAAAAGCAAGGTTTGAGATAGCAATCAAAGGATAATAAAGATATTAATGATGCTGAAGGCTGCAACTTTAATATTAAACCTAACCTCTTTAAACGTGCTAGACGTGTTGTGGTCCTTTCATTTACGCGTTTAGAACTTTTATACACAATGCAGCCCCTTGTACTTTTGTATTTTTTTTTTATTGAATATTGTTCCAATTATATACCCCGCAGCTAAGCCACCGTCTCGTTCAAGACCGACCGTTCATTGAGTACTACATTGGCATTGATTATTTCGGTGCGTTTGTGTTATCATGATCACGAGTCTCATCATGTTTGGAGTACTCCTCAGTCCTCCCTCCCGGACATTGCTTGTTTTGGGAGGTGTCCATCGATGTGTCTGTCTGTCGACCGTCTCATCACTCAATCTGCAGGCATGTACGCACACAGATTACACGCAGTTGTTCTTAATTAATTAAACTAGCAAAAATTTACATTAATTAGGATCGATCAATCACCGAAACCGTGAAGCCTAGTTTTGGTTGTATAGAGAAGTCGAGATCTGTTTCTTGTTATGCAGAAGTATCAATTTAGATGCTCTTAAAATTTTATGATGATACATAGAATGTTCTACTTGGATCCACACCAAAAAATTTGTTATTTGTCAATCATTTTCTTTAGCCCATAATTACACGTAGAATGGATCGATGCATGGTGCAAAGTTTCAGAAAATATAATTTCCTTTATATCCAGTGACCCCGCAAATTACGTCTGATCATTAGTATACTGTCATCTAAATTGTCTTAATAGCGGTTAAAATTCATGAAAACTATCATTATGCCGGCATCTTAATTCAAAGGCGGAAGTTAGGCTTCGTTTGGTTCCTTAACCAAACTCATCTCATCTCACTTATCATTACAACTTTTTCAAATCCCAACACAAAATATAATAAACAATTCAACTTTTTCAAATTTCAAAACAATAAAAATATTCAAAAATAATATTTTAACAATATTTTATTATCTAAACTCAACTCAACTCAACTCATTTCAACAACCAAACGCACCCTAATTAATGGTGTGAGGATTTTTTTTTTTTTTTTGTATTTGTTTATTTTTAATTTCCGGTTAATGCATTAATTAATTATTTAGTAAAACAGAAAACAAAAAGAAGATCAATGTTGACTGATTTCATGCTTGATCTTTTGGTAAAATACTAAAACCGATAATTTTAATAAGGAAAATACTATAGACGCACTACAAGAAAAACGGATATTTATAGTTATTTGTTTACGATAAAAAGACTATTTGTGATTAAAACAGACTCATTTTAGATGTAAATAGTCATTTCGCTAGAATTAACTGCTGCAAATAAATAGTTTTCTTATAGAGACGCAAAGGAATCCCACAAATAGATATCACATACTGATGTGTCACACTACTAATCTCTCCCTATTTTTTTTTTCTCTTTCTTTCTCCCCTCCCCCGTGCCGCCACCCTTACCCTTTCCCCGTACCCCTTTTCCGTGTCGGCCATGGTGATTGGGGACTACCATAGGGTGGCAGAAGACACCAGCGGTACAAACGGCACTGCCGGCATGGAGTTCACGATAGCTCACTGTGCACGTTGATGGCAGGAAATCACATTTTGCACATTGTGTATGTGATCGACCACGTGCCGCTAGATGGCTGTGGTGGTCGAGAACCACTATAAGATGGTAGACAACACCGACGAGGAGGGAAAGGGGGAGAAGGGGAGAAGGAGAGAAAGAGAAAGAGAGAGAAAAATAATAATAAAAGGAAGACGTGGTTATAGAGAATTTGCACTGCTATGAATTTGTATTTTGAACTCGCAAAGATTTCTATTCATGCTCTCTATTTTTTATACAACCCGAGAGCCTTAATTTTAGGCATTCAAAAATATGTAACTGAAAAAGGAAGTTTACAATCACAATAAAAACAATATTTACATAAATAAAAAACTGATCATAGAATCATGGGAAGCACAAAATCTGGTGATGTATTATGGTGGCAGCTAGGCGTGAGTTAGCACTCTGTTGGTTTATTCAATTTCCTTGATACGCCCCCGCAAGAACGAGCTACCATCAGATAGGTCGATCTTGTCTGGCAAATGTTATGTCCTTTGTCTTGAGAGTGGCTTGGTGAGTAAATCTGTGAGCTAGTCATTTGTGTAAACATGTCGAACATTAAGAAATTTTTTCTCAACCAAATCTCGCACAAAGTGAATGTCTATCTGGATGTGCTTCATTCTTGAATGCTGGACGAGATTAAAACTTAGCTGTGTTACACCCAAATTATCACACAAGAGTATAGGTGGTTGTGGTAATGTAAACTTCATTTCTTGGAGTAGAGATAGCAGCCACATTGACTCTACTGCAACCGTTGCTAAAGCCCTATACTCAGCTTCTGTTGATGACCGCACAATAGCACGTTGCTTTTTGGAGCTCCATGAAATAGGTGTGTGACCAAGGAAGAGAATATAAGCTGAAGTTGACTTTCTATCATCCAAACTACCAGCCCAATCAGCATCCAAGAAACATGTGAGTGCTGGATTTGATGTTTTTCTGATATTGATGCCGTGAAAAATGGTGTTTTTCAAGTAAAGCAGCAATCTCTTAGTTGCTGTCTAGTGGGTCTGTGTGGGGCAATTCATAAATTGTGATAGTTTATTCACTACAAAGCTTATATCAGGCCGAGTTAAGGACAGATATTGCAATGCTCCAATCACCCTTCGGTATTCGGTTGAATCAACTGATATGATGAACCATCTGCCAACTTCATAGAAACCGAGGTAGAGAGAGGAGTGGTGACATCCTTAGCTCCATCCATACATGTTTTAGCTAGTATATCTCGGATATACTTATGTTGAGTTAGAAACAATCCTTCTTTGGTAGGAATGACCTCAACACGGGGAAAAAAATGTAAAGACCCCAAGTTTTCAATGAAGAATTTCAATCCAAGTTGATTAATAATGCTTGCAACAAATGTTGAGTTATTTCCAATAAGAATCAAATCATCGATATATACTAAGCAATAAGCAAGTATGGAACCATCATGAAACACAAATAGAGAGGAGTCAGATTTTGCATTGATGAAACCAACTGTTAACAGTGCTTGTTTGTGAGTAGAATACCAAGCACGAGGTGCTTGTTTTAGCCCATATATTGCCTTTGTAAGGCAGCAAACATGATTTGATTTTTTTGGACTCCTGAAACCAGGTGGTTGCTTCATATATACCTTTTCAGTGAGATGCCCATGAAGAAAGGCATTATGACGTCCAATTGCCTTAGAGACCAACCTTGCATAACAAGAGTTAAGACAGTGCGTATGGTGACTGGTTTTACAAAAGGACTGAGCGTCTCTTTGTAATCCAATCCTAGTCTCTGATTGAACCCCTTGGCCACAAGCGTGACCTTGAATCGATCTACAAATCCATCAGCATGCCTCTTAATCCGAAACATCCACTTACAGCCAACAATGTTACAGTCTTTCGGAGGGGCACTAGCTGCCATGTGTTGTGACGCATTAACGCAGTCAACTCAGAGGACATGGCATCACACCATCTTGAATCAATGAGTGCTTTAGTAACACTTGTGGTTCCAAGGAAGGTGGAAGAGGATGCTTTGTGACTACAAATGATTTTTTTGGCTTATAAATATCATTCATGGATCGAGTAGTCATTCGGTGAGTGCGCACTACATTATTTTCAAGACTAGTGGGTGCATGCACTTCTAATAAAGAAATTTGGCTCGAAATCAAGGGCGAAGAAGAGAGTGTACTTACCTGGAGAGGAGTCGGTTCAGGGGATGACCCATTTGCAGACGATGGCGAGACATCGACACCCACTTCTGGAGATTCAGGAGTTCGAAGTGAAGGCAAGATGACTTGCGGCAACAATATCAATATAGAGGAGTCTTCGACATCGGATGAAGGTAAGGTGGTTACCGAATTGTTAGGGTTTGGTTTTTGAAAAGGGAAAGTCCCCTTGTGGAAGATGACATGCCGAGAAGAAAAAAGTTTTCAGGTATTGGGCTCAAGGAAGATGTACGCGTTTTGGGATAATGAATAACCCACGAATGTGCATGGTTGGGCCTTGGGCTCAAGTTTATGCTTGCTATAGGGCCTAGTTAATGGATAACATAGGCAGCCAAATTGCTTGAGCTTGAGGTAATTTGGGATTTGTTTGAACAATTTTTTGAATAGTTATTGATTGTTCAAAGTCAAAGTGGGCATTCTATTTATGAAATAGGCAGCAGTTTGAAACGCGTATGGCCAATATGAGAGAGGCATGTAAGCATCCGTGAGTAAAGTGAGACCAGTCTCAACAAGATGGCAATGTCTTCTTTCAGACATACCATTTTGTTGTGGAGTGTGGGGAGCGGTTGTGTAATGACTAATCCCATGAATAGAAAGATAAGATTTGAGTCCAACATATTCCCCACCATTATCAGAATAAAGACTCTTTATTTTGGTGTTAAACTTATTTTCCACAAGATTTCAAAATTGCAGAAAAATTATTTAAACATTGGATTTATGAGTTATAGGATAGAGCCAAATGTATTTGGTAAAATAGTCAACAAAAATAACATAATATTTTGAGCCATCAATACCAATTTTATGAGATGGATCCCAAACATCCGTGTAAATCAATTCCATGAGAGTAGTGCTAGTGAGGCCATGAGAATTAAACGGTTGACGATGAGCTTTATTTTGAAAACATGAAGTACAAAGAGATAAATGTACATTTTTATTGGTTGGTAAAGAAAAAACATGAATTAATTGATGGACAATTTTTGACGATGGATGACAAAGCCTTTTGTGCCATCCATCAGTGGTAGTACGTTCATGAACATAGGCAACGGCATGTTTGGAGTTTGGTGGATGCTCTGGAAATGGGTACACTCCATCTTCACATTCGCCTTTGAGTAGTGTCGCCCCCGTGATCCGATCCTTCACCAAAAAATAAGTAGGATGGAATTCAAGATAAATATTGTTATGTTTGGTAAAGTGGTGAACAGAAATGGGATTTTTCTGAATTGTAGGAACACAAAGGGTATCACGTAAATGAAAGATGCGATTAGATGATGCAAGAGATAATGAACCAATATGAGATATAGGCAAACCTGATCTATCACCAATTACCACCTCATCAGTACCATCATATTCATAATTAATCGACAGATTAAAAAGATCGGTGGTCATATTGTGAGATGCTGCTGAGTCAACTAGCTATTTTTTATTTTTTCCTTGAGAAAAGGCTGCATAGTTTGCAGTGAATTCAGTTGAAGGCATTTTTGGACAATTTTTGGCCATGTGGCCCACTTGATCACACCATTGACACTTAGGCTTATATTTCTTGTAGCCTGAATTGGAGGGCCTATTTTTATTGTGCCCGTTGTTGTTGCGAGGCTTGTTGGAGGAAGACTTAGAGTTGGCTTATGTTGTCCAGGAGCACTTCCTTGCCGATGAGAGTAATTTGTAGTGGGAACAAATGTTGTAGCCAATTGATTCTCCTACCGACAAAGGTAACTCTCATGACCTACAAGAAGATCATGGATTTTTTCAAATTTCAGAGATGTCTCATGAGCACGAATGGGTGTCGCAATATCTCTAAATTTGGAACTCAATTCATTGAGGATGTAGAGAGTTAAATCATCATCCGAAACCGGATGATCGATGATTGCGAGTTCATCAACAATCACTTTGATTGCTTGAAGAAACTCACTAACGGTGCGATTTCCACGAGTGCTCAAGGTCAAATCCTCCTTGAGTTGCATCGCATGCATCCATGATCTTCTCGCGTATAAATGGGTAAGTGTTGTCCAAGCCTTATGGGATGTTTTGTATGCAGCAAGAATGGGAGTAATAGTGGTGGAGGTGGAAGCAAGAATGGCGTGGAGGATGAGTTTGTCTTGATGAACCCAGTGGGAGTTCGTGGCTTTAGAGGCAGCAGAGTTCGATGCATCAATGGCAGGACATTGTTTGACCCTAGTAACAAAATCAATGAGGTTATAACCAATGAGCAGTGCTTCAAATTGAGCCATCCACTGAGGAAAGGTAGAAGGGGTGAGTTTTTCGTTGATGGTGGTTGCGGCATTGATGGTGATGATGGGTGAATCAATGGTAGATGTAGGGATTTTAGCCATGTCGCAGGAAGCAAGAAAGGAAAGATACTCGTTAGAGGTTCGGCTCTTCTGATACCATATAGAGAATTTGCACTGTTATAAATTTGTATTTTGAACTCAGATTTCTATTCATACTCTTTATTTTTATACAACCCGAGAACCTTAATTTTAGGCATTGTAACTGAAAAAAGAAGTATACAATCACAATAAAAACAATATTTACATAAATAAAAAACAAATCCTAGAATCAAGGGAAGCACAAAATCTGGTGATGTTTTATGGTGGCAGCTAGGAGTGAGTTGGCACCCGGTTGGTTTCTTCAATTTCCTTGGTAGTGGTAATGTGCCACTCCAATGTTTAAGATCTCTGTGAGGTACTTTTGTGTATCTAACATCCCTCTCTTAATAATTAACCGGCCATTTGTTTTTTAGGGGGCGAGGGAGGCGAGGGAGAATTAGGAGTTGCCCATGGCCAGCAAGAGACCAGATCGAGAGGGAGTGAGAGAACTTCAAGTGATCTTGAAAACTGTAGGAAGATCTCCATGGATCGATATCCCGATATATGATCATGCACGTATGCATAAATTTCTTCATTCTATATCTCAACTTTGTTATGCTAATTTACAACTTTCTCATTCAACCCAAATACATATAATTCAAGTAATCTTGAAAACTGTAGGAAGATCTCCATGGATCGATAATCCCTATATATGATCATGCACGTATGTATTAATTTCTTCATTCTATATCTCAACTTTGTTATTGCTAATTTACAACTTTCTCATTCAACCCAAATACATAAATAACGGCCTGTATATTCACATTAACAAAATTAATTTTATCTTTAATCGACAAGCAGATCTTCGAAGCTATGGTACTCAGCACGTACTCTTGCGACTTTGAATATCTTTTACTCATATTAGTTGGCTCCGGAGATCATGGGATTCTGGTGGTGGCAGGTACCTTAGCTTGAACGTGAAAACATATATCCTCGAGGAAACCACGGTAACTCATATCTCTAGCATGCGCATTGAAACTATCATGCCAGTTTTCATTAATTACTAGATCGAGCTCTGCGCGCTGCCTCCTAACAAATCTGAAACCTACACGTTGAGTTGACGATGTTCCATTAATATTGGCGCTTTAGCTAGCTGGATAGAATTAATGATCTTCAGCTCTAGATCGATTAATATCCCGTACGTAGTACATCTTCACAAAAAATGGTTGAGATCAAACGGAAGCCACGGCCAAGACATTAGGTAATTCGGAAGGTAACAAGGCCAAGAAAACCAGAGCGAAAATAAGCAAAACCGGGACGCATAAAAGAATCAGTGGTGGCGGCGGCAGAGGTGGCAGCACCAGTGGAAGAACCAAAAGCAATACGGTCAACAAAACCAGAACAACGATGGACGCCAGGCTAAAATAGCTTATCATTAAGCCCTGCGGTACCGGCCGACACTTGTCTTCTCCGATTAAATGGCACCGTAGATGTAGCGCTACTTCATGCATCTTCATCGTTATCCTCCTCGACGATCCATTGAATGCCACCAAACAAGACCTTTAGCTTTCTTGTTAATCAGCTTTGAGAGATTGAGGAACGTGGTGGAGGCCAGCAGGGAAGGGGATGAGTACAACGACGAAAGAGTGCAAGAAAATAAGAGACTTTATAGAGGTAAAATTAAGAAAGCCAGCCGGTGAGAATTCGAAAGAGAATTTGTAATGTGCTAGTTAATGTGATCAGGATGGAGGAACCGGTTCAAGTCGTCACCGGTCATCGTCAGACCACATTCCTTTAATTTATGTCTTGGTTCAGCCAACCGAAACCTACATTTCCATTGCAAAGTTAATGACTTTGTGATTATTCAACACCCGGGCCCATTTAAGATTTTTATTTTTTTTAATCTCAGAAACAGAAAATAATGATGGCCCCCTGAATTACGTCAGATGTTTCCTTGGAAAAATGGAGAGAGAAAAGAAAACGTGTATAAGTTAGAGAGAAGAAAAAAAAAAAAAAGGAAAGAGAGGTTGCCCAATGCCTATGGAGTTTCAGGTAATTATTGAAGGAGAGAGGGTTAATTCGGACAGAGAAATGATAAGTTATCTCTCTCTTCTTCTTTTTTTTTTATTTTATTTTTAACATAGAGAGGGAGATTTGATCATGGTTAGAAATAATAAAAAATTTTCATAATTTTTTATTATTTATCCACATTTTATACACTATATTTTTTAAAATTTTTAAATTTTTTTATCAAATATTTATTATATAAACAGTGAATAGAAAATTTGAAATAGTTTAAAAAGAATAAACTTAAAAAAAAATTTATAAAAAATATTAAAAATTTAAAATTTTAAAAAATGTGAAATGTGAAATATAATAGAGATTGTATAGCAAAACCTTTGAAATAAAGATATTTTCAATTCATCCAAAAGATTTTGGCTGAGAAATGATAAATTCTGAATATACAAATTTGGTATAAATTTCTTTTATAAAAAAGTAAATTCTATCATAAAAAAATATTAAAAATTATATTTTTTTGATGAGACTCATATTTTTATAAAAAAAAAATTATTTTTGAGATTTTACCTAGTATTACTTATTCGGATATCATTCTAATTATTGTGCTTTTAAGAAAGACTAATAATAGATATAATTATGAATTATCTAAATACCATCAATTTTTTAAAAAAAGAATAGAATCTATTATTAAAAAATTATTTTTTTTATTTGAGTTTATATTCACTAACTTTTCTTTAAAATGAGTAAAATTAATTTTTTTTTTGTATGTAGGTAATATATTTATTAACTTTTTACCAAATGAATGTGTGGGCATTATGTTAGTCCAAATATTATTTCTATTTTAAAAAAATAAAGTAATTCTATGCATGTGATCTAGCCGTTACTTTGCATATTTATTGTTTTTCCTAATTTTTTTTTTCTTTCAAATGATCTAAACGGGCATGCACGTATCAATTTGACATACCTATAATTGTTATGTTTGGATAGTGAGAAGTGTTGTGAAAAAGTAATAATAGAATATTAAATAATAATAAACAGTAGGTAAAAAGTAATAAATAATAAAAAAATAAATAAAAAATAATAATAAAATAAAAAATAATAATAAAAATATTTAAAAATAGTTAAGATATTCTCGATACCCAATCAAAAAATATCCTATAAATATCGTAGATGAGAAAAGAGGACGTACTTTTTTTCTTTTTTTTTTCCTAAAATACTTTGATCATAATCCTTTATTGTTTAGTCGATCACATCACTCACTGAAGGAATCAGATTAGGCTGCAATATTATGAATACCAATACAAAGCAAGTAACATGGTCTATGAATCTACTTTAGATCTGCTTACCTAAACCGTTGATTGTTGTCGTACGAGGAACAATATAATATTTACGGAATGAACTCAAAGTTGGTGCTTAATTGGAAATGAATACGACAATAAATAATCCAAATTAATGACGGATTCATGCCTAAAATCCTTCTCTTGAATATTAACGACGATAATTATAAATATGATTTTTTCTTAATTAATTAATATATTTGATCTATTCGGACGGTACGTAGTTTCTTTTAATTAAGTGTTAATTTATTTACACTTGCACACATGTTAAACTTAGTGAAAACGTTTTCTCACGTGTTTTTTTAATTTTACCTCTCTGACTTATCAAAATTTTCAAATAGCACATTATAATTATAACAAATTATTAACAAAAAATTATAATTAATAATGCAACAGTAGTACAGTACAGTTTTGATACTATTTGACAGTCAACACGATAATTAATTAATACTAGAGGATGAAATCATGTATCCTTTGACAGCTTGAATGCAATGTATACAACACCGTTTATGAAAAGGTAATATATATATATATATATATATATATTTATATACACATATTTAATTTCCTTCAAACGTTAAAAAACTGAATCATTGTGTCATGTTGTAAACCTTGTGGCAGCTACATGCACCTGATCTCTTGCATACACACGTATACTATCTGTCAAGGTTCGACGAATTAGCTGGAGAATCTTCCTAAACAAGAGGCATGAAACCCATTTGATCAAGACCAAATCCAAGCAATTGATCTAGAATGCAACTTTTTTCCCAAAATCAAGTCACCGCGCAAACAACAGTGCTGTATGAAGTTTTACCATTTGAGTCACTTTCATCTCTCTTTTTTCTTTTCTTGGAATTTTTCTAGCTAGTTTCATTAGAAGTCACGCAATAAGCGTTGTCTCTGCAATAAACTGACGCTAACATAGGAAGTTTCGTGTATTCATGCATATATATAGTAAAAAAAAGTCTATGTTTAGTAGTTAAAATCATCTCAATATAATCCATTTGAAATTAATTGTCAATGAAATCTATTAATTTTTTTAATATATTTAAATTAAAACCCATCTTAATAAAATCTATAAAATATTAAGATCAACTCAAATAATTTGGCGTCACCTTGTCATCCAATCGCGAGTTCATTAGTTTTCAGCCATAGCATAGCTATAGTTATAGCCCCACGTTTAGGATTATTATATACAATGAGGTATGCAAAACGACTTCCTCGATTATTTTAATTTGGCATGCAGAGCCGAATGAGAAATGCGTTCCGATAATGGCCTAGCATTCGTTCCGACAGTATTTTTTTTATTTTATATTTAATGATTGAGAAAATATTTTTAAATAATATTATAAATTTTTAAAAATAAAAAATTTAATATGCGAAAAAATGAATAAAAAAAAAAACAGTTTTTTTCCCTTCTCGGAGATCGTCGGCTAGCACTACCAATTAAGCACAGTATTAGGGGATGCGCTACTGTGCTCTGAAAATTCTTGAAGTGATGGATGGATAGTAGTGACGATGTGATGGATGCATGTTGCTAATTAATTAAGAGCCACACGCTTGCAAGTTGCAAATAAAACACTTCCATGGATGCTCTTCAAATATGTCTGCGTTCGAGTCCCAAGATATATATTCGTCGTGATTCCGTGTAGCTGGCTGCTGCCTATGACGTGATAATGAGCAACCCAAGCAGGCGTAGACATGATCTATTTTTCTGCAACATACAGTGCTACATTAATTCACATCCTTCGCTCTCGCTGTCTTCTTAAAATTAATTGATTAGGTACCTGACATTGACATAAGGGTAATGATTTCGAATAGTTTTCACTTTTTTTACTCCAACTTTCTTAAAATAATTTTTATCGCTGTATTTTTTACCGGAACATGAACCTCACTCGATGTCTTTCTTTAATTTTCTGATTACTTTTTCTTCTCTGGAGTGCCATGCATGATGCAAGGCGTTTAAGCTTTTTTGCTGGTACTTCTCATATCTCAAAATCAAGTGCTTTGATCTCTGGCACGATTTCAATACAATTTTCGGGTTCGATTAATGTCTGCTAGGCAAGCTGTCATCATGAGGTGTTTCTACCTTCTGCGCGGGTTCAGAGAATCAAAGGTGGGGCGCTGGACACCAGTATTGATCAGAGTCTATTTCAAGCACGAGGACAAAGCTCCTAATACTATACCTCTAGCTGAAATAATATCTGAAAAAATAGAATTAAAATAAGCTAACAAGTACGAAAGGGTGGTGCTACCGGGCCGGCCAGCACCATTAACACAAATTTGTAGTTTGTTGTTTTTATTATTTTTTTATAAATATTTTTTTAACATTTTTAATTATGAAAAAATTAAAAATATATATAATGTCATTAATAATTATTTTTTAATTATTAAATAAAAAATTAAAATATTCGAACATCAATTTTGAACAGTAATATTAAAGAAGATAAATAGCATTTTTCATATGTACTTGAAACAATGATATGAGTACGTACTCGGATCAATTACATGGTGTGCGTGTATCTCATTCTTGCCAAAAAAACATTGTAAGATTTTAGAAATATAAGATATCAAAATATTCCATATGCTGATAAGATTGAAAAATGATTGATCCCTTTTTTTCTTTTTAATTAATCAAATAATATACCCATTATATATATATATAACCTAGCCGGTCAGCTAGTTGCAAGGCAATTTTCTTTCTCTCATCCCTGCCGTCTCTTCAACTTCAAGTTCAAGATATGCATATTAATGTGAACTGTTAAAGAAACGGATCATGATAGTGGCATCTTGGTACGCAGTTACTGGCCATGTGGTTGGTCAAACGTTGCTAAGACGATGAGGTTTTCTTTCAATTTGTTGAATTGATTTGACAAGATGGTACTAATCATTAATATTTAGACCTGAAATCTGGAATATTTATAGACAAAGTAGACGACAGGGCAAGATGATTGATACGTATTAATGCTTAATGTCAGAATTATTTTATTCCAAAGACAGCATGAAGAATGAAAATTTTATTGTCCAAATTTCTTATATATAGATACTTTATTATATGGTGTACTAGTACTCACAAACCAATGCCATGTACTCCATCTCTCTAAAATAAGATCATACAATTGAAAAGAATTTCTAATATAATATATAAATTGTAGTGCATGCATCAACCTTGTCAATTTTAATCACCTAAAAAAAAGACAAAAATCAAAACATTTCTCATCTACAGTATTTTAGATACTTTCTTCATCAAACTATACCAAGAAAAAAAAAAAAAAGATTCGTATCTCATCCCTAGAAGGATTCTATTCCAAGTGATAATGAAGCAAGCCATATCCAAACACTACAGTTTGCACGTTGAATTGTCAACAATTCTGAAGAGAAGGTCGACATTATTCCATAGATATAGATGCATAACGTACAGATGCCATTATTCCATTAATGGCATAACGTACGATGTAACGTTAACCTAAGTCATGAGATATACGATCGACCTGTACGTACGTCATCATAGAGAGATCAGTGAGAGATACTTGATACATGATGCATGCATGCATCTCTCCCCACGCAGGCCCCTCCCCGGCCGGCCAAAGTAAACATAGTACGGACTACGGAGGCTGAAGAAGCTTCGACGAAAGAAGTTTGAAGGAGGATCCATTATACATATATAAGTACTACATATGTTATGTTGTTTTCGGGCCCAATTAGACTTCTTGCTCATTAACAATCACGTTTTGTTCGTGTCTTTATTTAATTTTCTCATGTTTCTTTTTTAAATTAACATGAGATAATATACGAACAGATGTTATTTAATACTCACATGTTTTTGCCTGTCGGCATTATAATTAGACACGTACGCACGCACTCCTAGTTCCAATTAATGGCAGGGAAAGATGAATTGAAAAAATGTGTGAAATCTGTTAATTCATTCTTGAAAATTGACTTATAAGGAAATTGTGTCTAAGGGTTTATAAATTACCAATCAATTTCATAATTAGTTGACGTGAGATCGTAACAACCACCATATTCGCAATCGACGTTCATGACGATTTCAGTGCTCACACAGGTTGGATGTGCGTTAGATCTTTCCTAACTCTAAACGAACACTACTATGCTGGCATCACCTCGTGCGGCACGATTGCAACCGTCGCAACATAGCCTTAAACGTGGGATGGTTCTAATATCATTTGTTATGAATCCACTAGGTAGAACTCACCCTTAAAAATTGGTTTACAAAGAAATGGTGTTTAGGGACTTATAAAATCATCAATCAATCTCATACTTAGTCGATGTGAGATTGTAACAAAAACTGACTTAATTTGGACAAGTCCAACATCATTTTTACCACCGAGATTGGATCTTGCCCCCCTACTATATATGTATACTTTGATCCGATATATAGATTATATATATCTACCGTTCATGATTACTGCCATGCATATATGCAAAGTTATGTCATCAGGAAATAAATCCAAGTGTACGTTAAATTTAAGATTACTAGCTAGTTAGGGTTCGATAGCCTATCCCAAGCCAAAATAATCTTCGGGAGAAAGACTAACATATGAACTTGATTTTACGATAGTTATTTTTCAGTTATTTATGATGTCCGAAATGTTTATATGGATAACAATAAATGTGGTAGGATCTACTTTTTATGTCATAATTCTCTCATACTTGAAGCCCTTTATAAAGTACGAACTAGATGTTTGAATCTGATATGAACTTGAAGCTGGGACTTTGATCCAACTCAACCTATTTTGAATGGGCCGTCTTTCCTAACTTTGAAGTGAAAAGATAGAGCTTTTTTTTTCTCTCTAAAAAAGACCAGGTCATTAAAATTTCTTTTATACATTGTTCCATGGTTAATGCACAGGTGCACATCGATGATCTACTTGCTTCTGCACATCAATTGTCTAGTTAAAATTGATACTTAGAGATCACCTAATACGCCTAATCACATTAGAACTTTGATGCTTAAAGGTTTTCAGTGAAGCTAAGCTTCTCTCTTGTCGTACAGGGATATTAGTTTCTCACTTAATGAGAGTCTCGCACTCCAAACTTCGAGTACTTCTTGCAACCTGCAAACAACCCAATGCAGAAAAAGTGGGGAAAAAGAAGTTAGAACAGATATAACTTGCAGTAAACTACTCCAATCAATAAAGCTTCGAAATTTTGCTATGCTCAAACTCATTTCCTTCGAAATTTTCTTTCTATTCTTACATTGCCGGGGGACTAGAATTTGTGTGCTCTTGTACTGGATGAATTTGAGAATTGAGAAGCAATTAAAAGAAGCTATATTTACAAAACAAACCTCATGAAGATGTAAGTTATAAAAGGCCCTCCCTCCAAAGGCGGCCTCAAAGGATGACGCATTAAGTAGTAGAAGTCCATCCTCCTCTAAAGCGAGAAGGATCTCAGATACTGGAGTCTTCTGGTCTTCACATGTTGGTATTTGAATCACAACTTCTCTATCATTAACCCGACTAGCTGAAACAGTAGACAAAGTGCTCCAAGCAGCAACTGATCCTTTTGGTTGGTTTTCTTGATGAGTATAATTTTGACCTACCTGCCTTGAAATCCTTGATAAAAGCTCTTCCTTCCTTTGAATCAGTCCCACCACCTGTTGTTCCAGCTCCGGTATATATTTTATCATCCGGGAAACTGTGGTCGGAATGCTTAACTTCTTCTGTAACAACACCACGCATGCATGCATAACGATCTTCAAAATTACCAATATGATTGAAGTACTGAATTCAAACTAAGCAAGAAAACAAATCAGGAAAATTTTCAAATTCGAAAAGAAAGGATACATGACCGCAAATTAAGGAGAGAGAGAGAGAGAGATTGAGAGGGGATAAGTACCATTTGATCTGCCTCTGGAAGCAGCGAACGTAGAGACGAGTACAGACCATTCATCTTCTTGCGACGATCACGCTCGCTAGCATTGTGATTAAGCTTTTGAACCATTTTTGGGTCACCACCACCACCACCTATAACGGGCGGCGCCGTTGGTGCTGTCACATGAGCATGAGGGTCAAGCCGGACTTGTTTATGATAGCTATAGGAAGGGATCAAATGATGAGCAGACTCGAATGTCTGGGGGTCTTCGTGGATGCCATAACTCTGCCGGCAGTACTGGTCTTGATTTATGGAATATTGCTCCGACTCCAATCCGATGGCTGAAAGCGGCCAAGTTGGTGATAACGCGAACATATTGACCATGGATTAGTTGCGAGCTGTAGTACTTCTAGAATTAGTTTGTTAAACATGATCACGTATCATGTATTTATATATATACAGAGCCATATCCACCCAGCATTGTTTATTTCGTTTGTTATTAATTGGATCGATGTACGTAATAAATTATTAAACTGGTTTTTGAATTGATTTCCCTAAGTACTACATCATAAAACGTTAGTTGATTTAGAAATAATAGGATCATCTCTCTGGCTTGCTAATCCATACTTTGTATGTATCCATACGTGCATGTGTTCGTTGTGTGGCCGAGTGTGAGTACCGTGAGAAAGAGGATATATGGCATTGTTTAATTAGTGTGCTATCTTATTAATTTCATGTACTTCGAGTTATTAGTAATATAAATTTCTTAGAGTTGATAAATGAGGAAGAAAATCTTTTCAAATTCAAAGAAATTTTTTTTAATAAATATACATCAATCAAGAATTTTAGTCGATCGGATTTTACGGTACAATTTTTCGTTTTACAAAATTCAGTACCTTTCAAAAATTTTATGTATTCTTAACAAGTAAGATTTTGGCTTTATCCATAGATTAAGAACATGCCATCCAAAAATGAGATTAATAAATAAATAAGTATTAGAGGTCGAGAAGATGGAATTAGAAAAAGTACTCTTATTTCCATATTGCCGAAATTAATAAGATCGAGGTATAAACGGCAAGAGCTGTAAGTTGGGCTTACTACTCGCATGCACGAGTCCCTAGTGAGCCATCTATAGATGCGCACGTGGCCGAGATGCCACATCACGTGGGGGCACACGTTCGCTCATGGTTTCTAAGATTATTGACAAACAATTGTCGAACGTATCATGTATTAATTAATAGCGAGTTTCAGGATCTATATATATAATATGTATTTTATTATTGTGTGTTACGCTTTTTTTCATATTTAATTTCTCTTTTTTAAAGTTTTCGACCTAACTTACTACTCAGCTTTTTGTCCCATTCTTTTGTATGTTATTTTTTTGTTTTGATTTTTCGATGTTAGCGTTTGGAGCTGTTCAGAAAACGTCGTCGTCAATACAGAGATTTCTGTTGTTTACTAATTTGCCTTGTCTAAAAATAGACTTTAGCCGTTATTTATGATAAACATGATTATTTTGTGATAAAGCAAGAAATGATTATTTTCACAGCAAATAACGGGATATAAATAAACGTTTTTTTAGGTTTAAATAATGAGTTAAGTTGAAAGTTGAATAAAATATTATTAAAATATAATTTTTTAAAATTTTTTTTTTTTTATTTGAAAAAGTTGAATTATTTATTATATTTTATTTGAAATTTTAAAAAAAATTGTAATAATGAGATGAAATGAGATGGTTTTTAATTCAAACAAAACCAACTTGCAATAACTATATGCATGAAAGTCAAATTAAGTTTTGAACATGATGTTGAAAATGTTCAATTAATTAAGCAATAATAGATGCTGAAGAATCAATATAAACTAGACCCAGCGTTTCCTTACCGACCATAATAAAGGAACATGCATATATAAATATAAATATATATATATATATATATATATATATATATATATATATATATATATATATTATGGGGTTGATAAAAAAAAAAAATATATCATGAAAGAAACTCGATGGAATTTGTAAGAGTTTCAATTTTATCCCTTTAATTTGTATTTCAATCGTATGGGAATGTTTGAAACCTCAAGACATGTTTAATGCTTCTTTTCGCCAAGAGTACGTTAGTTGGACAGACAAATTATTGTTAGGATAAACACGAATATAATTGAGTCATAATCTATCTAAATTAAATTAGAAGAATACTGATCTGATACAATGAAACTGATCATCAAAGTCCATGAAGCAAGAAAATGAATTTCAAAAAATAAAATAAAATAAAATAATATATAGTCATGATGAATCATGATCAAAATTGGACCGATAATTATTTGGAAAACAAAATAGATCATCATTAATATATATGGTTCAGTTTTTGGAATGATGCTTCAACTCATGTTGATTCAACGGGTCTAAGGTTAATATTGGAAAGCTCAAATTAATGAAGAAAAGTATGCTTTTATTTATTTTTATATATTTGGATTTTAATTTCTGAATATTATTTTGAAGAGCTTTTTGCCAACAAATTCTCCACCGATCTAACACAGACACATAACATAATTAGGAACGTTATGTACGTACCAAGTTGTTTTAGAACTGACTTTAGAGGTAATGAGTTATTATATTTTCAAATTGGTACATAGAACACATTATCTGCATTAGTATGTGTGGTCTCCCTATCTACTGACAATATAATTTTTTTCAACGACAAAAGGTGGAGATGCCGTATAAGCAACTTAAAAGGACTGATTAAAGATTTCAGACTGGATAGGTAATATATGCACGTGATAATATTTGGGAAACATTTGGTCTTATCAGGCTTATCCTTTCCATTAAAACAAAAGGTCGCCAACTGCTTAATTGCTTGCCTTCTTGGTTAGGTTATTAAAAAGGCACATTCCAAGAAATTCTTTGTCGTCTTCAAATGTTTGTTTGGCCAGGCAGAAAAGATGTGGATATGGGAAAACCACAAGAAAGAAAAAGAAAATTCTGTGTGCTATTGGCATACTATTATTTGTACCTGATGTGATAGCATCACTTACACCTATACAGACTACAACACAGCAGAATATAACCCTAGCTCTTACAAAAAGGTTAAAGAAACGTGTGCACATTGAAAGCAAAGCACCCTTATTGAGAACGTTTCTGAAGAACAATCATGTTTTACACCCGGACACCTATCCTCTGAGCAACCTGCATCAGACAATATCATTGACACCATAAATACATTTCAATAAAATGATAGCAGCAGCAGCATAACCTATTTTGATGCGTAGACCATATTTACTGGCAATGATGATTCATTACTACCATTAACAGCAACAGCAATAAACAATGGAATCACAAATTAAAACAGGAAAAACAAAAACACATGCGGTTATTTTAGTCCCTTTTATATGCTCTGAAACTTAGGCTGCATGGCCAAAACACCCTCATACCAAGTAATTCACAATAAAAATGAAAGATGTAGATAACAACATACCTCCTTGAAAGAGTGAACATCACTTCCCCAAAGCCAAGCATCACAACCTGCATCTCTGGCACCCCATATATCATTCCTGCGGTCATCCCCTACATGTACAGCATCCTCAGGCTTTACTCCCAGTAAGTCGCAAGCTTTTAGAAATATTGTTGGATTTGGTTTCTCTGCTTCAACCTGTTAAGGGGAGAGCGAGAGAGAGAGATCAGAAAATGATCAGGTGTATCCATAACCATATATATTAGAGGAAAATGATTTATTCCTAAAAAATGCTCATCGGTAGATTGCCAAGACAATAACGATATCTATATGAAAAAATCTCTTTAATCTCAAAAATATATTTGTTAACTGTCAATAGACAAGCAAACACACTCATATACATGAGAGATAACGACTATAAAATGATGAAGGAACCAATGCACATACTTCAGCAGACACTGCCACAGCATCAAACCAATGATCACAATTTAGAGCCCGCAACAGAGGTCTTAATCGAGTGTCAAAATTTGACACAACGCCCAACTTCACACCCGCTTTTCTCAGAGCTTTAAAAACTTTCTCAGCATCAGGATCACAGAGGTGCCAAGCCTGTGCAAACAAACATTGGAAAAAGCTGATTACTACAAGTATCTACAATTCAGCCTGAGATTCATAAATTCCAAGTTATGTTTACTCAACCTTATCAGTTGTGTAATAGCTATAAAGCTCTTCAAAGTATTGAGTATCTGAACAGCCCGTGGAATAACTGACTATATATTGCCAGAAGGGCCTCCCATCATTAACATATCTGAAATTGAAGAAAGAAGCTTACATAATTGATCCAAAGAGCAGAGATCCTCAACACACATGTCACATGTCAGAAGAATTGCAAGCTTTTGCTGTTGAAGCAAGAGGAATGTGAAGGGTTTCTTGATGATACCTTGACTCATTAAAAAAAGGAAGGAAGAGATGATAAAAAAAAACCAGGATAGAAGTGTTTCATTACCACAGGTTTAAGAACCTGAAAACATGGCTTATGGATAAAAAGACCTTGAGAGAGAATAAGTGTGAAATTAGCGTATCCTTTCAGTTTCTATAGAAATAAAACAAGGACGCAACATATGGATGAAGTGACTGACAATTTCACCGATGATGACATTTAAAGGGTTCATAGTAAATTTCTAAATTACCAACATGATCAAATCTTTATAAACCCAACTAAAAGAAGAATAAAAGATGAGCTACTACATTTCTCCTCTAAGCAAGAACCCATGCTTTGATGAGTCATAAGAATTCATTCAGACCAAAAAATCAAATAAATATAAGATATCGAATAAAAAATAGAGGGCTTCAGGATGTAGTATACAATAATTTAATTCCATTTTCCCCCCTAAACTCACAATGAAGGTATCATATCAAATAACAGAGACTGCTATTGGAGATTTGGACAGAGAAACATGTGCGTTTCGGATAGACAAAATTATCCTTATCTGAATGAAATAAAAGATAACAAAAGAAAGATTGTCAAACTAATTTCTCTCAATTTCCTCTTCTTTTCCTTCTAAACGTCCAATCAAATAAAGACAAAATCTCACCTTTCTTCTCCCTTCTTATCCTCTCCTACTTTTTTCCTCCAAATCATAATTTACAGGTCTAGATCTGATCTTTGTTGCAATATTTTAGTTTACTCGATGGTGGGTATACGGAATCATAAAGATAAGCCCACATGGCTTGGAAGGAGGAAGCATAACTAAGGGTCTTAAAATGACTCATTACTAATGTAGACAATTTATTACTAACGAGCAGTGGGTTGATACACTCGCACTAACTCTCAAAGTACCCTGCCTATATGCCTTTGAATGACACATAACTGATGTAAACTATTTTTAAATGGCCATCGGCCCCATACACTGAAGCGAATATTGGCCTTGATTATTTTCATAACACATCTCATATCATTTAATTATTTCAACTTTTTCAAATTCCCACATATAATAAAATAAACAATTCTTAACTTTTTCCAATTACAAAACAATAATAATATTAAAAAAATATTCTAACAATATTTTATTCAATTTTCAACTTTTGTCTAAACTCAAAGTTTCTCGCCTATGTGCTATATGAAAACTGGTCCTATATCTTCAACATGATACAAAAATTTCTAAAACTTACCCAAAATCATAACTGAAATGTTCAGAAGTCAAATTTCACGTGCATAACTATAAACTCTACGGTTGAGTCATGTTTGAAAAATTGCAATATCAAACACATTACAGATGGGAAAATTCTAGAACGGGGCTCCATGACCCCGGCAAATCAACTTTAGTACCGAAACTCATTAACTGCAATTCAAAGTAGCACTTTAACTCCATCAGTACTTTGTAAGAGAAAAAAAAAATGATGGAATATAGAGTTTCTAATTACTTCCAGCAAGGCAGAAAATAGAGAGGAATATTAGGCAAAATATTAGGCAAACAGCTTATTCGGAAAAGAGAGGAATATTAGGCAAAATATTCATGATAAATACAAAACGAGAAAGATCCCTTTGGGAAAACACTAATTACCAAATGACCAAAAAGAACGGCAAATAGAGAAGAAAAAAAGAAAAAGCAGAAGAGACCTGAGGCGAGATCTACCCCAAGGCTGGTCATAAGCCCTTCTGTATCTGTTCAGTATCTCAGTCTCTGAGTACTTCACCCCATATTTCTCCCCCATCTTCCTATAAATCTAACAAGAAGCAAAACAGAGAGAAAGATACAGAGGTCAAATCAACACGGCAAAATTCGCTAATTTTACTCCAGAAAAACCACAAACTATATTCCACAACAACACCCACCAGAATTAAGAAAGAGAAGGAAAAAAAAGAACAGAAAAAGGAGAAACTGACAAAACCCAGAAACCAATTGATGCAATTCATATGTACATTCACTCACAAGTTCACAACCAAGAAATCCAATTCATGAACACTTTCATCACAGAAATACCGCAATGTAAAAAAACCACTCAGATGCACAGAATTGCAACACGCGCAATGATGCACTGACATACCCCCGAGCCGAAAATTCTAATAGATGCATCAAAACGCACATAAATACTACCTAAATATATACATGTTTCTGTGTGTGCGCGCGCGCGTCTGAAGGAGTGAGAAAGAGAGAGATACCTGAGCCATAGGCTGAGAAGGAAGAAGAAGTGTGCCAGCAGCATCAACCAACAAGGCCTTGTGAGTGATCTCACCGTACAAAGACCTCCGATAATCCTCATAGTCTTTCAGTCCAAACATCTCCAACCCCACGGACCTCGACTCCGCCGGAGCAACCGCGGTGGACCAACACATTGCCCCATATTTCCCAAAGTGGCCCATCCGAATCCCACTAGTATTAGATCGACATGACCCAGAAGAGAGAAGTCTAGGGAGCTTCGTTCTCGTTGCAATCAGAGCCATTTTCTAAGTCACATTTGAGGCTTTTTGTTCATTTCACGGCTGCTTGTGTTACTAAAAGAAGTCCCAATTGCAGTAGAGTAGCTTCTTGTTTCATGGCTTTAATTTGAGCTTCAGATCTAATTTCAGTTAACAATTATTTCATGCGTCGGACGTGATTTGTGTGGAGGAAGAACGACTTGCTCTGCCGCAAATTATATAGACCCTGAAAATGGGGAGTGTTGTTAATTTGCCCCTTAATTTTAATATTATTACGGTTATACCTCATTTACTTGCTCAAATTAATTTCCATCATTTCTAGAACTGTTGATTGATTTAGAAAATTGATAGTTGTAGTCATGAGTTTACAATTACTGTATAATCATTTTGAAAAAATTGAATAAATATTAGATTCACATAAAAAAAATTAATTTTTTTCATAATAGACCTCACTCTTTTTCGAAACGACTGCACGGCGCTTGCTTATTTCATGACTGTATGTAACATTACTCATGACTGCAACTATCATTTCTCCATAACTATTTTATATTTAAATAGTTAAATCTATAAAATTATATAAAACATAGGATGAAAAAATAAAAATTAAAGAACAATATTGATCTTACTAACATTAAAACAATTAATATTATTTTCATCTTTAATTTCTCATTCTCAGTCATGGATTGATGTAAAACATCTTAATCTGTTTCATTAGTTAACCATTTAGATAAAAATTCACTTAAAATTAGGCGAGTTAATTAATGTGAATAATATGATAAAAATCCAGAATAAATGCATTCCTCTTTAATTTATGTTTTAAAAGGTTATTAATATTATAATTAAGATTTTTTTATTATTATTAAAAATATAAAAATATATTTATAAATTATATAAGATTACATTCGCCATTTTCTCATATGTATTGGATGTTAGGACTTATGATTTTCGGTCACTAATGACTTCATATATTATTTGAGATTTTTATTTATAGATAGTGAGATCTCATTTATTAGTCATTACAATCTAATAAACGGTAGACGTGAAGTGCGTAAGTACCGTACAATCATTTAAAAAAAATTATTATTAAAAATTAATTTATGAATAAGAATCTCGTATTTTTTTTTTTTAAATGTTACACAGCACTTTGCAATATTTTTGAAAAATGCTATAAGCATTCTGATTGTATTTTTTAAAAGATTAATAAAGGGATTATTAATAATGTTGTGAATTTTTTTAAAAAAATACTTGAGAAGATTAAAATAATTGATGGAAAAAATGCACGTATTCGGATTAGAATAAAGTGAATCGGCTGATTTGGCGACGACTCCAACAGACAATAACAAGAGAAGAGAACAAACTTGGCAACTTCAAGGGATACCGAATACCGGATGCGTACGAAACTGCTGATGTGGCGGACGACGAAGCCGGCTAAATCCTCGTCAGCAAATTCCCCTCCACAAACCATATCAAAAAGTGCGACCCTGCTCTACGAATCCCAACGCCCCGTGGACCCCACTATCCCCATCCTCCCTTCACGAATGATCGCCGGTGGACCCACACCCCACAATAATTTTTGTTTTTTTGTTTTGGCCTCTTGTTTGGTTCAAGTACGTTTGAATTTGATGATGAAAACTAGGGGTGAAACCGGCACATTCAGTTTGGTTTTTGGGCAAAATCGACGCCAATCGAAGCTTATTTTTTGGAGAAGAAAATCGGCCGAAATCGTTACCTCATTTCTCTGACGATTCACAGTCGTTTCTCAAACCGAACTTCATCTGAGAGAGTTGAGAGAGATAATGTGTTGAAGACGAGAGAGAGAATGAGAACTGGGTCGGCGACGCAAGGAAGAAAATGCGAGAAAAAAAATGAAGTTATTTCGAAACGACGCCGTTTGATATAAACCAAATGGCGTCGCTCTACTTAATTTTTTTTTCATACGTTATGAACTAAACGACGCCGTTTGGTTTAATACAAACGACGTCGTTTTATTTATGTTTTAAACACAACTAAAGGTTTAAAACGGCGCTGTTTTACTTAAACTTAAGTAGAACGATGTCATTTTGGGTAAAGAATATATAAAAAAAAATTAATTTATTTAGTCGGTCGGTTCAGCGGTTTGAAACAGGTTCGAACCGACACCGAACCGGCCGATATCGATTTTCTTAATTTTGTACCGCACGCCAATCGATTCTCCATAGGTTTCGGCCGGTTCCGAGCTCGGCCGGCCAGTCTGAGTTGGTCCCAGTCGGTTCTACGGTTTTATGTACAGTCCTAATGAAAACAAAATAGACATACTATTTTTTTGGTTTATTGGTTATTTTCTATTTTATTTATTTGTAGTCGTAATATGATTTGGTCGGACAGTGACAGAAAGCTCCAATGCATACACTCCAATTTTTGAAGATTAAAATAAGAATGCCACTGAAAATTATGGTCAAGTATATATGCGCTTTTTTGTGAAAAATATATTGTTAGACGAGATTGCCGGACGGTAGTGTCCGCTCGACAAGTGGATGTAGACAATAAAAACATAGGTAGAGACAGAATGTGAGCTCATTAACCAATCTCACGAGACATAAACCATAGAATATACAAAGCAGCTATCCAAGTGTAAGATTTAAAACAGTTCTTCAAACAATATTAAGTGAACAAGCAAAACATCAAGGAAGCATCACAGACACGTCATCAAGACTAGAAGTACTATTCTTCCATTTGCATCATAATTAATTACCTATTTCCCACAATCTCCTTAAGCTCCACAAGCATGTCACCTGTGAGAAATCTTCTCAAACTACAAAACCTGAAAATAACACTCCAATGTAATAGACTGTAAGAAAATCTTATAAAGAACCAGCCACCGATAAGTCAATGTCAAAATGATCGAATACTAACCATATGCAAGATGACCTTCCCAAAACCATTCTTTCCCACGATTGCCTGAGCCAGCGGGACATAAATAAAAACAAAACAAAAGCAAAAAGTGAAAAAGAAGAAGTAGAAGCAGAAATGACATCTCAACATCAATTTTTTAATATAAGAATTACTAAATTCTCAATATCCAAACATATAAAATGAAAGCAACAGCCAATATAAGAAGGTAATGCCATTTACCTTGTCCATCCTCAGTAGGTTTTAGCCTGAAAGACAACACAGACTCCCCAAATACATCCATACGTACTACAGCTTGATAGGTCTTAGTCTTGCCTCCATCATCAAGACCCTTGGCCTCAAAGGTGATGAAAAACCTGACTATATCAAGAACCATAGACATTGTTTTTAAAACCTTCACAAGCTCCAGCTTTGCACTTGTATCCTACACAACAATGTCATCATATAATATGTAAGAAATTAATAGTATAGGGCATAACAAATAACTGAAATATCAGCACATTGGAATGAAACTTTCCATGCACTTTAGGAATAGACTTCTACCTCCTCCATGCTCTATGTATACACATTGCAGAGCTCATGTTTATTCTACCAATAAAGAAAATCCCAATACAGCTTATGCATCATAAGCAGAAAAAACTAATGCTCACAAAAACAGTTCGACTCAGTCCGATTCAATTTGAATCGGTAAAAAATTGAACCGGTTTTAGTAAACTTTTTGAATCGTTTACTGAACTACTTCAATTGACCGATTTAGGTCGATTCAAAGCGATTTTAGACTAATTTGAACCGATTCAAAACTAAATTTATTTTAAGTTATCTAACAACTAAGTTTTTTTTTCTTTGTACAAAAATATGACAGAACTAAACCTATACGAACTTTTTGATCATTTTATCCAATAAGAATCCCGTGCTTGTAACTTAATGGTCTTTATCTTCTTCATATATGAGGCAAAAAAATTGTTAACAATTAAGGTTGAATACATAAATTACATATTTATTTAACCAATTTAGATTCATCTCATATTTTTATTAAAACTAGTCAGTGAATTTAAATCTTATACATGATATTAAAATTTTTGAATTGCATTATACATAATTTTTAATATTTTTATCAATATTGAAATTACCGATTCAAAAACAGATTCAATTCGTTGAATAGCCCGATTCCAATTTTTCAAGCCTTGGAAAAAACCGAAATATGGAAGAGCCTTCATAGTATATAATCTTCTTATAGACTTCTTTTCAAATGAAGTTTGGGGTCACCGCTGTGATTTTTATATAATTAATTATCTCCATCTAATGAATACAACAAAGAGGAAAGAACGAAACAATGAAGAACTACGTTATACCCAATGCAGCATCTCAGAAATATAAAATAAAAAAATTAAACCTTAAAGCGACGGTGGTATTCGTCAATTGCAAGTTGCGAATATTGTTGGAACAAGATGTATTCGTCCTCGCGGTTTAAGTTGCATGGTTGGATCATGTGAACAGAGGAGACGTCAGGCATAGAAGGAATATCAAAGCCCTAAAATAACGAGCGTGACGAGGAGATGAAGTAATTAGCAGGGTTAAAGCAGCCAAGGGAATAGAAGAACAGAATGGATTCTACTTTCCTCGCTCTTCACGACTTCATTCCTGTAGAAGACGAATTCCTCGTCAGTCATTATATGCTCTTCATCAAATCTGCCACACTTTTCTACCGAACCCATTGATCATCTACTAGTGAACAGCGATCAGAAAAACCCTAGCCGGCCGCCGGACTCGCGCAACGAATAATAGCATTCACACACATGCACCAAACCATCACTTTTCCTATAATTTGAGGATTATTTGAGAATTTTGATTAAAATACTTCCTACATTTCAATTTTTATTTTAGAAAAAAATATTTAGAGAATGAAGAATAACTCTCTTTATTATTATTTTTTATTAATATTTTATTTTAATATATAAAATAAATTCTTTTTCTAATCATCTATATTTTTTCTCATATTCATATTTATTATAGTTTTAAAAAATAATTTTAAAAATAATTTAATTAATTACGAAAATATAACAAATTAATTTTAAAAATATTATCAGATTCACAAAAAATAATTTAAATTTTTGTTTAAAATATTTACTAGAGTAATAGTTCAAAATATAAAAAAAAATATTAAGTAGTTAAGTTTGTAAAAGGAAGTGAGAGAAAAATAATAAAAAATATATATTATTTTAATAGAATAGAAAAATAATAAGAAATAAGAAATAGGAGATTTTTGAAAGATGAAAAAAATTTTTAAAAAAATATATTTTTTAATTAAATTATAGCGTATGTTACGAATTAGAATTGATGTGAATGCTGTAAGCCCTCTTTTATTTGTTGGAGACGTCATTGCGTATTCATAAAAGTATATACTAACGGAAAATGCTAGGGGCTTGCGGGAGGCCACGTTAGCTATTATTCAAAAATAAAAATAAAAAACATAAAATCATTTAAGAGGATGAAAAGTTGAAGAAATAAAAAACTCTCCAACAAATCAGCCATTTTCTTTTCTTTTAATATTCGCTACGTATCATTATACATATTACACATTTTTTTTTTTTTTAAATATTTTTTTTTTTATTTCTGTTAATTAAAGTAATTAAATTCTTATATTTCTCATTTATATATCACATACTTGTTAAAGAAAAAAAAAAGATAAAAAAATCATACATGATATATAGTATAGAGATGATGAATAAAATTTTTCTAACTGAATACTTATAATAATTCACAATTCATATGTATCGCGTATTCCTTTTAAAAAAGAGTAGATCCATTATTAAAAAAATAATCTTATATTTATTTATTTTTTTTTAAAAAGAATGCATGCCTATACATGTTAAATATTTTAACATGAACGTTAATAATCGAATCGTTAATTTTTTATGATCCATGATAATAAAATAATATAATTAGAAAACGGACCCCCTCTATTACAGTTAGATAAAAAATCCAACCTGATTATGAAAGAAAGATTATCCTAACAACTTTACTTCTAAATATTTTCTGATAGCTACAGGCATAATAATACTATAAGCAAGAGCCCTTAACCTTTTAATAAAACTCTTAAATATATTTTATAATTACAAATATCATTCAGGTTGCCAGCTACTTTCACGGCATTAGCGACCGTGAATTGAGAATTTCTTCAACTATTTCGCGGTCTAGCAGGTGCATATAGACCACTACCTCAACAATTTTTTAATAATTCATCCATATCTTTTTAAGAGAATTTTTTAATCTTAAGATTAATTACTAAATTCCTGACAGTTAATATTAGTGATTTTTAAGATAAATTCCAGCCATCACTTTATCGATCACTTGGGGTGGCAGTCCTTGAAAAATGTTGTAATAATCACATAAACAATTACGTGTGGTTTGAATAGTGAATTGAAATGAGATAATTTTAAATAAAATTAAATAAAATATTATTATAATATTATTTTTTAATATTATTATTATTTTAATATTTAAAAAAATTAAATTATTTATTATATTTTATGTGAGAATTTAAAATTATTGTAATTATGAGATGATATGATATGAAACATTTTAATTTGATCGATTTAGATCGATTCAAGGATTACGCTACATATTATTATTTTTTTGTTGGCATGTAATCTTCTTTTTTGAAAATATTAACTACAGCGTGACCGCTTGAAATTTTGGATATTATTCTTATTTTCTTATGTATCAATAGTTTGAATATTGATTATTAAATATTTTATTATGAAACCAGTTATAGTTATGAATTATTTACCTAATTATCATTGTATTATATTGAAATTATGTTATGTTAAAATAGATATATGGGTAGACTCAACTAACATTTACGAAGAAATATTATATCCACCATCCAAGTAATCACCATCCTCCATTATCTTTATGTGGCATTCAATGATTGGATGTGATATTAAGTAATGAATGATAAATAATTTTTCAATTATTTTATATCACATTAAAAGAGGTGGGAGATTGATGGAAAAAATGATGATATGTAACACTTCTCTTTTATGAAAATGGTCGTGTTTAGGTTAAACAAAATCGAGTTGATTATTAATGGATTCCAACGATCGTGTTATATCATCTATTATTTATATGAGTTATGTTAAAATTTTAAAGTCTAATACACTTTATTAAATGGACTATGGTAGAATTAATCCATTTAATCAAATACTTATAACTTAATACAACACAATCACGATTCACGAACACGAATTACAACCCTAGATTTGAACTAGGTTTTCAAATTTACTGATAAGTTTGACAAGTGGGATGAAACATAAAATTCTCATATCATTTCATCATTATAATTTTTTTAAATTTTTACATAAAATATAATATATAATTCAATTTTTTTAAATCTTAAAATAATAATAATATTTAAAAATAATATTTAAAATTTTTATTTAAAATTAAAATTTTTCTGCTCACTATCCAAACTTATAGACACTGTCCACCAATCGACCGCTGTAAGACCTAGGTTCCATCCCTAACGACCTAGGCCTTCTCGCCGCTCAATCTATTAGACACCAAAACGAGTCATTATCCCCACCGCAGGCCTGTCCTACTCTGTGAAAGCACCAATTTCCCAAGGAAAATAACATCCAGAAGTCAAATACTTATATTTTCACCAAATGACAATGGAGTATCGATCAAGATAGTTAAATCTATGAATTGGACCCTACTATATTTTTTGGGTATTATGCCCAAAAAATTATATAAATAAATGTGATAGGAGCCCCGCACCCCCACCCCCCAAAAAAATTATGTTTATTACTCTCTCATTGTAAATTTTAGAGTTCAAGTAAAAATTTTGGGATCCAAATCTTCAGAATATTATTATGTGTTTTAATCAAATTTACCGAGAATAGAAACAAATAAAACAATGTAAACGACAGTGCACTTGGAGAAAAACTACTTATTAATTCTCACTTAATCATAATATGATTTGACTAATTAAACAATAAGTCCTAGATACCAATCACTCATTTTATAATTTTATAATATTGAGTGATATTGCTTTTATCTTTTATATTGTCATTCTTACTTATGGTTGATGATGTAACACATTTCAACTACCTCAATGTGCTAATTACTTAAATGACAATCACACAAATGCTATGCATGGTAGGTGTTGGGATTGTGTATTTTTTTTTTTTTAGTCTGGAATTCGAAAATTGGATTCATCTAAGCGGGTATGGATTTCATACACACCTTTATCAGAATGCAGATACGGTTATATAATGTGGGTGTTGAGTTAATATATACCCATTACCCGTAGGTAGGTTTTGGTTTTACACTTCAAAAATATTTTCCTTCTAGATGAAACAACGCAGTTTTGTGTTTGTAGTACAAATCTTTAAAATTGCTTTTTAGAAAATTTAGGCATTTGGTTACAACTCGAAGGACATAATTTTTATAACAGGATAAGGTTGGGTACCCATTCGAAATTATAACTGGGTTAACTTGGGTAGATACCGGGTCTTCATTATAAGCCTAGATGCAAATCTGAGTATAGCTAGGTACCCAGATATGCATCTGAGTTTACACCCCTAATGTTGGGTTTGCGAAGCCTGGTTTATTATTGTGGAGGTCCGATTTGATGACCCAAACCGTCAAGATGAGTTACGGTTTTTTAGATAGATTTTTAATGAGGCTTAGGCCATGGAGTGCAGTAGTCCAAGTCAAAGTTTGCGACTCGAGAATCGCCAAGTAGAGAGTTTGCTTGACGTTTGCGTGACACTCAAGCGATCACTTGACACATCGCTTCAGTGAATAACTCAAAAATAGTGAAATTAGGATTTCCGGCGCACAACCCTGTAAATATGTACTTTATGACCGTCTAAACAATGCATTTTCGTCCCAAAGTATATTTTGTCATTCCTCGAGATAATAAAATCATCTGCAGATTTATGGACGTAAACACGTTGTCAAACCACGTAAATTTTGTGTCATGCGATTGATTGTTTATTTGCTTCTACTTTCTGTCATCGTTTTTCACAACAAGATGAAAAAATATAAGATAAAAAATAACTTTTCTCTATAATATATAATGTAAGTGTCTATGGATGCATCTGGTTTATTGGTTATGTGTCTGAATTTGTACTTTTTTATTATTCCCACGGTGCCATGTTTGCTCTGTCAAATGAATTTGGACTATCAAACCTGTTTCTGCAATTTTGTTCAACTAGATCACATCGATCGACTGTGTATCATGTTAACTGTGTACTCTGATTTTGAAAGTAATATTGGTTATGATTGTTTTGGATGTGTTTTTTATGTATCAGGAGAACTCCTCGAATAGTTGGGAGGTGGACCAATGGACCTGCAAACATACCAGTAAAGAAGGGAGCTTAGGGGTGGTCGGGTAATCATCTGATACTTAAGTCAGTTTTCCTTTTTAGAAAGTGTTTTCATGGCCTTAAAATTCTGTGAGTTTGATCATATCTTGATTAGGCTTTCAAAATAGGTAGTTTGGAATTCTGTTACTTTCATCCCAAGAAACTGTTCCATCGTGCCTCATGCCTCATGCATGCAGGTGAATCCATCAGGGGGTGCGATACCCTAAGAAAAATAATTAATGTAGTGTTGAGCTTTGACGTTTTGGCGCTTTCTTAATCAAGGCCGACGAGTCCCTTTCTCTTCCTTTGCAGGGAGAGCCATGGTTGCTCTTTCGGCATGCATTCCCATAGCTTCTGTTTCACAACTGTCACATCGGTTGCTTCTCAGCCTACTACAGCGCAGGCCTTTCTTTCCTCATTGAATGAGTTGAACTTAAAACTGCCAAAATGAGATTTTGATAATTGGGAGTCAAAATTTGCGTGCATTGTCTCAATTTTGATAACAAAATATGTCCAACCCCGGGGAATTTACATCAACAAGAGCACATGAAGATAGAGAACCTTTTAAGAAATCTCCCGTCAAGTACTAATTATTTAACAAGCTTAGAAATAAAATACAAAAGACCCAAAAACTAAAAACTGGCCTGACACCTTCCCCCTACTTATTTGAAACTGATATTAATTACATGCACTATTATCATCCTAACTAACAATATTCGATCGATTAATTAATTATCAGTACAAGAAAATGCAGGGAGCTAGGTAGCTGTGATGGGGGAAGGGGTAAACGAGTGAGAAGAAGATCAAGATCAAGTTGCTACCAAAGAGTAGATACCCCCAAAACCTCTCTCAAGAAACTCTCTCGCCTCCCAACATCAAAATCGGCCAGAGGGGGTGGGAGCTTAGGCTCCTTCCCCCTCACCCCATTTCCTTTCTCCTCTCGGTCTCTGTTTAGGATTGTTTTCAGTTTTTGTATTTTTTTTCAGCCCAATCAAAGGGAGAACCGCCGCTTGAGATCTTCCGGCACCTAAAAGCCTACACGCGCCCCACCAGGAGCTTGCCCTGCCGCCGATCTGCAAAACCTCCAAATGCGACCTCCACCGGAGCGGTGCGTAGCCCGCACGCGCGGGTCGAAAGTTTCGGAGTTCGCCTGCTCGTGAACCACACGCGCCACCAAGGAATCCTCTGCCGATGCTACCTGTGGCCGTTCCTAGTTCGGCGCCTCTGGATCTTCCAAGCTCGACCATCGGTTTTCTCTTCATCAGCCTTTTTGTGCACTGATTTTCCGATTCACAGTGTTTCACTATGTATTTTATTTTATGCATTGTCTTTTCTTAGTTTTATATACTATATATGTATTGCCATTCGGACCGGGTCCGAATGGAGTATTTCCCCACTCCGCGTTGGCGGAGATAGAGGGGCGCTCCTCCTCCGTGCTCCGATTAGTCGGGTATGGAGTTTTGTGGGTTGGTTACTGTTACCTCTGTCGTGGACAGAGGTGTGCTATCTCTTAGACTTAGGTCTTTGAAAATTGGCCATTTGGACTAGACCAGCCAGTCATAGATGTGTACTGGAGCGTTATTAACTTTTGTAATTGGTTTATTTTTAAGTCAACTTTGTATGTCCTCTTTAATGAAGGAATGGGATCCGTTTATTTTTTAAAAAAAAAAAAACTAACAATATTCAACACGCCACTGGATAAGCGGCTCCATAAATTAGGTTTTGTCTATCTTCTGATAGACTAGATTTTCTCGCAATTTTTCCATATCCATTAACTCCCCATGTTGTTCCCCAAGAGTACTTATGTACTAGCCAATAATTCTTTTTTCGTTCTTCGTCTCGACCAAATCCTATTATTAAAATCCCATGTTCGCCACGTCGTTCTTTGCTAAGATCTTTTGGCCCTTCGTAAATACTCTATATATATACACAATAAAAGAAGAAAGTGAAAGATCAAAACATTGGCATTAATGTTATCAACATTAAGTTAGTTGCACTTACTCCTTTGAACATAGTAAATTCATCAGCTATTGGTTGTCTCTTTACTTCTTCAAGAAGCTCTAATTCATTTAAATGACCTATTCGTATGAAGTCGGTAAGATATACTGCATTTTCCTTCTAGAAGAAGAAAAATATGGGTTAATTTTTAATACATGTACATATATATGAATGGAAAATGAAAATAAACAACAAAATAAGTGTTATAATATTCCATATTACCTCTTTTTCAGATTTAGGTCTACGAGGACATTTATATCCTTTCATAGGATAATCTATCTCCCTTCTAATTCCATTTATTAGGACCCATTCAAAAGCCTTATTGAAATGATTATGGTTGTAATTAAGCTGGTAGTTGAACATGTGGAAGACAACAATCCACAAGTTCTTGGACAGAAAGTTGGGGTCAATCTTCTTGTGGATACTTAATTTTAAAGGCAGCTGCAATAGCATCGGCAGCTACAATTGCCCAACAAGAATTACCTGCAATAAATAAAAACTACTAATCTTTAAAAACAATGACATATGATTAAAGCACCGAGTTTTGTTGTTTGTTCTAACAGATATTATAAGTCTTATATATAAATCTTTCTTCTTTCTGATTTTCTGGGCGGCCTAGCGTTGAATCATACTAAACCAACAAAGAAAATGCAACTTATTCAAATAAAATGAACGAATTTTTTAATTTCTTTTACCAAAAATGTTGATAATAAAGTAGAAGTGATCTGGCATCACTTACGGATTGATTGTATTTTTACGGGATGCAACACATGACCATCATGTTGACTACTCCAATCCCAGCAATATAAATTGGATTGTAAATCCTCCTAATATATAAACTAACATATTAGAAGATATATATATATATATATATATATATATATATATATATATATATATTGTTTAATGAAGGAGCACGATAATAATTACAATAATAATATAAATCGGATTGTAAATCCTCCTAATATATAAACGAAACTTGTTACCATAAGTTCGGGTACCGAACCAAATTAAATCCAACCTGAAAAAAAAAAGTTAAAAGAATAAATATATATACTTTGTAAATCATGTCTACTATTAAAATGTAGAATACTAATTAATTGGCTCTCTCCCTCCATTCTCTATCTACGTCTCTCTTTCTCTGCATATATACACCTAAAAACTTCCCAATCACAATATTAAATTCTCGGAATAAAAATGCATGCATCTTCACTAACTTGTCATTTACATGCAACATATCAATATTCTTTCGATCCATTTAAGCTATTAATTGCGTGCAGGTGCATGGGATAAATCTCAAAATGTATGTATATACATATTATATATAGGTGTAGCTTATATATTATATATCTCAAAATGCATAAATTCAAGGCCATTTCGAAATGCATCTACCACAACATCAAATAAAGTAGGATGCATACAGATTATATGCATTGAGAGAGAGAGAGAGAGAGAGATACCCTCTTTGTATAGAAAACTTGAAAAATGCTGGCTTGAGCTACGAACCAAAAGATGGTATATAAAGCAGTCGAACGAAGGAAGATCAAAAGAAGAAGAGCTTGCAAACTGTCGAAGTGCCACTTACAAGTTAGGGAAACCCCACAAAGGCCCCCCTACTATTTAACTTCCCTTTAGTTTTGTCTGGACTTGGGAGTAGTACAGTACGTACTAGACTGTTGTCACTTTCAAAGATTGGAGAAGAGGTTGCCTATACTTTTGTGCTTCCTATTCTCCATCTTTGGGGAAAAAAAGAAAAAAAGAAAAAAAAATATAACCAGATCCTAGCTACTCCTGTTAATTACAAATGCCCCGTAAAGCTAGCTAGGGCTCGCGTACTTCCTCTATTTTCATTCTTTTTAATTTCCTTTCTCACATTACTGTTACATAAAAAATATAGGTTCACTTCTTAATAAACAAAAACCCAATAAAACTGCTGTTAATTGGCTTAGGTGGTCGGTCAAACCCGTACCATGCATGAATTCGACCAATCACATGAAGAAAATCACCATGTTCGATCTTTCTGTTTTCTGTGCGAGGGAAAATATATCATTATATAGAACTTTTTGGTCAAAAAATCAAGAGAAAGCTGCCATGCATGCATGCATTCTCAGTATGGGGAATTCTCTGGCAACGGCAGGCAGGGACTGGCAAGTCATGTTTTGTGTTTCTGTCCTCGGAGAGAATAGAGTTTAATACCACATGAGTTTTTTTTTAAAGGTTAATATGACAGTAGTTATCTATAGATATCTATGTAAATTTGGGGCTATAATTCACACTGGAGAATTTGTAATCTTCATTTTGATTTTGTTATCTTTGTAACACCGTTTAGCGTCATGTAATTTTTATTTATTTCTTTATTTAAGTAGATGATTTATGAGGTTACGTACTTAAAATATATATATATAATATATAATGATATGTCTGAGAAATGATAAGATTTAAAATAAAAAGGATCATTACTCTTTTCACCTATTAATATAAAGAATAAACCGTTTATGGTCCTTATAAGCCCTAATTCAGATTAAAATCGAGGAGGTTGGATATTGCTCTCAGCCCAAGTAGTCATCGCCCTCCCCCTAAAAATAATGTCTGATCATATATTGGGCTTTTTAGTTTGCACCATGCTTTCTTGGGCTTTTTTAGCTGGCACCCTACGTTGAGCCCAATTAGTGAATTTCTATTTTATTCTTCACACAAACCTGCCTTTCGATGGCCGGTCGAGCCCAATTTTTGGGCTTGCTTATTTTTTAGTTTAGGCTCTAATAGTTTTTTTCCCCTAAATTAAACACATTGGAAGCCGTTATGCATTCTCTCCAACACGGTGTTTGTAAAAAAACACAAGACGTAAGAGTATCTCGAGCAAGTCCATGCCAGTGATTCCAAAGCAATAATGGGCTGTGGAGACGAGTAGTGATAGGGTTATACTATTCACACAATTTATGTACAGTTTTAAATATAATAATATTTTTTTATTAAATTTAAATTCATCAAATTAAAATTTAAAATTAAAATAAAATTTAAAATAATATTATTTTAGACAGTTGTAAACAAATTGTAACGAGTAATAAGTCTATCATTTCTCATTAAAAAATAGTTAGATGAAACTGTTACAGGTCAAGTCTATATAGATTAGGGTAAGCATAATGTCTATTATTTTACTTTTGAGAGAGATGCTTAAAGACGCGACATTTTTTACAAATTTTTAGAAAACTATTTATTATTGCGAGCTATTCAAATAAACGAAGAGGTGACCGTGAATCCCACAAGAGTCAAAGAACTTTTTAGTTTTTTTATTGTTATTTTGTTGGAAGAAAGAAGCGGGCCAGGGCCCGACCCACGATACACGGCAAGAATCATGATGATCTTGAAAAACTCCAAACGTGTGAAGATATCCATTCCTTGCTTTTTGAAGTGAACAGGATTACCGATCTTTCCTTCCAGTACTGGGAGGGACCATTTCTCCCCTTAAACACTCATAATTACCTCCCATAATTACCCATCTTTTCCAGGATTGGGACAATGGTAAAATAAATTTTTAGATGAATTATTTGATGAGTTTATTGACACGAAGTTATAGGTAAATAGATATTTGATAGGAGATCTTTTTCTATATACATGAAAATTTAATATATTAGCATGGTGGAAGATTAATACTGTAAAATATCTCGTCTTTGGAGAGATAGTTCGTAATATTTTGACCATTCCTATTAGCATCGTTGCTTTAAAGTCGGTTTTTAGTACTGAATGACGCATATTGGATCTATTATGGAGTTCATTGTCTGCTACCAATGCGGAGGCATTGATTTGCACGCAGAATTAAATCAACGAAACAAAAATTCATGTTCCGGATGTTCTTGACTTTAAGAAGATCGACGAGGACGAGGGTGGTAATCAGTCTGGATCTGATAATCATTGATTTTGATTTATTTATATTCATTTAATCGGTATTAATTTCAAATTTAATTGTTGTAGCAATACATCAAACGACATCTACCTCTATTGTAATATAATTTCGTGGTATAAGACCCATTATTGCCATTTGCCATGAGTTTGTACAATTTGAATTATCCATTAATTATTTTTTGTATTTATATAATTTTTTATATATAATTATTTTTCTTGTATTTTTTTAACTTTTATAATCTTACTATCATATGAGCAACTCAAGCCTCAATCCTAATCCTAATCCCCCAAGCCCAAGTGATCTATTTTGTCTTGATTCCTATCTCATATTGGTTAGTCAGATTTTAGTTTGTAATTTTTTTATTTTTAATATATGTTTGTAATTTTAATTTTTGTTTCTTGTTTATAATTCTAATTTATTTTCTTATTAAATTATTAATGTTTCAAATTTTATGATCTCATAACAGGCAGCACTAATTACATGTCGTTTCACCCTTGGCCACCCGCCCCAAATGTCAAGCAGCTCACTTAGTTGTATCTAGTGATTCACTTATTTGTAATGTTAATATAATATCTCTTTAATGTTTGTAATTATTTTCTCTTGATTTGTATTATTGTAATAATTTAGTTATTATTATTAATTTATTACATAGTACTTCATTTTCTCTTAATTTGTATATAATTTTTAGGAGAAATATATTCATCATCCTAACTTCCATCATCCTCCCATCATCCCATGATGTGGCATTACATGATTGGTTCACAAGTGAAATATAATAAATAATCTCCAATCATGTAATGCCACATCATAGGATGATGGGAGGATGATAGAAGTTAGGATGATGAGTAGCATTACTCTAATTTTTATTGTTGTAAATTTATTTATTTATTTATATATATAATTTAATTTATGGGCAAAATAAAAGGTTCATTTTAACTGTTTCTGACCATTTTAAGATATTACGAGCCAATGGCCTATTTGGGAGCCGCCGGGGGAGGAGGGGGAGGGATAGGTTGTCCACCACTGCACCCTGGTACCCGGACGGGGTATCCAGCCCTGTACACCACACCCCTAACCATAATAATATTTCTTCTTCAATCTACCAACCTTATTTTTGTTTTTTTTTTCCCCCTCTTTTCTTTTATTTATAAAAAGTTCATTTATTTTATTTTTAAAATGTCATGGTTATAAAGTTGATATTCAAATAAATATATTTGACTCTTGAGAACATATTCTTGCGTGAATCAAAGTATAATTGTGCATATTTAAAGATTATACAAATTGGTCACACTCCACTTATAAATATTTTTTTAGTTTTAAATTTATTTATACACAAGAATTCAGTTTGAAATTTTCGTAGCTCACAATATAAAAGAATAATTAAATTAGCTTTGCAAGTCAACTTAATTAAATATGGACTTGAATTAAAATACCCACTTCGACTCATTATTTAATATAAGAAATTGTTTATAAATATAATTTAATCGAGGGTTGACCTACTGATCATGATGATTCTTTTTAGGTCCATCGATGATAGGACGGAGCTATATATATTAATTAATTCTGAGATTTGTAAGAAATTATGATTTGCTATCAATTGGTTCATCCAAATCCCAACATATTTGTCTGTAATCATGAATAACGTGGTACCCAACTAGAGCTAGCCAGCAATATGGGAAAGCTTAATCCTGTACTAGAACTTGATTTTCCCATGATAATGCATATATTTTATTGCTGATTTTTCCTCTTTGGTAATAGAAATATATATATTTATTGTGCTGTTATGGTGCGGCCCAGCAGCCGTGCCCTTAAAAAAAAAAAATTAATTTTTTTATTCATATTTTTTTTAGTATTTTAAAAAGTAAAAAAAAAAATCAATACATTAATAATCACTTTCTTAATCAGTAAATAAAAGAAAATAAATATAAATAAATACATGAATGGTCAAAATGAAGAAGTAAGATGGGACGGCATAGTAATATTATTCATATAAATATATATATTAAGAATTATTCTACTCAGCAGTCTTACACTACATATATGCCGGTATAAAGCTGGTGTGAGTAGAAATTTTTATATATTAAAACTTGACCTAATCTTCTAAATTAATCGTGTAGATTCCAAAAGCGTATCTGAAAGTAGAGCCATATCTTATCTATATATTATTAAAACTAATAACCTCGCTGATGGGTTCATTGCATCAAGCAAATTAGCTGACTCATTCCTCATTTAAATACGATGATATAGTTGGTTGCACCTGCTCGCTAAACATTAAATTATCAGCCTTTTTTTTTTTTTTTAAAGTTTGAGTCCATATTTTCTATCTAAAACAAAACATATTTATGGATTGTGTTGTTGGTGATATATTTTTTATGTGTCATGATATTCAAAGTTATTCTATTATCAAATCTGTATATAGAGCATACAATTTGTATAATTTTAATTGTAAAATTTGATCAATTTGAAAAATAAAATTATGATTTTTTTAATATATTAATAATGATATAACAAGCACGAGTTATCTTCTAAAATCATTATAAAAGAAGCCAATGATCAAGGCAGACAAATGTGTATTACTCTTTGTTTGATGAGTATATTCAAGAGTTTATTTTCAATAAATAGGATCAATTCGGTTCAACTTGTACATCTTATTGGCATTATTTGCTTGATCACTCCATAATTAATAGGCCCACCATATCTAGTCACATGTTAAAATATTCTTGAGCACGTCAGTTTCGTCATCATCTGCTTGATTTCGACTTAATAATACTATATTTCATTAAAAGTCAAATACTAAACATATCGATTTATTGGAATATTTAATTATTTTGTAGGTCAGGATTAAGGTGGGTAAATTTTTTGGGTCAAATCGTTTATCGAAACGTAGAATGTTCGTGGTATGAACTTTGAAGCGTAAAGTTAAAAAAGGAGAAATAGTTTTTTGTTTTCTTTTATAAAAAACTCTATGTGTTATCACTTTTACGTTTTTTTTATTATTTACATATTTCAATAATGTGATTAGTTGCGTCATTTTTTTAATATAAAATAATTCATTTGATCAATTACATTAATGAAATGTACAAAAAATATATAAAAGTGATTGTAGATTACACAACTTTTTTTTTTTAATTTAAAGTTGATATGAATAAAAAATGGGTAAGATTTGACATTATAAATAACTATAGAAGATAATGCCCTAAATAATAATGATAATTATACATGATCATGGTGAGTGCCCACTTTGGAAGATAATGTTGTACCTAAAATCAAATCTAGGGTTTTTTTCTTTTGAGAAAAAAATTGAGAAAGAAGAAGAGGGGGGACCATGAATTGGTAAAAAGCCCCAAGACAGGGAGGGGATCAGGAGAGGGACCATTACCACATATGCATGCGAAAAAGCCAATGCTAATCATCAAATATCAGTGTATTTCTACATGTCAAAAATATTAATGTGACAAGCCATGTGCATGTGGTGACCAAAGTTGCATCGATCATGCAACTTTTGCATAATCTTGTTCATCTTTCATTATATCAAACCCACTATCCATCCATCAACCTACACTTTCAATACTCCTACTTTGTTTTCTCTCTAGTGACTTGTCATTAAGCTTCTAAGGTTTAATTTGGATATTGAGAATATCTCACTATTATTTATTATTTTATTATTATTTTTTACTACTATTTAATATTCTATCATTATTTTTTCACTATTATTTACAGAATACCTAAAAATACTTCACTATCCAAATGCAACCTAAAAAATATTGTTGATCGGATATATATTATGTTTTCAAGAATAATAAAAAAATAGTAAAAATGTAGCCTTCATTTATCTCTCTCTCTCTCTCTCTCTATCCTCCTCCCTTCTTCTTCTTCTTCTTTTTTTTTTTTTCATCAGACCTAACCGTGTTTTAACTATTCAGGGGCAAGGCAAGATAGAGAGGGGTCTTGTTTGCTATGCTGTAACTTTGTGTATGCATGAGAATGGGATGATGATCTCAACGACAGCTCGCTCGCTCTGAAGTCTTATGGGCATATATAATTTTGAGATGATTAGACTAGCAAACTTAAGTTAAGCTTATAAAACCCCACTTTTACAAATCTTGTTTTTTTTTTTAAATAAATAAAAAAAAAGGAAAGGAAGAATTATAATAAAACGACAGGATCCCGGGAATGAAATATGCGATGGGGGTCCAAGAGAAGCCAAATGTTACAGAGACAATGGTAGGCTCAAGTGATGATGGAAATTGAGAAGGGGGAACATGTAAGGTTCCTATGCAGTGGACAAACACTGTTGAAAAATCAAGTATTGCAGGCTGCTATGCTACTCTTGTTGGAACAATTGCCTATGCTCTATACCTCTTATATCTACCTTCCCAATCTATCCATCCATTTTAACTACTATTTACTCTCTTGGCCCAACATCTTTTGATGTGTCACCTTCACTCAAAGAGTTTTTGTCTTGGTTCTCAAACTAAACTCATCTCATCTCACTCATCATTACAACTTTTTCAAATTTCAACACAAAATATAATAAACAATTCAACTTTTTCAAATTTCAAAACAATAATAATATTAAAAAATAATATTCTAACAATATTTTATCATCTAAACTCAACTCAACTCAACTCAACTCATTTCAACATCCAAACGCATCCTTAGGATTCTCCATTTAAAACTCAAGATCTCGACTTTGATATTATCTCAAACAAAGAGTCTTTTGAACACTGCATTTCTTTGTTAAATAAGAAGTTTTATTACATAAAACATCACAGGTATAATAAAGTCCTATACATGCTTGAATTAAAGCTTTCACAAGATTATTCAAATTTCAAATACTTACCCTTTAAACACATGACTCCCACAACTTTATTTCACCAGCTGCCAATGGCATTTAGATCATCTCAAGAGCTCAACCCTTCATATGATCATAACTAGAATCAGTCATGTAAAATATTGTTGTGCATAATTTACTTCATTTATAAAACTTTAGATTCAACCTTACATGACTTGTGACACACAAGAAGCTAGAATTACATAACTTGTGACCAAATTAATGAGTGCAGTACTCCATATATATTTATCAAGTGGGACATGTGATCAGTCGATAAAACATGAAATTAATAATATGGTCATAGACAGGGCTGTACAGCCAAAGATTTGATGTGAAAATAATATCTCAAACACAAGAAGAAAGTTGATGGAGGTGAGCAGCAGGGCTTCAATATCCATCACAGCTATCAATATATATATATAATAGTGGGTTTATATATTTGGCCCCCACAAAATAAGCTTCTATAATCTAGCAAATGTGAATTATGTGTGACAGGTTGTACAATATATTAAAGTGTGTCAGGGAATCTTTGCTATGAAATAAAAAAACAACGGGACCAGTTTTCATGTAATAATGGTACACAATACACATTGTGGTGATACACTCCAGCAACTGGCCCTCTTTCCTTTTCTCTTTTATCATTCAATATATCCACACATTTATGAACTTGGGATTTTATATTTGTGGCCAATTTAATAGTTCTTGAAGTTTGAATTTATTGGGTCATGGCCAACCAATCAAGAAAAAAGAGAGAGAAAAATGAAGATTTAGGAATATTGCGATATTGGCCCACTAATATGATCTGCTTCTGCACCTTTATCCACTCCTTGCATGTGCTGCATCTTCTTCATTTCTAGGTCTAAAAGTCCAGCCTTTATCCATTAGTAGAAAGAAGGGTACAAGATCTCAAAGGATTATGATGAAGATCAGATCAAAATGATATTTGAAATGGGAGACGCATGCAGGAAACATTGGTCTGGAATTCTATTACTTCTACATGAGGGAGGTCAATCTCAGCTGTTACCTAGTTTTCCCTCTATAGGGATTCTTCCTGCCTCTTTGATGGACTTTTTGAAGAAACTTCACAGCATTAAAGACAACGAGAATCAATTCAGATCAAGGTCTTTTAACTTTGTCGATCAATCTTGAGTTTGAAAACTTTGAACAGCTAGTCAAGTTGAGGAAATTTCCAAAATTTTGTACAACTTTATTTTATGTAACTTTCATGCATGAGCCAGCCACGAGAGTGAGAGAAAGAGAAAAACGAAAAGAAAAGATCGAGAATTAGCTTTCATGCATGTATGGTGCTTAATTAATTGGTAAAAGAGTAGGAAGGTTGATGGCAATGTGTAACGAGCGACAATGTGTCAAAAGTTGATGGCGAAAACTTTCAAGCGCGCACTGGTGAAACATGGAGCAAAGTTGAGGATAAATATTTAAGAATTTTCTTTCTTATCATGCAGTAGAAAAATCAGAAAAATATATAGTATTTTCTAGCATGACAAGTCAAATCGTAATAATTCAAATCTAGGAGAAGTTTGCTTTATATTGAAGTTTTTACCAGTCTGTCATCATCAACCTGATTCAACCACTGTGGCCATATGGTGTCTCTCCTATATTCAAAATAGGGATTAATTATTCTCCAATAAAAAAAAAGGATTAATTACGATACTATTATTTATTAGATGGGAAATATTAAAAAATAATACTGTAATCAAGCCAAGCCAGTCTTTGTTTGCCGAGCTCGATTCAGAAAAAAAAAATTCAAATTTGAGTTCGAGTCCGAGTTCAAAATTTTTATTTAATTTTTATTCGAATTCGAGCTCGTTCAAAAAAAAAGACTTGAGTTGTTTATGTTTTTTTATTTTTTAATAATATTTAATATTTAATAAATTAAATAAATAAAAAACCTAATATTAAATTTGTACAATTAAGAAGTAGAACATTTATTGAGTTATAAGATTTTAAAATTTATAAATAATTAATATATAAGTAGTTGATATTTATCCATAATAACAATATATTATATGCCGACATAAATTATTAATACATACATATAATATGATAACATATATATATTTCATATATGGTTCTCACATACTAGTATATATATGAAATTATTAAATCTTATCGACTAGTCATTGTACAAATTATAAAATATAATTGTGAAGTATATTCAATATATAAGTATTAGTAATTATGTTACATATTACATATTTAATTATAAAAGTGCTATGCTTATATTATTAGCTAATACATAGATATATGTATATATACGTATGTGTATGTATATTTATATTAATGTATGAATATGTTTTAATTGATTGGAGCTACCGACTCGAGCATAAATGAGAGAGCTCTAATGAGTCTTAGCCGAATTAAGTCGAGTTTATTGAGTATGATTAATCGAGTGGGTATCTGCTTTCATGGGTGAGTTTTTTTTTTTTTTACGAGTAAAGTTCAATTCAAGTTTAACCAGACAAGTACCAAGCGGACTATCGAACAGATTGATTCATTTACAACACTAATTGTAAATATACAATTTTCACCTAATTACTCTTACAAATTAGAGGCTCTGGAGGAGCTTGGGGAGATCAGACATGGAAAATCCTAATCTTATGCTTGGCTCCTCCTATCATAGGTGTGTGTGTTCATGCATTTAAGTTTCTCATGACAAGTGTTTCCAAGTGTAATTGTGCCGTGATGGTCAGGACCAAGTAAAGAGTTTTTGCCCTTATTAAAGCACAATCGAAGGAAGTACTGGAATAGAAGGAAATTATGATATCATGTTGGATTTGAACGGACAGAAATTCTGGGTTTGGGCATGGTATGGGATTAATGGATCAATGGGAGGGAGGCTGGAGCTGGTTTGGGTAGCTCTGCAGAACTTGGCTCAGATGCATGAATGTATGTAATGGTATGGATGAATAGGAGAATGGTTACATTAAAGAAAGAAGATGGGTGGATGGATGGATGGATGGAAGGAAGGATGGATGGGCATGGGAAGCAAATCTTAAAAAGAGAATCGAAAGAAATTGGCCTTCCCTTGAGTAATAGTTTGCCAGCACCAGCAGTCTCCCTCTCCCCTCCACACCTGCTCCAGATATGGACCATAAGGTAAGCGCCACATGATTTCTTTCACGCCCCCAAACAGAGAAAAAAGATAAAAGAAAAGAAAAAAAAAAGGCAACCTCTTGCTGATTGCTGACCTCACCTGTATCTCTTGTGGGGGATTTTCCTGGGTCCCCTACCTCTGCTCTTACCCACATCCCTCTCAAGTTTCACCTCCCCAACCCTTTCACCTTTTGCTTTTGTCCAAAAACTCTTTTCTTTTCCTTCTTTCCTCATCTCTCTCTCTCTCTCTCTCGGTATAAATGAAGCCCACCTCCCGTCAACTTAAAAATATTCACAAGGATTGTTTTTGGGTTTATTTTATTCTTTCATTATTTGTTTTCTAGGTGGCTTATTCTGCCTTGTAATTCAAAATCAACTTGGGAAATTTTGGAAGATTTGGGATGAAATCTGGTCGGATCTTGCTTCGTTGGACGTGGATTTTATTGGGTCTTATTTCAACGCAAAACTCTTCTTCATTTATCCTCCTCTTATAGCTTTCACAAATCAAGACTTACCAAGGAAGAAGTGACAGAGAGAAAAACGATTCCTCTAAATCTCCTCCAGCTTCTTAACATCTTCTTCTGCAATATTCTCCCTTTCTGCTTCTGCGATTTTGGCTTTGATCTTTTAGTCTTTATTTGGTGCAATGGGCATCTCTACGGAGTCGCAGTTTCATGTTTTGGCTGTTGATGACAGCCTCATAGATAGAAAGCTGATTGAGAGGCTCCTCAAGACCTCATCATATCAAGGTACTTACTTGGTTGCAATCATGGATTATTGTTTTTTGGTTCCAGTTTTGCTTTCATTGTTTGGTTTCGATTGCTAAACCGCTATTTTTTCGTGTCCTTTCGATGCAGTTACTACAGTTGATTCTGGTACAAAGGCTCTAGAATTTCTGGGTGTGCATGAAGATGAGCAAAGCAACCCAGCTATACCATCGGTTTCCCCGAACACTCATCAGGTGCGATTCATTCATTTAGTCGTCTCTCAGCGTCTGAGATTGTCTACTTTTCCTGTTATTTTTCCCTTACTTGCTGGGCTCCTGGGTTTCTGAATTTCTTTGGTTTCTTGCGTTATTGCAGGAAGTGGAAGTGAATCTTATCATTACCGACTACTGTATGCCTGGCATGACAGGCTATGATTTACTCAGGAAAATCAAGGTAGGCTTTTGGTTTCTATTGCTTTGTCTTCTTTCTCATCCATCCAATATTCGCTCGCTTATCTCGATCCTTCCCATTGAGATGATTATTTTTTTTCCTGTTATGAGACACTAGTCATTGTCCAGCTTTTTCCAAATTGAAATTCTGCATTCCAAATTGATATGCTTTTGAAGATTTGCCATCTGGGTCCTTGTGTCAGCACTTGCTCAAATAAAGATGTCTTTGGCATATTTTCCCACCTACTTTTCACTCAAACAAATCAGGTTCATGATATTCCCAAAGATTTGTTTGCTTTATCAGAGTCTTTCTCATGTCATCTGTTTTAGAAACATCCGTGACAATGTCCCTGTGTATACTTCCCAAAAGGACAAACTGACCTAAGAAATTTATGGGATTTTCTCTGATTTTGCAGGAGTCTTCATCCCTGAGAAACATACCAGTGGTAATTATGTCATCGGAGAATGTGCCTTCAAGGATCAGCAGGTAAATATTTTGTTTTATTTTATTTATTCCTTGAAAATTTGTTTTCTTATCGGCAAAAACACTAATGTGTATAATTGGCAACAGATGCTTGGAGGAAGGGGCAGAAGAATTTTTCTTGAAACCAGTTCGACTATCAGATGTTAATCGGCTTAGGCCCCATATAATGAAAACTAAGCCCAAGGATCAACAAGAAGATAAACAAGAAAGCAAAGAAGAAGAATTAGGAAAACCAGAGTTTCAATCACGAGAAGAAAAAGAAGAACAGCAGCAGCAGCAACAGCAACAACAACACCACCATCTCCAACAACAACATTCCAATAGCAACAAGAGAAAAACCTTGGAAGAAGGGCTTTCTCCTGCCAGAACAAGACCCAGATACACCAACGGCCTCACCACTGTGGTCTGATGACAAAAATCATGGAAATAGATTTTCTCCTTCACTCTACAATTGTAGTTTTGTTTTCCTTCATATCAAAAATTTACGCTGGCCAGTACAGGCCCAATAGAAGTGTAGAGAGAGTTTCATGTATACACTTCACATGGAAATATTTTGTTCAATTTTGTTTCGCTAATTATAACAAAAAAGAAAAGGTAATTTGATTAAAAAAACTTCGTATCTCAAATTGTGAGATTATTGGAGAATGTTGAGCGATATAGATTTGATTTATTTTGTTGGGTATAACACGAACAAAGGCATTGCAATTCCAGTCCAATCTAAGCTTCCATCGATGGGAATACATGTTTATATTGCATTATTGCTCCCTCTATCTCTCTCATATATTTCAGAAGACAGAGAGACAATCTGTCAATTGATGTGAAATTCGGGAACATTTTGCCCCGTGAAGTTTTCTCTACCTCGCAATTGACGAGGGCTTGATTTTGCTCAATACTATTTTGGATAGAATTCCATTACTTCTCCCAAAATTCTAGGATTTGAACAGAGGTTAAGTTAGTATATAAAATTACTTGATAGGGTAATATATAGCTTGTATATATCTAAACCAAAACCACCACCACCACCACCACCCCCCTCCCGAAAAAAAAAAAAAAAAGCTCATTTGACATTTATTTTTCTGTATTTCTGAAATTTTCTTTGAATTTCCAAAAGACTTTATTTTTTTCATTTTTATATTTTTTTTACTTAATATTTGATCCACTCATGGCTTATCAAGTAAACACATGTTGGAACCCAAAAAAAAAGTAACACATGTCGAATTCCTAATGGTTTAGGAATCAATTGACATTAAAGCTGGAAAAAAATAGAAAACCTTTCTCTCTCGCACGAAAACCTTTCTCTAAAAAAAAACCCTAGCGGCCGTTCATAGCGGGGGGAGGGGAAGCTTCGGCTTCCTCATCCCCCCTCCTCTCCTCCCTCTCTACTGTTGTCTCTGACCGTTTTTTTGGTATTTTTCAGGTTTCGGCCGAATAATGAGGAGGTAGTTGATCCTAGCTCTTCTGGTGGAATTTTTCCTTCACGCGTACCACCGGGAGATCCCTCGTCCATCGATCTTGCAGCCTCCCACTTTGGGCGCCATTTGGAGCGGCGCGTCGCCCCCACACGTGGACTACAGAGAACGCGTGGCATACGCGAGCCACCGCGTATCATACCGTGTCAGAGCCATGTGCGGCAGCTCAAGGCCCAGTATACCGACACTATCTCGACCGGCCGTTTGGCTTCTCCCCAGTGTGGCGCGTGACCCCCACGCGGCACCCCTGATCCTGTTTGGTTCCGTTTGTTTTTGGGTTCTGTTTTGTTAGTGTTTGTTTTGATTAGTGGTTGTTTTTTGTTCAAGCGCCACCGATGAGCTTTGTTTAGTGGTTGTAGCAGTGTTTTTTTGTTGAGTTGGTTTATTTACTTTTCTGTCTTTATTTTTTTTTCAGCATTAATAATAGAAATAGGCTATTAGACCCTTTTGGTGTCCATAACAGTTGAGTCTCGTTCTTCCTTTGGGAGGAGATGGTGTGGTAGGACTCCTCCTCTTAGGGAGAACGGGAGGTGATAGTACTTCTCTTCTTTTGAAGAGAAGTCATTTAGGCTCTGTTTTTTACAGAGTGTGATTCTCTCTGACAAACCTAGTTTGGTCAGAGAGAGTTTATAGAAGTTAAGACAAAATCCGTCATAAAGAAATTTATGTATGGGGTGCTTCAGAGCAGATGCGTAGGTTGACTTGTAGTCTGGGTTTTTTCCTGTATTGATAAGTCACATTTGTAACTTCGGGATTCATTAATGAAATGAAGTCTATTTTCAAAAAAAAAAAAAAAAAAGAATCAATTGACATTGAAAAATACACAACAATTTGAAAAAAAATCAAATTTTGTATTTTAATCTTGAAAAATAATCGAAGCAATCGTTGGGCCTATTCTCATGAAGATGAAACTCCAGCCCAAACACAAAAAAAATCGTCGATCTGTTGCTTTTTTCACTTCATAGGCCCTATAGTCCAACTCACCCCACCTCCCCGGCGGGCTGAACCCATTCTGAATGTGGACAGTTTTTCTGGAGTTCTGCCTTCCTCTCTCTCTCTCTCTCTCTCTCTCTATTTTCCTTCTTCATTTCGGCTCAAGATTGCTTTTCTAGACTTTAGCCCATGAAGCAGACGGATCTCAGCCAGTTGTCTAATAAAGTCATCAGGTACCTTTGCGAAGAAAATAAAAACATTAAACACACGCACTCAAAACAATTAATCCAAAACAAAAGAACAATGGTCTGTTAGGTGGAAAATTGTGATTAAATTAAACTAAAGTTGCAAACCGGTGTCTTGTTTAGTCTTGTAACATGTTTGCATCTATGCGTATTCATAGTTAATACATTAGTAGTAATGTCAGACATACTGGGGAGTTACCCTCAATCACCCTTCCTAGGAACAGATCCTGAAAACTTCTTCGACTCTTGAGAAAGAGGAGAAAGTCAAGGTTGGATAGTTGCCGCATTTTTCACCTTTGAATCGTTTCAAATGTGGAAACTTGATATGGGTGTGTTCGCCTTCATTAGACAATAACAAAGGTTGGGAGTGGGTAAGCCATAGATCTTTTGAAGGTAGTTGCTTTGATGTTTTCAGTTCAATGCAATTACTATCTATCTTCACAAAGCCAAATGCCGACTTGTGGGAAACAAATCATCTGTCCTTGTTTCTACAGGTCTAACAGCAGTCCAATGAAAAGTGTTTGTACATTGCATTTTAGAACTGGAGCAATCAGATTTAAAACGACTTGAAGGCATTGATTGGTGTGTTAAATTACATGTACTTTTTATGAATCAACTATGACAATAAAGTAAAAGTTAACAAAAAATAATCAAATAATCAATCACACGACACAAATTTACATAATTCGGCAACGTGTTTACATCTACGGAGTTGCAGATGATTTTATTATGTTGAAGAATCACAAGTTATACTTTGGGGTGATTTTTCATTGTTCAAAACGGTTATACTATACACAACAAGCATATTTATAGGGTTACACAATTGAAAATCTAAATTTTCATTTTTCTGAGATATTCGCTTGAGCGGAGTATTGAGCGTTCATTGAACAAACTCTTTGTCTAGTTTTTGCTTGAGCATAGAGTCGAGCGACTGTCGAAAGAACTCTCTGCTTGGGCTTCGCTCGAGCCCTACTGTCGAGTGAGACTCGAGCAAACTTTATCTAATTTTTACTCGAGTTAAAAGTCGAGCGAGCTTTCTATCTTGGTGCTTCTCGAGTCAAAAACAGTGCCAACTTTTTTTCTCCCAAGCAAAGCCCATGGACCTATCAGCCCAAGCCTATGCTCCATGGCACAAGCCTCATTGAAAATCTACAAAAAAACCATAACGAATCATTATTAGGTTGCATCATCAATTCGAGTTGCCACAATAATAAATCAGGCTCACAAACCCAACATTTTTTGTACCCCATCATCTACACACTGATAACTTCGTTTCCTGCCCTGTTTATTACAACTTTTGACTACGAGCTACTTCAGCAGCTTTCTGCTATCCACTTTAAGGCAAGTGTAGCTGGAAAAAAACAATCTTCCTTCAACCATTGCAGAGAAGTGCCAAAACGCTTTGGAGTTCCTGCTTTCTAAAAGCTCTGATTTGCATGAGATGACAAGATTTGGAATGAAACAGAAATGGAAAAGAATAAGTTAAGGATGGAAATTGCACAAGAAAGTAGCATCTATCATGTGATGATGTGAATGAGCAGTCGGTAAGGAGCATAGATTGGCTAGAACATAATAAGGGGCAGCATGTGTAAAATAGTGGTCAATCTGTGGGTGATTCGTTACTCTGCTACTCCATTGCGAGAGAACTGTGGTTTATTTTAGATTCATTTAAGGTTTAATTATTGATGCCAAAAGAGGGTATTTGATATGTACTTTGGTTAGAAAGGGTTGTTTGGAAGGCATGAAAACAGTTTTGGAATGCAGCTCTTTGCTTAATGTGGACAGACTGCAAAAAAAAATTTCTTGCCATCTTTGTGCGACTTCTCTCAACTGTTATTGGCAGGATTTCTGTCCCCCGTTTCTTTTGTGCATTTTACAGATCGTTCAAACCCTGAGGATTCGAGGAAGCATGTTTCTAACACTCTGTGCTGTGATAAGTTTGCTTACTGACCCTGAGGATATTAGAAAAGGCAACAGGGATTGGTTATCCTCCTAACCACATGGCTAGATGTTATTTTGAAGAGAAACTGTAAAAATGCTTGTCCTGTAACTGTAAAAATGCAAGAAACTTTTGGGTGGGGTACAGACTGTTAGTAGCACAAACCGAAGTAACAGAGTCTGCTCTACGTTTCATAATTAGTAATGTTTGAGCAATCCATTTACACGATTCTATAAAGGTGATTCAGAAGTTTAGTTTCTGCAATTTCAAAATCATTCATTGAATCACCCAACAAATCTTGCTACTTGAGCATGTAAAGGGATCAAATCTTAGCCATTTTCAAAATTCAAAGCAGCATGACAGTAGAGTGGATGCGATAAAGACCTCTTGGTACCTAAGCACCACATGGAAACTGGTGTGGGTGTGGCATTAGGCCTAACTGGTGCATGGTGGTCCTGCACCTTTATCACCCGTCCATTTCAATCTGTTAATGTTGATGCATACGATAGAACCTTTTTATATCTCTTCACTTGGATTTCATCTTGTCTTCCAGCTTTTACTTATCTTGCCAGATATCCTGAAAGGGATTATACCCTTTTGTATTTCCTCTTAGAACTCACTTTGCTTTGTTTCTCTGCTGAGAAATCGAATGAGAATAAACAATACAGAATTCAGGTGTGCATTTTAAAGATGAGAGAATTCCTGTTGAGGAATTTTATGCATCAGCTACTATTTACTTTCACATTCTATATCTATAGTTTTTTTTCATAGGATATAGGGTGTGGATTAGTGAATAAAGACTGATAAGAAGAATTTTTCATTCCGGTTTCCATAAGAATAAATGATTTAGGTGAAGAAAAATAAAAGGTAAATTATGAAAATTGTTAGTATGATGATCTGTTGTTTTCTGTCTTTAATTGCACATGTTGATAATACCTTTACCCTCCCAAAACTGAATTGATGCCTTCATCCTTGGCTATGAATTTGACATCCAATTACAACTTGCAATATAAATGTACTTTAACACCTTGACTATATTTTATTTATTTTTTAAATAATAAGGCCAAGAGAAACTTTCATGTGCAAGCCAGCAACTAGATGTGATTTGGAATATAAGCCTATTTAATGGATTGAAGGGAACTTGGGGGCACAAACAGTACCATTAAATGTCATTTGCTTTTGGTTGATAAGTTAGGTATAACATATCTCAATCATTTGGCCAATATAGAAACGTTGCAAAATTATTAACGTTAATCTCAATTTGTACAAAACATGGAAACCGGTGTACTAATTTATCAAATAATAACGTTTTTATACCATTAAGCCGAACTTCTGTATAATATCATTAACGGGTGACGCTAACTAATTAGCCAGCTCATTTTAACCGCTAGGATAAATTTTTTTTTTTTTTTTTCTAATTTTTTATTCATATTTTTTAATTATTTTAAAATATTTTAAAAAAATATTTATACACTAACAGTCATTTTTTTAACTATTAAATAAAAAAAATTATAATATATGAGGTGTCAAAATAAGAGGACAAATTAAGTGGATAAAGCAACATTTTTCAACTAATACATAGTTCTCATTTCTTAATTATAATTGAGTAATGTTACGTATACTTACAACTTTTCTTATATTTTTATTTGCAATACTTATTTTATCAATTTTTTTTTTAAATTTAAATTTTAAATTTCATAATTTTTAGCATAGAAATAATCGATATATTAAAAAATAAAATTTTTTTAAGTACAAATAATATTTTTCATTATAATATAATTACATGTCACGTCAATAATATAATATACTTTATAGTCTCTACATTATTGTCATTATTTCTATTGTTATTTTAGGATGGCAATGGCTAGTGGTCGGCAGAGTCGGCTGTGTTATTTTTGAGTGCGTATTTTTATATTTTATTAATGTGATTGATTATATTATTTTTTTTACTATAAAATAATTATTTTGACTAATCATATCTGTAAAAAAAATACAAAAATATTTATATATTACAGAACTCAATTAGAAAAGCAAGTCCAACTGCATGAGTTGGATAGATTAAACTTGCTGTTAGTAGATTTGTGCTTATTGCTTGTACCGGCATTGCTTCCATTGCGGAGAACTTCTTTAGAGTTGTCTTTACTTTGTTGCTTTAGTTCTTCTCTAATAGCATAAAGACAACTATTTATGTTTAAGAATTATGATGAATTTAGATTGTTTTAATTTAATTGGAAGACAACAAAGCTTAAAAAACTGTCAAATGTCAGTATTTTATAATTTATATTCTTTTGTCCTTTTCAAATTGCATGTTTTACTAACTGAAAACAAGTCAAGAAATTACAAGCTCAGTGTAATTTTTTTTACTGTTTTGATTCTTGGAACTTCCTGAGAATGTGAAAATTAGCAAAGGACATCATGTTTAAAATTTTAAACCTTCCTAATCTGATGCCCCCCCAAGGCCTCAAGAAAGTGAGAAACAACAATCTTTTTATGTCTGTCATTAACTTGATCAATTTCAAAGAGACCCCCCTTGACCGCATCTTCTTCAGTGCTCCGGATAACTGCATTGATTTCATCATCTTCCCCATCCCCACCGCCAACCCCCCTGACAGCTCCTCCTCTTCACCTATTCAATTTCCTTCCTTCTCTACATCTCTCTCTATCTCATACTTCCACTCTATGCCTCCCAAAGCACCCAATCCATCTCTAGAAATCTTTTCTTCCTAACTGCAACCAAAATCTGACAAATGACCTTTTCCATTAGAGCGCAATCCTAAGCCAAGCCAAACCAAACCAAAACCCTCAAGAAGCCACTCAGAGAAGACATGAACCGAAACCCGAGCAAAAAGCTTGATTGAGAGAGACGGAGAAAAAAAGGAGACACTTTTGAAAGCTTTGTGCATTTCCTCTCGATTCCTCGTTCATGGGCTGCACTTCTTCAAAACCCAACACCCTTTTCCCGGAATACCCCTCTCATCCTTCTTCTTCTTCATCTTCTGCTTCACACTCTTCAAATTCTTCACCATGGGTCCCCAAAGCTCTCTCCCTCCCAACCCCACTTGTACACCACCCACCTCTTAGGAAGGGTGATACCCACCACCTTGTATCTCTCACCTCCACTACCTATGGTTCACTCCTCCTCATTGACCGCCCTAAACCCCCAAAAAACCCTAAATTGCATGGTCACGATCTCCCTGATCACCACAACACTACCCAGATAAACCCTATTACGCCAGCGCCAGCACCAGCACCAGACCCAGACCCAGAGCATTTATCCCCAGACTCTGTAATCAACACCTGGGAACTCATGGACGGCCTCGACGACTTCGACTCCGATTCTGAAAAGCCAGTTTCTTCGATTTTTGATCGCCCAGTCGCCATCCCGAACAAACCCAGTTCGTACCAGTGCACGGGCTGTGATGGGTCACAGAAAAAGCTACTTGATTTATTTGAATCAGTGAAAAGCTCGGATGTTGTCTCTGGGAATTCACCGCATGCGACGAAACCGCTGTGGCAGCATTTATCTGAGGAAGCTTTGCTTGCTAAAATGGACCACAATGTGGTTTCTAGCTATAGGCGCGCATTGTCATCGAGGCAATTGCATATTCAGTCCAGAGGAATGCAATCCCTGGAGTCTAGTCCTACGAGCTATTCATTTTCCAATAGTTGGTACCGTTCGCCAGCCAGTGAAGAGAGAATTGTGATCTATTTTACAAGTTTGAGAGGAATTCGAAAGACTTACGAAGATTGTTGTTCGGTCAGGATGATATTTAGGGGCTTTAGAGTGCCCGTAGACGAGAGGGACATTTCGATGGATTCAGAGTATCGAAAGGAATTACAAAGAGCGCTTGGAGGGAAGGCAGTGAGCTTGCCGCAAGTGTTTATTAGGGGAAACCATGTTGGGGGTGCAGAGGAGGTTAAGCAACTCAATGAGGTCGGAGAACTGGCCAAGCTTTTAGAGGGGTTTCCGATACTGGATCCTGGGTTTGTATGCAAGGGGTGTGGAGATGCGAGGTTTGTGCCGTGCCCAAATTGCAGCGGCAGTCGGAAGGTGTTTGAAGAGGAGGAAGGAGAATTGAAGAGGTGCCCGGATTGCAATGAGAACGGCTTGTTACGGTGCCCGGGTTGCTGCTCATGAATGTGGATGGATGCCAATAAGTGATGCTAACATCCTGAAAAAATTATTAAAAAATCTTGGTCTTTGTTCGGATAAATTCCTTAAAATGTTGGTGTTGCCACCAAGAATGCCATGAACTTAAATATGTTCAAGACTTTCTTTGAATTTTGTTTCTTTTCGTCTGTCTATGTTTGTTAGGCTTGTGGTTTCTACTGTTCATTCTCTCCCTGAACAACATGAAGTAAAACTTTATTTTTTTTCTCTCTTCTGAAATCTTCTTGTCCATTCATGGAGTAAGTGCCTTCGGAAAAGTAATTTCATTTCTGATTACGTTTACCTTTTTCTGTTGATTGACAGAAAGTGGTCAGGAAACCAGGCTGAAAAAGAAAAAATTCTCTGAATTTCGTAATAAATAAGCTCAATCATGCATTGAGTGGAACGTATGAAATTGTGCGTACTGGTACAAATCAGGGCCTAATCGATTCTGCGTTTGTGGGTGGGGTACATGTTTGTTCTTTCTTCAGTCTTTTTAAAGCTAAAGAGTTGTAAACACCAGGTTAAATGTCATATTTTTCATTACTCATCAACCGTGAAATGCCCCATACCCAAACCTTCACATTGCTTGTTCTCATGCAGATTTGGTTTAACAAATTCACAGGGAGTTCAAGCTGGAAACTCCTTTTTTCCTTGACTTTGGTATCGTAATATAGGAGTACTCTTATTTAGAAACTCCAGAATTTATAAAAGAAAATGCTAGTATGACTACTAAATATGTCCACCAAATGTGCCTACTCATATTTTTTATATTTTTATTTTTTCTTAATTATTAAGGAAATGGTTATTAGTAAATTTATATATATTTTTCTTAATGATTAAGGATGTTTAAAAAATGATTAAAGAAAAAAAAAAAAAAAACTCATTTATACTATTGTGCACATTTTGTGGACACATTCGGTAGTCACCCTAACATTGTCCTTTAAGAGCATTGGTTTATCTATATGTAAATGCAAACACATATGTGACATATTTGCATAACTAGTCTATTAAATTGACTATATTGAATTATGCATATAGAAATATTTTGATACCCATAAACAGTATCAATACATATTTGGAGATGCATTATTCACTACTCATTGCAACCGTTACCCATAAACAGTATCAATACATATTTGGAGATGCATTATTCACTACTCTTTGCAACCGTTCCTTACTCTTTACTACTTATTTTATATTTGAAATTTTATATCTTTATCATTTTCTTTTAAGTATTTTTTCGATATCTTTAATCATTAAAAAAAATAATTTTATTAATAATTACTTTCTTAATTATTAAATAAAATAAAAAAATTTAAAAAATTAAATATAAAAAATAGTAAATAAGTAATAAAAGATTGTAATGCTATCCTTTTCCCTCTCTAATAAATAGGTGAAGAAGCACACTCAATTAGGGGTGGCAATATGTGACACGACCCGTTAATCCAATACGAATATGACACGATAAAAGTGGGTTAGGGTTTAGTCTTAACGGGTTCGGGTTAAAACGGGTTAACCCGTTAAGACACGATTGCTTAACGGGTTGATAACGGGTCAACCCGTTATGACCCGTTAAAAAAGTTGAAGTTACAATTATACCCTTATATCTAAAAATAAAATTGTTGAAATTTTAATTTCGATATTTTTTTTTCTTTAGAATTGTAATTTTAAATTTGTGATTAGTTTTATATTTTTTATAGATATTGTGATTTTAATATTTACATAAAATTATGTTAAATTTAATTAGGTCAAATGAGTTAATTTCAAATTTGTTCAAGTCATTTATGTAAATGGGTTGACATGACACGATCCATTATGTTAACGGATTAAGTTAGAGTTTGAGATTTTGATATGATAAATTTAACGGATCGAGTTAAGATTAATATATATATTATAATATATATGTCTTGACACGACACGAACATAATTATTAACACGATTTGACACCCTACATCCAACTGACAGCAGCTAGGAGACCGGGCCACTTTTGGTGAAGTGAGTGAATAGCACGTGTGGTATAGGAGGGGCTGTTCATTCAAAGTAGAGACAAGAAAATTAAAGGCTCAAAACTGGAAAAAGGTTCATTACCCAACAAAGTTAAATGCACGCTTCACGAGCACTTTCTATCACTGAACAAAGCAAATGACCATAAAACCTCGCCCTGCCTTTCAGTATCGTCTCTGATCGGCCCAATACCTTTTCCGGTTGAAACAGTGATTCATTTTTTAAAATGAAAAATCAAATAAAAATGTTATAATTGATTTGTTTAAAAAAAAAAGAGAGTTTACTGAGATTCTCTGCAATTGAATGATAAGATTAGACGATTTAATTATAAAAAGGGATAAGTATTTTATATGCGTTTAATAATATTTAATATTATTTGCATAGATTCTATTTTTCATTCTTAATTTGTAATCTATAAAATTTAAATTTAATTTTTTAAAATCAAATTATATAATGAAATATTTTATTAAGTGTGTTACGTGATATATAAATAATTTTTTAATAATATGTTTATCTCTCTTTATTATATTTAAGAGATGTTTTGATATTTAGATGTTTTGAGATGAAAATTAAATAAAATATTATTAAAATATTATTATTATTTTAAAATTAAAAAATTAAAATTTTTATTATATTTTATGTGATAATTTAAAAAAATTATAAAGATTAAATGAGATTATTTGAAATTAGTGATATTTTTGTATCAAACCGAGTTTTAGGATGGGTTTAGATAAATAGTTCAATAAAAAACACCTCATAATTTTGAAAACAATTAAATTGTACCGTATAATAATTTTGATTATCTAAACATAATATTTTATATTTTAAAATTTGAAAATATCCACTTAAATAAATAATAAATAGACAATATAAAATACTAAAAATTGACATAAACAATACATAAATATTATATGAACAATAAAAACTAAAATAAATAATTTTTGAATAATACATAAACAGTATATAATTCGAATACTCTATAAAACAATGAGATATACTCTTTTATCAAATTCAAAAAAATTAAAATTATCTCATTTCATTATCTAAACATAATTTTTTTTAACCAAGTATTTCGTGTTAATTAAAAAATTTCACTCCTGTATAAAAAAGATCACACTTATCACACCTGAACTGTCTATCCAAATTCCAAACCCACCTTTAGTTTACTTGCTTGATCGAGATCGAGATGGAGGAGCAGGATGGGTTTGAAGGGGAAGAGGAGGGGAATGGCGGGATACTGGGGCCGTGCCTGACTAGCCACGTGGACCCTGGAACCTCTGAGAGCCACAGATACTACCTCGCACGCAGAACCGTCCTGGAGATGCTCAGGGACAGAGGCTATGTCGTCCCCAACGCCGAAGTCGAGCTCTCTCTCCAAGACTTCCGGGACATTCATGGCCAGAACCCCGACCTCGAACGCCTCCGAATCTCCACCACTCTTCGCTCTGATCCTTTGAAAAGGGTAAGGATTTATGGTTTTTGTCTTTGTTTTTTCTTGGAACTGTCCTCCGTTTGGTTGCTGAGAAATTATTGAAAGAAATTACTGAATAGAGAGTAGTGCAAGAATTGATATCTTTGTTTCTTGTCTTGGTTTTAAGATGTGCTTGGGCTGTTCATAATGTGCTACTAATTCTGGATTTAGTTCAGTGAAAGTGCTCTCTTTTTTCATGGATGTTAAATGCTGAACATTAAAACCCATCCGTGGTAGCCAAAAGGGTAAGGGCGAATTTGTGTGCATGAGCCCATGTCATAGTTTCGGTTCCATTTCCCCTAGGATCAAACTGCGATTTAAGCGGAGGCCATGGCGGTGTATTTCTGTGCTAGTCTCCCTGGGAGTTTAGGTTTCATGGGCGAGTCCTAAGGGCTCTGCCGTGGGTGGTTTCCGTCATAAAAAAAATACTGAACATTAAAGAATTGATATCTTTTAACATAAGGTTTAGCATTATGTGTGTGCAATGTGCATTTCTGATTGTTCAATTGCTTTATGGGCATTTTGTTCTTCAATAGGTGAACTTAAAACTGCATGTACGTTAGGTTTTGGTTGTGAGTGGTTTATGGGTGAAATTAAAGTACAACTTGTATTTGAAAGCACGCAATCAACTCGTTGTTCATGTACTTATTGTGTTCAGGTACAATCATTCTGAGCGCAATTTGTTATACCTTTAATTTCAACAGTATTGCCTTTACGATTTGAGGTAGCCCTTTCCATTCCCTTAAACCCTTTCTCTATTGTTGGTGGGATTCAATTGCAAATCTCTTGTTTGAAAGCAACAGACTTTAACAGTTGAGTTACGGGTCTTCAGTGGACCGTAAGAAATATAAAGTCGTCCCCTTTCAGTCAGCATTCATCCTTTTTGTTTCTTGTTAATGCTACAATGAATATTACATAGCTACGATCACAACTTAGATTGATAATAAAGTTATTGTTAAGTTTGCATCTCTTTTACTGCTTACTATTTCTCCTGCTTAATTTAAATATTTCCAAAACCATTAAGAGTGATAAATAATGCCGAGTGTTCTGTTGTTAAAATGGGAGGAGTTGTTTTATCTATTTGTTGGCACTTTATGTGTTTTTTATATGTAGTGTTATACAGTAAGCAGTCCTTAATGTTACATACAATTATCTTTCATTCTTATCTGCAGATTTTGGTAATTTTTTGTGGACCCAGTGTGGTAAAAGTTCATGTGATTCGTAGCATTGCCTACCAGATCGTTAACAAAGACACTTTGGGTGGGTTGATACTAATAGTGCAAAACCATATAACAGCCCAAGCATTGAAAGCAGTGGATCTTTTCCCATTTAAAGCTGAAATATTCCAGGTTATTTTTATCTCTTTGCCTTTTATGTGCACATTTTCCCATTTTATTCTATCTGAGTGTGTCTCATTCTTGTTATGTTTTTACCGCAGTTTGGTTGCAAAAAACTTAAGCGTTATATGGGTTATATTTATCATGTGCATAGAATAGAGATAAACTCCAATTGTCTCCATCTCATGCCCCAATAATCTCACCATTGCTGTTTTTTTCCCAGATCACCGACATGCTTATTAACATTACAAAGCATGTGTTGAAGCCAAAGCATCGCATACTAACAGACCGAGAGAAACAGAGGCTCTTAGAAAAGTACAATATAGAAGAAAAGCAGGTCTGTTACTTTTTATTTCTTGATAAAAAAAACTGAGGAAAGCTGTGAAGGAAATAACTCAGTATACAGATCTTGTCTGATTTTTTTTTGTAATGGTTCAAATGTGACATTGGATTATGGGGTTTTCATGAAAGAAATATATTTATATTTTTTTACAATGAATGTGCTAATAGGTCGATGAAGGTGTGTACTTTGAGAAGTTTGTCCATTGTGATTTTATTGAGTTTTTTAAGTTCTAGAAGTTATTCTTTGCAAGGGAAGTTTTGTTAGGAAATTCTTGGAGATTATGAGAAGGTATATCATGAAATATGATATAGCAAGCTGCAAGAACAACATTTTAGCATAAGTTTCATGTACAAAAGTACATAGTAATCGTAATAGTTCGCAGATGTTGTCTCTTTATTAGTAACAATTGGACAGATAGGTTAGTTGTCTTATATGGTGAGTTGCAAAAGTCCTGTGAGATAGGTTAGTTGTGTCATATGGTCAGTCTATATTTTAAATTAAGGTTCCACAAGACGTTTGTTAAGAATAAATGCGTATGAGACATTTTCTCAATGCCTCTTCCCTTTGGGGTTAGCCCATAGTTTTTACTTTCATGTTAATTCTCAGAGTGGCATAAAGTGTTATTTCCTCTATATCTTCTTTATATGTTTTGTTGAAAGCTTGATTCAGATCTGTATTTCCCTCCACTAAAATGGCTGAATGCCTTTTGCGGGGCGTTGCTGTCTCAAGCTACACTTTGTAGGAAGTGTGGTATCATTACCTAAGGAAGCAGTATGCTATCTTAATCTACTCTTTGTCCTAGCGAGAACCATGATGGAAGAAAACGGAAGAGCGGAGTTCATTGTACTCCCCAATTAATAGAGACTTTTGCATGCATTCTGGAAATAAAGAAATTGATTCAATTTCCATTCTTTGTTTTGTAAGAGTCTGGAAACTTTCATATGGGAGGGAGGAACTCACAGATGCCTGGTTACATAGTTGTACTGAGGTTGCATCTAGATCTGAGGATTTGAGCTCAACAGATTGATAAAAAATTGTTAACATAATTTTTTTTTTATTAAAATGGATTTGATCTATAAAGGTTATGCTCCACCATAATTACTTGTGTTATGAATCTGAACCAACGTCTGACACCTGATCATTTCAAACCTGTGTTGAAATCCAGCCTCGAATTCTCAGCATAATTAAATTGTCCTTAACCTGGTCATGTTTCCTCTAACTCAAGCTTAATATAGGTGCTAATACAGCCAGTGTATCTTTTGAATTTGTTGCCATAAATGCTTTGCTAGAGAACGGCAGGTCTTTGTAGCCAAGGCTGCCATGTGACATAGTGGTGTTTTCACTTCCCATTCGAGGCATATTTTTTTTTTCTTTACTCTTTTAAGGCATTCAAGGCATATGCATATGTTTATATATATAAATTGCTCAAAATCAAGTCTTTTACTTCGGGGTTTGATTTTCTTTCTCCAGCTTCCTCGAATGTTACGAAAAGATGCGATTGCAAGATACTATGGGCTTGAGAAGGGGCAGGTGGTGAAGGTAAGCTATGGTGGTGAAAATGAAATCACCGAGTCACATGTAACTTACCGTTGCGTCTGGTGATTCTCTGCCTTTGTGCTATGTCTCTCTTCTTTTCTTCCTCCTGAAGTTTTAGGATGTTTTTATTCTATGCATTGTGCGGCGTTATGCCTCATGAACACTCGTTGTGTTTGCTAGCTATGATACTTGGTAGTGATGTGTGCTTTCCGTACACACACAGTGTAATTAGTCCGTATGGGGGTAGCTACGGTGGCTGTTTTATGAACATTTTGCTTGACTAGTTGTTTGTTTTTGGTGTATAGATGCGGTTTTGGCTCTGTTTGAATCGTTACATTTTCGATTACTATTATCCTTGCTACACATTTTAGGGGAAAAGATATGGACTTGGCAGTTGGTGCACACTTTGATCTATAAACAATTAAGAGCATCTCATTGGATTATGTAAATCCAAAAAAAAAAAAGAGTTTGGATAATAGAGTCCAAAGATACATTGTATTAAATTATGTAAATGTAAAAGAAAATGACTTTTAGCTACGGAAAGTTAGTGTTGTGGATCATATTTGAATTTCACTGAAGTTAGACCAAATAGAATGAAAAAATACTTTCTCAACTTTGAACATTCTCTCTTCCTCTACTAAACTGCTCTAGTGCTGTGTTTTAGAAATGAAATCCTGCGGGCCTCTCTCTCTCTCTCTCTCTCTCTCTCTCTCTCTCGGTGAACTAGGGACTAAAAAAATATTTTCTTGAACTCATTTGACGAAGAAAATTAAGTTTGTTATTAGAAAGTTCCTGTAGAATTTCAAAATTTTATTTTTGGGTTATAATTGTGGGTTGATGTAATTTATTGACTTTTAAACTTACCTAGAAATAGGTGATATTTACTATTAATAAAAAAAATAGAAACAATATTTCTTTGTAGCTCTTAATTTAGAAAAGAAAAATAATTTAGAAAATAAAAAAAAAAATTAAATTAATAATATTTTATTATTATTTTAATTAATAGATGGATAATCTAATGTAAGAATAGCTTTTAAGTGGAATAGTAAAATGTAAAATTATGTGATATTATGTAAATTTTATATTTACATTTATATAATTCAATGAAAATGCTCTAAAGAGATAACTGGTTAAATCTATTACTACCCAGGGTCTACACCCGCTTTTGAGGGCTCCTGCTTGGCATTTTAAGTTTTATTTTTATTTTTTTGTTCATGTCATTTTTTAATACTTTTTAATATTTTTTAATAAAGAAAAAAATTCATAATATTATTAAATAATATTTTTTTAATCACTAAATAAAAAATAAAAAAAATAAAAAAATGGGAGCGGTAGCTTTGAGCGGGATTTCTAGCTTTTTCCTTAACTACCCAATTTCACATGGTACTATCGTACACTTATGTACACGCACGTATATCTAGTATGAGGTCTACGCATTGTTGTTGCTTAATGTGATATGTTACATTTTCATTTCAATTTGAGTTACCATACATTAGCATTGCCACCCAAGTCGAAGAGCTTTACAAAATCTCCTACTCTTAATCCAGCCACCTTTACACTCAATAACTTCAATTATAAAAAATGTTGCTCCATTTTTATAACAAAAATAAGAAATCCCTTGCATAATACTCTACTTCAAATATATGTTTAATATATTTAAAAGATCTTTTGAGTCTTGATACAAAAAGTATTTTAAGGTTAATTTCAAAATTATTACTTAAATTATTACCTAATTGTAAATTTCTTGAAATTTAGTTATTAATTTTATAAAAACCTCAAAATTGTGAAACTTAAAAACTCTAGTATTGAATTGCTATTAGAACTTACTATTTAAATGACATCTAGATTAAAATTCTATCTTTTAATTGCCTAATGCATTATTGTCCCCAGTGAAAGCACAATACACGTTAAACGTATATTACTAAACTTTGAACGACCTTGGTCCTTGACTAATGATTATGTGATAGGCGATTGGAAATAATATAGATATGTATTTAAGGTGTAAGTCTTGTGTAGGAATTTTAAAAAAAGTGAAACCATCATGACAAGGTGAATGTATTTTCATATGGATTCCACTTTTTATAATGAGCAATGCTTGCACAGTCTAGACCTTGTACAAATCATTTTTCAAAATTTAGAAATTGAATAAAAGATGTACCAAAAAATAAGAATGGAAAAAATTATTATCCATTTTTTTTTTATTTCTTTGGAGGAAAAACATAGATTAAAGTTAGTTTAGATGCAGAAAAGATTTCATCTCATTATTATAATTTTTTTAAATTTATATAAAATATAATAAATAATTTAATTTTTTCAAATCTTAATTTAATTTTTTTAAATATAAAAATAATAATAATTTAAAAAAATAATATTTTATTAAATATATAACTTTTATTTAAAATCTTCTTTATCTCATCGTCAAAACGTGCTCTAATGATGCTAACTTTTTTCAAATATTTCAAAACTTGTCAAAATAAATAAGAGAAATGTTACACAACCTCTCTAATCTTCACACATCATATTTTTTTAAATTTTTAAATTTTTTAATATTTTTAAAATTTTTTTTTTGAGTTTATTCTTTTTAAATTAATTTAATTTTTCTATTCATTATTTATATATTAAATATTTGATAAAAAAATATGATGTGTAGAGATTGTATGAAAAGTAGGAGGTTGATTAGAATTTTTAAATAAATAATACATGAGATTCACAAATATTACCGAGAAGAGTAACGATTCAGTGAGTCAACCCAGCCGGCACCTTGGTTGCCTTCCGTAAAAGGTACTCCTCTCTTCTCTCATACTCGACTTCGTCTGGTTTTCTCTCCATTTTAGGGTTCTTAAATTGGTTTTTATAATTTATTATCGTAATTATTCTTCGGATACCACATTTTCTTCTTTCTTCGTAAGCCCGATAATTCATTGAAAGAAGTATAAAGGAAAACAAGTAACTAAAGAAAGAAAAAGAGGATGAGCGATCCTCCGGCGACTGAAGCGAAGAGCGGTTCCGATGCGTCTCGAATTTCGGAACTTCAGAAATGGTTGGCGGCCCGATTTGGCGATGCCGGCAAAGAAGTTCCCGATTTCGAATACACCCCGAGAAGCGTCGGTTATTTGCACACTCTTCTCAACATCTCCGAAGCCAAGGAAAAATCTGCCGACATTGTGGCCAAGGATTTCCGGCGAAAAGCAGCCGAGTACCGCTCTCAAGGTCCCTCCCACTCTTTCATGAGTCTCTCTGTTGCGCAATTGTTATTGATGTGCTTTCAATTCGACGTATTTTACCGAATTTTCCACATATTATGTTGTGAAAATGTGTACGACAACTCTGTTACTATAGTGATGTCAAATATAACTTTTGGCGTAATGATGAAATTTTACAGCCATGCCAATTTGTAGTAGAAAACTTGCAATACTTACTGGATGTATAGTCTCATCAAGCTATGATTTATTAATATGGTTTCTGTAGCTGCAAGGATTAGGGAGATATTGGAGAGCGTTGGGCTGGCACAGGATAGTTTGCCATCAAATGTGGTTGGGTCGGCTCAGGTTCTAGCAAATGTGGCAAATTTGTTGAATATAAGGGACACCGAGCTAAGTAGGTGGGTTTTGCCCATTGATCTGTAAGTTTTAGTTTCTTTAGTGTTTTGCATTTTCGTGGAGACTAAGTTGGACAGACGCATTTTCTAGTTTTCTAGTAGCAATGGGGGATATATCTTTGAGGAAGAGTGGTGTGGAGGAGAAGAGGGCTAAAGTACAAAAGGAATCCAAAATTCTTCTTGATTACACTCGAAAGGCAATAGCCAGGCTCACCTATCTGAAAAGGTAAAATTTTAAATGGATATGGAAAATTAGGTGTTTTTGTTAATGCATTGATTCTAATGTTCTTACATGGATTGCCGCTTTTGTGCCTTTTAATGAAGTTTTGTTACTTATCAAAAAGTAATGTTCTTATATTGTTATACGTGGCATTTAGAGAATATATTCAATTTGTTTTAGTGATTTTGGTTTTTGTTTCAATTTTGAAAACCATCTTTATAGAACGCTGGCACAGCTAGAAGACGATCTACCTCCATGTGAGGCTCAAATGGAAAATTGGAAGACGAACTTGCAAGTTATGGCTGCAAAGGAGCGGCAATACATGCAACAGTGTGCCAACTACAAGGTATTTCATCTTTGGTTCTGTGTATCATCACTGTCTAGGTAACATTAAGTTTCATTGATAGTGATAAAAATGTGAATCTCTGACTTGTAGCACAAACATTTGATGTTGATCACTTGGTTCCAGCTGTCTCTTTGTTGAAACTTGGTCCCTAACAAGATGCATGTACTTTTGGAGATAATGTGGTTCTCTAAGTTAGTAGTCTGTCGAATTATGCATTATAGGTCAATACAGAACTGTCAAGGAAGAAGGTTATCTCTATTGCCTTTTCAAATAGCTTTGTTTGCAAGTGTGGGTTGAAATTTTAGTGGAATGTGAATGCTAGGGAGTGGCACCTCTATGTGAGCTCTTTGGGATGTGACAAAGCATATATACTTTTTTTATGTTGAAAATGATCAGATTTGTCGGGAAGAATGTAATGGACTTTTTTCATTTTTTTTTGTTTTTTAAATGGGATTGTTCTACATGTTGTGTGGATTCTATTATCTGGTCTAACCTGCAATTTTCTTATTCCTTTAAAGTTATTCTATGGTTGTCTCATGTTAGAATTCTTTTGGGACAGGCAGTACTCAATCGTGTAGGCTACAGCCCAGAGATTAGCCATGGAGTGTTGGTTGATATGGCTGAGCACAGGAAGGAGTTGGAGAAGAAAACAAAGCCAATACTCGACACTTTGAGGAGCTACCAAGACTTGCCTCCGGTAAAAAATAAAATTTCTAATTGTGTAACAATGGATCCCTGTCACATTTTGGTTTCTATATTTTTGAAAAGATAGAGAGAACTCTAAATTTGTAATTATTTTGCTTCATGCAGGATAAAGCTTTGGCTGCTTTGGCAATTGAGGACAAGAAAAGACAGTATGCAGCTGCTGAGAAGTATCTTGAAGATGTCTTGCATTCAGCTCTTGCCACTTCGGAATAACTCAAGGAGGGATTGCTTTAATTCATGAGTAATTGTTGACTTATATCTGGACACCGGGTGAGTACGTATTGTTGATCGGAATATTTCTGCTGAGGATCCTTTCTCTTTGAATTTACCTGCTTGCCGTTGGTCTCTGTCAATGAAATCTTCATTATTATTGAATATTGGAACAGTAAGACTGATGGAGACTAATGTATGTAACAAATGGTCGATATATTTTGAAAAGTTTGGAACTATTTTTGGCTTACTAACTTCCTAGCCATCTAGGCCTCCATGAATATAGGAGTAATGCTATATACTATACTTTTATCTCACTTTCATCCAACTTTATAAATATGACATTTTTTTTCCCAAATTCAAAAATTGAGGAACGATGCCGCCACCTCAGATTGGGACAATAGGGTAACATATTGAATTTTCCATTCACAATGGTACCGTAATAATACTGTATACATCTATACGACAGTTCTTGGTAAGACCAGGAGAATCTCTACTCCTTTCCTCTTTTTGATCGAACGGTTACAATAATATATTATACATGATATTGAACCTGTTAACTGCTGGCGAAAGGATTCAATTATGTTGCGGATGGGTCGCAAAGTTTTCAATTCGGTCGCATTTTAGTAGGTGTAAAATTCGGGATACAAGTATAACCAATACGAGTTTGAAATGGCAGAACATGCTAGTTTCGTGGTGTTTGAACACAAAAATAGATTGCAATTTGTTCGGTCGATCCATACTAACATACACGGGTGGGTAGTCGAGCCTTAAAGTGACGGTGCCAAAACAGTGCCAGATTTGCAACCAAAGATAGCAGCAGCTTGGATTCATTCTTCGCTGGACTTTGTAGAAAAATGACATCCTAAATACAACGCAATCCATCCACCTCAAATAGTGGTAAAATCATAAGCCAGGGCACGTGAAAGGTAGTATGGTTTCTATATGCTATACCCAGTAACCATTTATTATTCAAAAAAGCCTTCCTCCATAACATGAAAGGAGTCCAAATTTGGCAATCGTTCTGAATATAGCCATTTATACATTCCTTATGTTGAAAACTCAAAACATTCAACTTAAGATGTGGATCAATTCTTAAGATATGAGTTATCTGACATCTCGGCTTCTCAAAAAATCAATGCTATTGAAGAACTATATTCAAAATCACATTATTACGATTGGATCGTTCTCAGTTCTTGCGAGCTAATGCTGCAGCAATTCCACCAACAATAAGCCCAACAGCTGTGGCCGTGATGCCTATTCCAATAACACCATCTGCATTCCAAAAATATGTTTTAAATTGCTTTAGTACAATGCCACTGTGTGACAAAAAAGCTTAACTAAATTCCAGTCATTACCTTTAGCAATTTTATCTTCAATTGTCTTCTTAAGAGCCTGAGCCTGCCTCCAATCAGGTGCAATCTACAAAATCAATTGCTTCAGACAATAGTACAATAGAAAAAATGTTTAGCAGTGCATTAGCCAGCAGTTGCAAATTTGCTAAGGGTAATGACTGGAATAAGAAAATTCATGCATGCAGGTTGCAAATTTGTAAATGAGGATATAAGAAAAAGGATAGTTGCTCAAACAAAATCGCATTATATGAGCTTATAAATGATTAGTGTGTCAAAGATTCACACTTAGTACAGACATATTTCCACTCGAGATCTTCCCATAAGAAATATTCTCACACTTCACCACCGACTCACCCTTCAGAAAGAGTTATTGCTGTAGAACAGTAGTGAGTTTGTTCACCTTTGAAAATTATAGTCGCATGATTAACCAGGAAATGTTGATGATCACGACAGAATACAAATCCTAAGTAGAGCTTGCTTCTAAAATAAACCAATCACACTGATAACAAATTGAAGCTTCTAATAGAGGAAAATAATGGCCACCAAAAAGAACAAGGATATAAAAGACCCACTCTAAATCCTACTCTAGAACAGATGCTGTTGCTATCATTATAAATATTTCAACCTCTATGAACATTTACACCTATCAAATGGTATATGAACCAGAGAATAATTCAAAGCTCAACCAGGTTGAAAAGGATATGACCTTTTGGTAGGAAAAATTTCTGTTGCCCTAAAAAAATTTTCTCTTTTTACGTTCAATTTCTTGTTGTACTATAATAATCTTATAGTTCCAAGCACATGTAAAAGTTTTCATATAAATAAAAACGACCAGTAAGACCACTGAATGGAAATTTAGGCGTTGCTACCCAAAAGTAGAAAACAGTAAAACAACCTCTAAGCATTGCTCCACAAGCTGCCGACTCCTTGAACAATCACCACTTCTGTAATAACCAACAGCCAAGAGATAGAGCTTCTCCCTCTGCTGCAAAGGGCTGCTAGTATTGTTGGCCAAGGAAGCTGCAATTGACAGTTTTTTTTGATTCAAAAAATAATTTTAGGATTAGTAAACTCCAGCATTTCCTAACATCTGATATCTGAAGCTCATGCATCAAAGACAAACTAAACAGAAAATTGAATCATAGGAGAAAAGTTGGCCGAAAGATTAATATTTCTTCGTTGTCTTTATTGAACACACAAAATAATTCAATTGAGGGAAGTGGAAGGGAAGTGAGTCCCCCTCATTTTTCTTTTTAGCGCTTTCCAGAGGGTTGGGTTCCAACTGTGTATCTCAGGATAGTGTTATGAGAAACCTCATTCATAAGGATCTCCTTAGTTGATTTATTACCTTCAAGCATTGCCATCCCACGCTGCACATCTTCTGGTTGTCTTGAATGAACAAGAGCCCATGACAACCTCATAATGCTTTCACTCTTACGTTCATCTGAGTCTCCAGCCTCTGCAACTTCTCTCTCACAGCCCTACCAAGACGAAATAAGGCTTGCGTGAAGACAATATTAAACAATTAATAAACATGGCAGTGTGCAAACCAGCATGGATCAATTGATCGCTTGATATATCAGTAAAGAAGGGGAAAGTGACTTAAGATGGTACCACTTACATAATCGTTAAATATTAAAACAACTGCCAAAATGTCCAATGTGCAACGTTCTTCCCCAAATGCATTTCATGACTCTAACATGAAATTTGACAATGCAATGAGACAAATATAGAATTGCTTGGTACCAAAATAAGGATCATAAAAAAATGAGAGATAGGGACGGCAGATAAAATGAGATTGAAAGTTCAACTGAACATGTAAATGAGAAGGGGGAAAGATAGAGCATCTATGCCATGATATAAACAGTGGTTCATGGTAATGAAACATAAGGAAGACAAACATGGATTTCATCACACACACACACACGCCCACCCCATACCCAAACTTATATCTATTAGTATACACATGTATGCGTATATATATTGAGAGAGATAGTGATCCACACCTGCCTAGACCTCATGAATTTTGGAAAGGGAAAACACAACACCATATAAGCTTCTATTGCTAACATTTTGATATTTTAGGCTATGTATGTATCCATTCATGCTCCCATCTACCCTATATCTTTAACCATTCTAAAAATTTCATACAGACTCGATATACCTCGCTTCCTGGTGATCCTAGTTCCAGATCCAATTTGGAAACTATAATACATTCAATAGAACCTAGTTCCAGATCAGTAGTTAAGCCAACAAGGGCTGCACCACCTATGTGATTCTCCTTAGATGCAGTAATGCACCAATACCCAGCTAAACCAATTTCAATGGAGCAATCACTAATGAACTAACATTTTGATATTTTCTAGTAGTAACAGGTTTCTCGCAGGGAAGTCGACAAATAAAAATTTTAGCAAATTGCAGAATAAATGAATGAAGCTAACGACTCTAGCATCTCATCACTAATGAACTCGCAGTTTGAAAACACTTTCCCACAGCAAGAAGTTTATAGCAGGAACTCGAAAACATTGTGATCAACGTAACCGTGCAGAGTAGACAACTAAATTCGAGGGCTCTAGCCCCTTCGACCCGCCTTCTCCAGTCACGAAAAGCTTGAATACCCACAAGGTTAATTATCCCTAAATAATCTCAAAAAAACAAGGGAACTCTCTTTATCTACACAGCATACGCTACTAGACACCTCTGAGAACAAAACATAGGAAAAAGAAAATAGAACAACGGGGTTGAACTTGAAACAAGAAAATATGAATTCACACATAATTGCGACCCAAGAACCCCGGCCGGCCCCAAAAAGGGGAAAAAAAGAAAAGAAAAAGAAATAAGAAGAATCAATTGGATAAATTAAATTAAATAGTTTTTATAAATTCCAATTTATGCTTGCTTACAAGGATGATGTCGCGGTCGCACCAAGGGATCTGATCGCCGCCGGCGAAGAATGAACCGATGGAGTCGAAGAACTGGCTGATCTTGGCTTCCATGGCGTTTGGTTTAACGGAAATTCAAGTTGCAGTGCTTTGTTTCGGGAGTGAAAAACTTAAAACAACTCGAAACTTCTTTTTAAAAAAAAAAAACGATAATTGAAATGGACACTTGGCAACAACATAAAGGATCCGCGTAGTAGTAGTGCCACGTGGCATGCCCGTCTTTTATTTATTTATTTATTTTTATTTTGAACCTCACTGAAAAAAAAACATTGGCACTTGATATTTGCCACCTCCGTGGTTTCTGAATTCCTTATCATTGGCACTGAGGTCCGTTTGCATGTCTTTGTTTCGCTCTAAAAACTGGCTGGCTCTAAACTCTATTCCCCCATCAATTTTATAAGGAAAATATATTACAAAAGTAATTTTATAAATTGATGCGATATAATGTGATTCGTCATATTATAAAATTATTTTTATTTTAAAATAAATTTAATAAATTACATAAAATCATGTCAGTTTGTAGATTAGTTCTGTATAATCTTTTTTATAACTTCAGCAGTACTCATTTTATACAGTCCTCCATCGGTGGAGATATGAAAGTTCTCCACCATATTTAGGTGGTCTCAGTTTCACCATGCATAGTGTTAGTTTTATGGTCGAAATTTTGGCAATTAAAGGCTGAAGAAATCGTAGTAAGATAGAAATAACATTGAGACAAAGAAACTCGAAATTTCTACGAAAAAAGGATCCATATCTGAATTTTATTCTCCAATTAGTGGTAGCAGTTTCATAATTTCAAAGGATAAGAGAAGTCCCAAATTTATATTTCCTTCTGTATTCTCACACTTCTATGACTAGACAACATACCGAGTGAAGACATCTCTTTCATACCTCCCGTTTCTTCTTCACTGCGAATTGCTATAACATTCAAAAGCAGAATTTGTTGCATAAAATGGGAGAGTGACAGGAAACAATTGGTAGATGCTAGTCATTCGACTTACTTTTTCCCTACTCTTCCGATTCTCAGATAAATAGGAAATGTCACAACCTTTTGGTCCTGTCCATCTTCGGTCCAAACATTCTTAAAATCCTCGATCATATCATTGCTCAAAAGCTCCACACGATTCTCCCTGGCCGTTTGATAAGCTGACCATGATCTTATGAATGCAAAAAAATGATCTAAATCCATCAATCTCTCGGTTACAAATTGAAATGGCCCGGTGTGATGAGCTCCATCCACTGGCTCAAATGGAAAATCAATGCTCCTATACTTATCATCCCACAATTTGCGCGTAGGCTCCCAATAGGGGCCTGCAACAATGTTGTAGTAGAAGTGTTGGAAGACTATGTCAACCTTGTCATTAACTTCTGGCATGGTGTAGGTCCATGTAACCATTACACCATGAGGTTTTTTGAGTACCCATTTCACTTGTTGGTAGAATCTAGGGAGGTCAAACCAGTGCAAGGCCGCCGCCAGAGTCACAATATCGACGTTTGATTGTGGTGCAATATTGCATTTTAGCTCGGCTGCAGACATGGTGGGAGGGGTGTGTTGGTATCTTACATTAGGTGGTAGCCTGGGTGCCAATGCCAACTGTTTGGGGCTTGTGTCTGTGGCTATAACATTCTCGTAGATCCCAGTCGGCTAAAAGGGAAAAAAAAAAGTGTTAGAACAATAGTCTACAAAATGCAAACGTTTAACGCCTCCCTAGTTGATACGAATAGGCAAACAAAACCTTTTATTTTTTTTGTCTTTTAAGGTTTGTACTTTCTGTCTTTTTTGGTTTTTGGTACTTGAATCTTGGTGTTTATGCTTATTTGCAATATACAGATGTGAGTCTAGTTGTAACTACGATTTTCTTCTATTAAAAGTGAAGGTTATTAATAAAATTGAGATATATATATATTTTTTTAATGGGAAGTCCTTCACAATGTAATAAAACACTTTCACTTCATAATTTCTTTTGTGGGTACGCATTACAGTCAAACTTCATATTCGTGTGGTCCAATACCATTTGGGATTTGGGGTTCCACAACCCAGGAACCAGGTCTATATTTTCCTATTCATTGTTTTTTGAACCTATATTGTCCGATTAGTTTATGCATTTTATCATACAAAAGTTGATCACAACTTTCTCCAGGCAATTTGGGCTGGTGGAATGCTGTAATCTGCAGAAAATGCAAAGTAGATAATGTAAAACCTTTGCCTTGAATTTTTGGGGATGTTAATCGAGGATCTGTTGCTCCAATTGTGGCATAAGCTCAAAGCTGGTAACGTTTTTACCGCACATTCGCATTAAACGGGACATCCCATCGGCCAAAAGATGTTGCAGTTTCTAAAGGGAGGAAAGGGGAAAGGGGAAACTCACAGATCGAGCAGCCTGACGGCTTCCGGTGCCCACGTCCCATGCAAGGTCTTGACAGGGTGTCTTAGAAGTAATGAATTCAAATTCAAATAATTCTGGAGGGTAGCTGGGCCGAGCCTCCGCGTACAGCTCTGCCTGCTTGATGAACAATTCTGCCATCTCTCTCTCTCTCTCTCTCTCAACAAATTTTCTGGGTTGGATCTCTTCAACCTCGGCTAAAAGTTGGATCTATTCAACTTGGGAACGGCGATCTTCTCTCACTTTCTCTCGTAAAAGACGCATGTGCGATTGCCTAAACAACTCCAATGACAAGCACTTATCATTGCTCGCCACTCCAAAGGAAGGACTAACAGTCAGGTCTGTAAGAAGCATTTTTTTTTTTTTTTGATAAACTGTAAGAAGCATTTTTCTTTTGACATGCTCTGTAACTCTAGCATTACTGTTTTTTTTTTTTTATATTCTGTAAGTAGGATTTCATTTGAAAAAGAAATAAGATAGAAAATAAGAGGAAGTGAGAGACCCCAAACAAATACCTCATATTTATATTTATAATTATGAATAATGTTGTTATAGTAGTGAGCCCTCTGTCGTGGCTGAAAGCCACACTTATTGACATGGGAAACGGATTCATAATTCCTCTGAAACAAAATGGCTTAGCCATTTGATTTTTACATATTCCCCACTCTTCCAATCCTCAGATAAATTGGAAACTTCACAACCTTCTGGTCTTGACCATCTTCAGTCCAAGCACGCGTAAACTCCTCAATCACATCATCACTCAAAAGTTCTACACCCTTCTCCCTCGCTGTTTGATACGCAGACCACGATCTTAAGTACGTAAAATAGTTATCTAAATCCATCAATCTCTCGATTACAAACTGATCAAATGGCCCTGTGTCATCAGCTCCATCCACAGGCTCGAATGGAAAATCAATGGTCTTGTACTTCTCATCCACCAATCCACGTGGTGGCTCCCAATAAGGGCCTGCTGCGATGGTATAATATGGTTGGAAGACTGCATCAACTGAGTCATTGACTTCTGGAGTGGTGTAGCACCATGCAGCTATGACACCATGAGGTTTTTTGAGTACCCATTTCACTTGTTGGTAGAAAATGGGGAGATCAAACCAGTGGATGGCCTGTGCAATAGTCACAACATCGATGCTTGATTGAGATGCAATATCGCGTTCAAGCTCGGCTGCAGACATGGTTGGAGAGGTCTGTTGGTATCTTATATTGGGTAGCCTTGGTCCGAATGCCAATTGTTTTGGGCTTGTGTCTGTGGCTATGACATTCTTGAAGATCCCAGCTAGCTGGAAAACAAAGAGATGTGGTTGCATCAGATCAAAAGTCTCCAAAATGCAAATTATTAAAATGGGAATTCAATGTCTCTAGTAATTGCTAGCTTCTGCCTTTCTCTCAAATGACTATTTTTACATTTGCTAATCAGTTACTCGGAAAACTTAATTCGAAATAATAATCTAATTTTTATTCTGACATGATCATACAAAGGATCATCACAACTTTCTCAGGGCAACAAGATGTTGCAACTTCTAGAGGGAGGAAAGGGAAAAGGCCGCAAACTTACATGTCGAGCAGCCTGGCCGCTCCCGGTGCCCACGTCCCATGCCTGGTCTTGACACGGTGTCTTGGAAGCAATGAATTCAAACAATTCTGAAGGGTAGCTAGGCCGACCCTGCGCATACTGTGCCGCCTGTTTAATGAACAATTCTGCCATCTGTGTGTCTGTGTTTGTGATTCTCCAAGCTTTGAGGTCAGATATATTCAACCTTAGCTATATATATATGGGGCAGGGCTATCTGGGGTGGGGAAACATCGTGGTAATTTCGTTTACGGCAACAATGGCAGACATTATTGACCAAAAATTTCACTAGCCGAGGCTCATTATTCTTTTTACTTCTTTGTGCACAAATATTTTTCAAACTCTTGTTTCCTTCTTTTCGTCCAATGAACATTCTTCGCATTTAAAAAAAAAAAAAAAAAAAAAAGACTACACGAAACTTGCACGCTACTTGAATTTAACTGAAAGATTAGAAAAAAAGATAAATATAAATTTTAGATATTATTCAATCTCCGAGATCACTAGTAGCAAAATCCAATCTACCGGGGAGTGAGGACCTGTAATTTTCGGATTTCAATATTTGAAGAGACGGATCTAATTTCTCTGTTCGTAGTCTGTCCTCGATAATTACCGCAGCATAGACGCATATATGGCTGATAAAGAAACTAAGAGGCCTAACACGTTGAAGTTTTACCACTTCGACTTGATCATCTTTGATATATAACAACTTAATTAATATATTAAAGTGCGAGAAAACATTATTTTATATTAAAAAGAAAACCATTGTCGAAACCATTGTAATAGAGGGGATTTGAACCACTGAAGATGCAGCATGGCCATGCATGTGGGGTTCACAGTTGGCAGTAAGTGGCTTTTCTTCTGCTTCTTTTTGATTGGCTCTGAGCTCTGAACGATGAGTGGGGGCTGAGACCGATCGAGGACTCCATGATTTGGACTTGCAACTAATTGGAAGTCATTCACTTCGAATTCAATTTGTAAACTCACTCACGTGACTGATTTGTAGAGTAATTTGAACATGTTTTTACGAATTATTGATGATAAATTGATAATAGATTAAATATAGATGAAATATCAAGATAATGAGATATATGATAAAGAAGTGGACGTGTATGGTGTGAGATAACTCATCTTAAACTATTGATGAGATTTATTACCTTTTCAAATTACTTTAAATATAAATTACCAAATTTGTTGGACATCATATATGCTCTAGATTAAAAGCTTACATGTCTCTAAAGAGTAATATCATATACATTCGTGGAGTGTCTAAGTGCCGTGCAATCATTTTGAAAAAGAGTGAAGTTCATTATTAATTTTTTTTATGTGGATCTTGTATTTATTTATTATTTTCAAAGTGATTATGTGACACTTACACACTGACTGCAACTATAATTTCTCTAAAAAAAATGCCCAACAGATTCCATCAATGACATTATGACACAGACGTGAGTGAAAAAATTAAAAAAAAAATTATTTTTAATTTTTTGATCTTGTGATGGCCGTCCCCTCTACAAAAATAAAAATTATCTTGATCATATAAATTAATTATTAATAAGCCTAGCTTTAAAAAAATTTAGCCCAATCTCACAAGAAACAAAAAATAAAATAAAATTACCTATAAGATGATGTCACATTTCATCTACCGCCAAAGACGAATAGAAGAATTTAGGTGATTTTTGTCTTTGTTAATTGGAGGGTAGTGGGGGCGCTAGGACATTTTTTCTGCTCTGCCGTCTACTCATTCCGATTTTTTCTTTCACTTTTTGGAGAAAACTTGGCTACAACCTAACCGACATTGACAAAGGTGGAACGTCGTCTACTCATTCTGATTCTTTGTCTAAATGTGGGAAAACGTACAAGGCAGCCTACAAGGTTGGCTTTCTTTCTTTCTTTCTTTTTTTCCTTCTTTCAAATGTTGATGCAACATACTTCATGCTTGTCTAGTTTTTTTAACAATAAAATATACATTATTTTATTTATAAAAAAATATTCATCCCTTGTATTTTTGTAATAGTTATGTAAATAGAAAACTTCATAAATTTATTTATGATATTCAGTCCTAATATATCTTGTCTTCCAACCTCTAGTACTTGGTTTGGCTATTGTTAAGCACATGTTTCATACGCTTGAGCTGAGTTCCTACGACCAGGGTCGACATGTTTCTACTTGCGATCATAAAGACAAAGATGTGCTCGGTTAGGGTTGTAAATGAACTAAGCTGTTCAATAGTTCACTCGATAATTGCTCGGTTAAACTCGAATCGAACTCAACTCATGAAAAAAATACTCGTCCATGAAAGCAGATATCTACTCGATTAGTTAATGACATATATCTGACAAAACTCGACTTTACTCGACTAAGACTTGTTTTTGTCCGAATCGACTCGTTAGCTCGACTCGATTAAAACTCATTCATATATTGACAAATATATACATACACCTATGTTATATATATATGTATAGGCTAGCTAATAATATAAGTATAACACTTTTATAATTAATATATAATATGTAACTTAATTACTTATGTCTATATATTGAATATACTTCATAGTTATATTTTATAATTTGTACAATAATTAGTCGATAAGATTTACTAATTTTACATACTAGTATATGGGAACCATATATGAAATAGATATATGTTATATTATTATTTGTATATATTAATAATTTATGTAGGCTTATAATGTATTGTTTTAAATATCAACTAGTTAGTTATTAATTATTTATAAATTTTTATAAACTTATAATTCAATAGAAGTTCTACTTGTTAGTTGTATAAATTTAATATTAATTTTTTTTATTTATCGAATTTATTAATTATTAAATCTTATTTAAAAAGTAAAAATAAAAAAAATTCGAGCCGAGATCGAGCTTGAGTTGAAAATTTTGCTTACTGAGTCATAGGGGTCAAAACCAAATTGGATTTTGATCCAAAACTGAAATTGACCAGTTGGCAAAAATGTGCATAGAAACCGACTGGTGTATGGGGGTGAAACCGACCGGAACCGGTCCGGTTGGTTACAGGTCGGTTTGGCAGGTTTGAGCTTTTTTCTTGGGCCTTTTTTTGGGCATTTGTTCTTGCCCAATTGGGCCAATTCAACATTTGTTTTGAGTTTTTTTTTTTCCTCAATTCATTATCCAAGTTCTTTTTGAGCTTTTCTTTTAGTTGATTTCATTTTAATAGTAATGTCATTTATAATTTTCTACTATTACTAATTATATTACTTAATATTTATTATATAATGAAAAAAATAAAAATAACTAGATGTTTAATATTACATAATACATATTATAAAAAAAAAAAAATTATCTTAACCATAGCAAAATGCAACTAAAAAACATAACACAAATAAATAAAAACAAATTATCTTTAACATAGCAACAATGCAATATATATATATATATATTATATATATATATATATATATATATATATTTATATATATATATATATATATATATATATTTATATATATATATAAAACATAAATAAATGACAACAAATTGGGAGTGATCTTTATATTTGCTGCTTCAAGCCTTCAACCTTCCATATTCAATAGTTGTTGCGTTGATTGTGTGCCCAACTCTATATACAAACATTAATAAACATTAATAATAAGAATAACATCAAATGTAAGTGAATTTGGATTATAAAAAATACTAAAATTAAATTACAATGAAAACAAAGAAATTATTACTTGATTCTACTATGAAGCTCTCCACATTATCCATAGCCTCCCGAATATCAATGGTTGTTGCCGGACGCTTTAACTAATTTTGAGTACAAATAAGTGCCTCAACGGTTCTCTGAGTCAATGAACTTCGAAAAGGATCAAGCACACGACCTCCCGTACTAAATGCTGACTTGGACGCAACCTTAGAAACAGATATGGCTAAAAAGTCTCGTGCAATCTGTGCGAGTATAGGATATTTAACCTCATTAATTTTCCACCAAGTCAACAAGTCAAACGATGTGGAGAGTGCCTCACAAACATCTGATAAATATCAATCCATTTCTGTTTTAGCAATAGTAGATCCCATGGCGGAAGATACTTTATACCACTCGTAAAACCATTTGGTCAAATGCTTACCATCGCCATCATTCATGGTGGAATCGAATTCCACATTATACTTCGCATACAAATATCTCAATACCTGTTTCACACTTGACACTAACTTTTCAGCACGAAACTCATTATGAACTTTCTTCAAGTAGAAAGTAAGAAGTCCTAACTTGTTTCGTGGATCAAGCATAACTGTAATTAACATGAACAAGTTCATCCTGTCTAATGACCTCCAATACTTATCATATTTTGTTCTTATGTTTATGGTCATACTCCTCAAGCAACTATTAGGACTCTCACTTAACATAATCAACTCATTTTGGAGATCACAAATCTCTAGAAAATTAGTGTTGGCTGTCACATATAATGACCCAGAAAATCTATTAGTGGCATCATAAAACATTCCAAAAAACTGAACAAAAACCTACAGTCTCCCACTCCCTAACTTTAGGAGGCCTCATGTGCCCAAGCTCAGGGCCATCATCAAAGTAAGAGAAGTAATTATAATTCTTACTCTCCATTCGCCTGAAAGTCTTCTCAAACTTCTCAGCCACTTCCAACATCATATAAGTTGAGTTTCATCATGTTTGTACATCAAGACGCAATATTTTCTTATAATCAATATTTTCTTTTTCTGCACATCTCTTAAGGTTGTCTAATCTTGCAAGGGATGAAGGCACACATCTAACTGCATTTCTAACCATTGTGATGGTGTCATTGCACTCCTTCAAACCCTCATTCACAATAAAATTCAAAATATGAGCACAACATCTCAAGTACGTATACTTACCCCCAACAGATTCTTAGCCAAAAACTGTTTTAAATATGAAATTGCAGTATTATTTGAACTTGCATTATTAACAGTCACAATAAATATTCTATCAATGTTTCAATTAAGCAAATATGACTCAACATATCTCCCAATAGTACCCTCTCGATGATTAGGGATTAAACAACAGTTAATGATTTTTTTTCTACAATTTTCAATCTTTATTGAAGAAGTGTGCAGCTAGACACATATAATTCAAATTTTGTACTGATGTCCATGTATTGGTCGTCAACGAAATCCTCATGCCACCATCTTTAAACACTTTTTCAAATTTCCCTTTTTCTAATTCTTACAATTTCAAACAATCTGTTGCAACTGTGACACAACATGACACTTTCAATCGAGGTTCAAGAGACCAACACACTTTCCTAAATCCTTGTCTTGCGACAACTCTAAATGACATCTCATCGATAATTATCACCTCTGCAATCGCCAATCTCATGGCCTCTTTGTTATATTTGTGGGTTACAAGACTCTTTAATATACCATCACTCTCTCCAACCACCTCCTCAGGTGTTGTCTCACATGTCAATATTTTTTGGTACCTATCCAAAGCCTCACATTTATGAGGATTTTTAGGACATGAAGGTAAATAGTTTTGCATTGTTGAAGTTCCGTTTCTCTTTGAGTGACAAGCGTACGCCTTGCCACAATAATTATATTTAGCTTTTGGATCATCTATAGGACAACCCTCCACTTTCGTAAAAAGGTCCTGAACAATCGATGGATCATTCCCTTTTCATTTCTTAAGTAATGGACAAATACTACTAGTAGGGGCACTAGGGCATTTTGATGACTGGGTCGATCTCCTTCAAATCGTCTCCCAAGTTAATGGTTGGACTTGGTTCATTTGAATCAATATCAATCGGAGTTGACGAAGAATCCATCTAATTTATAAAAAAAAAATATAAATATTACACGTTGTCACATATATTAATTACACAGCTGCTAGTTTACAACATGGCAAACATCACAAGTCTAAGACTCTAATCTAGGTTTATTTTACTCATCTTTCCTCAATGCTTCATGTAATTTATCACCCATAATTTATCAAGTGCCTCAGTCTCATTTATTGTAAGAACAGAGACTCAAATATCCAGTGCTCATCAAAGCAAAATAAAGAAATGCATAAGAAATTAACAAAGAAATGCTCCCCAGTCTCATTTCCTTCGTCTTATAAGAAATGCATAAGAAGTTAAGAATAGAGAAATTAACCAGTGCTCATCAAAGCAAAGTAAAGACATTAACAACTAACAAAAATAGGACCCAACAAAAACATAAAATACAAAAAAAAATTAGAAAACTCATAGTGGGGATTCGGGACAATAGAAATTGGCGTTGCATGGTGTTAGACGCATGGGAGAGAGGAGACGGGAAAACTGACCAACTGGGAGTCTAAGAGAGGAGAGAGGGTCGTGGGGTGTGGGGGTCATTGACGATGAGAGAGGAAAGAGTCTGAGAGTAAGAGCAGAGCACTAAGATGGAGAAAGAGAGGACTGAGGTCACGAGAGGGAGAGAGAAACGACTGAGGAGTGAAGAGAGTGAGCACGGAGAAGAAGGAAGAAGGGGGGAGGGATTCAAATGATTCCTATCCCTACCCAAAAACTTTGAAAGGGTTAAGAATAAAACGACGTCGTTTCATACGAAATGGCATCATTTTGTATAAGAAATATAATATATATATATATATATATATAACATGTTGGTCGGTTCTTCAGTTTGAATCAGAACCGAACCGGCCGACGTCAGTTTTGTTAATTTTCTATTGCCGACCTACTGGTTCTCCACCTGTTTTGGCTGGTTCCCAAATTCGGCGGTTCGTCTTTGTCGGCAGTGGTCGTTCTGTCCTGTTTATGTACACCCCTACCTAGTCGACCTCGAATAAAGAATAAATAAAAATTTCAAGTTCAAACTCGAGTATTTTGAGTCGAGCCGAGCTCGGCAAGCCAAAGACTGGCTTGGCTTGGCTTGGCTCGATTATAGCCCTATACTCAATGGTGGTCTGGAAAGCCTTCGATGCTAAAGTTTAGAAAGATTCATTTGTACCTAGATCATGGCTTTTATACAAGGTTTCAGAGGACATTCTCGTACCTTATGTCAAGGGTTTGTGTCACGCCCACAGTTGCCTCAGACACTGCTTTTAATGGGGTGTGACATCTGAGGTGGCGTCATTAATGCGGCATGACTTCTTGAGTGGTGTCTCGACAGTTGGCAATTGGTGCGGTCACTTCTTATCTCTCATCGTTAGATAATGGAAGGTTGCTTGCACTTTCTGTTTGCTTGCCAGCGTGGATCCTTTAATGCTAGTCATCGCAGGCAAGTGTCAGAATCAATGCGTCTTGTCTGTCCCATTCCACTTGTTTCCTGCGCGAAGCATTCCATTTCTGTTAACACAGTTCGTGAGCTAGACCCTTTTGATGATTCTTGGGTCGGGGGGGGGGCATGTTTTAGTCTAAATGGGGCCTTAGTATTTGGCCTAGGCCCAACCTAGTGGGCTAGGGGGAGGAGAACATCCCTTCCAACTATGATTAAATCTATTGAATGATTATTTATTTTATAGTTGTAATTTGACTTTAAATTTAGGTTTATGAATTATGTCCAAATTTAAAACTATCGAATCATTTTTTAAAAGAAAATACGTTGCCATTCTAGAGTATTCTTTTAAAACTCTAAGTGGAACCCAATGAAAATCCTCTTAACTCTTCAATGGTGGAGTCCTAAGAGATTCATTTTACATTTTCAATGCTTGATTCTAAAGAAGTTGATGTATATTCTCTACAACATGATCCAGGATTATGTCCTTCTAGTTGGGACTATCCAATCAATCAACGTGATGAAAAAAATGACTTATTTGAAAATGGGTCTATGTCAAATATGACTCTTGAAATACACATTTTCTAGTTTAGAAAAGCATCATCATTGCTTTCAAGCTTCTTGGTTCATATAATCTGCATCTTGGCTTGAGTATTCTCCATCAAATGATTTTGCATATTATTTACCATGTTATCTTTTTACAATGAAATTATTTTGACATCCTAGATGAGATGTATTTACTATTATGGGATTTAGAAGTTGGAAAAAATCAATGATGCAAAACATTGTGCATTTTTGAATCATATTGAGTAAAACTATCTATTGATATTGTTCCATAACTTGCATTTCAAGGATGTGCCTATAAAGGTCATGTTGAGTAAACCAAATTGGCACTGTCCAATGAGTTGGTGATTTTCCTTGAGGTTATCATTTTTATTCTATTTTTAGTCTACTACAAATGTTTGGAGCCACTTGCTCGGTAGTTGAAAGCATAATAAAAGAAGGATCCACTTACTCTCATCACAGGGATGCAAATGCTGCTTATAAAATCATATTATCTTATTGATAGATTAATTCTTCATGTTTTGACTTTTTCAATATCTACAGCGACAAGTGAACGAGCATTTAAACTACAAAAATTGTTAAAACAAGACTTCGCAACAAATTGAGGATGAGTTTCTAGCAAATAATTTAGTTGTTTATATTGAAAGAGAAATCGCTAAGAATTTAGATTGAATACTTGATGATTTTGTTTCTTTAAAAGAATATAAGTTACAATTTTAGGTGCTCTATTTTTTTTTTGATATATTTGTATGAGTGTCTTTATGTTATTTTAATGATATATTATTCTTGGCACATGATATACGTTTTGTAGTACACAGGTTATATTAAACATATTTTATTTATATTTTAGATTTTACTATCAATTTTTTCTATATATTAGGAAAAATTGTATAAAATAGAACAAAAAGAAATCTTGTTATATTTTTTGCTTTGCTTGGCCCCCCATAAACAAATTCTTCGTTTCACCAATGACCATACTTATGATCGAATTATATTATGGCATATGTCTGATAATATGACTCTCTACCATATTTAGTTTATTGTGTAAATCAATTAGTATATTTGATTTATTTTAATTATCTTCTTTCTCATGCTTCATTCATCTATAAATAGGGCCTTTCATTGTACAATTTGATATATTGAAATACAAAATTTTTTTTTCTCTTAATTTCATTTCAATTTGTCATTTTTCATGGTTTCATAACAACTAGAGGTCCGGAATTTGAACCCTGACTCTACACCCTATATCATTTAATTAAATATTCCACGTGTTGGGCCTACTCATCAAGGGGACGTATGGCCCACACGTAAGAGAGAGTGTTAAGAATATAATACAAATAATTAAATTTACATATTTCCATCAACTAAAACATTTGAGACAAGTGATTATTTCACATGATATTAGAGAAAATAATTAGCTTGAGAAAGATAATACCATATGAACTAGAAGTAACTTCAAGATCAAGAAAATAATTGATTTGGCCCAAGTCCTTCATCTCAAAGTTTTGGCTAAGAAAATGTTGAAGATTGTGTATGCTTGTGATATCATCATCAGTGATGATCATGTCGTCCACACATAGTAGGACAAAAATAGTATTGGCAACAGTCATCACGTGGACAAACAAGGCAGTTCATGTGCATTAGGGTAGAAAACCTTTCTCAAAGATTACAAAACTGAATTTGGTGAACCAATGTAACAGCCGCTAGAAATTCAATGATGGAATTTCTATTGTCTTTAGGAACCATAGTAAATCCTATATGGTTAGAATCCAACTAAGAACCCATAAGCGTGTTAGAAACCAAAAATCCTATATGGTTTTATCCAAAACCTTATTGAATCAGTTTCTAGCATCGTGTTTAATCGTTTAATTAAATTATTTTCATATGCTATTAATCTTTTAAATTTGTGTTAGAACATCATTATCCAACTTAGTTAACCTTGGATATTTGATTGGGCCAATAGAAATCAGATTTGGGCTTGATAGCAACCCAAACCCTCTTAAAACCCATGAATTTAGGCCCTTTCGGTTTAAGCCCATTAAGGCCCACGAAATTAGCCACCTTAGCAATGATTTTGTCTAAAATATTTCACCCTCCACTTGCCTTATCAGATTTATTCAAGAGCATTTAAAATGTTCTTGAAGTGGATGACTAAGTGGACACCCCACTCTTTCAATTATAGACTCAAAAATAATATCTTGTATATTTTATTGGAAGAAAAGATCAATACTCAAGCTCCATTTCAGATCTATCATCTTCCAAAACTTGTATAAATAGCCCTCCAGCCCCTTCCAACGAAAATCATCCCTCCTTTACACTTTGCTTTGTTAGAATACAAAAAAATACTCTCGGGCAGTTTTTATGAACTCTTTTGCACGCCTTATTTGAAACTTTTGTAAGTATTTTCTCACAAACTTTCTTTCATGAAAGTTGTTTATTTTTTAGTCTAGTTTACTTAGATATCTTATTTGTTCCATTTGAAGATCATTTGGTCAGTCAAAAGTTGTTTAAAACCCAGAAAATTCATTCTGGGCGATAACCAGAGAGTATGTTATATTTTGGAGTTTTTGACAAAGTTAATGGATTAATCTTGGTCTGAAATTATTATGGAGTATTGTTAATATAGGTATATGATTATGGGTTGAGGATTTGTTACATGATTAAAAGTTTTGGTGAAATATTTTCTTAGATTTAGAAACTTTGAATCTGGAAGAGGAAAACAGTTTCAGTTTTGAGAAAGTTTAAATCTTTTATGGTCTAATCTTATTGCAATGGCTTTGATATTTTTATTTGAGGATCCTAGGCTTCTTATGTACATGATATAATGTTGTTTTGAAGATATTTGATATTAGTTTCAAAGATATGAAATTTTTATGCAAGGAGATATTCGAATGGGCCAAGTGATGATGTTCTTGGCTAAATTAATGTTTTGGTTGATTTTTAACCATGTGATCTTGAGTTTAAAGCTTAGATCTGTTTTAGGACACCTTTTTAAACCATGTGATGTTTTGGTTTGAAGATCACATCTTTATAAGTCATGGATCAAGAGGTTGATCAAAACAAGTTAGAAATAAAAATCAAGGGAAATGACCTATATAAGTTTCGGTTTTTATAGAATTTTAATAGTTTTGTTTAGTTTTAAATTTTTATGAATTCATATTTGAGTTCAGAATAAAATCTACATGAGATATATAAATTTTCGTGATTTTTGGAGTTAGGATACAAAATCCTTAAGTTAGGGATATAATGGTCTTTTTCCACATGTAGAGGGTGAATTAATAATTTTACTCTTAAATTGATATTTTTCTATATTTCTAATTGTTAGTGACTAAGTTATAACTTTTAAAAATCACTACTTTCAGTCTCTCGTGATCGCACTTGAGTTTTACCTAGAAACGCGAAGACAGAGGTAAGTTAGCTTTTAACTTACTAGCAGTTTACTATGTATGGGTGATAAGTAAATGAACTACAATATATGTATGTATGTTATTATATGTGCTATGCCAAGTCATTACATGTTTATATGTTACATATAATTTATTCTGTCATGAATTATTCATCTGCTATACAAGATATTCTGTCACGTATTGCTATACATTGCAAGTAGTATGGATACATACAATCTAAGGAGATTCTGTCTAAGGAGATTGAAAATTCTTAAGTGTGTCCTCGTGACCCTCCATTCTTTCCTGGGAATCTAGAAGTTCTGTTTAGGAAAGATTGATCTTTCCTGGGAACTTACTTAGTGAGTACTATTCATTTCTACGATAAAAATTCATCAAGATAATATAAAAAAAAAAAGGAATATCATGTATGTCATGTAATGTATATTCACTGTTGCAAGCATGTTATGTTAAAGATGTCATGTTGTGTTGCGTCAGGGCTTTTGACCTTTCATATTCAAGTCACATTCTGTCTCTAATACAGTTTATGTATTTCAAGAACAATCATGTTAAGTTATTCAGGTCAATCACGATCTTAAGTACTAGGATGAGAAAATATCCTAGTAAAACTCCTTTGTTCACGCTGGAGTGTCTAAATAGGTGTGAAATTCCCTGGGTTGACGAAGTATAGTCAACAGGTTGCGAATGGGACCTAACTAGCTGGTCACCGGAGCGCACCAGGCACTAACGCCGATGGAGCCACATTTTATTTTAATAAGTCATGGGGCCACAACAACTGTGGAGCATGAAGTATGGGGTCACAGCAATTGTGGCACATACACTACGTGAGACACAGCAATTGTGACACGTAGAATACATGGGGCCACAACAATTGTGGAGTATGTATTAACGCACTCACAGTTGGTGTAGATACCAGTGTTGTAATGCGGTAATCGGCAGGGACACATGGCTCTAGGGGACCCATGTAGCACCCACATGTTACGTTAATCAAGTTAAATGAAAAAGAATTCAAACTCATGTTATGCTCAAGCTCATGTTAATGTTATGTTTCAAGTTTATGTCAAGTTAAGTCAAGTAAGATCAAATCCATGACAATATTATGTTTCAAGTTCATGTCACGTTAAGTCAAGTCAGATCAAGTCTATGACAAGTAAGTCAAGTTCAGTTCATTCATGTTCATGTTATATTTCAAGTTTAAGTTATGCCATATGCTATGATTACTTACGATTTTGATTATGTACTTATGCTTTTACTGTCATGCATGCATTATTAACCTGTGTGTATGTTTTATGTTAACTTGTTGAGATTTGTAATCAAATCTCACTATGGTAGTCCCAACTACCATTCCCCCCGAATGGTAGATTTTGTTATAGGATCTAAAGAAGAACTGGGAAACAGCCAACTGGACACGGTCGATTAAGCGACAGTGCGGCTTCAAGGTTAATATAGTAGTTAACTTAAAATTACTATATGTACTATGAAGTTACATCTTCAGTACTCATTTGATCACAATCATTTTGGACTAGTATTGTGATCTCTGATATTTAGTATGCCTTTATGTATGAAATATATTTTAAGCATTTTGAGATATTTGAATTTGATGCATAGTATTGCTAAAGAAAAAAATTATCCGCTGCAAATATTGCATAATACTAGATGTATGTTAAGAACATTGCATCTTATATGTCATGAACGGAGATATGTAACCTTGTGTTGCATGTCTCGACGCTTCAAATGTCCGTCCAATCTCAAGCGGAATTTGGGGGCATCACAGGTGGTATCAGAGCAATACGTCTCTGGGTTATAAATCCACATGTCCTTAGGAAATGCACCAAATATTAGGCTTGACATTTTAGTCTTCATTAGGCTTGAATTTCTATTAGTATGAGAGGTAGTACATGATTGTAATACATGTACTCGTGTGTTTTAGGAATCAACACATGAATCACGGTTGAATATCTCAGAACCCTGAGGGAGACAACAATCAAGAGAATCAGAATTTACCGATGGATGGAGGATTAGCTGAAGCTGTACGTATGCTGACTGACGTACTTAGAAATCAGCAACGGCAGCAAGCGCTGATACCCAGACCCGAAGTTAGGGATTGTCTGTATGAGAAGTTTTTACTTTACTGTTACCCGAATTTTTTTGGTAATGAAGGGCCACTGAGAGCTGAGAAATGGATTATGGATCTTGAGAGTACCTACGAGATCTGTGGATGTACTGAAGACCAGAAGGTTCTTTATGCTGGATACCTATTTCAAGGAGAAGCTGGAATATGGTGGGATACACGTAGGCAGCTTCTAATTAGAGAACTAGGAAGTCTCGCTACACTATCATGGGAGATATTTAAGGAAGAGTTTGATAATAGATTTTTTCTGGATTCAGTCAAACAGTTGAAAGCGCAGGAGTTTGCAACTTTAACTCAAGGCAATTTGACTATAGAAGAGTACGCTGCTAAGTTTGTGGCGTTAGGAAGGTTTGCACCACACTTGATTTCTACTCAAATGATGCAGGCGCAGAAGTTTCAAGCAGGACTTCAGCCAAGAATCCGTAGTCAAGTAGCTTGCCTAAGGATAGAGAATTTCCAAGAGTTGGTAAATGTGGCCGCAATAGCAGAGGCTGAGCAGAGAGGTCTGGCAATCCACATCAATTCTGAACGAAAGAGGACTATACCATTTGCTGCAAGTGGTAGTGCCGAGAAGAAGAGGTCCTTTTTCAGCCAAGTGAAAGGCAAGGGAATAGTGACAGGAGGACAAATGCCATCTGCTTATCCGTTATGCCCTAAGTGTGGAAAGCGTCATAGCGGAGAATGTCGCCTCGGTTTTGGAGTTTGTTATCGATGCGGGAAACCTGGACATTTGATCAGAAACTGTCCCAATGCTGCACAAAGTAGTGGAGCTAGTGATCACAAACCAAGGCCCCACATCCCAGCGCGCGTGTATGCTGTAACCCCAGGTGATATCGACGCTGACGCAACAGAGGCTGAGGAAGCTGGCGTCATCACTGGAAACGTTAATTTATTAAGGTTCACGGCTTGTGCGCTTTTCGATTAGGGCGCATCACAATCTTTTGTGTCTACGGCATTTGCACGGTTGTGTAGTTTACAAACTGAGCTATTACCTAGACCGGTTGTAGTGTTAATTCCTGACGGGAATACGGTAGCTTGTACCCGTTTAGTTAAAGATTGTCCTGTAGAGTTGAAAGGAAGGACGTTGAAGGCCGACTTATTAGTATTCAGTCAAATGGAGTTTGACCTAATTTTGGGGATGGACTGGCTTTTCAAGCACTACGCTAAGATAGATTGTAGGAAACGAAAAGTCGTGTTTGAACCCCTAAATGAAAACATGATGAGTTACTCAGGTGCATCAGTTAAAGCCTCTCCGCTTGTGATTTCGGCTTTACAAGCCAGGAAATATATCAAGGATGGAGCCTCAGCTTTTCTATTGATGACTGTAGAGAAGACTATCGAGAATATAGGAATCCAAGGGATATCCGTAATTGAAGACTTTCCTGAAGTTTTTCCCGATGAAATACACGGTTTACCACCAGATAGAAAAGTAGAATTCAAGATAGAGTTGGAACCCGCAACAGCTCCGACTCACAAGGCGCCGTATCGTATGGCCCCTACCGAATTAAAGGAGCTTAAAATGCAGTTGGAGGAACTTTTGGAAAAAAGTTTTATTCGCCCCAGTTCTTCGCCATGGGGTGCACCTGTGCTATTCGTGAAGAAGAAAGATGGATCTATGAGGATGTGCATAGATTATAGAGAGTTGAATAAGGTGACGATTAAGAATAAGTATCCGTTACCCAGAATCGATGATTTGTTGGATCAACTACAAGGATCAACAGTGTTTTCAAAGATCGACCTGAGATCCGGATATCATCAGCTGAAGGTCAAGGAACAAGATGTGCCGAAAACTGCCTTTAGGACAAGGTACGGCCATTTCGAGTTTTTGGTGATGCCTTTTGGGTTAACCAATGCTCCAGCCGCATTCATGGACATGATGAACAAAATATTTAGGCCCTATCTGGATAGTTTTGTGGTCGTATTCATTGATAACATCCTAATTTACTCGAAGAACAAGGAGGAACATAGAAATCATCTAAGTATGGCTTTGACTATACTTAAGGATCAGAAACTTTATGCCAAACTTAGTAAGTGCGAGTTCTGGCTAGAAAAAGTGAAGTTTTTAGGTCACGTGATCTCTAGTGGAGGAGTAGCAGTGGACCCAAGCAAGATTGAAGCTGTAACAAACTGGCAGAGACCGACTAGTGTGCATGAGATTCGAAACTTCTTAGGACTGGCTGGTTACTATAGGAGGTTTGTGGAAGGATTTTCCAGTTTGTCTGGACCACTCACTGCCTTGACTAAGAAGAATGTGAAGTTCGTTTGGAGCGATAAGTGCGAAATAAGTTTTCTTGAGTTAAAGAAAAGACTTACGACTGCACCGGTACTTGTACTGCCAGAGCCTCTTAAACCTTTTGTAGTGTTTAGCGACGCATCTAAAGCAGGACTTGGATGTGTGCTAATGCAAGAGGGTAAAGTAATTTCTTACGCTTCACGTCAACTGAAGAATCATGAACAGAATTATCCTACTCATGATTTGGAGTTAGCTGCAGTAGTTTTTGCTCTTAAAATTTGGAGACACTACTTGTACGGCGAGAAGTGTGAAGTTTTCACAGATCACAAAAGTCTCAAGTATCTATTTGAGCAAAAGAACCTTAACATGAGGCAGAGGAGATGGTTGGAATTAATCAGTGACTATCAGTGCGACATCAAGTACCATCCTGGAAAGGCCAACGTAGTAGCTGATGCTTTAAGTCGCAAGAGTAGATCTGAAATTTCATCTGTTCCATCGTCAGAAGTGAATTCCCTCTTATCCAGTATGAGGAAATTGCTAATCGGGAATCGTAGTCAAGAAATTGTGCTAACCGCAATCCAAGAGTTCATTCCATTGGATTGGGAAGATCTGAAAGACCAACAAAAGAAAGACAGTAAACTTGCAGAAGTCGTTAGGAAAATCGAGAAGTCAAAAGGACCAATAGACCTTAGTCTCAAAGAGGATGGGACTTTGTATTATAAGAATCGAAGGATCATCCCAACAAACCAAGAGTTAAAGGAAAAGGTGCTAAAGGAAGCTCATAACACACCGTACACTGCTCATCCCGGTAGTACAAAGATGTATCAAGATTTGAAGCAACATTTCTGGTGGGAAGGAATGAAGAAGGACCTAGCTGAGTTTGTGAACAAGTGTTATGTCTGCAGATTAGTTAAAGCAGAACACCAAAAGCCAGCAGGTGAATTGCAGTCACTGCCAATTCCGGAATGGAAATGGGAGGATATTTCGATGGATTTTGTAGTGGGTTTTCCTAAGAGCTCAACCGGAAATAATACTATCTGGATGATAGTTGATCGCTTGACGAAAAGTGCTCATTTCATACCCATCAAGAAAACGGATTCTCTAGAAAGATTGACGAGAATTTACATAGCAGAGATTGTCAGATTGCATGGAGTGCCGAAGACGATTGTGTCAGATAGAGACTCTCGTTTTACGTCACGATTCTGGCAAAACTTACAAGATTCGATGGGTTCTCATTTGAAGTTCAGTAGTGTGTACTATCCACAAACAGACGGGCAAACAGAAAGGATGATTCAAACTCTGGAAGATATGCTAAGAGCCTGTGTTTTAGGTCATGAAGGAAATTGGGAGAAGCAACTACCTCTAGTAGAGTTTGCTTACAACAATAATTTTCAAGCCACCATTCAAATGGCACCATATGAAGCCTTGTATGGTAGAAAGTGTAAATCGCCATTATATTGGGACGAAGTAGGAGAAAGTAAAGTGATTGGACCAGAAGTCTTACAAGAGATAAAAGACCAAGTCCACCTAATTAAAGAAATGATGAAAACAGCACAAGATCGACAGAAGAGCTATGCTGACAACCGAAGGAGGAGTATAAGTTTTGAAGTTGGTGAATGGGTCTATGTGAATGTATCTCTAATGAGAGGAGTAAGTCGTTTCGGAATAAAAGGAAAATTAAGTCCAAGATACGTTGGACCCTATGAAATAGTAGAGAAAGTGGGAGCAGTTGCGTATCGTCTGGAGTTGCCAAATGAGTTCCATGGAATCCATGATGTATTTCACGTATCCTCTTTGAAGAAGAGTTTTGGGAATCAGATACCAGCAGTGGTGGATCCCGATAGTGTACCTTTACAGTCCAACTTGACCTATGAGGAGAAGCCAATACAGATCCTTGATCAAAAGGATAAAGAGTTACAGAACCGCAAAATTCCATTGGTTAAAGTACTTTGGAGAAATCATAATGTTCAAGAGGCAACTTGGGAGAAGGAAGTTGATATGCGAGCTAAGTACCCTCAGTTATTTGACACCTAATCCAGTTTTGTTTGGTTCATTTAGTATGAGGCTGAATATATCAGATGTTGTATTTCATTGGTTAGATATCAATAAAGTATATGTTTCCATTCTAGAATTCCGTAAATCTTCTTTTGTGTACCATGAAAATGAACGTTGGTGCACCAACACCAAAACCAATCAATGATGATTCATCTAGTAATAGACAATAGTTTGGCATGCAACATCTTCTTTGTAACTTATTGGGTGTTACTTGCATCGATTTCGAGGACGAAATCTTTTTTTTAGGAGGGGAGTATGTAACAGCCGCTAGAAATTCAATGATGGAATTTCTATTGTCTTTAGGAACCATAGTAAATCCTATATGGTTGGAATCCAACTAAGAACCCATAAGCGTGTTAGAAATCAAAAATCCTATATGGTTTTATCCAAAACCTTATTGAATCAGTTTCTAGCATCGTGTTTAATCGTTTAATTAAATTATTTTCATATGCTATTAATCTTTTAAATTTGTGTTAGAACATCATTATCCAACTTAGTTAACCTTGGATATTTGATTGGGCCAATAGAAATCAGATTTGGGCTTGATAGCAACCCAAACCCTCTTAAAACCCATGAATTTAGGCCCTTTCGGTTTAAGCCCATTAAGGCCCACGAAATTAGCCACCTTAGTAATGATTTTGTCTAAGATATTTCACCCTCCACTTGCCTTATCAGATTTATTCAAGAGCACTTAAAATGTTCTTGAAGTGGATGACTAAGTGGACACCCCACTCTTTCAATTATAGACTCAAAAATAATATCTTGTATATTTTATTGGAAGAAAAGATCAATACTCAAGCTCCATTTCAGATCTATCATCTTCCAAAACTTGTATAAATAGCCCTCCAGCCCCTTCCAACGAAAATCATCCCTCCTTTACACTTTGCTTTGTTTAGAATACAAAAAAATACTCTCGGCAGTTTTTATGAACTCTTTTGCACGCCTTATTTGAAACTTTTATAAGTATTTTCTCACAAACTTTCCTTCATGAACGTTGTTTTTTTTTTAGTCTAGTTTACGTAGATATCTTATTTGTTCCATTTGAAGATCATTTGGTCAGTCAAAAGTTGTTTAAAATCTAGAAAAGTCATTCTAGGCGATAACCAGAGAGTATGTTATATTTTGGAGTTTTTGACAAAGTTAATGGATTGATCTTGGTCCGAAATTATTATGGAATATTGTTAATATAGGTATATGATTATGGGTTAAGGATTTGTTGCATGATTAAAAGTTTTGGTGAAAGATTTTCTTAGATTTAGAAACTTCGAATCTGGAAGAGGAAAAACAGTTTCAGTTTTGAGAAAGTTTAAATCTTTTATGGTCTAATCTTATTGCAATGGCTTTGATATTTTTATTTGAGAATCCTAAGCTTCTTATGTACATGATATAATGTTGCTTTGAAGATATTTTATATTAGTTTCAAAGATATGAAATTTTTATGCAAGGAGATATTCGAATGGGCCAAGTGATGATGTTCTTGGCTAAATTAATGTTTTGGTTGATTTTTAACCATGTGATCTTGAGTTTAAAGCTTAGATCTGTTTTAGGACACCTTTTTAAACCATGTGATGTTTTGGTTTGAAGATCACATCTTTATAAGTCATGGATCAAGAGGTTGATCAAAACAAGTTAGAAATAAAAATCAAGGGAAATAGCCTATATAAGTTTCGGTTTTTATAGAATTTTAATAGTTGTGTTTAGTTTTAAATTTTTCTGAATTCATATTTGAGTTCAGAATAAAATCTACATGAGATATATAAATTTTCATGATTTTTGGAGTTAGGATACAAAATCCTTAAGTTAGGGATATAATGGTCTTTTTTCACATGTAGAGGGTGAATTAATAATTTTACTTTTAAATTGATATTTTTCTATATTTCTAATTGTTAGTGACTAAGTTATAATTTTTAAAAATCACTACTTTCAGTTTCTCGTGATCGCACTTGAGTTTTGCCTAGAAACGCGAAGACAGAGGTAAGTTAGCTTTTAACTTACTAGCAGTTTACTATGTATGGGTTATAAGTAAATGAACTACAGTATATGTATGTATGTTATTATATGTGCTATGCCAAGTCATTACATGTTTATATGTTACATATAATTTATTCTGTCATGAATTATTCATCTGCTACACAAGATATTCTGTCACGTATTGCTATACATTGCAAGTAGTATGGATACATACAATCTAAGGAGATTCTGTCTAAGGAGATTGGAAATTCTTAAGTGTGTCCTCGTGACCCTCCATTCTTTCCTGTGAATCTAGAAGTTCTATCTAGAAAAGATTGATCTTTCCTGGGAACTTACTTAGTGAGTACTATTCATTTCTACGATAAAAATTCATCAAGATAATATAAAAAAAAAAGGAATATCATGTATGTCATGTAATGTATATTCACTGTTGCAAACATGTTATGTTAAAGATGTCATGTTGTGTTACGTCAGGGCTTTTGACCTTTCATATTCAAGTCACATTCTGTCTCTAATACAGTTTATGTATTTCAAGAACAATCATGTTAAGTTATCAGGTCAATCACGATCCTAAGTACTAGGATGAGAAAATATCCTAGTAAAACTCATTTGTTCACGCTGGAGTGTCTAAATAGGTGTGAAATTCCCTGGGTTGACGAAGTATAGTCAACAGGTTGCGAATGGGACCTAACTAGCTGGTCACCGGAGCGCACCAGGCACTAACGCCGATGGAGCCACATTTTATTTTAATAAGTCATGGGGCCACAACAACTGTGGAGCATGAAGTATGGGGTCACAGCAATTGTGGCACATACACTACGTGAGACACAGCAATTGTGACACGTAAAATACATGGGGCCACAACAATTGTGGAGTATGTATTAATGCACTCACAGCTGGTGTAGATACCTGTGTTGTAATGCGGTAATCGGTAGGGACACATGGCTCTAGGGGACCCATGTAGCACCCACATGTTACGTTAATCAAGTTAAATGAAAAAGAATTCAAACTCATGTTATGCTCAAGCTCATGTTAATGTTATGTTTCAAGTTTATGTCAAGTTAAGTCAAGTAAGATCAAATCCATGACAATATTATGTTTCAAGTTCATGTCACGTTAAATCAAGTCAGATCAAGTCTATGACAAGTAAGTCAAGTTCAGTTCATTCATGTTCATGTTATGTTTCAAGTTTAAGTTATGCCATATGCTATGATTATTTACGATTTTGATTATGTACTTATGCTTTTACTGTCATGCATGCATTATTAACCTGTGTGTATGTTTTATGTTAACTTGCTGAGATTTGTAATCAAATCTTACTATGGTAGTCCCAACTACCATTCCTCCCGAATGTTAGATTTTGTTACAGGATTTAAAGAAGAACTGGGAAACAGCCAACTGGACACGGTTGATTAAGCGACAGTGCGGTTTCAAGGTTAATATAGTAGTTAACTTAAAATTACTATATGTACTATGAAGTTACATCTTCAGTACTCATTTGATTACAATTATTTTGGACTAGTATTGTGATCTCTGATGTTTAGTATGCCTTTATGTATGAAGTATATTTTAAGCATTTTGGGATATTTGAATTTGATGCATAGTATTGCTAAAGAAAAAAATTATTTGCTGCAAATATTGCATAATGCTAGATGTATGTTAAGAACATTGCATCTTATATGTCATGAACGGAGATACGTAACCTTGTGTTGCATGTCTCGACGCTTCAAATGTCCGTCCAATTCCAAGCGGAATTTGGGGGCGTCACAACCAAGCATATCGAGATTGATTGTCACTTCATCCGATATGATCATCTTTAGTAAGGCACCTTATTTTTAGATTCTGTCTCATCAGAAGATCAATTGGCTAACATCTTCACTAAGTCTCATCCACCTGGCTGTTAACGTAATCTTATTTCCAAACTCAAGATGGTGTCTTCATCATCCTCTTGATTGAGGGGGATGTTAATTAGAATAGTACCATACTTATGATAAAATATATTCATAATATTCTAGCATATGTATGATAATATGATTTATTTTTTACCATATTGAGTTTATTGTATAAATCAATTAGTATATTTGATTTATTGTAATTGCCTTCTTTCTCATGTTTCATGCATCTATAAATAGGGTCTTTCAATGTAAAGTTTGATATAAAAAATACAAGTTGTTCTCTCTCAATTTCATTTCAACTTATCATTCTTCGTTACTGCCTATTCAAAGTAAAGGAAAAGGAACACTCTCCAAAGTGGCATATTAAAAAGCCTGTCTCACATTTCTGGTTTGTACCTTAAACTGTGTAAGTGTGCCAATCATGATCGAAAATTGGTTTACACTCTTCAAAACAATAATTGAATAAGAAACAAATTTTCTTTCAATGGGTATAGTTAAATCTTGTTTTATATACTAAACTAGCATTCTCCATCAACTTTTGAATTATTTTATCAATAAATTAAGAGATAATTCAAAAATAATATATAAAAAGTGTTATATTTATAAAGTGAGATGAAATCAAGAAATATTAAGATATATAAGTGTAGTATATAGTATTATTTCTGGTGTAATTATGCTAATTAGAACGACAATTAGCATCGTATCTTTTTGCATTTTCCTCGGAAAAGAAATTAAACCTTGGCCGCGAAGAATATTTGTACATTAATGGAGTTTTCCACTTTCATAATCGATCGACAATAATTATATGCGCAAATATATCTGAAACGTACAGGGCTTGACGGAGGATGATCTATATATGATGGATAGAATCATAACTAAAAGGTGTTAATTAAGCAAATGAGTTCAAAACCAAGCTACTTTCCGTATTAATGAAGTACTATTTCACGTACTTCACATATATAGTTCTGGATCGTTTGAAGCAAGACTCCTCGTGTAACATATTTTCTCCTTTCTTGAAAAGAAAAACATGTACCAAGCTTGCTTGCGGCATAAAGACAGATTCACGGAGAAGTAGGGTCAACCGATAGCGTATTGGAAGGGCTTCAAACTTTTAAGCACAATTTCGAATTTGTACAGCCCATGCAGCTTCATAAACTGGTAGTATAAAATTATAAGTTACTGCTTTACAAAAGCGAGTTCGATTTGATTCCTGTTCGTCGTGGTATTATGTATAAAGTTCAGAAATACAAAATTCCTCAGGCTAAAGTTTCCAAGCTTGCCTAGCTAGTACGTAATACCAATGTACTATGGAGTATACTACAAGGAAGTTTGATTTTTTAAAGTCTGAAGAATAAAATTTGGAGCGAGAGACATATATAAACATAAAGTGAGTCTTACAACACTTTGCCTCATAAATTTATTAGGACATTTATAAATGTCGGGGGTCACTTACTTGTTCAGGTGATCCTATTACAAGAACGTTAATGTTTAAGTTTTCATAACACTACTGAACTTGTTTTGGCGCGTACAATCTTGCGATGGCCGGAACAGAGCATGTCATATCCATGGAGGAGTCACTCTCCAGGAAGGTTAGTTTTGTCAGAGAAGAAGCTGGTGAAACAAGCAGACGGAGGCAGAGCATTCAAATCGAAGAGGAAGCGAGTTCCACGTCCAAGATTAGGAAAGAAAATCTTGAGAAACTAAAGGAAGCAGGGCCCAAGATAACGCGAAATCCAGATGATCCGAAGACTACGCCAAAAATACAAGAGGTTCCGGCCTTGCTGCGTGAACACAAAAATTTCAAAAAGTACTTTGAGCCAAGGGTGGTATCGATCGGTCCTATCCATCATGGGAAGAAGGAATACCAGGCAGCAGAGGACTTCAAGCTTGGAATGGCATGCAAATTCGTCGAGGACAGTGGCAAGTCGGGTGAAGTTTTGCACGGGAAAATTGCGGAGAACATCAAGCAACTGAAGCAGTACTTCGATGAGAAGGTGGCCGAGAAGTATGATGATGAGACCCTCGCCTGGATGCTGTTTGTGGACGGGTGTGCAGTGTTGCAATCCATACACTCTGTAGTTCTTCAAGACATAAAAAAGTTAAAGATAAAAAATGATCAGATGGCCTTTGCGCTACAGGATTTGTTCTTGTTGGAGAACCAACTTCCTTATCAACTACTCTTGGTTTTAATGGATTCCAGCGCAAAGAAAGAAGGTTTGAAGGAATCGATCGAAACTTTCATGAGTCGAATGGTGCATGAAAGGGGAAAATACGTTGGCAAAAATGGAGAAACCAATGGAACGCCAATCCATCTTCTCGATCTCCTCCGGACAAAACTCGTAAGCAAAAGTACCACGGAGAACAAAGGCAGGTCGAATGGATTGATCAATTCTTTCAAGAAACTAATGATGATTTTCGATCTGATCGCATGCAAATGCAAAAGCGGCGGCGAACAGGAGCAGTCGTTTCGCAACGTGCAGGAACTCAGAGCAGCAGGAATATTTGTGATTCCAGCTCAAACTAGCTTGTTGACGAGAATAAGTTTCGAAAGATCCCTCACATTCTATAAGGGATACCTCCGGCTGCCTCAAATAACAGTTGATGACTCAACGGGGCCCAAGTTTTTCAACTTGATAGCCTACGAGATGTGTTCGGATTTTGACAATGACTACGGAATCACCTCATACGTAGCCTTCCTGGATTCACTCATCGATAATCCTGGGGACGTGAAGGAGCTAAGGAATGCGGGCATACTCCACAACCTGCTCGGCAGCGATCAAGAAGTGGCTGAACTCTTCAACGAGATAGGCACCGACTTGGTGCCCGACTCTGCAGCATATGAAAATGTCAAAAAGGAGATTCAGAGTCACTACAGCAGTCAATTGAAGACCTGGATTGCTCAAGCCATACACGAACATTTCAGCAGCCCCTGGACGGTCCTGGCTTTTATTGCTGCAATATTAGGACTTGGTCTATCTGCCGTACAGGCTTTCTACGCTGTCAAAGGTGATGAAAGTAAGAAGCAAAAGTAGGGTATGAATCAAAGGTTCTGCATGCTCGACAATATATAGTACTCATGAACTCGCATGCATTCATTGGTCCTCAGCTCATTGTCAGCTCATTTTACTTATAATTTTTACTTCTGAAACCTCTAACTTTGGTATCATGTGAAGTCAGTCTTAAATAATTGGGAGTGGATTAGATTTAATAGTGTGCCTGTGTTTAATAATCTTATAAATGTGATGAAATGTGTGTGAGATATTATGAAAGCTGGGTGTACCACAATGCCAGCCTTTACAGGGAATATTGTAAATTAAGTCGAAAATATGATCACCGTTTTAGTCAGTATGTCTCATTTTTTTTTCTTATTTATTTATTTAGAGATGTTGTAAAACTATTTTTATAATTTATTATTACTATTTGTAATTTAATCGTGTAACCATAGACACGTCTCTCTCTCTCTCTCTCTCTCTCTCTCTCTCTCCAAAGTACCATTGTTATATTAAGCCAATGAAGAATGCCTACCTACTGTTGAAACGACTGAACTTGATTTTTAAGAAAATTTAATTTTATCATCTCTTTCTAATCAATTCTTGTCCTATTAGCTTTTCTTTTTTCTTTTTACCAGGCAAGATTACTATTTATTTTGTCTCCAAATAACTTTAATAACCAGACATTTTGTAGCTGTGCAATTTATTTCCGAAAAAATCATATAAAAAAGACTTTAAGTGCTGCAAACTTAATATGTGTATATATGTATGTATAGGTTTTAAGGATCAAAGTACTGTAGATTTTTTAGGGTAATGTTGTTGGGTTACATGCGGAGTCTGGTTCATGAGCAAAAAAGGCGCAATCCATGAGTTTGCTCAACTGTCGTTCGACCTAGAGCTCGAGCGAATCTCAATCCGTAAGTTCGCTCGAGGTGCGCTCGAAAGTGGGGTCGAGTAAGACACAAACCCTATCAGTTACTTGTGCTACGCTTGGCACAGCGCTCGAGCCAATGGTCATTAGCTATTTGCTTGAGGCGTGCTCGACACGTCGCTTGAGTAAATGCCGTATTTTTCGCCAATTAAGGTTTCCAACGCCGTTTTCTATAAATAAGTAATATTTTGACTTACTTACATGTGTTTTCAGCAACTTTCAGTGAGAACCAAAGTGGCAAAACTGTGAGTACATATTGTGAGAGATAAAAAGTCCTAGAGAGTGAGTTGAGATTGTGTGATTGTAATCTTCTCTGACTAATAAAACTTCTACAGCTCTATGGATGTAAGCACATTGCCAAACCATGTAAATTGTGTATCGTATGATTGCTTAATTGTTGCTTGCTTTTATTTGTTTACAATTGCAATTATTGGTGTGCGTGTTTGTCACAACAACTGGTATCAAGAGCCAGTGTTCGGGCCTGAAGGAGAACAATGTTGGAGATGAATTAAAAGCATTTGAGATTGAGAAGTTTGATGGCACTTACTTTGGGTATTAGAGGATGCAAATTAAGGATTATCTCTATGGGAAAATGTTCCATCTTTTATTGTTCAGAAAGTTCGATCTTTTATTGTTCAGAAAGAAGCCGAATAGTATGGACGATGCTGATTGTAATTTGTTAGATCAATAGGTTCTGGGGGTTTTCCGGCTGTCCCTCTCCAGAACTATGGCGCGCAATGTTATTAAGGAGAGAATCACGACGGATCTCATGGTAGCTTTGTCAGGTATGTATAAAAAGCTATCGGCAAATAACAAGGTGCATCTGATAAAGAAGTTGATCAATTTGAAGATGTCGGAAGGTATGTCTGTGACCCAACACTTGAATGACTTTAATACAATCACAAATCAATTTTCTTTTATAGAGATTGAGTTTAATGATGAGATCATAGCGTTGATTCTATTAGTATCGTTGCCAAATAGTTGGGAGGCCATGTGGATGGGGTGAGTAGTTTAGTCGGCAAGATGAAACTGAACTATGATGACATACGTGGCATGATCCATATTGAAGAGATACATAGAAGAGACTTTGGTGAGTTTTCGAGTTCAGTACTGTAACACCCCGTATTTTACTGTATTTTTAATGAATGATTATTTTAACTAAATTGTGGATTTTTACCTTGTTTTAAGATTTAGAGGTTTTATTATATTATTTTATGATATTTTAAGTTGTGAAATTATTTTATTGTGCTTTCAGAAATTTTAAATTAGAGTTCTGCAATTTAATTGCTTTTTATTTTAAATGTTGTTTTGTCGTAGTTTATTAATTTACTTTAACTAGTTTTGAGTTTAAATTGATTTATTTAATTTACTGTTTTAAAATAGTTATTTTGAGGATCAGTTGTGACCCAAAAGTTGTGAGGATTGGACCTCATTTCTTTTCCTCATCTTTTCTTTCTCTTCTTTTCTTTTTTCCCTTCTTTTTCTTCCGGATTTTTCTTCTTTCTCCCACGTTCTCTCTCTCCTCGCTCAACTCCCTCTCTCTCCTCTCCCCCACGCCGTTCGGCCATTTACCACGTAGTGCCGCCTTCGGCTGCCCGTGGTCGACACCGTCGGTACTACCGGCTTCCCCGTGCGCCGGCGAGTCAGCCCACCCAATATCAGGCCGGCTAACGCCGCCGTTAGTCGCTGCGAGCTGTGCGAAGCCGTGAGCTTCATTTCGCCGTTCCGCCGCCGTCCGGCCACAATTGGCGACCATCTCTTCACTGGCCCACTAGCAAGCTTTTAGACCCAAACCCGGCCCGATTCGTCGCCGGAGCCATCCCATCGAACTCCATTTTCGATTCGAGCTTTCCGGCCTTAAACCGCCGTTTCGGCCGCCACCCACGGCCAACCATCACTTCCATTAGCTTCACTACCCTCCATAGGTCCTACCCTACCAATTTCAAGTTTTCATTTGACCCCGTTGAAATTTGGGTACACTGTGTATTTCAGCCACAGTGTTTTTACACTGTGGAGTTGCTGTTTTGGCGCTTCCAGTTCCTCCGTGATCCTCCATAAATTATTTTAAAACGCTGTAAGTATTTCTCCAAAAGACTTTTAAGATTTAAATATATTTTCGCAATAACATGTTTTATAATTGTGATTTGGTTATTTGGTTAGACTGTGTTGGTTATTGGAATATTACTGATAACTGTTGGTTGTTGGTAATTGGTTGATTTCATGGCATTGTGCACGCATGCGTGGGTGTGTATTTTTGAAAATTGTGTTTTGTAAAAAGGCTTTTGGGTGCGTGTGTATCACCCCCAAGCCGAGATGAGTTATTATCTCAGTGGAGCTCCTCTGGGCACTCGGGAGCGGAATATACTGAGTGTCGTCCTCTAGAGCTGTTGCTCGGGACTTGGACGGGATGGTAGCGCTCTCGATCCGACTCCGTGATCCCTCGGGTTGGCGGGGATCAGAGGATGCTTGGCTATGTACGCGGTGGGCGCGGAACTGGGCATCACTCGTTGTATATTACTCGCACGGCCGTTACCCATGAAGTGAATAAAGAAGCCAGGGTATGTGGATGGTCCCTAGGGGAGGCCATGGTACATACGGTTAAAATTGGAATTAATGTAACTATTCCTGGATATTAATTTGTGCCAAATGGTGATTTTTGGCGTGCGTGGAAAACTTGTAATTTTACGAGAAATTGTGTTTTTCTCGGGTTTCATGTTTTGGTCATCATGTGCATGCATAGTGGCTGTTGTATTAATATATTTGTTATCTTGGAGTATTTTTGGGTTTTACTTACCTGGGGTACCATTTATTGGTACTGCAGATTTTGATGCAGGTTTTGAGGAGGTTAAGCCCGAGGATGCGGTTCCGCCTGAGGAGTAGGGACATTTGGCTATGTTCTAGTTTGCATTTGTATTTGTATTTGATATTGTTTATAAACAAGAAAATTGTATTATGTTGACTTGTAGATTTCAGTACTATTTTTTGTATTGTATTAAACTCTGTTACTTAGTTATTTGACTTAACCTTTCCGCTGTATTTTATTTTTGTACACGTGTTGCATTTCACACACTCGGCACGTGTCGTTGGGGTGTGTGACCGTATTGTCATCATTCCGGGTGTCTCGATTTCTGTGCGTGTCCGTGCATGGAAGTTGGGGGCGCCACAAGTATTGGCCCTGAACATTGACAATCGAGATAGGAGACATGATAGGTTAAGCTCTAGAAGTAGGGGCAAGAGAAAGACGAGAGTCACGTATTAGAGTTGTGGCAAGCCAGACCACATCAAGAGAGATTGCCAAAATCAGGAAAGTGCTGAGAAAAATGCTATGGATGTTGGATTCAAGGGCTTCATGCCATAGCACCTCACATGAGAGATCATGTAGAACTATGTTGCCGGTGATTTTGGTAAAGTGTACGTGACTAGTGAAGAGGTATTGGATGTAGTGGAAGTGGGTGATGTGTTCATCACACTTCCAAACAAGGGCGTGGCTTTACAACAAGTCATACACGTTTCAGATCTGAAGAAAAACCTGATCTCTGTGGGACAGTTTGATGACAACGGCTATACAGTAAGATCACTAAGGGTACGCTGGTCTTTGCGTATGGTAAGAGATCTAACTTTTGTATTTAATATCAGGGTTTAGTGATATGCAGAAAAATATAGTAGTACAAAAAGACAGGCTTGGTCATGGGAATCAGATTAGGAAACAAATGGGGTCAATTTTATCCGTTCATGTAAGCCTGGGGAAGTTGGCTAATGTTGTTAGGGTTGGTTTGAAACCTAATACTCCTAGTGCAGTGGGAGTTGCGAGTCATCCAATGGATATGCTGACTAAGAGTGATGCATGTGAGAGATTGAAGTTAGGCTCGGCTTTAGTGCACCTTTTGGTATGAAGACAAGAGATGTGAGCTGTAGAGGTGATAGGTTTTGGTTGAAAATAGTGATTGGCATGTGGAGAACCAATCTTCAAGTGAGAGATTGTTGGGTTACATGTAAAGCCTGGTTTGTGACCAGAAAAGGTGCAGTCCATGATTTTGCTCAACTGTCGCTCGTCCTGGTGCTTGAGCAAAGTTCAACTTATGAGTTCATTCGAGGTGTGCTCGACAGTAGGCTTGAGTGAAACTTAACCCGTAAATTCGTTCGAGTCTTGTATGACAATGGGTTCGAGTGAGACACAAACTCTAGTATTCACTCGAGTTGTGCTCGACACACCGCTCGAGCTAATGTTCATTAGTTGTTCGCATAAGACGCGCTCGATATGTCGCTTGAGCAAAAGGCGTATTTTTTGCCAATTAAGATTTCTAGTGCTGTTTTCTATAAATATGTAATATTTCGATTTATTGTATATGTGTTTTCAGCAGTTTTCAAAGAGATCAAAAGAGGCAAAAGTGCAAGTGCATATGGTGAGAGAAAAGGCCCAAAAGATAGTGAGTTGAGATTGTGTGATTGTAATCTCTTCTGATTAATAAAACTTCTATAACTCTGTGGACGTATGCAAATTGTCGAATTCCGTAAATTGTGTGTTGTGTGATTGCTTGATTGTTGCTTTATTTGCCATCGTTGGTGCTTTTTTGTCACAACAAACATACCATGTATATTTCGTTAAATTCCAACCATGGCTATCGGTTGTAATTAATGATCATTTATTTTGCCACACCAACAGTTTGGTTCTTTCAAAATTCAAATTCAATTATATTTGGTAAATATCAATGTCAAAATGATAAATATTTGAGTTTTCAAGCAATTATAATAAATGCTTATTGGATAAACTTCGGCCTATTAGCGAATTTGCAGAAAAACGTACGGTTGAGATTTTAGCAAAATCGACTTAGGCCTCATTTTTTTTTGAACGAATCTAATTAGTAGATTACCCAAACGAGGACATATTTTTAAAGAACCTAATATTGTTTTTCGACATCCATGTTCCAAAAATAAGATGCTTGAAAATCTCTAATTCTTTCAAAATAAAATGAACTTAGAGGATGCATGATGAAATCTCACCAGTATTTTCATGTTGTGAAATTCACAATCTTTTGGGAGATAATGTCATTCGGAAAAAAAAAACTAAATAAATAAAGGTGAAATTTTATAATTTTTTAAGAGTAATACTAGATACAGTCTCAGGGTGTACAAGTCTCACATTTATTTTAAAAAAAAGTGAGATCTATTATTAATATTTTTTTTTGTGGGTATTAGATCTATTTAGTTACTTTTTCCAAATAGAGTGTCCAAGACTTGTCCACCTTGGGGTCTTATCAAGTAAAAGATCCTATAACGCCCCAAACCCAAAACTATAAACTGACAAAGTTTCACCTATATTTTTAAAATTTAATTTCTCCCTGTTTACAAATATATATCAAATACATATATATTTGTATTAAATCTAAATGGATAATAATAGGTATTGTATGACTTTTTTATTTTTTTAATGTATGACTCAATTTGTGTGTATATTTGTCTCCCACTTAACACGCTCAAGTTTGAGCAAGACCTTGAGATATCTTGAATCCTTGATGTATATAAATTCATTTAATGGATGAAATCTATAATCTAATTTCGGCAATCTTGGTATGGAGCCATGCGATACTAGTATAGTAGCTAGATTATATTCCGAGCTTGCTAAGTTTGTCAAGCCATGAAATACAGTTGCTTCAGTGATGTTTGGGCATATGATTCCAAGCTTTAATTTCGAGTAAAAACAGCATTTCTATATTTATCAAACTCAAGTTTTCCAAAAGTGCTGTATAATATTCCAAACTTGCTATGTTTCTCAAGTCATGAAAAATATTCCGAGCTTTATTAAGCTAACATTCCCAAATTTCTCGAACTAAGGTTTCCAAAAGTACTACTGCCAAATTAAGAACTATAGAACTATAGAACAGCAATTAATATTAATTACCAGATTGAAGTACTGCGTTGCTACTTGCAATGGCCTAATCGAAGCCTGTTGTTGTTTCCAAGGTGGAATTGCCTTTGAAGAAAGGTGTGATCGGAATGGAAGTTGGTGAAACAAGCCAATTGGGCTGTCGCCAACTTGTCATTTCCATTGATGATCAGGAGGCACAGACGCAGAACGGTTTAAGCAGAGCGGAAAGGGTTAAAATATTTAAGGAGGAGAATGAAGTTGGAATATCCAAAACACCAAAAATACAGAAGGTTATATTCTTGCTCCGAGATCACAAAGATGTCGTGAAGTACTATGAGCCAAGAGTGGTATCATTGGGTCCTATCCATCATGGAAAGGAAAAGTACCAGCTTGCTGAGACGTTCAAGCGTAAACTGGCAAAAATATTTGTCGAAAGTAGCAGCAAGACTATTGAAGAAATATGCGATGCTATTGATGGGAAAATTGAGGAACTCGGGAAGTGCTTCAAGGAGGAGGTGACGGAGAAGTATAAAGATGATGACCTCGCCTGGATATTGGCCGTCGACGGTTGCGCAATCCTTCAATACATTGACCTGGCTATTAAAGGCAAACTCAAAGATTTGGCTATAAAAAACGACAGTGTAGCCTTTTGTCAACAGGATTTGTTCTTGCTGGAGAATCAAGTTCCGTATGATCTCCTCGAGTTGTTGATGAGCTTGAGCAATGTGGGAAATGATTTGAGGAATTCGGTTGATGAATTCATTGAAAGAAACCATGACCACATGATGGTTCGAATGGACAAAAGTTCTGGGAAGCAAACAGAAAACGAAAAAAAAAAAAAAGAAAACGGAAAAAGAAAACCCACCCATCTTCTCGACCGTCTGAGGTCAAGTCTCTTGGGCAATGATGAGACAACCCGATCATCAATTGGTAAAGAAAAGAACCAAACGATGGGCTCCGATTGGCAATCGTATCGCACCGTGCAGGAGCTTAAAGCAGCAGGAATCCATGTGGAGCGAAGTAAAAATAATTCCTTGAGAGGTATATATTTTAATAGAAAACTCAAGTTATTTGGATTCCTCTCGCTTCCTCCACTAATAGTGGATGACTCAACGGGGCCGAAGTTATTGAACTTAATAGCCTACGAAATGTGTCTGGACTTCGAAAACGACTTCGGCATCACCTCTTACGTATCTTTCCTCGATTCACTCATCGATGAAGCTAACGACGTCAAGGAACTAAGGAAAGCACACGTTCTATTCAACCTCCTCGGCAGCGACTACGAAGTGGCTCAGCTCTTCAATGAGATGGGCACTGATTTGGTGCCTGACCTCGGTGAGTATGAGGAAGTCAGCAAACAGATTCAGATGTACTGCAACTCCGCTTTGATGAGATGGGTGGCTGAATTCAAACACAAGTATTTAAGCAGCCCCTGGAAGGTGCTAGCTTTTCTTGGCGCTTTATTCGTGCTTATTCTGACTGCCGTTCAGACTTGGTATGCAGCGAATTCTCCCCCCGGCCCATGCGATAAGTTCTGCGAAAAATTCAATCAAAACTTAGGAAAGGGATGATCGGTCGACGGTACGGATAATTAATTTGTTCGTGATTTTCTTTTGCATCTATATCTTCTTATCTAAAGGAAATGGCTTCTTTGCCTCGGGCGCGTGGTTGTTTCCGATTAATAAAAGAGCCATAGGAGTTCTGTAGTTGCCTCTCATGATTTCACATAAGGTCATTATTCCTCGTAAGACCATGTTGTGTGGAATTGATCTGTTTGTTTTGGTTTTGATGTAATGCGTTTGAGACGAAATAATTATGATTCTGATATATTTTGAGGGTGATGAGTGGTCAGCATATAATCTGTGATCCGGATCATGTTAACAGGATCAGCTACTTTGCGAAAGAAGTCTAGAAGTTTGAATTTCAAGTTGAAACTCTGTTTCCTATGCACCGATTTACAGACATCAATTTTTTTTTTTTAAAACTTTTAAATTTAAAAATTTTGAAAAAATAGATAATTATATACTGTATAAGAAGTATGAATTAGAATCTTGAATCTACCATTTATTATATTTAATTAAATATTTTACTTATTTCATTTAATTAAATCTCATTTACCATTAGAGATCGCATTAAATATATAATCTGGTGCACAAGTGATTTTTTTTTTATCCGTTCAAACTTTTAAAATAAATTGTAATTTCACAACAGGCTCCAGCCACATCAATAATGTGATGTCATTTGAATAATAAGTTACGGTTTAGATATTGAGTTGGGATGGAAGTTAAAAATTAAACAAAATATTATTTTTTAGTATTATTATTATTTTGAAATTTGAAAAAATTGAATTGTTTATTATATTTTGTGTGAGAATTTGAAAAAATTATAATGATTAGATGAAATGAGATGAGATTAGATAAAACACTTCTTATATCCAAACGGGGACTTAAATCTCCTAAATTTTTTTCCGTCACTATTTTTCTCAGCAATTGTTATCAGTTTTTTTTTTAATAATCTATATATCGACAGGCGATTGTTTTTAGTCCTCCCTGGTACTAGTGATTGATGGTAAGATAAATAATAAGAAGACAAAATTTAGATATAAAACTGATTAATATCATGCAACGAATCCCTGTCCGTCCTAGAATTTAAAAACTATAATTGAGCTTTACCATAATTGTCCAAATAATTAAAGGCTCTTTCGCCTATATATAATTATATTCATGAATGTAAAACCTCGTAAGCTGTTCATAATATTTGTATGTTGAATACCATGCAAGATTGCTTTAACAAAAGGGTGAAATAATATTATTTCAAAAAAAAAAAAGGTGAAATAATAATTTACTCGATCGTCTCATCAAAGTAGTAGCTCCACGTAACATAAAAGTTGATCGAGGGCTAGCTACAAGAATGATGAAATTGCTATATATCATTTAACATCTATCTTCATATGAACGATTGGCTTAATATCTTAATACCTTTTTCGGGATAAAGGAAATCTTGACTAAGAATATTTGTACAATGGAATAATAGCACACACTTTCCCATATAGTATGCTTGCTTGCCACCCTTGGCAGCTTCCACATGCAAAAGCGTTTTTAATTGCCCGATTCTTTTCTTTTTTATTTCCTCAACGTTTTAATACCAAAATTGCTGTGTTAATAAAGAGCCCAACGTGTATCATATATGAAATTCTAATCGTTTGAAGCATGTTATGTCTCTCTCTCTTTTTCATCAAGAAATGAGCCGGAGATGAAATAAAAAAACTTTATAGAAGCTGCTGATCACCATCAGTCTTTTCTTTGGCCAATGCCTAGTCAAGATAAAAATAATGTTTGTTTTCATTTTCCTTAAATTACTGAGGGTTTTCGTTTTAGAAGCATTGAGATATGTATGAGTCCTAATGGATCTTAGCTTGAGCTCTTTTATTTGAACGGGACAAAGTTCCTGGTCATAATTCTTTTTTAAGAATGTTAGATGAGTGTGCAAGCTCCGCACACTCTATGATTATATATAACATTATTATTTTTCTTTTGATTTTTCTCTCTCCTAACTCCCAAGTTAACATATAAATAGAAAAAATTCCATCTCTTACTAGATCTATTGGTCCAAAGAATATTTTTTTTTCAATATCCTTTTCAATTAATTTTTTTTTCGATTATAAACTTGAGGAATTAAAAGCATAAGAAAAAAATATTGAATTTGATGATAAATAGCGCATAAAACTCAATGGCTGGTGACTGGTGTGGTCACTGGTGGCAAGATGAAAATGGGAAAGCAATGTACATGACTAGCTCTATATTTCTTAGACAGTGCCTCTAAATAATTGGGTGCATCTTGCATTTTAAAGACAATAATAATTAGATAGTGTAAAGGCCGATCTTAAGATGAACTCTATTGTGAAAACAACGATGACAAACAAGCAAAACAAACACAAGTAAAATCAATTATACGGCACAAAATTAACATGGTTCGATATCGTGCTTACGTTTATAGAACTGCAGAGAATTTTAATATGCTGAGGAAGTACAAAATACAAAATACTACGACAAAACTTGGGTGACATGGGTGGCCGAATTCTTCCGCAATCATTTCAGCAGCCCCTGAACGCTGCTTGCTTTTCTTGGTGCATTATTCGCGCTTACTCTGAGTGCCACTCAGACTTGGTATGCAATGGATTCTCCCCCCGGCCCGTATGATAAGTTCTGCGAGAAATTCAATAAAACTTATGAAAGGAATGATCGATCGAAGGTACTGATCATAATTAATTTGTTCTGTGGTTTTCTTTTGCATCTATCATCATCTTATCCAAAGGAAATGGCTTCTTTGCCTGGGGCGGTTGTTTCCGATTAATAAGAGAACCATAGGAGTTCTGCACTTGTCTGTCATGATTTCACATAAGGCCGTTCCTCGTAAGACCATGTTATCGTATTGATCTGTTTGTTTTGGTTTTTGATGTAATGTGTTTGAGATGAAATAATTATGATTCTTTGATAGATTTTGAGGTGATCATGAGTGGTCAGCATATCTGGCATCAGGATGTTAACAGGACCAGCCACTTTGCGAAAGAAATTTTAATAGGATGTTAACAGGATGTTTCCTATGCACCGATTTACCGACGTAATTTTTTTAATAAAAAATTTTAAAATTTAATTTTTTGAGATAAGGGGTAACTTTATATGGAATAGGAAGTCTTGAGTTGGAATTCTATCTTATTATTATTATTATTAAATAAACACAATACATTTAATAATCAAACATTCAATCATTACATAACATCCAATTTGGCCAAATGATGTGCTACACCATTACCTTCTTTAAATATAAAATTAATAAACCAACTAGGCATAGTTTTAAAAACACTCTTTACATCTTCAATAATGTATTAATAACATGTCCAATCTTCTTTTGAATTTTTGACTGCCTTTATGACCACTTGTGCATCCCCTTTAAACATAACTTTGTTGAAACCCAAACCTGTCCACAACTCTATTGCTTTCGAGAGGGCTAAGCTTTCTGCAATAACTGGTTGAGCCACCATAGAAATCTTGTCACAGTAGGAAGCCAAAATTTCACCCTCACTGTTTCGGATTATAATGCCTAAACCCACTTTCTGATTTTCTGCATTAATTGCTGCATCAAAATTGGCCTTAAGAAAGTCCTCCACTGGTTTTTTCCATTTTTGCTTTTCTCTTCTTAATTATTCCCTTTCTTCTCTACCTCCATTCTTTCTTCTCCTGAGCCTCCTTATACTCTTTCAAGCTTGCTAAAGCATTTTTTATCACGTGTGTTGGATTTTCAAAGAGTTTCTCAAAAACTACTCTATTTCTTCTATGCCAAATGCCTCTAAAGATGGAAACAGTTTCCTCTAATTTTTCCTTCTTAATTTTGACTTAATTTATCCCATAACTCCATAAAGTCATCTTCCATAATTGCCCATTTTTGCACTAAACTTCCTGTCTCAGTCCACAATCATTCACAACAGGACGTTTCCACATAGCATGAATTATAATTTCTTCTTCCCTTAGGCAGATAGGAAAATTACAATTTTCTACAATCTTTCTTTTGAGAAGTAAAGATTTGGTAGGAAGAGATTCATTACCTGCCCGCAACAAAAAATGCTTAGTTGCACCAAAAACTCTCATTCACCATATATTCTTCCATCTCTCTTCTGCTTTGTCTACTCTCGACCTCTCTCCCATTAAACTACTTCTTCTAGCTTAGGCCACATGATAAGCACTTCGAACTAAAAATTTACCATTTTTGCTATAGTTCCATATAAGTTTGTCTTCTGTACCTTTGTTATTAGTAGGCAATCTACATATCAGATCAGCTTCCTTCACTATTAAAGGTATCTCTTATTAGATCTTCATTCCAAACTTTTGACTCTTTTATTAATATGTAACGCCCCGTTCCCGAGGGGTCCGGAGAGTTAACTCATGTCACTTAAAAGTTATTTTTCAACTACAAAGTACATATTCCAATTTTTCTCTATCACACAAAAATACTCACACATCAATTACTCTGGTATAATTAAACTAAGGCAACACAAAGTCTTAATATAAACATCAACTTCCCAAAATATCACATCATCAAAGCACAACTAGCCTACTGAATAAGAATTCTCAATACTCATATAAATCTTCTATGCTTAATCCATTATTCTTAACTCATCTCACCCATACTCCATTTTCTCGATCCTCAGCTGAAATATTCAAATCATTTGAAAAATATTATGGAGATAGGGGTGAGTTATTAACAACTCAGTAAATAGAGAACATATACTAGTATGCAAACATGGACATTTACAAAGTTCAGAATGCAGAATAAAATATTTTTATTTTCAGAATGCAAAATTAGAACATGTTATTAAAAATGTCAGAGCGAAATTTTATAAATATCCATAATCAAAATCCCTTGGGCACAGCATAACTGAAATATCATATCAGAACAGAATTCCATATTTAACCCTCGTGGTAGGGTTGTGCAAACCTCGGCCGCTAACCGAGCAGAAACAGAATGTGAATCTTCCCTTTATCATTCTCGGAGTCCCGAGTGTGCACATAGGAAAGACCACGCAGAAAACTATTTTGTTTCCAAAGTGGGTGTACCAAAAACAAAGAAGTTGGTACCAACCCAAACAGAGGCCATAGTTTTACACTCGTGGTAAGGTCAGAACAGAACAGAAACAGAATGTCATGTCAAAAGTTTCAGAAATCACATCATATCATATTAGAGTATAGAACATTTTTAGAACAGAACAGAATCAGGTCACAAAAATATAATTTATGTATAAAATTTCATGTTCGCTCTCTTTTGTACAGTTCAGAAACAAAATGTCAAAATAAGCTCATGTCTACACCAGTCATGACAGAAAATATTTTCTTCTTATACAAAATTTCATGAATAATGCAGAATAAATAACTGAGGTAGTTTCCAAAATTATTTTTCATAACAGAATATGCATATTTTCCAAAATCAATCTCAGATCATTTTATTTTATGCAAAGTGTAGCATAGGAATCCTGCTTATCTGGACTTTTTAGATTTCCAAAAGTTTCCTCAACAATGCCGAACAAATATTAATCGTCACCTATAAGATAATCACGTTGTTCTTGTAAATTTCAATTGAATATATATTTCAATATTTAAGCCTAAATTTCTCAAATAACCTATTTTAATTCTTCAAAACCTAAAATTCTTATAACCTCAAAATATATTATCACTTTCAAAAATAAATCAATGTCCAACTTGATCCCTAACTAAAATATAAAATTCTAACTTGTTTACTATCGAAAAATCAAACTGTCAAATTTAGTACTAAATAGAATAATTAAACCAAAATATTTTAAATTATACAACAACAATTATTTAATAAACTAGATCATAATAAAATTACATTATCGTTTACTTTTGAAAGAAAGCTTACTTAATACCAATTTAAAATACTTAAAAGATTTTTTGTAAACATAAATAAATTAGAGATTATTAACCCACATTAAAAGTTTAAAACACATTAACGTAACTTGTAGCTCAAAGGATAATAATGTAATTTCATTTAATTAAAGAACCCTTAACTAAGTTTCAGTAGAAAATTTGTTAGTTGAAAACAAAATTACGTTACGTAAAACAACAGTTTGCGAGGCAGAGGTTCACCGAGAGATGGAGAGGACGACGGGCGGCAAGCTGGGCGGTTGTCCACGGTGGTGGGGATGGTGGTTACGACGGCAAAAAGAGTGGCCGAGCACTGGTAAGAGAGAGAGAGAGAGAGAGAGAGAGAGAGAGAGAGAGAGAAAGTGATGAGCGAGAGAGATTGGGCTGAGAGTGAGAGATGCTCAAGAGAGAAAAATAGATAGGGACAAAACTGTGAGGCAGCAAGGCTGAGGTGGCATGAGGCGGAAGGAGCTCTTGGTGGAGGATGGTTGCAGCGGCTCAAGGTGGGAGCAGTGGCTATTTGCCGTGCTTGGAGGAGCAACAGCTTGCTCTGTTTTGGGTGCAGGAAAACAGGGGAGTTTGTGGGTGGTGCTTCCGTGCGTGTGGGTGGCTCTCCGAGGTGTGGAGGTGGTGGTTTCGAGTTGTTGGATTTTCAGTTTTTCGGAGAAGCAGAACAAAATGTTTTCCGATGGTGGTTGTAAATGGCTGGGCAGCGTCTGTGTTTGGTATAGGGTGAAGTTGGTTAACAACATGAAGAAATTGTTTCACCCAAAAAAATCTAGCGGTGGTAACGCTATAGGAAAGAACACCAATGGATCTAACACATACATGTTGTGACAGTTGCCGTAAATGTGAGGGATAGATATGTACATGGAGTGGTGAACGTGGACTGCTGCAGTTTAAGGGGAATAAAATAAGGTGGTACGTAGTCATGAAAGTATTTGTTTCACTGAGAGAAAATTAGGCCAGACGGTGGGAAGTTTGCGGCCGTGTTGTTTTCTAGACACGTAGGGACGTGCATGCTGGGTGCTGGACGTGGAAGGCGCAGAGATACTACTGAACATGGGCTTTGAGGCAACAACAGGTTTGTTTGAAGGAAATTTCCGTAGGAGTGTCGTGATTTACGTGGGGTCTAAATATATCCAAAGCAGTGCTTTAGGGAATTTTATCTGTAACTCTTAGATTATGTTTGGAAGTTCCATCTTCAATAAAATTTTCATTTCATCTCATCTCATCATTACAACCTTTTCAAATTCCTATATAAAATATAATAAATAATTCAACTTTTTCAAATCCCAATACAACTTTTTCAAATTTCAATTTAACTTTTTCAAATCTCAAAACTAAAAAATAATATTTTAAACTTTAAAACAAAACACAAAATTCTCATCTTACCTTCCAAACATAATCTTAGTGTACTGGAAATTGGATAAGTTAAAGGGCTTGGTTTCGATAAATAAAATGGACCATAATCTTTGTATCCAAAATAAAACTCTCATTCAACAATATCTTTGATGCTTAGAAATATTTTATTGGACAAAGTTCTATTTATTTCGGCCCATAAAAAGATTTTCTATTTGACTCCAAAAAAAACATTTAAAGAAATTACTAGAATAGCAAGTCTATTTAAAAAAATGGATATCCGTCAAAATACAATTTAGACCCGCAATCAGTAAGAATAACATTAAAAAAAATAAAATAAAAATAACTAAACTATTTATACATATAAATCCAAAAACAAAAATTTTAGAAAACGACTTTTTTCCCGGATATTACATAATAGCTCACTCAATTTTGCTTCTAATCCCAGGGAAGAGACAGGAGATTGAACACAGTAGGTTGTTGGCATTGGCAGCCATTTGTGTTCCCATATATTAATCTTTTTTCCATTCCCTACACGCCATATCAAGCGTTCTTTCAGTAAATTTGTGGCCAACTGCACACTTCTCCAAATTAGTGATGGAGAAGAGCCAAGTTTAGCTTCCAATATACTTTTGTCTCTAAAATATTTTCCTTTATAAAATCTTGCTACAAGAGATAAAGGATCATGTAAGAACCTCCAAGTGTGTTTGGCTAATAAAATTAAATTAATTAGAACTTTCCATATCTCTAAACCCCAATCCTCCAACACTCTTTGAACCCCCCAAATAACTCCAGCTCTTCCAATTGATACCTTTATTATCTTGATTACTTCCCTAGTTACTAGAATTTTGCCAACATAGCTGAAATCTCAAGACAAAGCCACTTAGGAAGTTTAAAAACACTCATAGTGTATGTTGGAAGAGCTTGCAATACAACCTTAATGAGGACTTCTTTTCCTGCCTTGGATAAATAACTATTCTTCCAATTATTTATCTTGCTCGATCCATAGACAATCTTTAATTCCTCTGAAAGTACTGTTATACTTAGATTTAATTAAATATTTTACTTATCTCATTTATCATTAAAAGTGTTAAGAATATAATATAAGAGTATATAGTATAAAGTGAGATGAAATCAAGAAATATTAAGATATAAGTGTAGTATATAGTATTATTTCTGGTGTAATTATGCTAATTAGAACGATAATTAGCATCGTATCTTTTTACCTTTTCCTCGGAAAAGAAATTAAACCTTGGAAGCGAAGAATATTTGTACATTAATGGAGTTTTCCACTTTCATAATCGATCGACAATAATATGCGCAAATATATCTGAAACGTACAGGGCTTGACGGAGGATGATCTATGATGGATAGAATCATAACTAAAAGGTATTAATTAAGCAAATGAGTTCAAAACCAAACTACTTTCCGCATTAATGAAGTACTATTTCACGTACCTCACGTATATATAGTTCTTGATCGTTTGAAGCAAGACTCCTCGTGTAAGATGTTTTCTCCTTTCTTGAAAAAAAAAAAACATGTACCAAGCTTGCTTGCTGCAAAAAGACAGATGCACGGAGGAGTAGGGTCAACCGATAGCGTATTGGAAGGGTTTCAAACTGTTAAGCACAATTTCGAATTTGTACAGCCCATGCAGCTTCATAAACTGGTAGTGTAAAATTACAAGTTACTGCTTTACAAAAGCGAGTTCGATTTGATTCCTGTTCCTCGTGGTATTATGAATAAAGTTCAGAAATACAAAATTCCTCAGGCTAAAGTTTCCAAGCTTGCCTAGCTATTACGTAATACCAATGTACTATGGAGTATACTACAAGGAAGTTGGATTTTTTATAGTCTGAATAATAAAGTTTGGAGCGAGAGACATACACAAACATAAAGTAAAGTGAGTCTTACAACACTTACTTGCCTCATAAATTTATTAGGACATTTATAAATCTCGGGGGTCACTAATCTGTTCAGGTGATCCTATTACAAGAACGTGAATGTTTAAGTTTTCATAACACTACTGCACTTGTTTTGGCGCGTACAATCATCGGATGGCCGGAACAGAGCATGTAATATCCATGCAGGAGTCACTCTCCAGGAAGGTTAGTTTTGTCAGAGAAGAAGCTGGTGAAACAAGCAGACGGAGGAAGAGCATTCAAATCAAAGAGGAAGCGAGTTCCACGTCCAAGATTAGGAAAGAAGATCTTGAGAAACAAAAGGAAGCAGGGGCCAAGATTACTCGAAATACGGCTGGCGAGAAGACTACGCCAAAAATACAAGAGGTTCCGGCCTTGCTGCGTGGACAGAAAAATTTCAAAACGTACTTTGAGCCAAGGATGGTGTTATAAAAAACGTTTCTGTTTTTGGTTATAAAAGAAATTTTGGTTTCTTTTAGTTATAAAACCGTTTCTGTTTGTTTGTTACAAAACTCTTTATTTTTAATCCCAAACAGAAAATCCAAGAATCACAAATTACAGGTTGATATTTATACCCCTTAAAATCAGAGACCAACAATACTTCAAGATACAACCAGATTACCAAATATCGAACAGTAAAGATCACTTCGTAGCACAAGTATGCAAGAATATAACAGTTTATCAAATGAACAATGGAATAAAGGAAATAATGAAAGGGAAAAGGAAATAGCACACCGATATACGTGGTTCGACCCTAATGGTCTACGTCCACGGCAGGAATGGGCCTCAGAGATCTTTATTGAGAATCAACATTTCACAAAGAAGCCTTAGTACATTCAGTATTACAGAGCCATCACAAAAGGAACACAAGAAATCGTACAGATTTCTTCCTCAAATGCAAACCCTAGAAAACCCTAGGTTCGCCACTCGTTCTCTCTGAATATCCCGATATGTACAGAATGAATCAATCCCTAGGGTTACAATGAAACGATATATATATATATATATATATATATATATATATATATATATATATATATATATATGTTACAACAGATGCTGCCAAGTGTATCAAATCCAACGATTCACTAAAGCAATTTCTCAACTGCAAAAGGGCACGGGCTCCTCACATGCTTGGTTAACCGCCTTGCTTCAAGAGCCCAGATCAAGCCGCGTGTTCATCATCCAATGGGTCACCTTAATAACAGCATTAGTAACATAGGCAACAAATAAATTGTATTGACATACACATACATATTTCAGATGGTATCACTCGGTCCTATCCATCATGGGAAGAAGGAAATATACCAGGCAGCAGAGGACTTCAAGCTTGGAATGGCAAGCAAATTCGTTGAGGACAGTGGCAAGTCGGGTGAATTTTTGCACGGGAAAATTGCGGGGAACATCAAGCAACTGAAGCAATACTTCGATGAGAAGGTGGCTGAGAAGTATGATGATGAGACCCTTGCCTGGATGCTGTTTGTTGACGGGTGTGCAGTGTTGCAATCCATACACTGTGCAGTTCATCAAGAGTTGATCAAAGAGTTAAAGATAAAAAACAACCAGGTGGCCTTCGCGCAACAGGATTTGTTCTTGTTGGAGAACCAACTTCCTTATCAACTCCTCTAGGATTTAATGGATTACAGCGCAAAGAAAGTAGAATTGAAGAAATCGATCACAACTTTCATGAGTAAAATGGCGCATTAATATAGGCCGGGAGAAGACGTTGGCAAAGCTGGAGAAACCAATGGAACGCCGATCCATCTTCTCGATCTCCTCCGAACAAAACTCGGTAGGCAAAAGTACTACGGAGATCAAAGGCAGGTCGAATGGATTGATCAATTCTTTCATGAAACTAATGGCGAGTCTTGCCTATCTGATCCCATATTGCAAAAACAAAAGCGGCGGCTAACGGGAGCTCCAGTCGTATCGAAACGTGCAGGAACTCAGAGCAGCAGGAATATTTGTGATTCCAGCTCAAACTAGCTTGTGGACGAGGATAAGTTTCGAAAGATCCCTCAAATTCTATGCGGGATACCTCCCGCGGCTGCCTCAAATAACTGTTGATGACTCAACGGGGCCCAAGTTTTTCAACTTGATAGCCTACGAGATGTGTTCGGATTTTGACAATGACTACGGAATCACATCATACGAAGCCTTCCTGGATTCACTCATCGATAATCCTGGGGACGTGAAGGAGCTAAGGAATGCGGGCATACTCCACAACCTGCTCGGTAGCGATCAAGAAGTGGCTGAACTCTTCAACGAGATAGGCACCGACTTGGTGCCCGACTCCGCAGCATATGAAAATGTCAAAAAGGAGATTCAGAGTCACTACAGCAGTCAATTGAAGACCTGGATTGCTCAAGCCATACACGAACATTTCAGCAGCCCCTGGAGATCTTGGCTTTTATTGCTGCAATATTAGGACTTGGTCTATCTGCCGTACAGGCTTTCTACGCAGTCAAGGTGATGAAAGTAAGAAGCAAAAGTAGGGTATGAATCAAAGGTTCTGCATGCTCGACAATATATAGTATTCATGAACTCGCATGCATTCATTGGTCCTCAGCTCATTGTCATTTCATTTTACTTATAATTTTTACTTTGGAATCTGTAACTTTGGTATAATGTGAAGTCAGTCTTAAATAATTGGGAGTAGATTAGATTTAATAGTGTGTGTGTTTAATAATCTTATAAATGTGATGAAATGTGTGTGAGATATTATGAAAGCTGGGTGTGCCACAGTGCCAGCCTTTACAGGGAATATTGTAAATTAAGTTGAAAATATGATCACTGTTTTAGTCTGTATGTCTCATTCTGCTTTTTTTTTTTCTTATTTATTTATTTAGAGATGTTGTAAAACTATTTCTGTAATTTAATATTACCATTTGTAATTTAATCCTGTAACCATAGACACGTCTCTCTCTCTCTCTCTCCCTCTCCAATGTACCATTGTTATATTAGTTCCTTCTTCTTCTTCTTCTTCTTTTTTTTTTTTTTCTCTTGTAAGCCAATGAAGAATGCCCACCTACTGTTGAAACAACAGAACTTGATTTTTAAAAAAATTTAATTTTATACATCTCTTTCTAATCAATTCTTGTCTATTAGCTTTTTTTTGTTTTGTTTTGTTTTGTTTTTTTTTTTTAACCAGGCAAGATTAGTAGTTATTTTGTCTCCAAATAACTTTAATAACTAGACATTTTGTAGCTGTGCAATTTATTTCGGATAAAATCATATAAAACAACTTAACTGCTGCAAACTTAATATGTGTATATATGTATGTATGTATAAGTTTTAAGGATCAAAGTGCTGTAGAATTTTTAGGGTAAACGTTGGGTTACATGTGGAGACTGGTTCATGAGCAGAATAGGTGCAACCCGTGAGTTCGCTCAACTATCGTTCGACCTAGCGTTTGAGTGAACCTTAACCCATGAGTTCGCTCGAGGTGCACTCGAAAGTGGGCTCGAGTAAGATACAAACCCTAATAGTTGCTCGAGCTGCGCTCGATACACCGCTCGAGCCAATAGTCATTGACTATTTGCTCAAGGCATGCTTGACATGCTGCTTGAGCGAAGGCCGTATTTTTTTCCAATTAAGGTTTCCGACACCGTTTTCTATAAATAAGTAATATTTTGACTTACTGTACATGTGTTTTTAGTAGCTTTTAGTGAGAACCATAGAGGCAAAAGTGCAATTGCATATTGTGAGATAGAAAAAGTCCTAGAGAGAATGAGTTGAAATTGTGTGATTATAATCTCCTCTGACTAATAAAACTTCTGCAGCTCTATGTGAGAGAAAAAGCCCTAGAGAGAGTGGTGGAGGTGGTGTGATCCGGGATGACCTGGGGAGAGTTAAGGGGGCTTTTTAGGCTTATTTTGGGATTACTACTAATAATGAAGCTGAATTAAGGGATGTTAGAGAAGGCATTGCTCTTTGCAAAAAGCTTAACTGTGTAAACATTATTATTGAGAGTGATTCCAAGTTAGTGGTGGATTGGCTCAGAGGTGGTAAGTGTACTATTTGGTATTTATGAGATTTTTGGGAGGAGCTGCAAAAGGATCTTGAGGGGCTTAATGTTTTGGTTTTACATGAATTTCGTGAGGGTAATCAAACTGCAGATTTTATGGCTTGTTTGGGAGAGCATGGGCAAGATGTTTGTTATGAGGATGATCGGGATTTGCCACGTCTATTGAATGGTATTATTCAGATTGATAAATTGGGTTTACCACATTTTTGGTTTTAGCTTTGTCTAAATTACTGGTCTTTTGGTTTTTGTTTTATTGTTTTGTGTGAACTAACTTTGTTTTGTAGGTTGTTTATGTTTATTGTTGCTTTGTAGTGGTCATTTTGGAATAGATTGTATTATGGTTTTGTAGTGATGGATAATAGAAAAATATTTTTATCCTTCGTTTATGCTAAATGTACGCAACTTGAGCGTCGAGACCTTTGGAGGGATTTGGAGGATACGCAGGTAGTGGATCTTCCTTGGCTAGTTGTGGGGGATTTTAATGCTATTCATAGGGATGAAGAACGGATTGGTGGGAACCCCAGACCCTTGGTCTTTATGGAAGATTTTAATAAGTGTTTAGATCGGTGTGGCATTGTCGAGCTTTCTAGGAGCAGACAAAGAATGTCTTGGTGCAATGGGCAGAAGGGTCAATCCCGTAGCTGGGCGAGGTTGGATAGGGCTTTGATAAACACTGAGTTTTCTTCCTAGTTTCCTTCGGCTCATTTTGAGTATTTGGTGAGGAAAACATCAGACCATTGCTCCATGGTGATTCATTTTGTGAGAATGGAGGAACTGTATGGTCCTCGTCCATTTAGGTTTCAGAATATGTGGTGTTCTCATGAAGATTTTTTATCCTTCATCAAGGAGGTTTGGATGTCTCCAGTTCGTTCGAGTGGTGTTTGGAAGCTTGCCGAAAAATTAAAGAAAACTAAATTGGCTCTGAGAGCTTGGAATAAGTTCGTTTTTAGTTGGGTGGATACACATATTCGGGAATTGGAAGAGCGTGTGGAAACTCTGGAACATCAACTTCAAGTGGGTTACTCTCAAGAGGTGGAAGCTGATTATCTTGTGTCCAAAATTGAACTTGAAGTCTGGGAGGGTAGAGAGGAAACTAGATTGGCCCAAAACTCAAAGAAAAAATGATTGCTTGAGGGTGACCAAAATAGCAAGTTCTTCCATGCAATTTTTAATCAAAGAAGATCTAAAAGTATGATTTCTCAAATGAAACTACCTGATGGATGTGTATTGGGGAGTTCGGAAGAGGTTCACTTGGGTGCTGCCGAGTATTTCAAGGAGTTTCTTACTAATAGTCTAGTCTTGGAGCAAGCAGATCTTACACCATTGCTGGGATGTAGTGTCTCTAGTGAAGAGAATATTGCTCTTTGTAGGGATCCATCTGAGGAGGAGGTCAAAGAAGCTTTCATCCCCATTCCTCAGCACATCAGTCCTAATCCGAATGGTTTCGGCTCTGCTTTTGTCATTGAATGCTAGGATTTTGTTAAAGCTGATGTTGTTGAGGTGGCGACGGACTTCTTTCATAATGCTCCTTTGCCTAGATTTTTCTTCTTCTCATATTTTTTTAATTCCTAAAGTGTAGGGCCCTACTAGTTTTGAGAAATTTCGTCTGATTAGTCTTTGTTCGGTGGCTTACAATATTTTCTCTAAGATCATTGTTAAACGTTTGATGCGGATTTTGCCTGATTTGATATCTATGGAACAAGGAGCTTTTGTGCCTGGGAAGAGCATTTTTGAAAGGATTACCCTAACTCAAGAAATGGTTCATTCTCTTCACAGGAAAACTAGTGGGGGGAACATTATGGTGAAAATTGATATGGCTAAGGCCTATGATCGAGTGGATTGGGGCTTTCTTTTGCAGTTTCTAGATGGTTTTGGTTTCTTGGATCATTTTGGTAGATTGGTGAGGGAATGCATTCAATCTCCTTAGTTTTTGGTGATGATGCATGGGACTTATAAAGGTTTTTTTAAACCTTCTCGTGGTTTGCATCAGGGAGATCCTTTGTCTCTTTATTTGTTTATTTTAATGGAGAAGGTTTTGACTAGGCTTTTGAGGAATTTTTTTATGATGGGCGCATTAAAGGGTTTTACCATCATGTGGGAGCTCATCTTATTTCTCATTTATTATGTGCTGATGATCTTTTGATTTTTGTCAATGGTAGTATGAGATCGGTGAAAAAGGCTTATGGAGAAGTTGGGGATTTATGAGAATTGGTCTGGTCAATTAATGCGCAAGGAAAAATCAGCTTTCTTTCCTTCAAAGCTGATTAATGTGTCTAGAGTGCATAGGCTGGTGAGAGTTACGGGTTTTAAGGTTGGCCAGTTTCCTTTAACTTATTTGGGGGTGCCCTTGGTTTTAGGTAGAATGACGGCTAGAATTCTTAAACCTCTTGGGGAAAAAGTTCCGAAAAAGGTGGCTGGTTGGACGTTCAATTTACTCTCTCACAAGGGGGGCGTCTTATTTTATTGCGGCATGTGTTATCTTTTATGGCGATCCACACTCTTTCTACGATGAATGTCCCTATGGTTATTATTCAGAAAATTAATTCCATATTGTCGAATTTCTTTTGAGGAAACACTAATGGTTCGCCTAGAACTAAATGGAGAGCTTGGAGTAAGATTTGTAAACCCACTAGTGAGGGAGGTTTGGGCATAAGGGATCTAAAAGAGGTCCAACGTGCTCTTCATCTGAAAATGGCTTGGCGTCTCCTTTTAGTGGATAATTTATGGACTTCTTTTTTTCGTGCTAATTATTTAAAGAGGAAACATGTGTATACTGCAATTCCTGTGGCTCAAATTTCTAAAGGTCGATGATTTCTGTTTTACCAGAGGTTTGTAATAATGCTAAAGTGTTGGTTCGAGGTGGGAATTCTTCATTCTGGTATGATCACTGATTAGCTTTGGGGCCTCTTTTGGATATGGTGGATATTGTCCATAATCCTACTTTTAAAATTCGGGATTGTTGGTTGAACAACAATTGAGATTTTGACATTTTGGTGGATATGGTTGAGGAGGATACGACAACTTATATTGCTTCCAATGTTGCAACTGGTAATGAGGGGGAGGATACTTTTATTTGGAAGCCCAATACTGATGGTATTTTCTCTTATACTAGTGCTTGGGAGATCATTCATGTTAAGGGTGGGCTGGCTCAGTGGATGGATTGGATATGGCATAATAGTATCTCTAAAAAGATATCTATTTGAATTGGATATTACTTGCTACCTAAAACCAAGCATGTCTGCTTTAGTTCGGTTCCTCCACTTTGTACAGCCCATGCAACTTCATAAACTCTTTTCAAAAGCGAGTTCGATTTGATTCTTGTTCGTAGTTGTATTATTAATAAAGTTATGAAATACAAAATTCCCCAAGCTAAAGTTTCCAAGCTTGCCTAAATAATAAAGGGACATTAGATTTTTTAAAGTCTAAATAATAAAGCATGGAGCGAGTGACATAGATACATAAAGTGAGACTATAAATTTATTACATAGGACATTTATAAATGTCGGGAGCCACGTATTTGTTCAGGTGATTCTATTGCCAGAATGTTAATGCTTTCATAACATTATTGAACTTGTTTTTGCGCGTACACACTTGCGAGGCTGAACAAATAAACCGTGTGCCCGGCCCAGTCCGACCCGGTTTATTAACATGATCCAAAAAACTCGACTCGTTTAGTTGAAAACGGAAACGGAATACCCGAATCCGTTTTCATTTTTAAAATGGTAATACCCGATACCCTATTTTGGCCTTTCATAGAATCACATCTCATTCTCTCAAACTCAAGCGCATCTTCACTTTCTCAGGTAAGGGTTATTTGAAGGTTATGTTGGGTTTGGGTTTTGGTATAATCCATAATCTAAATACCCACTATATGTTTGCAGATCTACAATTTACAAATGTCTTTCTCTCTCTAAATCTTTTATTTTTTTCTAGTATTTTATTCTGTCTCCGTCCCTATCTTCCTCAATGTGCACAAACTCTGTGTTTTGCGCATATACAAAACAAGTTCGGCTTCCCACATCACGGGATCTTTCTCTCCGTCTGTATTTTTGTCTACTGCTCTTTCCTTGATTGTGTTGTGTTATTGTTATGTGTGTTGTTGTAAGTTATATTGGGTTACTTTACTTTTTCTGATATACAGTTTCTGCGACCATTGATTTTCGTTTTCGAGCTTTATGCTCAGTTGCGTTGTTTTGTGATATCGTATCACATACTGTGGTTCTTCTGATTGAATGATCTAAAGCTGGGATTTCTGGTATGGGTTTTGTATCATTTGCATTATTTTTGGCCCATTTGGTTGTTCTAGATGATCATTTTGCTCATATTGTTCTCTCATATGGTTCAATGAGAGAACATATTACTAGAATTTTCTGCAAGTCATCAAATTTTCTCTCATATGGTTCAATGATTCTCTTGTTCTGTATGAAAGTCAGATGTAAACACTCTAAACAGATTCCAAACTTCTTCATTATCTTTGCCTTCTGTAAGTGATAATGCTCCAGACCAAGTCAAACACAAGATAAAAATCAATCTAAGAAGATCACTCCTAGAGATATACAATTTGAAAATTCAAATACTGAGAGAGATATGGATAAAAACTAAGTGAGGATCATTTGGTTGTTATCTTCTTATCTTGTAATCAACTATATTACTTATAAATACAAAGCAGGACACCTCCATACGATTAGCGTGTGGAACAGAGTATTCATCCATTTAATTATTGTTTTATGGTATTAAGAGCCATCAAAGACCATCGTCTAATCCATGGCCTCAAATTCTTCAATCTCCTCTGTAAACCCCCCACCTGATTAATCTTTCCACCTGCCATCCCTACAAATCTCTCCAATTTCATTACTATAAAACTCAACAAAGACAACTATTTATTATGGAAGACGCAGATCATGTCGTATCTTCATGGTCAGCAGTTGTTCGGCTTAGTTGATGGTAGCGTCACTCCTGCATTTCTTTCTTGCCCCTTGTTGGGGGTGTTTCATTACCCAACCCGTCGTTCGCACAATGGTTTTAGCAAGATCAAATCATCCTAAGTTTGCTGGTATACTCTCTGTCCGAAGGTGTCCTGACTCAAATCGTCGGCCTCTCCACATCTCGGCAAGTCTGGTTAGCTTTGGAGTGCATGTTCTCTGCTCACTCCCAAGCCCGGATCACTCGCATTAGGTTCCAGCTCTCTACTCTTAAAAAAGGTGACTCCTCAATAATAGATTATTTTCAGGAGGCAAAGAACCTATTTGATACTCTTGCCTCCATTGGCAAACCATTAGAGGATTGTGAAATTGTCTCCTATCTTCTTGCTGGTCTTGACACAACTTATGATCCCCTTATTACTAATTTATGACAGGGGTAGATCCTATGACACTTGATGATGTCTTCAGCCACCTATTAAATTATGAGGTGCGTCTTGAGTAGCAGACCTCCGCTGTTGACATGGCAGTATCATCTGCCAATATTGCAACATCTTGTGTAAGCCAATCCAACAACTACAACACTGGTAATCGCGGACATTATCCCTCCAACAATCGCAACCATGGCCGCGGTTGAGGTCGAGGTACCTTCACCAATAATTCCCAGTCGTCTCACGTCCAATGTCAAGTATGTGGTAAATCTGGTCACTCTGCACTTTCTTGTTGGTATCGTTTTGATCAATCTTTTCAGAGCACTTAACCTGCACCTACTACCTTCATACTCTGCTTTCTAATTCAATCAAAACAAGTCTTTATAACAGAAATAATGTACATAAGAAAATTTATTATTGTTCATGTTTTAGGTGACAATAAAATATCCCTGTGCAGATTTACCAATGTATTTCAACCTACTACCAAAGTAATACCAGCATTATCTTGACACATGTTAACAGGTTCAATTCAAAGCAATTTAATTGAACCTAAAGCCCTGCATCTCAGAATGATTATTTTGGTCTTGCTAATTATAAGTTTGACAGTCCATTTTGCCTTTTAAAGATTGCACCAGCTCTTGCTTAACATTGGTTATGGTTGTTATATATAAAGATATATGCTCATAAAACCATCTCAGTATGTGCTTTGAAATAACAGGGAATTTCTAAGCTTTAAGATATATGGCTCATAAAACTGATGGTTCTAATTTTGTGATGATGGTTCTTATCTGAATTCCATTGTTTGAAGTGCTGATGAACTTGTTCTGTTTTCTTTGTGTTTGTGGTGTGAATGACAGGAATGCTACATTTGCCTAGCCAAGTACAAGGACAAGGAAGAATTGAGGCAGTTGCCATGTTTGGTGTTTGCATGTGTTCCACCTCAAGTGTATAGATCAATGGCTCTAGCCTCCTAATTATATCTTGTTGTCCTCTTTGTAAATTGTATTAGGACTCGGATTGGCCCTGCTTTGTGGCATTGTAATGAATAATACATCGTACATGGTGAAACCTTTTGGCATTCAAACATCATACTTCTTTTCAAGCTGCTAGCATGTGAATAACTGCTCATGCATGGTTGATTATTAGTACATTAATTTGTGTTGGAACCAAAGCATGGTGCTAGACAATAGAAAAGCAAAAGAATTATCTGGCTCAGAGTGCAGCTCAAGAATTTTTAGTTGAGCCAATACAAAGCATGAAGCAGAAGAAAACGTAGCATATTTCTTTTGTGATTTGGCATTCCCTCCAAAACAACAGAAATGGAAGGCAATGTACTTAATTATATTGATTTGAATACTTGGACATGCATGTCTTGTCTTTTAATGCACTTTTTCTTTTCACATGAAAAATTATATAATGAAAGAGCTCCAAAAAGGTAACGTCTAAAGTCTGATTAATGAGACTAAACTAAAAATGCATATACAAATTAAAGTTGTCCCTCTCTCTAGTCTCAATATTGGCAATATTTATCTAAGTTGCTGATATTGATCCGCCGGTTCTTGAATCCAAAAAAAGGAACTTGTGTAGACATGACATCATATTCAAGATGAAAAAGTCCAAGAATTAAAAATACCATGCATTTTGGTCGACCTGATAGGTCTATATTATTTATGCGTAAAAAAAAAAAAAAGAGTTTGGGTCGGAACACCCGATTCTTTTGAAAGCATTTTCGGGTCGGCTAATCAGTTAATCAAGTAACGGCTAAACGGGAGGCCCCTATTTCGAGTTGGGTGAACAGTCCTAGTTGCGATGGCCGGAACGGAGCATGTCATTTCCATGGAGGAGTCACTCTCCTCAAAGAAGAAGCTGGTGAAACAAGCAGACGGAGCAGAGCATTCCAATCGAACAGAAAGATAGTTCCACATCCAAAATGAGGAAAGAAAATCTTGAGAAAAGTCAGAGATGAGATGAGATGAGATTAGTTAAGATAAAAGTTAAAAGTTGAATAAAATATTGTTAGAATATATTTTTTTAATATTATATTTGTTTTAAGATTTGAAAAAATTGAATTATTTATTTTATTTTATGAATTGTGTGAAAATTTAGAAAAATTCTAATGATTAAATAAGATGAGATGAAATGAAATGAGAATAATTGTGAAAACAAATGAGGATAGTGGGTTATTTTATTTTACCTAATTGTTTGAGTTCACACGCCACCACTGAAATAGGCCAGTAACGTAATTTTTGAGCATTGATTATTATATTGATAAATGAAAATCCAAAAAAAATGTCTTTGGCTTACTGCTCCAACTTGAGATATTAAATGAGAAAAAAGATAAGACATAAAATGGTTCTTATAACATTTATTGAGCATTTAATATTATTTAAAATATTTAAATGGACAATAATAAGTATTGTATGACTCATTTTATGTGTATACTTAAAGCACTCAAGTTTGAGCAAGAACATGAGATATCTTGATGTATATAAATTCATTTAATGGATGAAATCTATAATCTAATTTCGTCAATGTTTGTATGGAGCCACGCGATACTTGTGTGTATATAGTAGGAGTAATACTATATATAATTGTGGAATGCGTAAGTATTGTTCAATCGTTTTGAAAAAGAGTGATGACTATTATTAAAAATTTATTTATTTTTCATTTGAGTTCCATATTTATTTATTTATTTCAAAATGATTACACTGTTGTTAGGCATTTCACAATTACAAATATCATTTCTCAATATAAAATATTATATTCCGAGCTTGCTGAGTTTGACAAGCTATGAAATACAGTTGCTTCAGTGATGTGTGCATATGATTCCAAGCAACATTTCTATATTTATCAAACTCAAGTTTTCCAAAAGTGATGTATAATATTCCAAACTTGCTATGTTTCTCAAGTCATGAAAAATATAGTTGCTTCAGGGAATTGTATGCATTAATTATTCCGAGCTTTATTAAGCTAACATTCCCAAATTTCTCAAACTAAGGTTTCCAAAAGTATTACCGCCAAATTAAGAACTATGGAACAGCAATTAATATTAATTACCAGATTGAAGTACTGCGTTGCTACTTGCAATGGCCGCGGAATCGAAGCCTGTTGTTTCCAAGGTGGAGTTGCCTTTGTAGAAAGGTGTGATCAGAATAGAAGGTGGTGAAACAAGCCAAGGCTGCGACCAACTTGTCATTTCGGTTGATCAGAAGGCACAGACGCAGAGCGGTTTAAGCAAAGAGGAAAGGTTTAAAATGTTTGAGGAGGAGGAGGATGAAGTCCGAATATCCGAAACACCAAAAATACAGAAGATTAAGATTATGTTTGGAAGGTAAGATGAGAATTTTGTGTTTTGTTTTAAAGTTTAAAATATTATTTTTTAGTTTTGAGATTTGAAAAAGTTAAATTGAAATTTGAAAAAGTTGTATTGGGATTTGAAAAAGTTGAATTATTTATTATATTTTATATAGGAATTTGAAAAAGTTGTAATGATGAGATGAGATGAGATGAAAATTTTATTGAGGATGAAACTTCCAAACAAAATCTAAATTCTTGCTCCGAGATCACAAAGATTTCGTCAAGTACTATGAGCCAAGAGTGGTATCATTGGGTCTTATCCATCATGGAAAGGAAAAGTACCAGCTTGCAGAGACGTTCAAGCGTAAACTGGCAAAAAAAATTGTCAAAAGTAGCGGCAAGACTATTAAAGAATTATTCAATGAGATTGAGAAGAATATTAAGCAGCTCAGGGAGTGCTTCGAGGTGGAGGCGATGAAGAAATATAATGATGATGACCTCGCCTGGATATTGGTCGTCGATGGCTGCACAATCTTGCAATACATATACCTTGCTGTTGAAGACAAGTTCAAAGAGGTGAATATAAAACAAGACAGTGTAGCCTTCTGTCAACAGGATTTGTTCTTGCTGGAGAAACAAGTTCCCTATCGTTTCCTTGAGTTTTTGATGAGCTCGAGCGGCCATGTGGGAGATGGGTTGAGGAATTCGGTTCAAAAATTCATTAAAAGAAACCATTACATGGTACTAAGGGATAAGCAAGAAGGAGAAAATACTAATGGTCTAGCACTAGAGAATCCGCAACAAGAAAACGGAAAAAGAACACCGACCACCCATCTTCTCGACCTTCTGAGGTCAAGTCTATTGGGCCTGGAAAGACGAAGCGAGAACTCAACAAAAAATGGAAATCCGCCGACAACCCAACTATCTACTTTAAAGTCTTTAAAGTCTCGGTTATATACACTATCAGAGTCATTGTGGCCGAGTAGATTAGAAGCAGGTTCGACAGTAGATACACGAAGGATGAACCGGAAGAAAAGCTCAGGGAAGCCTAATAACAACATCTCAGATTGGCAATCGTATCGCAACGTGCAGGAGCTTAAAGCAGTTGGAATCCATGTGAAGTGAAGTGAAGTTAAATCATTGGGAGGCATATCTTTTAATAGAAACCTGATCAACTTCTACTGGGGATTCCTCCCGCTTCCTCCACTAATTGTGGATGACTCGACGGGGCCGAAGTTAATGAACTTAATAGCCTACGAAATGTGTCTGGACTTCCACAATGACTTCAGTATCACCTCTTACGTATCTTTTCTCGGTTCACTCATCGATGATGCCACCGACGTCAAGGAACTAAGGAAAGCACACGTTCTCTTCAACCTCATCGGCAGTGACGAAGAAGTGGCTTAGCTCTTCAATGAGATAGGCACCGACTTTGTGCCTGACTTCGACAAGTATTCGAAAGTCAAGACTCAGATTCAGGAATACTACGACAACAAAATCATGGTCTGGATGGCTGAATTTATTCACGATGTTTTTGACAGACCCTGGAAGTTTTTTGCTTTTCTTGGTTCATTATCCGCGCTAGTTCTAACCGCCACTCAGACTTTCTATTCTCCATTTGGCCCCTGCGATGACTTCTGCAAGAAATTCACTAGAAGCCTATGAGATCGCGAGAGGAAGGTAAGGTAAGTTAATTTGTTCACAGTTTTATGATATTGATAGTTACTACTTACAAACTCAGTGTAGGACCAGCACTGGCCCAGACCCAACTCCTTTCTAAAGAGCCCAGGCTCGTGGAAGTGTTACCAAAAATCCATGTCGCACGAGTTTACGACGTTTTCCATTTTCATGCACATCCCTCATTCTCTTTTCTTTAGATTTTATCTGTTTTCTACTTATAGTTTATAAGTATGTTAAGCATCCTCCCCTAGAATAAGTGCCCCTGCCCTCCTTTCACGCCCTCAGCCATCCAAACACCTCGAAGCATCCACCCTCCATTGTAAACCACGGCTACCATCTCAATCGAGAGACAAACAACCGAAAACCACCCTGTTCTTGCAACTCAAATCAGAGCACCTGCTTCCGTAGCGTTGAAACACTCCCCAGCCACCCATGGAGCCAAGTCTCTTTGCGTCTTCATCACCAACCTAGCTCACATGAAAACGTTGCCACCCTGCACCAAGCAAAATTGACGCTGTAGCTACCCCACGTGAAGTTCCAGCAGCCCAGCCCCCCGTCGTCCATACTGCCGTTACACCAGTGCACCCCCTCGTAAACATCCTCCCAAACCAACTACCAGAATCACATTCCACAGCCACCAGAAACGACAACCCATGGCTTTTGCCAAGTCAAAATCCTCTGTTTTGCTACACCAAAAATAGAGTGAGGAAGATCTTTCCCAAGCCTCGGTACCAGCCGCCTCTCCTTCTCGGGAAGGTCACCTCGCGACATTGCTTTTCCCCCTTATTGTCGAGCAGGAGGGTCATAAATAGTTAGTTGACTGCATTTGAAGCAGATTTTTCTCGAGCCCTTTTTCCCACGCCTGGTCTGGGATGACAAGGCTATAGAATTTGCCACTTTATTGCAGGGAACCATGATGGTGCACCAGTATGCTGCTAGATTTATTGAATTATCCCGATTTGTTGCGTATTTGATTCCTAATGAGGAAAAGAAGGCGCGTAAATTCGAACTAGGGCAAAACAAAAAACTTTATGAACGAGTAGTGGGCTTCCATATTCGAAACTTCTCAGATTTGGTAGATAAGGCCACAATTTTTTAATGAAGCCTTCAAAGGAGCACTACATTGCATGATTAGAGGAAGATGACTATTTCATCTAGGTATCATTTTGGAATGGACCAAGGATCATGGAAAAAGAGGAATGAAGGTAGTAGCTTGGGAAAGAGGCTGGTTCAGGGCACCCAACAAGCATATCAGTGTAGAACTTGTACATGGCGGAGTATACAGGAAGGAGGCGGGACTATGCTACCATTATGGCAAATCGGGTCACTATCTCAGGGATTGCCCATTGCAATTGGACAGCAACAGGCCACCACCACCCAGGATAGAAGGGACAGTGCGAGGCAACATCTAGCTTACCAACACGCCTGCACGAGTTTTTGCTCTGACGCCTGGAGAGGCTGAGGATAGGAATGTTGTGATCACTGTTACTCTTTCTTTGTTTTCTAATAATGCCACTGTGTTATTTGATTTGGGAGTGACACATTCTTTTGTTTCTATGACTTATTCTCGATTTTGCACCTTAGAAACCAAAAAGTTCAAATACAAGTTAGTGGTCGCGACCCCAAAAGGACATTCGGTAGTCTGTGATGAGATTCTACCAGGGTGCCCTTTATCTATTGAGGGAAGATTAATGCCAGCAGATTTAGTAGTGTTTAACATGATTGGGTTTGATGTGATTTTGGATATGAATTGGGTGGCTTGCTACCACGCCAGTATAGATTGTTTTAAAAAGGAAGTGGTCTTTAAACCCCCAAAAGAAAGTGAATTTCAGTTCACAGGTTCAAAAGTGAGGTTGCATCCACCCATCATATCTGCCATTCAAGTTGGAAAATTGTTACGTGATGGTTGTCAGGGATTCTTAGCCTACGTGGTAGAAGCACCAAAAGAGGAGTTGAGGTTAGAGTATATACATGTTGTGAGTGAATATCCAGAGGTTTTCCCAGAAGATTTATCTGGACTCCCACCCGGGCGAGTGGTAAAGTTTGTTATTGAACTAGTCCCAAGCACGACACCCCTTTTGAAAGCACTTTACCGGATGGCATCATCTAAATTAGTGGAACTCAAGGAGCAGTTGCAAGATTTGTTGGACAAGGGTTTCATTAGGCCCAGTGTATCACCTTGGGGAGCTCCAGTTCTCTTTGTGAAGAAGAATGATGGATCGATAAGAATGCGTATTGATTACAGGGAACTTAATTGGGTGACCATAAAGAATAAGTACCCGCTACCCTGTATAAAGGATTTGTTTGATCATAGAGGATTTGTTTGATCAACTCAAGGGTGCTCAGGTATTTTCAAAGATTGATTTTTGATTGGGTTACCATCAATTGAAGATCAAGGCAGAAGACGTGGCTAAGACAACTTTCAGGACCCAATATGGCTATTATGAGTTTTTGGTCATGCCTTTTGGCCTGACTAACGCCCCAGCAATATTCTTGGATTTTATGAACAGGGTGTTCCATGAATTTTTGGATAAGTTTGTGGTTGTTTTTATTGATGATATATTGATATACTCCAAAAGCAAGACTGAGCATGAAGAACATTTGAAGCTGGTACTTGGGACACTTAGAGATAAAAAGTTGTTTGCTAAATTGAAGATGTGTGAATTTTGGCTTGATTCAATCACATTTCTGGGGTATGTAGTTTCAAAAGATGGCATTTCAGTGGACCTGGGAAAACTGAAAGTAGTAGTTAATTGGTCGGCACCAAAAAATGTTCATGAGGTTAGAAGTTTCTTGGAATTAGCAAGTTATTATCGTCGATTTATTGATGGTTTCTCCAGGATAGCAAGTTCTCTCACTGCTCTCACCAGAAAAAATAATAAGTTTGAATAGACAACAAAGTGTGAAGAAAGCTTCCAGGAGTTGAAACGGAGATTAGTGATAGCTCCGGTGTTAACAGTCCCCATTGTTAGAGGTAATTTGTAGTTTATAGCGATGCATAAAGGCTTGGATTGGGGTGCATACTTATGCAACATGGGAAGGTTATAGCATACGCCTCATGCCAACTGAAAGCGTATGAGCAGAATTATCCCACGCATGATCGGGAACTTGCGGTAGTCATTTTTGCACTTAAGATTTGGAGACATTATTTGTATGAAGAAAAGTGCCAAATTTATACGGATCACAAGAGTTTGAAATATTTCTTCACCCAAAAAGAATTAAATATGAGGCAGAGGAGGTGGCTTAAGTTGATCAAGGATTATGATTGCACCATCAATTATCACCCAGGTAAAGCTAATGTTGTAGCCAATGCCTTAAGTAGGAAGTCAATGGGACCGGCAGTTGCAACCCTTACCACTCAACATAGGTTGTTAATGGACTTAGAAAGAGCCGGTATTGAGGTCATCACTAGTGATACAAGTACTTTCATGTCCAGTTTGATAGTTCAACCAGCCTTGATAGATAGAATCAAAGCTGCTCAGAAAGTGGATTTAGGGTTGGTAAAGCTAGTGGAAGAAGTAGGAAACGGGGAAAAATCCGAATTTAGCATTTCCGAGGATGGAGTTTTGAGGTTTAGAGGTAGATTGTGTGTGCCAGCTAATGATGAATCAAAAATGGTAATTCTCGAAGAAGCACACCACTCTTTGTACATGGTTCACTCGGGGAGTACCAAGATGTATCGGGATTTGAGAGAGTCTTTTTGGTGGAATGGTATGAAAAGAGAAATTGCTAAATTTGTGAAACAGTGCCGAACTTGCCAACAAGTGAAAGCGGAGCATCAGAGACCAATAGGATTATTACAACCATTCCAGATTCCAGAGTGGAAGTGGGAGCATATCTCCATAGACTTTGTGACAGGCCTACCAAGGACATTGAGCGGATAAGATGCTATATGGGTAATCGTGGATCACTTAAAGAAAATTGCTCATTTTGTGCCCATTAAAGTTTCTTATAAACTGGAGAAACTAGCTGAGCTGTATGTGCGGGAGATAGTGAGATTGCATGGGGTGCCGGTATCCATTGTGTCGGATAGAGACCCTCATTTCACTTCCAAGTTTTGGCGAAACTTACAGGAGGCAATGGGTACTAAGTTAAGTTTTAGTACTACATTTCACCCTCAGACAGATGGACAATTAGAAAGAACTATTCAGATCTTGGAAGACATGTTAAGGGCATGTGTGATGAATTTTAAGGGAACTTGGATGCGACATTTACCATTGGTCGAGTTTCCTTATAATAATAGTTTCTAGGCTAGCATTGGAATGACACCCTACGAGGTTTTGTATGGCAGAAGGTGTAGATCTCCATTGTATTGGGATGAAGTAGGTGAAAGGAAACTTTTAGGGCTAGAGATTATTCAGCAGACCACAAAGAAGATAGATATCATTCGGGCTAGAATGAAAGTAGCTCAGAGCCGACAAAAGAGTTATGCAGATAAACGTCGCCGCCAATTAGAATTTGAGGTTGGGGATAAAGTATTTTTGAGAATAGCACCGATGAAAGGAGTTATGAGATTTGGAAAGAAGGGCAAGTTAAGCCCAAGATATATTGGGCCATTTGAGATTCTTGACCGGGTTGGACCGGTGGCATATAGAGTAGCACTTCCACCAGCAATTGCGGGAGTGCATAATGTATTTCATATTTCCATGTTGAGGAAGTACATACCTGACCGGACGCACATTTTTTACTATGAACCACTTAAAATTCAAGAAGATATGACTTATGCGGAAGAGCTAGTTCAGATTTTAGAAAAGAAAGAACAAGTGTTACGGACTCGAGCTATTACTTTGGTTAAGGTGTTGTGGAATAATCAAGCTACTAATAAAGCTTCTTGGGAATTGGAGGAAGAGATGCGAGATAAGTACCCACGACTTTTCGATGGGAGGTTTGACAATTTATAACAAATTCTGAGGACGTACTTTTTTTATAAGGGGGGGAGGATGAAAGACCCAGCCCTGGCTCAGACCCAAGTCCCTTCTAAGGAGCCCAGGCCTGTGGAAGCGTTTCTAGAATCCATGTCGCACGGTTTCACGCCGTTTTCCATTTTCATGCACGTACCTTCTTCTCTTTTCTTTAGGTTTTATCTGTTTTCTACTTATAGCTTATAAGTATGTTAAGCATCCTCAACCCTAGAATAAGTGCCGCTGCCCTCCTTTCACGCCCTTAGCCATCCAAACTCCTTTGAGCATCCACCCTCCATTGTAAACCACAGCTACCACCTCAACTAAGAGACAAACAGCCAAAAACCACGCTATTCTTGCAACTCAAATCAGAGCACCTGCTTCCAATACATTGAACCACAACCCAGCCACCCACGGAGCCAGCTCTCTTTGCGTCTTCATCACCAACCCAGCTCATACGAAAACGTTGCCACCCTGCACCAAGCAAAACCGACGCCGCAGCTACCCCACATGAAGTTCCAGCAGCCCAGCCCTCCGTCATCCATACTGCCGCTACACCAGTGCACCCCCTCATAAGCATCCACCCAGACCAACTGTTAGAACCGCGTTCCACAGCCACGGGAAACGGCAACCCACGACTTTTGCCAAGTCAAAATCCTATGTTTTTCTATACCAAAAACAGAGCAAGGAAGATCTTTCCCAAGCCTCGGAACCAGGCACCTCTCCTTCTAGGGGAGGTCACCACGAGACAATGCTTTTTCCCCTTGCTGCCAAGCACCGAACGCCACCTCAAGTCTATCATTTGGTCTATTCGTCCTCTCGTGCCCCGCCGCTGTGACCACTATTGTACACCGCCCAGCCCCTTTGCTCCGTCAAACATTTCACTTGTCTTTGTTTCTTTTTACAATTGTCAATAGGATGGTTTATACACGTAGGTTGTGATGCACGCCTTTAGGTTAGAATAAAGCAAGTGTTTTAATTACATTATTGCCCTACGAGTTACAAGCTGTGTTAACATGTTTTAAACTTTTAATATATACTAGTAGACTCGATTTTATTTATGTTTACAGAAAACTTTTAAGTAATTTTAACATGGTAGAGATTTATTTCTAAAAGTAAACGATAATGGTGTAAATTTTATTTCTACACTTTAGATATGATCTAGTTCATTAATAACAGTTGTTGTTTAATTTAAAATATTTTGGTATAGTTATATGATCTAGTATTATATTATAGTTCAATTACAATAGTAAATAAGTTAGATTTTTTTTTAATGTTTAGTTGAATTTATTAGATGGACATTGATGATTTTAGAAAGAAATGATATTTTGAGGTTATGAAAATTTTCGGTTTTGAGGAATTAAAATAAGTTATTTAAGAAGCTTAGGCTTAAATATTGAAATACGTGTTCTATTGAAATTTACGGGAATTGTGTGATTATTTTATAGGTGACGAGTAATAGTTGTTCGGCATTTTTGAGGAAATTTCTGAAAAGCTAAGAATTTCAGGTAAGTGGGGTTCCTATGCTAGATTTGCATAAAAAGAAATGAACTGATGTTGATTTGTAAAAATGTGCATTTTAAAAAAAAAAGAAAAGGTAAAAAAAAACAACCTCAGTATATGTTTTGCATTCATTCATGAGATGTGTATGAAAGAGAAAAGAAATGCTTTTGATATGAATAGTGTAGACATGAGCAATATTTGACATGTTTCTGAAATATGCAAAAGAGCGAATATGATATCATTGAGATTTTTATACATGTGATATGAAATTATTTGGATCTGTTTTTGATCAAATGGAAATGATATGAATATGTTTATCACGTGTTTTGATATGATATGGATATGAAAAACCTTTAGCATACTTATATGTTTTTATTCTGATTCTGAATATGGTTCTAATATGATGATACTGGTTCACGTGATATGATTGATACCAACATGATATGATATGATATGAGTACACCCACTTTGGAAATAAAGTGGTCTTTTATGTGTTCTTTTTTGTGTGCACTCTTGAGGCTTTGATATTGAAAAAGGAGAAATTTTACAATCTGATACAACCTGGTTTGGCCACCGGGGATAGCACAACCCTACCATGGGGGTTAAACATGGTATATGATATGACATGATACGATACGATATGCTTTTATAAGATGAAGATGTTCAGTTATATTATGCCAAAACATTTTTGAATATGAAAATAGTTTATGAATATAAAAAGATTGAAAAGTCGCTCTGATTTTTCTGATAATACGTTTTGAGATGTGCGTATGAAAATGAAATGTTTTGTTGCTACAATCCAAATTTTCTAAAAAGGGCTTATGTTTATATACTAGTATATATTTTCTGTTTACTGAGTTGTTGATAACTCACCCCTTATCTTCAATATTTTTTAGATGATATTGATGACTAAACTGAGGACTAGGAATAGAAATTGGAGCTTAACTAGATATGGATAGAAGGTCGAGTACCAAAGGATACCTTTGTTAGTAGAAGGGTTTAACTTGAGTATATGAAGTACTTTATGTTATTTGGATCTATAGAGACGTAAAGATGTATCGTTTTATTATATTGAGATTATCGGGAGATTGTGGACCCCCCTTGGTTTATGTTATTTTGTAATGACGACTTATGGAGTTTGTATTATGATTATTTGAAAAATATGAGATTGTGTACTATTTATGGAATCCTTGGAGTTTTTAGATGCTTTGGGAGATAGGTTTGTAAGTGACAAGTAGTAATTCTCCGACCCTTTAGGGTACAGGGCATTACACTTAGACTTTAATATGCATAATTATTAGTAATGTCCTATATTAAAAATTAAAATTTTGAAATTTTATATATGGTTAATGAATATATAATAATTTCATTGTACATAGATTATTTATACTTGCTCGTAACTTAGGTATTTAAAAAAAAATACTTTAATTAAGTGTAAATAGTAAAGTTTGTATGAATGTATTATGTATCTACATGTATTATTATATGATTTATGATACATTATTAATTGATAGCATATATTATTTTATATTTTATATGGTTAATGATAATATATTAGATAAAAATTGCATAATTAACTTATACAACTACTATATAAAATATTTTAAAAATATATATACTAATCCGGTCGGTTTCGGTCTGGTCCGGTCCAAAAATCATAGACCTCGAGAACAGACCGAACCCCTAGTTCGGTCCCACAAATGATGGACCGAAACCAACCACAAGAATTTTCAGTCCAATCCAGTCAGTTTTTCCGGTCCGGACCGAAAATTCTTCAGCCCTAGTCAAGCCACTTGATCTGATGTGAAATTTGAATCATAAGTATCGATCCTAACTTTTTTTTGTCACTCTTTCTTTCAGCAAGTTTTATAACTGAATTTCTTTGGTACAATAATCTATCAGGTGATTTTTTTTAGCCGTCCCAATTACTGAGATATTGATGGTACGTACGATAAATAATCAGAAGACCAAGTTTAGATATAGAATTTATTAATGTCATGCAACGAATCCCTGTCGTTGAATTTAGAAACAATAATTCAGATTTACAATAATTGTCCAAATAATTAAAGGCTCGTACGTCTATACGTATATATTCAAAGTAATATTAATGCATAAGATCATATATAATATTTGTATGTTGAATACCATGCAAGATTGCTTTAACAAAAGGGTAAAATAATATCATTTAAAAGAAAAGGTGAAACAATATTTTATTCGCCTCAACAAAGTAGTAGTAGTACTTCCACGTAACATAAAAGTTGATCGAGTGCTAGCTAGAAGAATGATGAAATTGCTATGATTTAACATCTACCGTCATATATATACTTTGAAAAAAAAAAACATCTATCTTCATATGAACGATTGAACCATAGCACACACTTTCCCATTTAAGAGATGTTTAGGGAATGAAATGAGTTGAAAAATTTGTGAAATTATAATAAAATAGTTTGAGTTATGATATTTTATGGGATTTTAGAAAATGAGTGAGAAAAAGTTGAATAAAAAAAATTATAAAATTAAAATATTATTTTAATTTTAAAATTTTAAAAGATTAAATTATTTTTAATGTTTTGTTGGAAAGTTGTAATAAATAGGTAATGATTAGATAAAAAAAAAATTAAATATTTAAAATGAAAACTGTTTGTATTGTTTGAATGATTTTTGAAAAAGAAATTGAATGAACTGATAAGATAAAATAAGATAGGATGAGATAAAACCATTCATCTCCCAAACAACCCCTTAGCATGTGCTTGCTGCCCGACTATTTCTTTTTTTTCCTTTCCTCAAAGTTTTAATGCCAAACTTGCTGTGTTAATAAAGGCCCCAACGTACTAATCAATAATTAATTAATTAATTAAATTACCCCAACGTGTATCATATATGAAATTCTAATCGTTTGAAGCATGCTATGTCTTTCTCTTTTTCTTTAAGAAATGAGCAGTGCGTTAGCTAGGTTTTTGTGTCAGCACACCATTTATTTTGAAACTCACATTCATAAAAAATAAATATATATATATTTTTTACCTAGTTTAATGTGAATGGGTGTATTGATTATTTGCAATATTATTAGGACTGGTCTATCTACCGTACAGGCTTTCTACGCAATCAAAGGTGATGAATGTAATTAGAAGCAAAAGTAAGGAATGAATCAAAGGTTTCTGCATGCTCGACAATAGTAGTACTCATGAACTCGCATGCATTCATTGGTCCTCGGCTCATTGTCATTTCATTTTACTTTTAATTTTTACTTTTGAAATCTGTAACTTTGGTATAATATTTGTGAAGTCAGTCTTAAATAATTGGGAGTGGATTAGATTTAATAGTGTGTGTTTAACAATCTTATAAATTTGAAAATGGTAGATCCATCGAGGATTTCTACCAACATTTTATATCAAATTCTTTTTAAATTTTTAATTTTTATATAATTGTTAAGGAAGTATTTTTTAATAAATTTGTGTTTTTTTATTTTTAAAAATATTTAAGTAGATTTAAAAAATATTTGAAAAAAGAAAAAAAAATTATACTATTCAATAGAAAAAATCTATAAAAGTTTCGGTGGCCCCAGCACACTCTTGGAGGAAATGTGTGTGAGAGCTGGGTCAGGGTGTGCCACATGAGTGCCAGCCTTCACAGAAAATATTGTCAATTAATTAGTTGAAAATATGATCAATGTTTAAATCAGTATGTCTGCTACCTTATGACTCTGTTTCTTCTTATTTATTTATTTAGAGATGTCGTAAAACTATTTTTGTAATTTAATACTTTTTTGGATAACAGGAGAGCTAGGCCTCCATATATATAAATATATATAAATAAATAAATAAATATATATATATATATATATTAAATCTCACTTATGGCTGAGAAACCATGTAACAGAGTGCAAACTTATCTCATAGACTTGACAACATAAAATAAACAAACATCAAGCTAAACAATTCTATCAATGCACTAAAGATCAGTCATTTACGACACATTTCGCATATAAGGGAGACTAAGTTTATCTGTTCTAATCAACCCCCTCAAGTGGAAGGGAATGGATGCCATCTCAGTCCAAAGCCCTGCAAATTTTTCTAAAGCTTTTTGGGCCAAGAAGTCAGCTGGGGCATTGGCTTGTCTAAAAATATGTTGGATTGAAAACATCTTGCCTCTTAGTAAGGTCATCAACTCCTTCCAAAAGTCTACCAGGTACCAAATTGGGCATTTTGCTCTTCTAAACTAGTTTACGACAATTAAAGAGTCCATCTCTATTTCTATTTTGTCCCAACCCTTTTGACAGATTTCCCTCACTCCCAGTAGTAGTACCATGAACTCAACATAGTTATTTGTGCCATGATTGAGTGAAGAGGCAAAAGCAAAAATCATATTACCTGCGGCATCCTGTAGAATTCCTCCTGCACCTGCTTGCCCCGGGTTTCCTCTAATGCTTCCATCCACATTTAGTTTAAACTAGCCATGGATAGGACGGTGCCAATAAACAACCTCCACATTTTTTCTCCTTTGGTTTTTCGGTTGGATTTGCAAATCTTCTAATATCTTTTCATCTTGAACCGATAAGGCCTTAGTTGCTTGCAGCTTTTCACTTAGCTTAACTATCCAGAATTGAATAGTCCTCCAAGTCTCCTCCACAGAAACAACGCCTCATTCCATTCTTACCTTGCATCTACGTAGCCAAAGCACCCAGGTGACAATGGTAGGAATTATTCCAATCAGTAGCCCTCTAGTGGTCGACTTGGAGGCTCTGTTAAACCAGCTTGCACATTTTCTTTCCAGGTGCTAAACTCAAATCTCAGCATACTAACCTGGATAGCACTTTTCCGCCATATGGCCCATGCCACTTCACCATTAGCTAGCATGTGATTCAAGTCTTCTTAGTTGCCTCTTGCACAACAATTGCACTTGGAAACTAGAGGAATACCCAGTCGTCTTACTCTATCATCTAGACTAAGAGCATTATTGAAACTTTTCCACATTATGATTACCATCTTCTTTGGAAGGCAAGGATGCCAAACCCAATTTGACCATCTGATTTTTGGGGCTTTAACGCGGATACACTCCCAAGCACTCTTAGTAGAGAAAATTCCATCTTCTTTAGGCAACCAAATAAGAATATCCTCTCCATTCAGCTGGCTACTAACCGTATTTACTATCTCTTGCACTTTTTGGGTTCCCACCAATCGATGTAGCAGCTCCAGGTCCCAACCATCCTCAAGCCAAATGTCTTTTAATTTCAACTTAGTTGTCGTGACGATAGAGTTGGTAGCAAGTATTTCCTCCCCCAACCATTTATCAAACCAAAATGAAACCTTATCCTGCTTTGACTTCCACTTAGAATGATCAATGACATCCGGAATGCATCTCATTATAACTTTTCAAAACTGCGACCCTTTGGAAGGGATTACCAGGGAAATATGGCCCTCCCTCACGTATTTAGCTTTAAAGAAACGAGACCATAAGGAATCAATTGTCAATAGCTTCCAAGCTAACTTCATGTATAAAGATCTTTGGGCCTCCTGGAAATTGCGAATGCCAAGGCCCCCTTCACTAGCTGGGATGCATAGCTTGTCCCAGCTTTTCCAGTGTTTCTCTGGCTTATCATCGTTGTATCCACAAAAGAAGTTGCTCATAGAACGATTAATTGATCTTAATACTGTCATTGGGACCTGTAGAATGGAGAGTAAGTGTATGGGGATATTGCTGAGCACATGTTTTACCAGAATCAGTCTGGCCCCACTAGATAAAAGTCGAGATTTCCAGCCTCCAATCCTAGCACCAATTTTCCCAACAAGTTCATCGAAGTGATTAGAATTTAGTCTACCAGACACCATTGGAACCCCCAACTAGGGAAAAGATCCTTCTGAGAACCTGATGATCCGGAGTAGTTGTCTTCTTCTGACTGGAGATATAAGATTACAAAAAATAATTGCAGACTTCTCCTTGCTTGCTTTTTGCCCAGACCATGATTCATAGAGCTCGAGGGACTCCGACATAGCCTTAAGAGATGTTTTGCTGCCATTAGCAAAAATGACTATATCGTCAGCATAGAGGAGATGCGATATGGTTGGAGCACCCCTCCGAAGAGAAAAGGGAACAATCCTCCCTTCCTGAAATCCTCTTTTCAAAAGTCTTGACAGAATCTCCTCCACAATAATAAACAAGTATAGGGAGATGGGATCTCCTTGTCGCAAGCCGCGAGCTCCCTGAAAAAAACCTTTAGCAACCCTATTCATCACCACTGAGAACCAGGGAGAGGATATACAGTGCCGAATCAAGGAACAAAATGCTTCAGAAAACCCAAAGGCCAACAAGACATGAATCATGAAATCCCAATCAATGCTATCGTATGCTTTTACCATATCAACTTTCATCACCACATTACCTCCTCGAGCCGGTTTTTTTAGGTACTGAATCATTTCCTGTGCTAGGTTCACATTCTCAAATATGCTTCGGCCTGAGATAAAAGCACCTTGTTCTTCTGAGATTATCTTGGGGAGCAAAAGGGAGAGGCGGCTCACCAGGATCTTAGTACAAATCTTGTAGAAAACAGAACATAGGCTGATGGGTCAAAATTTATCAAAACTCTTTGGATTGTCCACCTTAGGAATAAGAACCAGTAGTGACGAAGTAAACTCCCGCGGGATACTAATACCTCGAAAAAACTCATGTACTGCCGTCATTACATCCTCTTCCACAGTTTCCCAACAAGCCCTATAGAAACCGGATCCAAAACCATCCAGGCCTGGACTATTATCAATGGGAATGGAGAACAAAGCCTCTTTGACTTCTTGGATTGAAGGAAGTTCTAGCAGGGCATGATTTTCCTCTTCAAGCACCACCTTCTCTATCAAGAGAGGCAAGCCCAGGGGTGCTGCTTGGTGATTTGAGGATAGAAAATTTTTGAAGTATTCTACCGCCCCTAAATGGACTTCCTCTGGTGTGTTTAAGGAGATCTCCTCATTGATTCTAATTGATTTTACTGTTTTCAGATTCTTTGTAGCCGTAATCTTGAAGAATTTTGAATCTGCCTCCCCTTTTTTTAACCAATTTTGTTTTGCTTGTTGAGCCACTCGGGTTTCCTCCCTACTAACCCAAGTATCAAGTTCAATCTTGGATGCCAACAAATCCATCTCTACTTCCTCCGAGAATCCCTCCTGTAGCTGCTCTTCTAGCAGGCAAATCCTCTCCTCAAGGAGATTGATATGATTAGCTGTCCACCCAAACACTTCTCGATTCCATTTTCTGAGCACTCCCCTCAAGGGTTTCAGTTTTCTTGCGAGCCTCACCATTCCCACCGAGTTTTGATTTGATTCCCAAGCACTTACCACACATGCTATAAACTGTTCATGACTGGTCCACATGTGTTGGAATTTGAATGGGTTGAATCCGTATTTCTTCTCAGCTGGTTCCAACAACACCAACATGGGCACTTGATCCGAGCTCAACTTGGGAAGATAATCACCAACGCACGTTGGGGAATCCAACAGCTAGGCTGAATTGACCGGCGCTCTATCCAATCTCGCATATCTTCTAGAGCCACCATAATTGCCATTACACCACGACAAATGGTTTCCATTAAAAGACAAATCTGAGAAGCCCACGTTGTCTACAAAGTAGTTAAATTCCTCTATCGCTATACGGGGCCTGGGCCTGCCACCTACCCTCTCAGTGTTAGACTTGATAACGTTAAAATCTCCAAGGGTCATCCAAGGGAGGTTCCCCAGGTTAAGCCTTTGGAGTTCCTCCCATAGAGATCGTCTTTCACCATAATTACATTTTGCGTACACAAATGAAACCCAACACTTCCTCTCATTGACCACTAGAGTGATGCTCTGGTTAGTAAGGCCCTGCACATCAATATTGACTCCTTTATCCCACAAGACCCAAAGTTTTCCTCCTTCCATGTTCGATGCATATCCTTCAAATAAAATGTCACTCTGCAACCTTCTCAATTGTTGTAAATCACCAAACAGTTCTACAAGTGCTATAATGCTCGGCTTCTTTTGTTTGATCAATTTTGATAACCTTTTCCTCGAGGTGCCAATCCCTCTTATATTCCAAAAGAGAATGTTAAACATCACAGATTGAGTTTTGCAAGCTTGCTTTTAGCCCTGGTGGAACATCTCGGATTTGGACCAAGATTCTCACCAATCTTCTGAGTTCTCTCCTCATTATCAGAGAGGAAGTCCTTTTCCTTTTGAATATGTGCCCCTAACGTGCTTACTTCCCCTGCCAAAAAAGAGCGAGATAAGCTGCCATTTTCCCTGAGATTACCCTCTGAGCATTGTGTCAAGGCTACTCTGGAGATCATCAAATCAACATCTTCCTCTGCCTCGTCCACCATTTCTATTACATTCAAAGGTTCAACAGCATGCACAAAGGCTACCTCCCAAGCCTGAACCTCAACACGTTCTACTTCTTCTTCCCCAAAAATTTTCTCTACCAACACATTCACAAATTCCTCCTACCGAGGCTTACTAACTTCAAGGACAGGGGAAGTTACTTCTTGAGCTTGCATAGAGTCCTCTGCTCGAATTTCCCCTTCTTCCTCTTCTACCTGAGTGGCCACCACATTTTCTTTGAAAGCATTACTATTCCCTGCCATACAATCGGCCTCCACTTCATTCACAATCATATTTCCCACATTTAGGTCTACCCCTAACACTAAAGTAAACTTCCCATTTCTCGACGCAGAACCTAGCCCGGTCAGTTCGTGTGGAGCACCGAGTGCTATTATCACTACGAATATACAAGCCAAACGGGAGAGATAAGTTTCTTAGGAAGGCCTCGTGGTAGAAGTTAGGTGGCAATCCCGACAGGAATACCCAAACAGGAACGCCAGAGGGCTCAGCCTCCTCTGAAAATTCTGTGGTCCAGTGGAATAGTCTATATGGAACACCTTCGATGTCACAGGCTTCCCTTGAAAAAGCTTTGAGAAAATCATCCTCGTTGAAAAAACGGAGGAAGACAGTTCTTGGTTTCCTCATTCCAGAGATCACTGGCTGTGCTACTAGTCCCCATCGGTTCCGTACGAAGGCTTTAATCACGTCCAAACTTAGACGCTGTCGCAAGAATTTTAGCACAAGGGAGAAAACGAAAGGCCTCACTGATTTCTAAAGTTCCTTCGGAGAAAACACCATGCAGAGTTCGTCATCTATGGATTTTGGGGGCCTAAGAGGTATCTCCACCTCAGGTAGGGGTAGGGGAGTTTGCGAGACCAGATCTGCAAAAGTCCAAGATCTTGTAATCGGTGCCGGGTTGCCCGGGGGGAGGGGCCCAGCGGGGGCCAGTCTTCCACTCGGAAGATGGCACCACGGGTCTAGAAGCTCCTAGGCATCGCCTGAGCCCAGCGATGAAATCTGTGCTGGCGGTGAGCAGGCACACGTCGGGCTAGCTCGACGATCGTCTCTCCTCCTCATGGGTAAGCTTGGTGTTGCGTGGAAAACCTAGCAGGGCCAAAAAAATCGCCTCACATGTGTCTCACTTTACTCCTGCAATATCCGCAACTACTTTTTTGTAATTTAATCGTGTAACCATAGAGATCACCTTTGCCTACGTACTATTCTAACGATAAAATTTGATTTTCAAGAGAATTTAATTTTATACATTTCTTTCTAGTCAGGTCTTGTCATATTAGCTTTTTCTTTTAACCAACAAGATTAGTAGACATGACTTTTTTCTCCAATTACCTTTAATAACCGAACATTTTGTAGCTGTGCAATTTGTGTAAGATAAAATCATATAAGCACGATAAGTGCTGCAAACTTAATATAATGTGTGTGTGTGTGTATATATATATATATATATATGTATGCATAGGCTTGATGGATCAAAGTGCTTTGTTTGGTACACAAATTGGAAGTGATAAAATATACCAAGCCCATAGTGTTTTTTAGGCCCTGTCCAAGGTGGAAGGTCTCATCACTAGAAAACAAAAGAAGAGAGAGGAATAAGGGACAAGGGACAAGGAAAAAAAGGTTGTCAGGAGGAAGGGACGAGAAGGACAAAGGAAAGTGAGGAGAAGAGAGAAGGTCAGACACACAAGGAAAAAGCAACCAATCCTCACCACTCCCAAGGGGGACTTTTGGTCAAATAAAAGGGAACGACCATATAACTCCAGGGGGACTTTTGGCTAGACTTCTCAGTGAATGCTTCTTCAACCTCACGATAGAAGCTCCGGTAACGAGATCTCCACCAGAAGATAGTCCTCAGGATTATCCGATATCTATTGTACAGTGAGGATGAGAGATCATGAAAGACTGTAAAACAAGTAAATTATAGTGCACTCTCATTTTTCCAAACCCCCATGGACGTAGGTCTAGTGTCGACCAACGTAAATTTGTGTATCCATCTCTCTTTATTTTCTCTGCATCTATTTACTATTCAGTACTACGGATGTACGTACGGACACTGTACGACCACACTAGACCACCGTCGGGGGCTCCACACCACACACAACCAGGCTCAAATAGCCAAAGTAGGTCGGGAATGACTCTTTCTCTCATTCATGCCTGTTGTGCCAATTTTAGGCATTAACACAAATCATAGCGAATCTCATGGCGGCTTTGTTTGGTATGAAAGTTCACCAGTGAATAACAAGGTGCACTTTATGAAGAAACTGTTCAACCTCAAGTTGGCAGAAGGTACGTCGGCTACCAAATATTTAAATGATTTCAATATTATCACAAATCAATCGTCATTAGTCGAAATTGAGTTTGATGATGAGTTTCAAGCATTGATCTTGTTGGTATCATTATCAAATGGCTAGGAGGCCATGAGAATTGCCATGAGTAATTGTGCCAGTAAAATGAAGTTGAAGTTTGAGGATATAAAGGACCTGATTTTAGCTGAGGAAGTGCGTAGCAGAGATTCTGGCAAGATCTCGGGTTTAGTATTGAACATTGACAATCAGGGCAGGGGACATGACAGACCATGTTCTAGTAACAGATGCTGCAACAAATCGACATCTAGGCAACAGATGACTCACTATAATTGTGGCAAGATTGACCATATCAAAAGAGATTATTGGATTTCGAAGAAGACTAAGGATGACGTTGTGAACATCGTGATTGAAGAAATACATGATGCTCTATTTCTTACAGTCCACAATTCGGCTAACGATTGGGTGTTGCATTCAGAGGCTTCGTTCCATACCACTTCACACTAAGCAATCATGCATAACTACGTTGCTGGTGATTTTGGTAAGATGCACATGAATGATGGAGAAGCATTGGATGTAGTGGGAGTGGGAGATGTGCGTATCATACTCCCAAACAGGAATGTGTGATCTTTATAGAAAGCCAGACGCATTCCCAAGTTGAAGAAAAACCTTATCGCTATGGGACAACTTGATGAAAGCGGTAATTCGATCATTTTTTTCAGGAGGACTATGGAAGGTCACAAAAGGTGCGTTGGTCTTGGCTCGTGGTCAAAGAACATATACTTTGTATTTGACATCAGGGTCAGTGATGTGCAAGAAAATACATAATTGCAACAAAACAAGCTCGGTCAAATGAATCAGAAGGGGAAGATACTTCTAAATGTGAGGTTGAGAAAGAAAAAATGAGTCAAATACAAAGTAAGGAGTTCCTCATGTAAGCTTGGGGAAACCTCCTGAGACCACAGTGTGGAGCAGAGGTGTGAGAAACGAGAACAGAGGGACTGGTGTTCCAAGGACGTCTACACCTATAGTTGATGCTCATAGGGCTGCCAAGACGACCAAACCTCCACAGTGGTCACTCACCTTGAACTATATCCTGTTTACTGAAGGTGGTGAACCACAGTATAACGGTAAAATCGTTCGAGATGGGAGATCAAGCAAATGGGAGTCAATTGAGAAGAAGCTGACTAGACTTCTAGGGAGGAAGCAGAAATTGCACAAGAGATGGGCATGACGACTGAAGATAAAAGGTTAGCGACAAAAGGTAGGATCAGTTGCCCAGATCAGATAAGGAGATATCAGCAACAGGTTCTTTGATGTGTGCCAGGGTCGGTATGAGGCCAAATATTCCCAGTGCCGTGGGAGTTGTGAGTTGTCCTACAGATGTGTTGACTGAGGGTGTTGTATGTGAGGAATTGAAGTTGTGCACAACTTCAATTGGTTTTCTAGCTTGAAGATGCATTTGATGGTAGCGAAAATCTCTCCTAACAGACATAGTGGCACTCCGATGAGGGGGTGCAATCATTCGGTGTTAGTAGCAAGTTTGCAGCATGACCTAAAATGGGACACGTGGGTGGAAGGGGTGATTGTTGCGAAATCCCCCCCCCCCCCCACTTAACCAATTTCCATCATCCATGAATAGGTCAAGATTGGCTGTTGAAGCTTGGTCAAGAGCTTCTTTGTCCACCATCCAGGATTTGTCCAGACTTGCTGCTAGAGCCTCCCCTTGTCAAGAAATAATGCTCCTTCATTGTTGGTTGTCCACATTCGTCCTCTAGGCCTCACCTATAAAAGGGGTCATATACAATTTAAATCTTAAATCTGTGTTGGCAAAATGTAAAGTGGGAGTGAGAAATTAGACTAGGTCGTGTGCCCATAAGCCAGAACTGCTTGGGTGTGGGTATTTGTGTGGGAAAGTCTGTGGCGTGAGACAGATTATCGGTATATGTAATTTCACCAAATCTAGTGCAGTTGTTTGTTTTGGCTGTAGTAGGCAAATTATTGAACCACTAAAATACTGTCTTTATTTGGGGTGTGTGTTTTTGGGCGTTCTGGCACAACATATGGGTCGTCGACGGCTGTGCAATCCTACAACACATATACTTTGCTGTTGAACACAAGCTCAAAGAGTTTAATGTAAATCACAACAATGTAGCCTTCTGTCAATAGGATTTGTTCTTGCTAGAGAACCAAGTTCCCTATTGTCTCCTCAAGTTGTTGATGAGCTTGAGCCAAATGGAAAACGAGTTAAAGATTTCAATTGATGAATTCATTAAAAGAAACAACAAACAATATGGTACTAATGGATGAACAGCAAGCAAAAGGAGAAAATAGTCCGATAAACAAACGTCCAGCAGCATAGGATCCACCATTGAGGAAGCAAGCAGAAAATAGACAAACAAAACCAACCCATCTTCTCGACCTTTTAAGGTCACATCTCTTGGGCCTAGAAAAACGAAGCAACAATGTGAAAAAAGAAAAAATAGAAGGAAACCAGCCAAAAAATTGGAAGACAACATCAAATGATGAGTGAACAAATTGCAGCATAAAATGATAAGTCGACAACCCCGTCATTTGCTCTTAGCTCCTACTTACGAAGGAATCGAAAGCAGAGCTCAGGAAAGACATTCAATTTACAATCGTATCACAAAGTGCAAGAGCTTAAAGAAGCAGGAATCCATGTAAAACGAAGTTAAGGTAATTTTTTAAAAGGCACATCTTTTAGTAAAAAACTCAAATTCTACCGGGGATTCCTTTCGCTTCCACCACTAATAGTGGATGACTTAAAGGGACCTAAGCTCTTTAACCTAATAGCCTATGAAATGTGTCTGGACTTCGACAACGACTTCGGCATCACCTTTTTCGTATTTGTCCTCGATTCAGTCATTGATTAAGCCAATGATGTCATAGAAATAAGGAAAGCACACGTTGTCTTCAACCTCCTTGCTAGTGACGAAGAAGTGGCTCAACTCTTCAATAAGATAGGCATCGACTTGGTGCCTGACGACAGCAAGTACAAGAAAGTGAGGACTCAGATTCTAGATTACTATGAAAAAACATAGGTGACATGGGTGGTTGAGTTCGGGACTGGACCTGAATGTTGATAATCGAGGTAGGAGACATGATAGGTCAAGCTGCAGGAATAGGGGTAAGAGAAAGACGAGTCATGTATTGGAGTTGTGGCAAGCTGGGCAGAATCAAAAGAGATTGTCGGAATCAGGAAAGTGCTGAGAATGACGTTGTGAATGCCGTGGCTGAAGAAATACTGGATGCCCTAATCCTTATAGTGCACAGTTCGATTGATGATTGAATGTTGGATTCAAGGGTTTCGTTCCATAGCACCTCACATGAGAGATCATGCAGAACTATGTTGCTAGTGATTTTGGTTAAATGTACGGGCTGATGAAAAGGCACTAGATGTAGTGGAAGTGGGTGATGTGCGCATCACACTTCCAAATAGGGACATGTGGGCTTTACAACAAGTTATACACATTTTAGATCTGAAGAAAAACCTAATCTCTGTGAGACAGCTTAATGACAATGGCTATACAATAGCGTTTTCTGGAGGAGCATGGAAGATTACTAAGTGTGTGTTGGTCTTGGCGCATGGTAAGAGATCTATCTCTTTGTATTTAACATCAGGGTCTAGTGATATGCAAAAAAATACAATAGTGCGAAAAGGCAGATTTGGTTGTGTGAATTAGATGAGGAAGCAAAAGGGAGTCAGTTTTATTCGTTTCTCTTGTAAGCATGGGGAAGTTGGCTAATGTTGCCAAGGTCGGTTCGAAACCTGATACTCCTAGTGCAGTGGGAGTTGTAAGTCGCCTAGTGGATATGCTGATTGAGGGCGATGCATGTGAGAGACTGAAGTCAAGCTTAACTTCAGTGCGCCTTTTGACATGAAGACGAGAGCTGTGAGCTGCAGAGGCGATAAGGTTTGGCTAGAAATAATGGCTGACATGTGGAACTAGTCTCCAAGTGAAAGATTGTTGGGTTTCTAGTGGAGCCTGGTTCGTGAGCAGAAAAGGAGCAATCCATGAGTTCGTTTGACTATCGCTCGTCCTAGCGCTCGAGCGAAGCTTAACCCATGAGTTTGCTCGAGGTGTGCTCAACAGTGGGCTCACACCTCGCGTGAAACTCAACCCATAAGTTTGCTTGAGTCTCACACCTAGCACGCCGCTTGAGCAAATGACGTATTTTTTGCCAATTAGGATTTCCAGAGACATTTTCTATAAATATGTAATATTTTAACTTATTGTAAATGTGTTTTCAGTAGTTTTCAAAGAGATCAAAAGAGGCAAAAGTGCGAGTGCGTATTGTGAGAGAAAAGGTCTTAGAGATAGTGAGTTAAAATTGTGTGATTGTAATCTCCTCTAATTAATAAAATTTCTGCAGTTCTGTGGATATAAGCACATTGCCAAACCACGTAAATTGTGTGTTGTGTGATTGTTTGATCGTTGCTTTATTTGTCATCGTTGGTGTATGTTTGTCACAACAAACATATCATGTATATTTTGTGAAATTCCAACCATTGCTATCAATTGTAATTAATGATCATTTATTTTGCCACACCAACATTTTGTTTCTTTCAAAATTCAAATTCAATTATATTTGGTAAATATCAATGTCAAAATGATAAATATTTGATCAGTTTTCAAGCAATTATAATAAATGCTTATTGGATAAACTTCGGCCTATGCGAATTTGAGAAAAACGTACGGTTGAGATTTACCAAAATCGTCTTAGGCCTCATTTGTTTTTAACGAATCCAATTAGTAGACTACCCAAATGAGGTCTTATTTTCAAAGAATCTAATATTTTTTTTCGACATCCACGTTCCAAAAATAAGATGCTGGAAAATCTCTAATTCTTTGAAAATGTAATGAATATTTTAGAGGATGTATGATGAAATCTCACCAGTATTTTCATGTTCATGTGAAATTCACAATATTTTGGGAGATAATGTCACTTTGTGAAGGAAAATAAAGAAAAACTAAATAAATAAAGGAGAAGTTGTATAATTTCTTTACGAGTAATACTAGATACAATCTCAAGATGTGCAAGTCTCGTACATTTATTTTTAAAAAAATATTTTTTATGTGGGTCCCAAATCTATTTAATCACTTTTTTCAAATAGAGTGCCGAGGACTTGCCCACCTTAGGATCTTATCTAGCAGTAGTCTTTTTTTAAAAGCTCCTATATATAACGCCCAAAATCCAAAACTATAAACAGACATAGTTTCGCCTATATTTTTACAATTTAATTTCTCTGTTTACAAATATATATCAAATACATATTGATATATATATTTGTATTAAATCTAAATGGATAATAATAAGTATTGTATGACTCATTTTGTATGTATATCTGTCTCCCTCTTAAAACGCTCAAGTTTGAGCAAGAACTTGAGATATCTTGATGTGTATAAATATATATATATATATATATATATATTTATATCTTGATGTATATAAATTCATTTAATGGATGAAATCTATAATCTAATTTCGGCAATCTTGGTATGGAGCCATGCGATACTAGTGTAGTAGAATATATTCCGAGCTTGCTAAGTTTGTCAAGCCATTAAATACAGTTGCATGCTTTAGTGATGTGTGTGCATATGATTCCAAGCTTTAATTTCGAGTAAAAGCAACGTTTCTACATTTATCAAACTCAAGTTTTCCAAAAGTGCTGTATAATATTCCAAATTTGCTATGTTTCTCAAGTCATGAAAAATATTCCTAGCTTTATTAAGCCAACATTCCCAAATTTCTCGAACTAAGGTTTCCAAAAGTACTACTGCCAAATTAAGAACTATATATAGAACTATAGAACAGCAATTAATATTAATTACCAGATTGAAGTACTGCGTTGCTACTTGCAATGGCCGAATCGAAGCCTGTTGTTTCCAAGGTGAAGTTGGCTTTGCAGAAAGGTGTGATCAGAATAGAAGTTGGTGAAACAAGCCAAGGCCTCGACGGCCAAGTTGTCATTTCCGTTGATCAGGAGGCACAGACGCAGAGCGGTTTAAGCAGAGAGGAAAGGTATAACATGTTTGAGGCCGAGAAGGAGAATGAAGTCCGAATATCCAAAACACCAAAAATACAGAAGGTTATATTCTTGCGCCGAGATCACAAAGATTTCGTCAAGTACTATGAGCCAAGAGTGGTATCATTGGGTCCTATCCATCATGGAAAGGAAAAGTACCAGCTTGCAGAGACGTTCAAGCGTATACTGGCAAAAGAATTTGTCAAAAGTAGCGGCAATCCTATTAAAGTAATATGCGAAGCTATTGATGGGAAAATTAAGGAGCTCAGGGAGTGCTTCGAGGACGAGGTGACGAAGAAATATAATGATGTTGACCTCGCCTGGATATTGGTCGTCGACGGCTGCGCAATCTTGCAATACATATACCGTGCTGTTGAAGACACGTTAAAAGAGTTGAATATAAAACAAGACAGTGTAGCCTTCTGTCAACAGGATTTGTTCTTGCTGGAGAATCAAGTTCCGTATGATCTCCTCGAGTTGTTGATGAGCTTGAGCAAAGTGGGAAATAAGTTGAGGAATTCGGTTGAAGAATTCATTAAAATAAACCATGACCACATGGTTCCAAGGGACAAAAGTTCGGATCCGCAATCTGTGAAGCAACCAGAAAACGTGGACAAAAGTTCGGATCAGCAATCTATGAAGCAACCAGAAAACGTGGGCAAAAGTTCGGATCAGCAATCTATGAAGCAACCAGAAAACGTGGACAAAAGTTTGGATCCGCAATCTGTGAAGCAACCAGAAAACGGAAAAAGAAAACCGACCCATCTTCTCGACCTTCTGAGGTCAAGTCTCTTGGGCCCAGAAAAACAAAGCGACAACGCAAAGAAAAATGGAAGAAGAGAAGGAAATCAGCCGACAAACCCGGAGGCCGTAGCATCAAATGGTACAAAAAGGAACGAAAAGAAGAGCTCCGATTTGCAATCGTATCGCAACGTGCAGGAGCTTAAAGCAGCAGGAATCCATGTGAAGCGAAGTAAAAATAATTCCTTGAGAGGCATATATTTTAATAGAAAACTCAACTTCTTTGGATTCCTCACGCTTCCTCCACTAATAGTGGATGACTCAACGGGGCCGAAGTTATTGAACTTAATAGCCTACGAAATGTGTCTGGACTTCGACAACGACTTCGGCATCACCTCTTACGTATCTTTCCTCGATTCACTCATCGATGAAGCTAACGACGTCAAGGAACTGAGGAAAGCACACGTTCTCTTCAACCTCCTCGGCAGCGACGAAGAAGTGGCTCAGCTCTTCAATGATATAGGCACTGATTTGGTGCCTGACCTCGTTGAGTATAAGGAAGTCAGGAATCAGATTCAAAAGTACTACGACAACACTTTGATGACATGGATGGCTGAATTCTTTCACAATCATTTCAGCAGCCCCTGGACGGTGTTAGCTTTTCTTGGGGCATTATTCGCGCTTATTCTGACTGCCGTTCAGACTTGGTATGCAGTGGATTCTCCCCCCGGCCCCTGCGATAAGTTCTGCGAAAAATTCAATCAAAACTTACGAAAGGGATGATCGGTCGACGGTACGGATAATTAATTTGTTCGCGATTTTCTTTTGCATCTATATCTACTTATCTAAAGGAAATGGCTTCTTTGCCTCGGGCGCGTGGTTGTTTCCGATTAATAAAAGAACCATAGGAGTCCTGTAGTTGTCTGTCATGATTTCACATAAGGTCATTATTCCTCGTAAGACCATGTTGTGGTATTGATCTGTTTGTTTTGGTTTTGATGTAATGTGTTTGAGACGAAATAATTATGATTCTGACCTATTTTGAGGGTGATGAGACATGGTCAGCATATAATCTGGGATCCGGATCATGTTAACAGGATCATCTACTTTGCGAAAGAAGTCTAGAAGTTTGAATTTCAAGTGGAAACTCTGTTTCATATGCACCGATTTACAAACATCAATTTTTTTTTTTTTTTTAAATCTTTAAAATTTAAAAATTTTGAAAAAACTGATAATTATATGGGTAGTGATAGGCTTATTACCTATTACTACCCATCTACTACCCATAATTATCAGTTTTTTCAAAATTTTTAAATTTTAAAGGTTTTTTTTTTTTTTTTAAAAAATTGATGTTTGTAAATCGGTGCATAGGAAACAGAGTTTTCACTTTTTTTTATTATTTTCTTCTAAGTATTTTTTTAACATCCTTAATCATTAAGAAAAAAATTAAAAAAATATATAATTTTATTAATACTCACTTCCTTAATCATTAAGTAAAATAAAAAATTAAAAAAAAATCAAATAAAAATTGAGTAGTAAATAGATAGTAGTAGGATAGTAAACCCTATCATTATTCTAATTATATACTATATAAGAAGTATGAATTAGAATCTTGATTCTATAATTTATTATATTTAATTAAATATTTTAATTATTTCATTTAATTAAATCTTATTTATCATTAGAGATCGCATTAAATATATATCTGGTGCACATGTGATTTTTTTTTATCCGTTCAAACTTTTAAAATAAATTGTAATTTCACAACAAGCTCCGGCCACATCAATAATGTGATGTCATTTGAATAATAAGTTACAGTTTGAATAATAAGTTGAGATGAAAATTAAAAGTTAAATAAAATATTATATAATAAAATATTATTTTTTAATATTATTATTATTTTGAGATTTAAAAAAGTTAAATTGTTTAATATATTTTGTATGAAAATATTTGAAAAAATTATAATGATGAGATTAGATGAAAAGAAACACTTCTTATATCCAAACGGAGACTAATCTCCTAAACTTTTTTCCGTCACTATTTTTCTCAGCAATTGTTATCAGTTTTTTTTAATAATCTATATATCGACAGGCGATTGTTTTTAGTCCTCCCCAGCACTAGTACTGATTGATGGTAAGATAAATAATAAGAAGACAAAATTTAGATATAAAACTGATTAATATCATGCAACGAATCCCTGTCCTAGAATTTAAAAACTATAATTGAGCTTTACCATAACTGTCCAAATAATTAAAGGCTCTTTCGCCTATATATTATATTCAATGTAAAACCTCGTAAGTTCATAATATTTGTATGTTGAATACCATGCAAGATTGCTTTAACAAAAGGGTGAAATAATATTATTTCAAAAAAAAAAAAAGGTGAAATAATAATTTACTCGCCTCATCAAAGTAGTAGTTCCACGTAACATAAAAGTTGATCGAGTGCTGGCTAGAACAATGATGAAATTGTTATCATTTAACATCTATTAATGTCTTATGAACGACTGGCATATATAATATCTTAAGGAAAATTCTATACATCGTACTATCATTTTACTTTCATTTCATTTCATTAAATAAGATGTGACATATTTATTATTATTAAATGATCATTTATTGGATACTTCCCAAAGAAGAGCGGAAGTAGAGATAAAGATGAAAAGAAAAGAACAAAGAAGAGCGGAGGTAGAGATAGAATGAAGAAGATGAAAAGTAAAGAAGCAGATGATCAAAGAGAGAAACAAGCAACAGGCGGCAGAGCCGACCTTAGAAGCAAGGAATAAGAAATTAAGACAGATGCACAATTAATAAGTTCCTGCGGCAGAGCCGTCCTGGAACATGCATGAGTATGAACAAATATGAGGCGGCATGGCCGACCAATGCATGATATGTTTATGCAAAAATAAGATAATATGAAAATAAACTTGTATTCAAATTAATATAAACATGATACAAGTAGAATCACAAGATTACAGAATTACAAGATCACAAGTATGGGAGAGAGAAATGGAAGAAGAGGAGAAGGAAGGTCGGGAGTACCGAATGGGAGAGGGAAGTGCAAGTGAGAAGTGGAACAAGTGATGCCTCAGACTGAGGCCAGGCTTCCCTTTTATAAGTGAAGGGAGCACTGTTACAACAGTGTTACATGAACAGTTAAATGAAATAGTATTTTTCAAAAGTCGGTCATGAACAGTTAAAATGAACAGTAAAAAGTGAACAGTTCTTTTACTATTCAGCACAGTATTTGCAGAAAGTCTTCATCCGATTTAGCGGTGATCGCAGGGGGAATCAGACCTGGCGCTGTTTCTTCATCCGATTTAGCAATTGTTGCAGGGGGATGTTGAATTAGCATGTATCAATTTATTCATCATCAGACAGCTTTGGAGTGTCATACTCTTTGTCATGTCCGAAGATGTTGGAATATGGATCATTATCAAATGAAGCCTCGGAAGATGTTTCTGATTTGTTATCATCACAGTCATCTTGATTAATAGACTTCATAACCAGAGCAATTAAATCCTTATTATCAAGTCCAGGAATTATATTCTTTTTCTTGGTCTTGGAGGATTTATGAGATTTTACAGAGGAAGCAGTTGAAGCAATTGCCTTTCCTTTGGTTGAAGCAGAGGATGAGGCAGGGGCCTGGAGCTGGGGATGTCCAGGTGTAGTGAGGGATCCAAGTGGGATTTCTGGGAACTTCTCTCGGTCTTGAAGATCAGGAGCAGTCTGAGGAAAATCCCGGATTACATATTCATTGATTTTGTTGGTGTATTTGTACTTGTCCCACCATTTGGTGAAACAGTGTCGTACCAAAATATCACCATTTCGTTCGTAGCTCCATCGCATTATCCAGGGTAATTTGTACCGATGGCAGAAATGAAGAACGTATGGAAACTTTTGCTGGTGTTTATCCAGCTTTGTAGTAACAGCATTAGTGAAGCATTTGAATGTAGTAATCAAATCATCAGGGAAATTTTCTGGAATTAATCCAAATTGGTCCCACCATTGGTTGAACCAGTAAGGAAAAGTACCATGGAATTTTTTATCAAAATTGAAGAACCAAGAATGGCTCATATCAGAAACTTGGTGAAGCATGAAGCGAAACCAAGCTTTAATGTAATCATGGTAATTGAACAGAATATCAGAGTCACCTAATCTTTTTGAGGAGAAAGGGTTGGTACCCCATTCTTCTTCTGTGATTAAGTGGATAAAATAAGTACTGTGATAAATCAGTTTATTTTGATCAACCTTGTCATGGATGGGTTTTATGAAGAGAGAATTGGTTTGGATCAAAATATTTGTATAAAATTGAAGATTTTTTGTAGGATTTTCTGGAATCCAATGGAAACCAGGGGGAAAATAGGAGGTTGCAATTTTGAATGGATCATTTTGCTTGGACCTATTTGATTCAATGTAAAATAGGTTGGCAGGGTAACATTTTCGAATATAAGGAGATTTGGATTTCTGGAATGTATATGGTGTCTGGACAGGTGCTAAAGCAACAGCTTTAGCATAGGGATCATAATCAGTGGCAACAGTTGAAGCATATGAAATAGGTTGAGTAATTTTGCCTAAGGTGGTGAACCTATTGGCAATTTCAATGGGGGATGCAGGTTCATTCTTGATAAGCCTCTTATCAGGAATGGGAGGTAGAGCAGGTAATGTAGTAAGGGAGGCAAGGGTGGAGTGTTTATTTCTGGGTCCTTTTTTCTTTTCCATGATTGGGTGTCTGCAAAAATTCACGAGTAAGGAAATCAGGAATAGAATTTTGAGAACCTTTAATAAATTCGATATCAAAATCGAAAACACTTAAAATAGCTTGCCATCGTGCAAAAATATGTTTGGATGCAATGTTTTGAACATCTTGTTCTAATACGTATTTAGCACTTTTGCAATCAATCCTTAGTAGGAATTTCTTATTAAGAAGATCACTTTGGAATTTAGAAATGCAGAGTACAATAGAGAGTATTTCTTTTTTAATAGTACTATAATTAATCTGTGCAGGATTCCAGACTCCAGAATGGAAACGAACAATTTGTTCAGAAGAGCCTGGTAAAATGGATTTTTGCTTCAGAATGCCACCGTAACCAATTTCAGAGGCATCAGTTTCAACAATTTTGAAGGATTCAGAGGTAGGAATACCAAGGCATGGTAGAGTTTTGACATGTGCCTTGATTTTTCTTACCAGAGCAGTATGAATATCTGACCAAGGCGGAGGATTTTGTTGGAGTCGTTTATAAAGGGGACGACACTGTTTCCTCATATCTTGGTAGAATTCAGCAACATAGTTAAGAGATCCAAGGAATCTCTGTAACTGTTTTTTATCAGTAATAATATCAGGGAATTTTTCAGCAAATTCAATAGCCCTATTGATAGGTTTGATTTTGCCTTCAGAAATATCATAACCAAGGAATCGGATCTTGGTTTGGAATAATTTGATTTTTTTTGCAGAAACAACAAGACCATTAAATCTAATGATATCTAGAAATGAATTCAAGTGTTTCCAGTGCTCATCAATAGATTTAGAGAATATGAGTACATCATCAATGTAAACAATAGTGAATTTAGAGAATGAATTAAAAATATCATTCATGATATTTTGGAATTCACTCGGAGCATTTTTGAGACCAAAGGGCATTACATTCCATTCAAAATGCCCAAAGGGAGTAGTAAAAGCAGTTTTGTATTTGTCTAACTCATTAATCTGGATTTGCCAAAATCCTGATTTAAGGTCAAACTTGGAGAATACTACAGCATCAGAAATCCTATGAATTAAGTCATTTTTGTTGGGAATAGGGTATCTAATCCACTCTAAGACTTTATTCAAGGGTTTGTAATTAATAACAAGACGAGGGGTTCCTCTCTCTATTTCAGCATTTTTCTGGACATAAAAAGCAGCACAAGATCAGGGTGACTTACTATGCCTGATTATGTTTTTACGAAGAAGATCATTGATTTCATTTTTGCAAAATTCTAAAGTCTCGCTATTCATTTGAATAGGGCGAGCTTTAGTTGGAATATTTGTTTCATTAAAACCTTTGATGTAAGGTAATGAAACAACATGTTGTTTCCTATGCCAGAAGGCATTAGGAAGATCAGAACAAATCTCAAAAATCATTTTTTTGTTAAAATTCTCAATTTTTGATTGAAGCAATGTGCTTGACAATTGTTCAGAAATCTTTTTGTATCTGATTTCTTGTTGAAGAAAACAGAGATGTTTATTTTTTGCGGATAATAAAGATTTCAAACTTTTGTCAGTATCAATTTCAAATTTTGAAGCAAATTTAAATTTGACTTTTTGTCCGAAAGGATCAGTGGTAATACCATCTTTCTCAGACAAAAAAGGATATAAAGAGGAAATGAAAGGAATTCCTAATATGACCTTGTCAGACATATTTCGGACTAAAACAGAAGGAATTTTAAAACAAACATTGTTTTGGCAAACATGAGCAGTATTTAATTCATAATTAATTTGCATTCTAGAACCATTTGCAGAAAGAAGTCGTTCAGTAGATTTTTCAAAATATCTACTAGGGATTAAACCTTCTTGAATGCAATTCAAATCAGAACCAGAATCAATCATAGCAACAACAGAGAATGAAAATTCATGACAAACAACAATAGTAACACGTGAAAACCATTTAGGAGGAATAGTATGATGAATCAAACAGATTTGGTTATCAGAAGATTTCTCTTCTTTTTTACCATTATCTGAATCATTCGTTTTCTCATTATCAGAAGGAATGTCCTGATCAAGTTGTTTTTCAACTTTTAAAATTAAAACTTCTTGTTTTAAAATATCATTATCAGTTTTGAGATTATTGATCTCAGATTTGAGTTCATTAATCTCTTTTTTAATAAAATTGATTTCATGTTGTAGGTCATTGATTGAAATATCTTTGGGTTTTTTCTTTTGAAAACGTTCCAAAGTTTCTTGAAAATTAATTCTTTGTTTGGAAGTTTCTGGTTCTTGACGAACCATTGTCTTTTTAAGCTTAAGAAGGTATTCTTCTTTAAGCTCAGGGTTGGTAATTTGAGAGATTAAGTTTAATAAAAGATTTTCTTGTTCTTCAGCTTTGGTTAAAACATTAATTGTTTTACTCAAAGATTTGCAACAAGAATCATTACAGTTACAACCGAGCTTTATCTCAGGAGAATCAACTGATTTAACTTCTGAGTGATATTCTGAATCACTAGAGCTAAAATCATTATTATCAGATGAAGAAGTCTGTGTTTCCAGGAGTCGAAACAAAGTTTCTTGATCATCATCATTGATTTTCAACTGATTAAGCTTCTTTTTTAGTTTATTAGGTTTTTCAGGACATTTGTTTGCAAAATGTCCAGTTTTTCCACAATTAAAACAAGTTCCTTTTGCAAATTTCTTTTTCTCAGGAAACCATTTAGAAAAAGATTTGGAGGGTTTTTTAGAACGAGATTTTGAATAAGGTTTTTTATAAAAATCATCACGGGGTTTTCTCCTTGATTCCCCATGAGGTTTATAAGTTTTAATAGTTTGTTTATGCTTTCGTCTTGATGGAGGAATAGACTGAAGGCCGAATTGTTCGCAAAAATTTCCCATTTCATATTTGGCCTGTTTGCTATTCTTCAATTGTTCACGAAGCATTCTTTGATCATTACACATACTAATACCAAGTTTCTTAATTATACTGAAAATATCACCATAGGTGTAATTTTCATAATTAATAAAACCCGAGATATCAGTAAGTTGTTCCTTAACTTTAAGAGCAAATAAACGAGGTAATCCATCAATAAATTTTTCTTTCTAGTAAGGCTTATGACTGTCGTCACGGAGCATTACTCGAGAAATAAAAACATCTTGATACCATCTATAATCAGACATTTGACGGCATCGCAAATTATTCAAATAATCAGAAATTCGATTAGTAATATTTGAAGGAGTGCCAACAAAATGTTTAATAATTGTATAGATCAAAGCATTGATGCCATCAGGGTAAGCCCTTCCTATGGCTTCATCAAAAATAGGTAAACCTTCATCATTACACTTAACAGCATTCTGAATGGTTTGCTTGGTATCTTCAGTGAGATGTTTATCCCACCAGCTTCGTAAAACACCGGAAAAACCATTAGCTAAAATCATAACAATATCAGGTTGTTGAATATTGTTGTTAATGTAAGCATTTGCAATCAAAGACATTTTACTCATGGTATTGATGATTTCTTGTTCAGATAATCCATCAATATTCCATTCATAAACTTTATCAGCAGAATATGAAGATTGAGTTTGAAAAACTTTTTCTTCAAATTGTAAATCAGGAGGAGTAGGTCTGGAATACCAATTCTTCGTTAAACTCATAGGTTTGGGTTCTTTTGAAGTAATTCTGGTAATTTCAGGTTTAAAATCATGAAAATTCTTTTCAAGCATATCAATTTCTTTGGTTTCAGAGGAATCATCGTTAGATGATTCATCTGTAGTTTCAACAAGAACAGTTTCTCTTTTGTTAAGAGTGCTGGTAGAGGGCTGTTCTTTTTTAAGATCAGCAAGCATTTGATTAATCTTTTCCAAAGTCTTGGCCTGTGGTTCAGTAAATTGAATTTTTGGCCGAGCTTGTGGTAAAATAATCAAAGGTTTTTCAACTGTTTTTGAATTATTTTGTGACTGTTCTTTGGGGAAAGTCAAAGGATTTTCAATTGTTTGTAAAACAGGAGTAGAAGCAAAAATGGGTTTTTCTGCTTTCTCTTCAATTCGATCAAGCTGTTGTCCAATAGTATGTAGAGCAAGATTTACAAAATTGTTTTGTAAAATGATCTTTTTTGTTTCTTTATTGGACCCTGTTTCAGGAAGCTTGAAAGGAGAAGCAGTAACTTCAGCTCCTTTATGATTGAAAATTATGCTGTCAAGAGGTGGATGGCTGGATTTAATGACAGCTTTTCCATCTTCTGTGACAAAATCAGTTTTAACAACATTTAAACTATTTTTTGAAGTATAATAATTTTCAATGAAATCAAAGAAAAGAATGTGCTTTTGAAGCTCATTCATTTTTTCTTTCCATTTTCTTTTAACACGGAGTTTTTCTAAATCAGAGAAAGTCGCATGATAAGTTTTTCGCTTATCATGGTTTTCTTTTGATTTGTATTCATTAACAAGAGTAATTAAATCATAAGAGAATGGTTTGTTTAAAACAGTAAGGCTATGATGGATAGGAGGAATGGAAGGAGCCATATCAGAAGCTGTAGGAGACAAAGATGAATTGTCTTCAGCTTCTTCCCTTACGGACTTATCCTTGGATGTTTGGGCATCCTTAGCAGAATAGTAAGCAGAGGTAATTTGAGAGGACGTAGTTAGTCCTTTTAGTTTTAACTTAGGGTTAATAGGTAAATCAAAGTTTGGCTGGGCCGTTTTGGCTGAATCTTCCAGAAATTGTTGGAGTTTTTGATCTCTCCTTACTGGAGTATCAGATGTAGAGCCAGCAAAAGAAGATCTAGACCCGGCAAAAGAATTTCTTCTTAAATCAGGGGTACTAGTTTGATCAAAGCTGATTTTAACAGTTCCATCTAAATATTGCTGAATATAATCAAGATTACAATCAGTTGGAATATTTCTGGGAGGAATTTCATTTTGTAAAATCCATTCTTTAGGTAAAGAGACATCTTTCCATAAAATCAAAAAAGGGACTTGAATTTTAGCATCAGGAGTAGAACTCTGGATTAAGAGAGTTTTACCCGAAGTAGGTTTTTGAACAACTTTTGCATTTAAATTCGTTTTCAAAAGACGATAGTAAATGCGATAAACAAGAGCAAGAGGTTTGCTTCCTTCAAGCATGTCATAGCCCTTGGTAGAAATCATCAAAGTTAAAGCTTTAATAATATGAGGATCATCCAAAGCAAGAGGAATATCAGGAAAACAATTAAAATGAACCGGTCCTCCGAACGTGGAGGATTGGATTATACCAAGGATACTTGTTTCAAAATTATTAAAACGAGCATCTCTTAAACACAATAGAACAGAAGCATCAATGCCTAACCTAGTTAAAGGTTTGACAGCAACTTGAACAGAACCAATATGTAAAAATTTGTATCCTTTTGCCAGGAAATCTTGGATAAGTTTCTTGGTAAAAAGATAACATTTTTCATCTGATCTAGAAATAGCATAAGTCTGTTCGACTGTTCTAATATTAAAAGCAGTTTTAAAAGTATTCTGAATCCAAGAGGTTTTATAAATATCCTCTGGAGCAATTTTTGGAATATTCCAGTTTCGAAAATCACTGGGAGTTTCTTCAAAAGAACAATCTTCTTCATTAATGATATCAGGTGGTAAGGACGACCTGGAGCTAATTGCTGAATTAGATCTAAACATTTTATTTATCTTGTTTTAAGACAAACTGGTTCTTCGCACCTCAGGGTCCTGCGAGTACTCTCATCTCACCCCTATGCCTAATTGCCCTAACGCTATCCTAGCTTAACGGGTCTTACAAGGCTATGGGTCTCTTGACTCAAATGGTCTCCAGACAAAGTAGGAACTCAGAGATCAGGTTGTAAAAGAACAAGGTAAATGAAATGAAGAGATCTAAAACAAGACAACAAGCAACCAAGAGCCAAATGGCAAATGTGTCACTTCTTATTTAATTAGTTAAAATTGTAATGTATAACGTTACTCAATATATCTTAATTATTCCTTTATCAGGATAAAGAAAATCTTGACTATGAATATTTGTACAATGGAATAATAGCACACACTTTCCCATATAGAATGCTTGCTTGCCACGCTTGGCAGCTTCCACATGCAAAAGTGTTTTGAATTGCCCGACTCTTTTCTTTTTTTATTTCCTTATAGTTTTAATACCAAAATTGCTGTGTTAATAAAGAAACCAATGTGTATCATATATGAAATTCTAATCGTTTGAATCATGTTTTCTCTCTCTTTTTCTTTAAGAAATTAGCTGGAGATGAAATAAAAAACTTTATAGAAGCTCCTGATCACCATCATTTTTTTTCTTTTGCATATTTCTTAAAGTTAATCTATGGCCAATGCTTGTTCAAGATAAAAATAATGTTTGTTTTCATTTTCCTTAAATTACAATATTATTTCTTACTGGCGAACTATTAGTCCAAAAATGTAGATCATCTTCATATATATGTTTCTTTCCCTTCTATTTTGTTTAAAATGAGAGTTTTCGTTTTAGAAGCATTGAGATGTATGAGTCCTAATGGATCTTAGCTTAAGCTCTTTCATTTGAACGTGACAAAGTTCCTGGTCATAATTCTTTTTGAAAAATGTTAAATACAGTCATGTGTAAGCTCCGCATACTCTATGATTATATATATTGAATTTGATGATAAATAGCGCATAAACCTCAATGGCTGGTGACTGGTGTGGTCACTAGTGGCAAGATGAAAATGGGGAAGCAATGTACATGACTAGCTCTGTATTTCTTAGGCAGTGCCTCTAAATAATTGGGTGCATCTTGCATTGTAAAGACAATAATAATTAGATAGTGTAAAGGCCAATCTTAAGATGAACTCTATTGTGAAAACAACGATGACAAACAAGCAAAGCAAACACAAGTAAAATCAATCATACGGCACAAAATTAACATGGTTCAACAACGTGCCTATGTCTACAAAACTGCATAGAATTTTAATATGTTGGGGAATTACAAAATACTACTACAAAACTTGGGTGACATGGGTGGCCGAATTCTTCCGCAATCATTTCAGCAGCCCCTGGACACTGCTTGCTTTTCTTGGTTCATTATTTGCACTTGCTTTGAGTGCCTCTCAGACTTTATAGAAACACATATTTCTCCTCATAAAAGACCTAATAGGAGGAGTAAGATAACTCCTTATAAAACCCAGGATGAGTTTGTTTCTAAGCCATGTGGGACTGCTCAATACGCCCCCTCACGTGTGGGTTGGTATTTTCGATATCATCATCATGGGTAGATCGCAGGAGCCCATCATCAGTCATAGATTAACCTGCTCTAATACCATGTTGAAATATTTGAATATGCTTCCCATAGATATTTTCGTCTCTTGTAGAACCGGTTTTATGAGATGAGTTAAGCCCATAAATTTCTTCATGGTATCAAGAGCCAGAAGCTCCTACCCCTGTTAATCATGTCCACCACAAGCTCTGCTACTTCATCTTCTTCTTCTTCCTCTATGATGTTGCACACTACCTCATCTCCAATTCATCCCACCCACTATATCACTCTCAAATTAACCAAAGATAATTACCTTTCCTGGAAAGCATAGTTGCTTCCATACCTTCGAGGTCAAAAACTTTATGGTTATGTTGATGGGAGCATTATTCCTCCTCCTGTTCATCTTCCTCCCATCTCTTCCTCCAATCTGCCCCAACCCAATCCTTCATATGATCTATGGTTCAAACAAGACCAGCTTATATTGAGCACTTTGATTTCCTCTCTATCTGAATCCATTCTTAGCCATGTTATTGGACTTGAGACCTCTCGGGATGTTTGGATTACCCTTGAGCGCATGTTCTCTACCACATCCCGTGCTCGTATCATGCACACTTTATTTTAGCTTAACACGCTCAAGAAAGGTGCCCTTTCCATTCAAGACTATTTTCAAAAAGCAAAAGCCTACTCAGATGTTCTATCCGCTATTGGTCAACCTGTTGGTAGTGCAGAATTGATTTCGTACATACTAGCTGGACTTCCCACTGAATACGATTCTCTAATCACCTCTGTCAACACTCGTCTAGAACCTATGTCACTTGATGAGCTTTTTGGTCATCTTCTTCACCATGAGATGCGCCTTGAGCAACTTGCCACCACCACTGAACTGAACCTTCCTACTGCTAATCTTGCTGCTCGTTTCAACAATTCTTCTGGCAGAGGTCAATCTACCAACCAGTCTCAAAACTGAGGTTCTTCATCTTACAACCGTGGACGTGGTCACAGTTGTGGGCTTGGATCTCCTTCTTCGGGGGTTCCCAGTCCCTCTTCTCAACACCTTTCTTGCCAAATATGTCAAAAAATTGGGCACACTGCTACAAAATGCTGGTACCGGTTCGATCAAGAGTTCCAGACCCCAACTGCACCTCAGGCCTATAACACAACAACTCAAATACCTTCAGACAGTGCATGGTATCCTGATACTGGTGCCACGCACCACATGACCTCTAATCTCAGTAATCTTAATCTCTAAACTAAGGACTACTCTGGCCAGGATCAGGTGTTGGTGGGTAATGGTTAAGGTCTGCAGATACATCACATTGGCAAATCTCTTATTTTTTCTTCTTCCAAATCATTCTTTCTAAATACTTTTCTTCATGTTCCTCATATCAAAAAGAATTTATTATCTATATCTCAGTTTGCTAAAGACAACAATGTCTATTTTGAATTTCACCCTTCATTTTTCTGTGTCAAGGATCAATTCTCGGGAGCTACCCTCCTCCACGGCAAGAGTAAAAATGGCTTGTACCCGCTTCATCACCTATCCAAACTTCATCCTCGCCCAATTGCATTTTTTACAGCTCGTGCCTCCCTTGATCAGTGGCATTCTCACCTTGGCCATCCGTCGATTCGTCTTATTCGTCAGATTCTTTCTCGCCATCACATTAATGTCCTCTCCAATAAAGCCGCTGCAGTGTGCTCCTTTTGTCAACTCGGCAAGAGCCATAGGCTACCATTTTATTTATCTCCATCTGTTTCAAATGCTCCTTTAGATCTTCTATTTACTTATGTATGGGGACCTTCCCCTCATATTTCAACTAATGGAAATCTTTATTATTTAAGCATTGTTGATGATTTTTCTAAATATGTTTGGATGTTTCCAATGTCATCAAAATCATGTGTTTCTAATATTTTTCTTCAGTTTAAAACACATATTGAAAAACAACTTCGTAGATCCATAAAATCTATCCAATCTGATTGGGGTGGCGAGTTCCGTAAGCTACACTCTTTACTTGCTTCTTTTGGAATTTCTCATCGTATCAGTTGCCCTCACACTCATCAACAAAATGGCACCATCGAGTGTAAACACAGGCACATTGTAGAAACAGGTCTCACTCTCTTAGCCTCTTCTTCTGTCCCAAAAAAATTTTGGGATGCTTCATTTTGCACTACAGTATATCTTATTAATAGATTACCATCCCCTGTTACAAATCATAAATCTCCTATGGAACTCCTCTATCATAAAACTCCAAATTACTTTTCTCCACACGTTTGGATGTGCTTGTTGGCCTCATCTTCGACCATATAATCACCATAAACTTGACTATCGCTCCACTCCTTGTGTGTTTCTTGGTTATAGCGACTCTCATAAAGGATACAAATGCTTCGATTTGAATTCTGGTCGCCTATACATCTCAGGAAATATTATTTTCAATGAATCTCTTTTTCCTTTTTCTACTTCCTCTACTTCTTCTACACATTCTAACCCTTCTGCAGGTTCAAGTTTGCCTCCCTCCATATGTATTCTCTCTTCAACTCGAGCAACTCCATCCTCAAATGCCAATGATGTATCTACAGATCATTCCCTGCCTCCACCAGCTTCGGATTCTCCACCTGCATCAATAGCAATTGCTTCCTCTCATGCAGCACTAGCTCCAACTCATCACATGCAGACAAGGTCATGGAACCATATTTTTAAGCCCAAACAACTTCCTGATGGAACTCTTGCTTATACACCGCGGGCTCATTTGACTGAAATAACCAGCCCAGACCTCGTTGAACCCACATCACACACAATGGCTTCAAAACATTTGGAATGGCGGAAAGCCATGAATGAGGAGTTCACCACTTTACTTCAGAATGACACTTGAGTTTTAGTTCCTCCACGGCCCAAGATGAATCTCGTGGGCTGCAAATGGGTCTTCAAGGTCAAAAAAAGGGCCGATGGTTCTCTTGAACGCTACAAGGCCCGCCTTGTTGCAAAAGGCTATCATCAACATGAAGGAGTTGATTTTGGTGAGACTTTCAGTCCAGTTATTAAGCCCATTACAATTCGAATTATTTTATCATTGGCTGTCTCTTCCAATTGGCATGTTCGCCAACTTGACGTAAAAAATGCATTTTTACATGGTCTCATTGAAGATGATGTTTTTATGACTCAACCACCATGCTTTATACATCCTTCTTTCCCAGATCATGTTTGTCATTTAAAGAAGTCGCTCTATGGACTTAAACAAGCACCACGGGCTTGGTTTTCCCATCTTAGCTCTAAGTTGTTAGAATTGGGCTTCAAAGGATCCAAGTGAGACACTTCTTTATTTATTTATAATCAAGGCCCATCACCAGTTTACATTCTTATTTATGTGGATGACATTTTAATCACAGGCCCAGATTCAAAGCTTATAGCCCAGCTGATAAGTGCCTTGCAAAAAGCTTTCGCCCTTAAGGATCTCGGCCCGCTACATTATTTTTTGGGCATTGAGACCCACTTCACTGAATCTTGTCTTTTCCTTTTTCAGCAGCGATACATTACTGATCTCCTTCGTAAAACCAATATGATTCATGCAAAAGGAATATCCTCTCCCATGTCTTCATCTTTAAGACTCTCTCAGCAAGGTGCCCCATTTGACGATCATACACTCTATAGAAGTGTTGTTGGTTCTTTACAATACCTCAGTTTTACAAGACCAGACATCGCCTTCTCCGTCAGTAAAGTCTGCCAATTCATGCACCGACCAACTACTGAACACTGGACTGCCGTAAAACGAATTCTCAGGTATCTTCGTCAAACAATACATCATGGTTTATTTCTTCACAGATCTTCCACAACTACACTTCAAGCTTTCTCAGATTCCGACTGGGCGGGTTGTCCAGATGATCACCAATCAACGATAGGTTATTGCCTTTTCTTTAATTCCAACATTGTTTCATGGAGCTTTAGAAAACAAAAGACCGTCTCTCGATCTAGTACCGAAGCAGAGTATCGTGCCATCGCCAACACCACCGCTAAAAGTGTATGGCTCCAATCCTTGCTGACTGAACTTGGAATTGCTCTTTCATAGCCACCAATTCTATGGTGCGATAATATTGGCGCCACCTACCTTACAGCTAATCCTCTATTTCATTCCCGTACTAAACACATCTCAATAGACTACCACTTTGTTCGGGACTTGGTTGCCAATAAGACCCTTCTTGTTCGTTTCCTTTCTTCCAAAGATCAGACTGCTGATGTGCTCACAAAAGCACTACCTACTGCCAAGTTTGCTTCATTACGGGACAGCCTCAACGTCAAGGAACTCCCGTTGAGTTTGCGGGGGATATTGAGACAGCTGTAAAACCATCAAAGGCTAAGTCCACATGCAGCAACTCAACGGATAAAGATCCAGGAATTCAAGACCCAAAAGACTCTGCAGCAAATTCAAACCAAAAGGATAAAGATAACAATAGATAGTGTTTTGATAGGATCTGTTGTACTGTAACAAACTCTCTATAATTATCCGTATATATAAAGATCAAAGCTCCCGAAAATATCTATGGGAAGCATATTCAAATATTTCAACAGACTTGGTATGCAGTGGATTCTCCCCCCGACTCCTGTGATAAGTTCTACGAAAAATTCAATAAAAACTTATGAAAGGAATGATCGATTGAAGGTACTGATAATTAATTTGTTCGTGGTTTTCGTTTGCATCTATCAGCATCTTATCTAAAGGAAATGGCTTCTTTGCCTCGAGCGGTTGTTTCCGATTAATAAGAGAACCATAGGAGTTCTGCACTTGTCTGTCATGATTTCACATAAGGTCGTTCCTCGTATGACCATGTTATTGTATTGATCTGTTTGTTTTGGTTTTGATGTAATGTGTTTGAGATGAAATAATTATGATTCTGATATATTTTGAGGTACTTTGCGAAAGAAGTCTAGAAGTTTGAAATTTCAAATTGAAACTCTGTTTCCTAGGCACTGATTTACCGACGTAATGTTTTTATTAAAAACTTTTAAAATTTAATTTTTTGAGATAAATGGAATAAGAAGTCGAGTTAGAATTCTATCTTATTATTATTAAATAAACATAATACATTTAATAATCAAACATTCAATCATTACATAACATCCAATTTGGCCAAATGATGTGCAAATTAATAAACCAACTGGGCCTAGTTTTAAAATCACTCTTTACATCTTCAATAATGTATTAATACCACGTCCAATCTTCTTTTGAATTTTTGACTTTCTTGATGACCACTTGTGCATCCCCTTTAAACCCAACTTTGTTGAAACCCAAACCTGTCCACACTCTACTGCTTTCCAGAGAGCTAAGCTTTCTGTAATAACAGGTTGAGCCACCATTTAAATTTTTTCACGATAGGAAGCCAAAATTTCACCCTCACTATTTCGGATTATAATGCCCAAACCCACTTTTTGATTCTCTGCATTAATTGCTGCATCAAAATTGGCCTTAAGAAAGTCCTCCACTGGTTTTTTCCATTTTTTCTTCTCTCTTCTTATTCCATCTCTTCTCTACTTCCCTTCTTTCTTCTCCTGAGCCTCCTTATACTCTTTCAAGCTTGCTAAAGCATTTTTTTAATTTTCAAACAGGTTCTCAAAAACTACTCTATTTCTTCTATACCAAATGCCTCTAAAGATGGAAACAGTTTCCTCTAATTCTTCCTTCTCAATTTTGACTTAATTTATCCCATAACTCCATAAAGTCATCTTCCATATTTGCCCATTTTTGCACTAAACTTCCTGTCTCAGTCCACAATCATTCACAAAAGGACATTTCCACATAGCATGAATTATAATTTCTTCTTCCCTTAGGAAGATAGGACAATTACAATTTTCTACATTCTTTCTTTTGGAAAGTAAAGATTTGGTAGGAAGAGATTCATTACCCGCCCTCAACAAAAAATGCTTAGTTGCACCAAAAACTCTCATTCACCATATCTTCTTCCATCTCTCTTCTGCTTTGTCTACTCTCGACCTCTCTCCCATTAAACTTCTTCTTCTAGCTTAGGCCACATGATAAGCACTTCAAATTGAAAATTTACCATTTTTGCTATAGTTCCATATAAGTTTGTCTTCTGCACCTTTGTTATTAGTAGGCAGTCTACATATCAGGGTTAAGGATCTTCAAATGGATTACCTGATCAAGGGGAGGGGGGAAAACAATCCTTGATAGATACAGGCCATGTGCGAGCCTTACAAATGAAACCCAATTAGTGTTTTCGAGTGAGCTAGAAATATTTTGTGCGGGACTCTTGTGAATCTGGAACAGCAATCCTGAAGTCATGCAGGGCAAACAACCGACTTGTATAACATGGTAGAGGTTTTCCAAAATACAGTGGTAGGGTTAAAATCGATAACACAACTAGGTTAAAACTTGAAGAACTACTCAGTTCTTCTTCTTCATAGATCCAATAAAGTACAAAGAACAAAAGAAAAAGAAATTACATAGCCCATATTAACATAGCCTTGCTCATGTAACACTAAACTTTCTGTAGAAGTGAATATTATAATTACCCAATTTCTGGGCTCTAATGATTTTGAAGATAAACATTGAGGTGCTGGAAAAAGATCTGAGCTGAACACGGAAGAGCCCTTTTTGAAGTGCAACGAGAGCACATGTAGAACAGAAAATTGCAAATATTAGTTTAAATTCTTAATATGCTCACGTGACTTAAAGTTTTACTGTGTATTGATTACCATAATATGCTACCAATGCCGTTTCTACAAACATCTATGTCCTACAGGACTGCAAACTATACGACTAAGTTGATTATAATGCACTAGGAACGAAAAACCAATAGGATACTGAATTGATGCTTCGCCCTTCTTTTCAGAATCATATGTATACTTCCTTTTCTTTGGATTTGGGGATTGTTTTGACTTGTGTTTCCCTTTTGAACTTGGATGAAGAACGACAGTTTTGAAAGATTGGAACCAATCATGAAGATTGATGAGATCACCATGCTCCTGAGCTAGGGTATACCTAAACAACAGAGAAGCATAAATTAAATCCATCAAGTAGTGCAAATTTTCAGCTTCAAAAGAAGTAACAAACAATATGGAAATGTAAGTTCAGAGCCTGTGTTTTGGTCAAAGTGAGACCCTTTATTTCCAGATGAGGATTTTAAAGGGGAAAGACACAAGGACCACAACGTGTAAATGAGGGTAACAGTAAACTAGTTTTCCTAGGACTTAAGCCTCCACCTTGTTCCGCTTGAGAAAGAAAGCATAGTACTTTTTTTTATAATTTGTGGGGGAGTGGAGGTTCCTTATAAGAAGTTCATGATTATTAAAAAGAAAGAATAAAATATTTTAAGCTAGACACCCTCAAAACCTCATCCAAGTTCCCACAGCATAATGAGAAATGAAAGATCTTAAGAGAGCAATGATCCAGCTTGATTTGAGTGTGCGGGCATAAGAGAGAGAGAGAGAAGGGGGACATGCTGCAATGAATTAGTCAAAAAAGCCATTAGTGATTATGGGGATCCTGTACCAGCTAGAATCAAGACCAATTGGTAATTATGAAGTTCATCGCAGATAAAATATCCTCCTTTACAACTGATCTTATTGAATGACAAATTTAACTCGTTGAGAATCACTAAACTAGCACGCATAGGTGATGCTCTTGTATATGTACTGTATACTTGGGCTCTTGCCTATTCTTATAATCAATAAAATTTTGTCATTTCTGCTGATCCGGTGGCACAGACGCAGAGCGGTTTTAGCAGAGAGGAAGGGTTTAAAATGTTTAAGGAGGAGAATGAAGTCCGAACAATATCCAAAACACCAAAAATACAGAAGGTTATCTTCGTGCTCCAAGATCACAAAGATTTCATCAAGTACTATGAGCCAAGAGTGGTATCATTGGGTCCTATCCATCATGGAAAGGAAAAGTACCAGCTTGCAGAGAAGTATAAGCTTAAACTGACAAAAGAATTTGTCAAACGTAGTGGCAGGACTATTGAAGAAATATGCGATGCTATTGATGGGAAAATTGAGGAACTCAGGAACTGCTTCGAGGAGAAGTATAAGGATGTTGACCTCGTCTGGATATTGGTCGTCGACGGTTGCACATGTTGGGGTATATGTGGAGACTGTTTTTGGAGCTGAAAAGGTGTTTGCTGAAAGTTGGCTTGAGCCAAAGTTCGCTCGAGCCAAGTCAAGTCCGCTCGAGCGAACTTAGGCAGAGAGGTACGCTCGAGTCCCGCTCAACACTCCGCTCGAGTGAGAAACAAACCCTAGTGTTCGCTCGACCCTCGCTCGACACTCCGCTCGAGCCAATGTTCATTTGGCTGTTCGCTCGAGGCGCGCTCGACACGCCGCTCGAGCGAAGTACGCAGATTTGCCAGGATTAGGGTTTCCACGCCGTGTGCTATATATTTGACATATTTTGACATGTCTTGGACGGCCTCAAGTATATTTTGAGAGAGAACAATTGTCTTGTGAGTGCCTATTGTGTGAGAGAGCAAAAAGCCCTAAAGAGTGTGAGTTGAGATTGAGTGATTGTAATCTCCTCTGATTAATAAGATTTCTGCAGTTCTGTAGACGTAAGCAATTTGCCGAACCACGTATATTGTGCGTCGTGTTCTTGATTGTGTTACTTTTACTTTATTTGTCATCGTTGGTGTGTGTGTTTTGCATAAACATTTCACAACAGCACAATCCTTCAATACATTTACCTGGCTATTAAATGTTAAGGGCAATATTGACTCTACACCTAATTACAGCTCACAGCCAAAGCACCCGAGTGCTATCACGTAACAAACATACAGAGGAAATATTTCTTCAACATGGTATACAGAGCCACAAAGGATTAACATCCATGGCTTCTTCTTCCTTGCCTCCCACCCAACCTCACCCTAATTTCTCCCACACCATTCTTGTTAAACTCACTCCTAAAAATTATTTACTATGGAAGGTTCAATTAGTTCTTTACCTTCGTGTTAAAAAACTCTACCAGGATGTCGATGGTTCTTGTCCTCCTCCCAAACCTTTTCTTGATAAATCTACACCCAACCCAGACTATGACAGTTGGTTGCAACAAGACCAACTTGTTATGTCAGCCCTTATTTCCTCCCTTTCAGAGCCCCTCATAGCTCAGGTTGTCAGTTGTGCCTCTGCACGAGCCGTATGGCTTTCCCTCGAATCAATCTATGCTTCGGTTTCGCAAGCTCGGGTCCTTCAAACCCAGCTCAAACTTGCCTCTCTAAAGAAAGGAGGAGACTCTATCTCAATATTAAAATATGTTAATGCATAATGAGCCATATATAATTTTTAATATTTTGTATATGAAGTAATAAGTATAAATAATTTAATTATCCATACATGTTACATCTATAATTGAGAAAGATATATAGTTAACATACTATTATAAATAAGCATAAAATATTTAATTATACATACTATTATAATTTTATAAATTGTACATATATTATAATTTATATTATAACTCTTAATACTTAATAGTATTAGTAATACATTAAAGAATATATTAATACATTGATACTAAATATATATAGTTATAGACTCATAGTGATTAGTTATTATGAATCATGATTAGTATAACTATATAATAGTATTAGTATAAAGTATTAGACTATTAGTAATATAATATAGCTATATATTAGTAATATTAGTATAAATATAACTGTATAACTATAGTCTATACTTAATTATAATATAGTATAATTATATATTAGTTAGTGATAGGATTAGGTTAGATCAAAATTATATATATAAATTATAATTTTTTTTTTATTTACATTCGGTCCGATCCGATCTGAAAAACCCTTGGACCGTGGACCGGACCAAATGAACTCGGTCTTATAAAATTCAGACCGTGGACCGAACCAAATGAACTCAGTCCGAACCAAATTGGCCGGTCTGGTCGGTTTTTCCTATCCGGACCGCTCGATGATCACCCCTACTTAAAGTTAATCTTTGGCCAATGCCTGTTCAAGATAAAAATAATGTTTGCTTTCATTTTCCTTAAATTAAAATATTATTTCTTACTGGCGAACTATTAGTCCAAAAATGTAGATCATCTTCATATATATGTTTCTTTCCTTTCTATTTTGTTTTAAAATGAGGGTTTTTGTTTTCGAAGCATTGAGATGTATGAGTCCTAATGGATCTTAGCTTGAGCTCTTTCATTTGAACGGGACAAAGTTCTTGGTCATAATTCTTTTTGAAAAATGTTAGATACAGTCATAGAGTGTGCAAGCTCCACACACTCTATGATTATATCTAGCATTATTATTTTTTTATTTTATTTTTCTCTCTCCTAACTCTCAAGTTAATATAAAAATAGAACAAATTCCATCTCTTACTAGATCTATTGTTCCAAAGAATATTTTTCTTTCTATATCCTTTTCATTTAGTTTTTTTTTTTTTGTTTGGATGATAAAATTGAGGAATTAAAAGCATAAGAAAAAAAATATTGAATTTGATGATAAATAGCGCATAAACCTCAATGGCTGGTGACTGGTGTGGTCACTGGTGGCAAGATGAAAATGGGGAAGCAATGTACACGACTAGCTCTGTAATTCTTAGACACTGTCTATAAATAATTGGGTGCATCTTGCATTTTAAAGACAATAATAATTAGATAGTGTAAAGGCCGATCTTAAGACGAACTCTATTGTGAAAAGAACAATGACAAACAATCAAAGCAAGCACAAGTAAAATCAATCATACGTCACAAAATTAACATGGTTTGACGACGTGACTATGTTTACAGAGCAGCAGAGGATTTTAATATGCTGAGGAATGACAAAATACAAAATACTATGACAAATCTTGGGTGACATGGGTGGCAGAATTCTTCCTCAATCATTTCAGCAGCACCTGGACACTGCTTGCTTTTCTTGGTGCATTATTCGTGCTTGCTCTGAGTGCCCCTTAAACTTGGTATGTAGTGGATTGTCCCCCCAGCCCCTGCGATAAGTTCTGCGAGAAATTCAATAAAAACTTATGAAATGAATGATCGATCGAAGGTATTGACAATTAATTTGTTCGTGGTTTTCTTTTGCATCTATCATCATCTTATCTAAAGGAAATGGCTTCTTTGCCTGGGGCGGTTGTTTCCGATTAATAAGAGAACCATAGGAGTTTTGCACTTGTCTGTCATGATTTCACATAAGGTCGTTCCTCGTAAGACCATGTTATTGTATTGATCTGTTTGTTTTGGTTTTGATGTAATGTGTTTGAGATGAAATAATTATGATTCTGATATATTTTGAGGTGATCATGGGTGGTCAGCATATCTGGCATCAGGATGTTAACAGGATCAGCTACTTTGTGAAAGAAGTCTAGAAGTTTGACTTTCAAATTGAAACTCTGTTTCCTATGCACTGATTTACCGACATAATTTTTTTTATTAAAAACTTTTAAAATTTATTTTTTTGAGATAAGGGGTAACTTTATATGGAATAAGAAGTCTTGAGTTAGAATTCTATCTTATTATTATTATTATTATTATTATTATTATTATTTTTAAATAAACATAATACATTTAATAATCAAACATTCAATCATTACATATCATCCAATTTGGCCAAATGATGTGCTACACCATTACCTTCTGATCTAAATATGAAATTAATAAACCAACTAGGCCTAGTTTTAAAAACACTCTTTACATCTTCAATAATGTATTAATACCAAGTCCAATCTTCGTTTGAATTTTTAACTGCCTTTATGACCACTTGTGCATCCCCTTTAAACATAACTTTGTTGAAACCCAAACCTGTCCACACTCTACTGCTTTCCAGAGAGCTAAGCTTTCTGTAATAACTGGTTGAGCCACCATTGAAATTTTGTCACAATAGGAAGCCATAATTTCACCCTCAATATTTCGGATTATAATGCCTAAATCCACTTTTTGATTCTTTGCATTAATTGCTGCATCAAAATTGGCCTTAAGAAAGTCCTCCACTGGTTTTTTTCCATTTTTTCTTCTCTCTTCTTATTCCCTCTCTTCTCTACTTCCCTTGTTTGTTCTCTTGAGCCTCCTTATACTCTTTCAAGCTTGCTAAAGCATTTTTTATCACATGTTGGATTTTCAAACAGGTTCTCAAAAACTACTCTATTTCTTCTATGCCAAATGCCTCTAAAGATGGAAACAGTTTCCTCTAATTCTTCCTTCTCAATTTTGACTTAATTTATCCCATAACTCCATAAAGTCATCTTCCATATTTGCCCATTTTTGCACTAAACTTCCTATCTCAGCCCACACATGATTCACAACAGGACATTTCCACATAGCATGAATTATAATTTCTTCTTCCCTTGGGCAGATAGGACAATCAAAATTTTCTACAATCTTTCTTTTGAAACACCAAAAGCTCTCATTCACCATATCTTCTTCCATCTCTCTTCTGCTTTGTCTACTCTCGACCTCTCTCCCATTAAACTTCTTCTAGCTTAGGCCACATGATAAGCACTTTGAACAGAGTTTGAGCAAGAACTTGAGATATGTTTGTTGAGGGAAAATTAGTTGATTGGCATGTTCGTGTGAAAACCTATGTAAAATTATGTTGTAACTAGTGTTGATGCATTAACACATGAAAAGAACTGAAGAGTGCTCAACACGGCTCGAGCGGGCCCAACTGGCGCTCGAGTGGAGTCAGGCAGAGTGCACCGCTCAACCACCGCTCGACTCAGCGCTCGAGCAAAATCAGGCAGAGTGTATCGCTCAACTCACCGCTCGAGCGAAATCAAGCAGAGTGCACCGGTCGACCACTCGACTTAGCGCTCGAGCGAACTCAGGCAGAGTCCACCGCTCGATGTTCCGCTCGAGCGAAGTTGTGAATGTTAACTTGCGCTCGACTCGCGCTCGACACTTCGCTCGAGCCAATGTTCAAGAAACTGAAATCTCATTGTTTTAAGCGCCGTGATAAATAGGGGCTATAAATAGAACATCTTGTTCTATTCTTTGGTGTGGAAAAACAGAGCATAAACCCTAGTTGCCTCCAAGAGCCATTGAGAGAACATTTTCCCCACCTTGTGAATCTCTCTTGGACAAACATATATCCACCACACCACACACAATATAAAACCTCACTTAAGTTCACCGAAGTGAACCTATTCATTGGCCGGAAGGTTTCCGGAGCTACTGGTACTGCAGAGATCGAGAGGTTCTCGTGGGATGCAATAGAAAGGTCAGAGTTCCGACACTACATGCTTGTAGAGATCGAGTGGGTCATTCGTGGAGTTGCAGATCAAGTTTAGGAACTTCAAAGGTTTTGTAAGTGTAGCTAAATTGATTGTAACGATTAAATTTTTCTATAGTGGATTTAAGGTAGTGTCTTACACCCGGAGTGATTTTGGATTTTGAAGAGATTCTTCAAATGAGTTTCCACTTCGTGAACAAATCTCTATGTTGATTATTTGTATGTTTTGTTTCTTTGCTTGTTTGCTTGTCAATATTCTTAGTAGACCAAAAAAAAATTGGACTACACCTATTCACCCCCCTCTAGGTGTTTGTGTATGGTAGAACCACTGCTTTTTCAATTGGTATCAGAGCGGGTTCACTCCGCTAGGATTTAGTTCCTGAGTGTGATCCTGCTGTAGTGGTTAAAATGGATAGGTCTCAATCACTCACATCGCCACCATATTTTGATGGTAGCAACTATGCTTATTGGAAAGTTCGAATGAGAGTTTTCCTAAAGTCTATTGATGAACGAGTGTGGGTGTCCTTGACAAGAGGTTGGAAACAACCGGTTACAATTGTTGATGGAATTGAAATTCCCAGAGATGTGGAGGAATATTCTAAGAATGAAGTCAACGAATGTAATTGGAATAGTAAAGACCTGAATGCGATTTTCATGGCCGTGTGCCAGGAGGAGTTCAAGCGAATCTCCATGTGTGAAACTTGTAAAGATGCATGGGATATTCTTGAAATTACTCATGAAGGTACCAAGACTGTGAAGAACTCTAAGTTTCAAATGTTAACCACTAACTTTGAAGAACTTAGAATGAAAGACGATGAAACTTTTGATTCATTCTATGCTAAGCTTAATGATATTGGCAATTCTCGTTTTAATTTAGGGGACAAACTCTCTGAAAACAGGATTGTGAGAAAGGTTCTCAGATCTCTTCCTGAGAGATTCTGCCCCAAAGTTACTGCTATCGAGGAAAGCAAAGATTTGGACACTATGAGGATTGAAGAGCTGGTGGGGTCTCTGCAAACTTATGAACATACTCTTCCTGTGGATAAGAAAAACAAGTCAATAGCCCTTAATACTATTAGAGAGGAGTCAGATGAGTCATCTGATGAGTTGGCTATGAGTGACAAAGAACTAGCATTTTATGCTAAGAAATTCAGAAGAATGTTTGTAACTAGAAATAACCAGACTCAGAGACAAGGGAAGAAAAAGTTTGAACGATACAACGGAGACTCAAGTTCAGGTAACAAGGAGAAGAGCTCTAAGAAATACACTAGTGCCAATAAAGACAAGATGCAATCAAAGGTACAGTGCCATGAATGTCACGGATTTGGACACATTCGCTCAGAATGTGCAAACTACAAAAAGGCTAAAGAAAGAGCTAAGATTGCATCATTGAGTGAGAGTGAGGTAGAGTCAAGTGATACATCTGAGAACTCATCTCCTAAAAGAAACCTCAACTACATGGCATTCACTTCTTCTGTCAGCAACAAAAGCCATTGTAGTGAACAAATGTCTGATGATGAGAGTGTATCTGAAAATGAATCCGAATATGAAGATCAGATGCAAGAAATATATGAGAAATTTTACAAGCAGTGTGTTAAATTGAGAAAACTCAATAAAGCACACATTGAGATGATAGATTCCTGCAAATGTGAAAATGAAGGGTTTCAAAACAAATTGAGTGAAGCCATCAGTCTAACCAATAAGTTACAAATGGAGAATGCGACTTTGTAAGATAAGTTGAGAACTCGGGGAAAGTGAGATGAGTTTATTACACGATAGACTGAAAAATTTTTCTACTGAGAAACATAAACTTGACAAAATCCTAATCTTAGGAAAGTCCTCGGGTAACAAGAGTGGTCTGGGGTATGTCAAAGGTGAATCTGATGTGGCTACAACCTCTTGTAAAAATGTCGAAAAAACTGTGTTTATTCGTGAATCAACTGTCAACAGTGATGCCGACACATCTGAAAAGGATAAGAAATCGTTACATGTATAGAAGTTGTTCCAGTTCCTGAAAGACAAAGACCACGCAATACAAGTCCCATATGTCACTACTGTGGAAAGATGGGTCATGTTAAAACAGATTGTTCTAAATTGAGAAGATACACTATGCATGATCCTACACCCTCTAAGAGTATAAATGTGGATTTTTCAAAAAGAAGAAAGAATCTCATGAATGCCTCTAAGTATGCCTCACCCCTCATGGGACAGAGTTATCACAAAAAGAACTATGTGTGTCATAATTGTGGTAAGATGGGTCACATCCGACCAAACTGTTATCAGCTTAAGAGGTATCCCATGAGAAATGAAAAGAACCACTCAAAAAGAGAGCATAAAAATCTGTGGAGTCAAGTCATGGCCTTAACCAAACAAAACGATATGCTCAATGTCAAATTAGACCAACTGACTACTAGCCAAAAAGTTAGGAAGGCTAATCTTCCAAACGTCAGAAATGTGTGGGTCAAAAAGGGAGATAGAAACACATGTCATGTTGCACATATTGCTCTAAAGACCAGAGATACTTCATTGTGGTACCTTGATAGCGGGTGCTCTCGTCACATGTCTGGTGATAGAACCCTATTTAAAACTGTTGAAGAGTACAAATGTGGAATAGTTACATTTGGAGATGGGGGAAAAGCCAATATAATTAGGAGGGGTGAAATTGAAATACCCGGTCTACCCGTCATGAGTGAAGTCTTGTTTGTTGATGGATTAAGAGCAAATCTACTTAGTATAAGTCAAATGTGTGACAACGGTGCTAAAGTCCGTTTTTCAAAAGAAACGTGCACTGTTTCTGATAATGATGGAAATTGTGTGGTGAAGGGAATCAGGACACCTGATAATTGTTATGGCATCGCTCCTAGCTCACAGTACAGTTGCAATAGTGCCAAGAGTGAGGCTACAGACCTTTGGCATCAAAGACTTGGACATGTGAATCACAAAAATCTGTCTAAGATTGTTAAGAAAGAAATGGTGATAGGATTGCCTGAGTTAGGTAAAGTGGAAACTTCTGTGTGTGGGTCTTGCCAATTGGGAAAACAAGTTAGAACAGCTCACAAGAACATTACGGCTATCCTGACCGAACGACCATTAGAGTTGTTGCACATTGATCTTATGGGACCCTCTAGAACTGAAAGTCTGGGAGGAAAGAAATATATATTGGTAATGGTTGATGATTTCACCAGATATTGCTGGGTAGAATTTCTGAGAGAAAAAGGTGAAGCTCCTAATGTGATTAAAACTTTGTGCAAGAAGCTTAAGAATGAACAAGGGAAAGCAATAGTCAGAATTAGGAGTGATCATGGAAGAGAGTTTGAAAATTCAAATCTTGAAAGTTTCTGTGATGAAGAAGGCATTAGTCAAGAATTTTCTGCTCCTATTACTCCACAGCAAAATGGAGTGGTCGAAAGGAAGAACAGAGTTATTCAAGAAATGGCACGAGTCATGATACACAGTAAACAGGTACCTACTCACTTCTAGGGAGAAACTGTGAATACAACGTGTCATATTGTGAATAAAGTCTATCCTCGACCAAGCACTTCCAAAACACCATATGAGCTGTGGAAAGGAAAGAAACCAAATGTGAAATACTTCAAGGTGTTCGGAAGTAAATGCTACATTTTGAGAGATAGGGAAAACTTAGCTAAATTTGACCCTAAGAGTGATAAGGGAATCTTTTTCGGATATTCCAGAAACAGCCGTGCTTATAGGAGCTATAATCTACGTACCCAAACTGTCATGGAGTCCATAAATGTGGTGGTGAATGATGTTCCTGGAGAGGAATTGAACAAAGAAGAACCAACTCACTCTCCGAGTAAAACTGGACAAGAAGATGTTGGTGCTCAAAATGAGAACTTAGAAACCTCTTCTAATGAAAATGTGAGTAACCAAAATGAGCCTTCTTCGAGAGTGACGTTAAATCATCCTCAAGATAACATCATAGGAAACATAGATGAAGGGATGAGACTGAGGAGAAAAGTGATAACTCAATTGACTCACTCAAGCTACATCTCACAAATTGAACCAAAAAGAGTCGAAGAAGCCTTAAATGACGAGAATTGGTTGAATGCTATGCATGAAGAAATAAACCAATTTGTGAGAAACAATGTGTGGTATTTGGTGCCGAGACCAGAGAATCACAATGTGGTGGGCACTAAGTGGATTTTTAAGAATAAGTCTGATGAGAATGGTACAATAGTGATAAATAAAGCAAGATTAGTTGCTCAAGGTTATGCCCAGATGGAAGGAATAGACTTTGACGAGACCTTTGCACCGGTTGCAAGACTTGAATCAATCCGGATATTGTTAAGCATCGCTTGCCACATGTGTTTCAAGCTGTATCAAATGAATGTCAAGAGTTCCTTTCTAAATGGGATCCTCCAAGAAGAAGTGTATGTCAAACAACCAAAGGGCTTCAATGATCCTAAATGTCCTAATCATGTCTACAGGTTGAAGAAAGCTTTATATGGTCTGAAACAAGCTCTTAGAGCTTGGTATGAAAGGCTCACTTCATATCTAGAAGATCACAAGTTTCTAAGAGGAAGTGTTGACAGGACATTGTTTATCAGAAAAGTTGAGGAAGATATAACAGTTTCTCAAATCTATGTGGATAACATTGTTTTTGGATCATCTATTGACGCTCTGGCTCTCGAATTTGCTGAAGAAATGAAAAATGAATTTGAAATGAGCATGGTAGGTGAATTAACCTTTTTCTTAGGACTCCAGGTGAAACAGTTAGACAATGGGTTGTTCATATCTCAATCCAAATATGCAAAGGATTTGATCAAAAAATTTGGATTAGATGGGAAAAGCCATGCTAGAACCCCCATGAGCACGAGTGTTAAGCTTAGCACTGATGGATCAGGCAAGAATGTTGAGCAATCCTTGTATAGAAGCATGATTGGGAGTCTATTGTATCTCACCGCAAGTAGACCTGACATTGCTTTTAGTGTTGGGGTTTGTGCTAGATTTCAGGCCAATCCCAAATAATCTCATTTGGTAGTTGTCAAACGCATACTTCGTTATGTAAATGAGACGGTCAATTATAGGATTTGGTATTCTAGAGACTCTAATACTGACATTGCAGGCTATTCTGATGCTGATTGGGCAGGTAATGCTGATGATAGGAAAAGCACTTCTGGTGGGTGTTTCTATGTTAGAACGAACCTTGTTGCCTGGATGAGCAAAAAGCAAAACTCCATTTCCTTGTCCACAGCTGAGGTTGAGTACATTGCTGCTGGGAGCTGTTGCACACACTTGTTGTGGATGAAGTAAATGTTGTGTGACTATGGAGTTACTCAAGGTGTGATGAGCATTTATTGTGACAATACTAGTGCCATAAACATTTCAAAAAATCCTGTCCAACACTCTAGGACCAAGCACATTGACATTAGACATCACTTCATTCGAGAACTTGTAGAAACCCATGTTATGACTCTTGAGTACATTCCCACTGAACACCAACTAGCCGACCTATTTACCAAACCCTTTGATGGGTTTCGGTTTGAATTACTTAGAAAGGCTATTGGTATTTGTGCATTGATCTGAGGGATGGAACACGCATTTCACGCATCACAGTCATTACATGCATTTTTCTTTCTTTGTTTGTTTTGTTTATTTTCTCTCTCTTGCTATTCTCTTCTCTTAAAGTTTGTATGTCTGTTAGTTATGGATAGCATGCACATATGTGTGATGAAGAGTGTTAGTGTTGTCAATTGTGAAAATTTCTGGTACATGACTTGAAAATTGTATCATGTACATTTATAAGTTACAAAGGTTTAAAACATGTGTGTACTCTTTGTAATTTATGACTTGCAGCACACACTACACTTCCAACTCAATCAATTGTTGTTTTGCTACCTGTGAGCTCTTGGGGAGGCAATCAAATGTGTAAGGGAGCTCTACGTGTATATAGAATTGACCACGGGCTAGATGACCTCATGATTTTATATCAAAATTCCTTTTGTAAAAATTCCCTATCTATAAAGAGTAAGAAAAAAAAAAGAGAAGAAGGAAAAGAAAAAGAGAAGAAGAAAAAGAAAAAGAAAAGAAGAAAAAGAAAAAGGGAAAGAAGAGGAAGAAGAAAAAGAAAAATTGGTCATATTACTCAATAGGCCAATACTGATACAAGAATTCAAACAGAAATATTTAGGTCCTAGCAGCATTAGGTTTGACTTTCTGTATCATGGAAAGACTTCCCAAGCACTTATGGTTTCATGTTTCAGCCCAACCCCACTCACAATTTTTGGTTGAAACTTCTTGATTGAGAGGGATTCACAAAACACGCATGTTCATCTTACTTGTGATACAATGTCTTTACTACTTGCGTAAATTGTGATAATATGATGCTCTTTTACATTTGATGTGTTTATTGGGCTTCAAAATTGACTTCATTAAAAGTTAAATCTTTTAAAGAAAGAATTCTGGGCTTTCCGCTCGAGCGAAAATGGCTTTAAAATGCACTCTGGGGCTTTCCGCTCGAGCAAAAATAAATGCCGCTCGAGCGAAAACGGTTTTAAAATGCCCCGCGGGCTTTATTTCTTCCCAGAACAGTTTCCTTATTTCTCTCTCTCCTGCGCCGTTTGAGCTCCTCTCTTCATGCGATTTTCTCTCCGTGTGTTTCACTTGATTTCTCTCAAGAAATCTCATCCTAATCACGGTAAGCATCTCCTTTTGTATTTATTTTCCATTTATTTCCATCATGTATTTTCATAAGCATGCAGTTCAGTTTGTGCATTTGGGTTTAGGGTTGTTGTTTTTGAATTTCGAAATGGATTTCGAAATATTAGGGTTGTTTGTTGGTTTGGGAGTAGAGAATGAATCTCTCTCCCTCTTGAATTTAGGAAGTTCATGAATCTCCCATGGTGTTTTTAAACTTGTTTTTGCTTGGATGCACTCCAAGTGTTCGGTGAAAGGCCTCTATGACTTTTGATTTCTCTTTTTCACAATGTTTTGGCATAGCTTTGTTCTCATGCTCATTACAAATCATTCCTAGTGATGGGATAACATTTTGGCATGAGTTTTAATCGTGTTTGAAGGTGGTTTGCATATGGGAGGGGCCATGAGATTTTCTTTAGTCTCAAAATTTTTTTTGGGTTATTTGCACTTGGAGTGGGTCTCTTAAATTGGTTTTGGACTACACATTGCATAAATGGGTTTCTAAAACCCAAGGTTGACATTGCATTAGACATATGCCTTGGCATGTGTATTGGATCATACTTTGGATCATGCATTTGATCATACATGCATTTGACCATGCATTAGGCATGTGCATTGAGACATGCATTTCACAATACCTTTAGCCTTGTCTAACGGTCTCTAATTGTGTCAACAGCCGAGTTATATCTCGATGAGTTCATCCACGCCAAAATCCTCCTGCCCCCGCTCAAGGACTTTTTCACAATGCTGGGGCACAACAGCTTTACACTGAGAACTTCTCTAAACACAATCCCATTGTCGAGCGTGAAGTTACTCTAGGTGAGCTTAATGAGACTGTTATTCCCCGCATATTTGAGTCTCGCCAGTGGCAAGCGTTGATCACTGGTCTTCCCACTCCGTCTGTGGAGTTGGTTAGGGAGTTTTACTCCAACATACATGCCATCTCTATTGATGACTCTTTTGAGGTGAGTCTCTCGAACATCTCATTCCGGGTGACTCCGCGCATGTTAGTAGATCTGCTAAATGCCCTGCGTGAGTTATATCCTGAGTAGCCATATACACGGATATCTCCTCCTAGTCCGTCTGTTATTGCTGGATGTCTAGTTGGTGGGACTTCTTTTTGGGAAGATAAGACACCACTTTTGACAGCGAGATTTTCTCCTGAATATCTCATTCTCAGTAGGATAGTCCTGACAAATTTGTATCCTACTGCTCATAAGAGTGATGTGAGTCTTGACCGCGCCACTCTTTTATATGCTTTGATTAATGGTGTCACCATTGATCTTGAGAGCCTTCTATGCCGAGTTATTCTTGAGGCTTTTCAGTCCCCCAAAGTACGGACTGGATTACCCTTTGCCAACCTCATCACTCGTTTGGCTCTATCCCAGTTAGTTGTATTACTTCCCAATGAGCCTAGAATTTCTCTCAAGGCTCCCATTGGTCGGAGGACCATGCAACTGAGTCGTGCTCACACCACCCCGCAACCACTGTCAGTTGAGCACCCACATGCACCCTCCTCACAACCATCCTCCTCACAGCCATCCAGCTCACAGCCTTCTACGTCGGCACCAGCACCAGCACCTGGTACGACCGAGCCCAGTCTTCAGAAAGTTATTGAGTACCTTGCCCGTCTTGAAGCTAAGGTTGATGGCCTGCAGCAGTTTGTGACTCAACGCTTCAAGGATATTGAGGAGCGTCTTGATGATGAGGATGTGAGTCAGAGTGATGCTGATGATTGAGACCCTTGGCCCTTTGTGACAAAAAGGGGGAGTGGTATATATGCAGGGGGAGTGGTAGAGATTTAGGGGGAGTAGCACAGTTTTAGGGGGAGTAGAACAATTTCTTGTGGGAGCAGCAGCCTTTGTTTTGTATTTCATGAAGCAGCTTCTATTTTTATATCATGCTGCTTGAGTTGCTAATATTTGTCTTATTGAACTCAATGTATGACTAATTGCTTTAATGAAATTTTTTTTTATGAAAAATTGGTTATACTTGTGATTTGTGATTTGCAAGCTGATATTGATTATACTTATGGACATATCTCTTACATATTTGTGTTGGCACGTTTAACCGTTTGTTAAGCATGTGCAGAAGTATCTCAATGTGTTCATGAATCTAGGGATCCAGTATGGGGTGTGTTAGGATTAGGTCCTATGTAATAGGTTAGAGGTTTTGTCACAGAAATGCCAAAGGGGGAGATTGTTGAGGGAAAATTAGTTGATTGGCATGTTCGTGTGAAAACCTATATAAAATTATGTTGTAACTAGTGTTGATGCATTAACACATGAAAAGAATTGAAGAGTGCTCAACACGGCTCGAGCGAGCCCAACTGGCGCTCGAGCGGAGTTAGGCAGAGTGCACCGCTCGACCACTGCTCGACTCAGCGCTAGAGCGAACTCAGGCAGAGTCCACCGCTCGATGTTCCGCTCGAGCAAAGTTGTGAATGTTAACCTGCGCTCGACTCGCGCTCGACACTTCACTCGAGCCAATGTTCAAGAAACTGAAATCTCATTGTTTTAAGCGCCATGATAAATAGGGGCTATAAATAGAACATCTTGTTCTATTCTTTGGTGTGGAAAAACAGAGCATAAACCCTAGTTGCCTCCAAGAGCCATTGAGAGAACATTTTCCCCACCTTGTGAATCTCTCTTGGACAAACATATATCCACCACACCACACACAATATAAAACCTCATTTGAGTTCACCGAAGTGAACATGTTCATTGGCCGGAAGGTTTCCGGAGCTGCTGGTACTGCAGAGATCGAGAGGTTCTCGTGGGATGCTATAGAAATGTCAGAGTTCCGACACTACATGCTTGTAGAGATCGAGTGGGTCATTCGTGGAGTTGCAGATCAAGTTTAGGAACTTCAAAGGTTTTGTAAGTGTAGCTAAATTGATTGTAATGATTAAATTTTTCTATAGTGGATTTGAGGTGGTGTCTTACCCCCGGAGTGGTTTTGGATTTTGAAGAGGTTCTTCAAATGAGTTTCCACTTCGTGAACAAATCTCTGTATTGATTATTTGTATGTTTTGTTTCTTTGATTGTTTGCTTGTCAATATTCTTAGTAGACCAGAAAAAATTAGACTACACCTATTCACCCCCTCTAGGTGTTTGTGTTTGGTAGAACCACTACTTTTTCAATGTTGATGAAATCTATAATCTAATTTCGGCAATCTTGGTATGGAGCCATGCGATACTAGTACAGTAGATTATATTCCAAGCTTGCTAAGTTTGTCAAGCCATGAAATACAGTTGCTTCAGTTATATGTGTGCATATGATTCCAAGCTTTAATTTCGAGTAAAAGCAACATTTCTATATTTATCAAACTCCAGTTTTCCAAAAGTGCTGTATAATATTCCAAACTTGCTATGTTTCTCAAGTAATGAAAAATATAGTTGCTCAAGGGAATTGTATGCATTGATTATTACGAGCTTTATAAAGCTAACATTCCCAAATTTCTCGAACTAAGGTTTCCAAAAGTACTACTGCCAAATTAAGAACTACAGAACAGCAATTCATATTAATTACCACAGATTGAAGAACTGCGTTGCTACTTGCAATGGCCGAATCGAAGCCTGTTGTTTCCAAGGTGGAGTTGCCTTTGAAGAAAGGTGTGATCATAACAGAAGTTGGTGAAACAAGCCAAGGCCGCGACCAACTTGTCAATTCCGCTGAGGAGGCACAGACGCAGAGCCGTTTAATCAAAGAGGAAAGGATTAAAATGTTTAAGGAGGAGAATCAAGTCCAAACATCCAAAACACCAAAAATACAGAAGGTCATATTCTTGCTCCGAGATCACCAACATTTCGTCAAGTACTACGAGCCAAGAGTGGTATCTCTGGGAACTATCCATCATGGTAATAAGAAGTACTAGCTATTAGAGAAGTTCAAGCTTGATTTGGCAAGAGAGTTTGTCAGAAGTAGCAACAATAGTATAGAAAACATATTCACAGCGATTGAAGGGAAAATTAAGGAACTCAGGGACTGCCTCGAGAAGGAGGCGAACGAAAAATACAAAAATGATGTTGACCTCGCCTGGATATTGTTCGTCGACGGTTGCACAATCCTTCAATACATATACCTTGCTGTTGAAGAGAAGTTCGAAGAGTTGAATATAAAACCAGACAATGTAGCCTTCTGTCAACAGGATTTGTTCTTGCTGGAGAACCAAGTTCCCTATCTTCTCCTCGAGGAGTTAATGAACCTGAGTCAGATGAAAGGAAAGTTAGAGAAATCGATTGATGACTTCATTAAAAAAAAAAAAAAACAGAATATGGCACTAATGAATCAACGATTGTGCAAAGAACAAGCTGGCCGAAAATTAGGAGAAAGTGAAAAGCCAACCCATCTTCTCGACCTTCTGAGGACAAGTCTCTTGGGCCCGGCACGAAAAACAAAGAAAGGACAGCAGCGCTCAGGGAAGCAAAAGGCCGACAACCTAGATTGGCAATCGTATCGCAACATGCAGGATCTTATAGCAGCAGGAATCCATGTGAAGCAAAGTGAAGATAATTCCTTGAGAGGCATATCTTTTAGTAGAAAATGGAAGTACTTCTACCCGGGAATCCTCTCGCTTCCTCTACTAATAGTGGATGACTCGACGAGGCCTAAGTTCTTGAACTTAATAGCCTATAAAATGTGTCTGGACTTCCAAAATGACTTCGGCATCACCTCGTACATATCCTTCCTTGATTCACTCATTGATGAAGCCAACGACGTCAAGGAACTACGAAAAGCACGCGTACTCTTCCACCTCCTCGGCAGCGACGAAGAAGTGGCTCGGCTCTTCAATGAGATTTGCACCGAGTTAGTGCCAACCATCGGTGAGTATGAGGATGTCAAGTGGCAGATTCAGAAGTACTACGACAGCGCTTTGATGACATGGATAGGTGAAGCCATTCACAGTCATTTCAGCAGTCCCTGGACGGTGACTGCTTTTCTTGGCGCATTATTCGCGCTTTTTCTGAGTGCGACTCAGACTTGGTATGCAGTGGACTCTCCCCCCGGCCCCTACGATAAGTTCTGCGATAAATTCAATCAAAACTTACGAAAGGGATGATCAAAGGTACTCAAAATAATTAATTTGTTCATGGTTTTCTTTGCCTCGATAGGGCGATTGTTTCTGATTAATAAACGAACCGTAAGAGTTCTGCATTTGTCATGATTTCGCATAAGGTCATTCCTCCTAAGACCATGTTAGTGTATTGATTTGTTTGTTTTGGTTGTGTAACGTGTTTGAGATGAAACAAAATATGATTCAGATCATATAAATATATATATATATATATCTTTTGTAGGCTGAGCACCGATCAAGTAGGAGTCAGTATTCATCTTTCTCATGATCTCCTATATTATATTTTCTTATGAACGATACGCATAACATCTTTATTTCTTTTTCAATTTTCAGGATAAAGGAATTATTAGTCTTACTAGGAATATTTGTACAATGGAATCATATACAGCACGCGTGCACTTTCTGTTTAGTATGTTTGCCACCCTGCCTTAATTACCCTACTTTTTTTCCCCCCTCAAAGTTTTGATACCAAACTTGCTTAATTTGTAAATGAAGACCCTAGCATTCGTGTATCACATGATCTGTATTTCTAATCCGTCTTTTCCCTCTTTTTCTTTTTTCCCCCGAATTTGTAGCTCATCAAACTAACATCTAAATATATAACCATCCTAATTAAATTCCTCAAGCTAAAGCTAGTTTCCATCATGTGTTGTTAGGCGTAAACTTTAGTACTAGCTAGAATGATAATAATGAAATTGCTATATGTATATATTTAATTAATTAACCATATAATATCTTGTTTGTGCCCACACTTGAAATGGTGGAAATTAGTAATATAGTTTTTGTGGATGACATATCTTTTATGTATACAGCTCATGTGATATATATGTAAGTGTCTCGATGATGTATCTAATTTTATATTAACTGAAAACACTGATTGGCATGAAATCAAGAATAATTTTGAAATCCCCAAATTAAGCTGATTTGAAATCTATCCTATATTTCGGACCAAGCGAGTTTAACGGGAAAATTAATGCTTCCATCAGATTAAAGTGGATTTGATCATACCTATCTTAAGCTTGCTTGATGGATAAAGCCATGATACACTCATCATTGATAACTTTATTCATAACTTTATTTTATTGTTGTAGCTAGCACTTATAAATTTTCCTTGCGATTGATTTGTTCTTTTGTAGATCATGTATAATCGATTTGAACATTTTTCTTTCTTTATGCACATGTTATATAATTATATTAGTTTGACAATATCGCCATATAAGTTATTCATGGGTTTAACTTTCTTTTTATTAACCAAACATGACCAAGTTCTATTATTTCTTTTTTTAAATCTAGACTTCAAAAACTTTTGTTACGCGTATACTTTGGGCTATATAATATATTTGAAATACGTAATAAATACTATACAAAGCATACAAGCTAGCATTTTTACACTAACTTAATTGAACATTTAATGAGAAATTAATCGTTAATAACGTTTATTTTTTAGATCTTATATAAGATTATCAGCCTATCTAAACTATATATATTTCTAAGTTGGTCCCTATCCATAGAAGAGAAATTGTCTTTTCTATGGACGAGGTCCAGATGCAAACAACATCGAGAGAGGAAAGGTGTAGATTGTTACTGGAGTCGTCTCATCATGATTGGGAGCGTCCAGATGCCCGAACGTCCACAACACCTCGTATACAGAAGGTCGCGTTCTCACTCCGGGAGAACGAAAACTGTGAGACGCCAAAAATTTGGGTGTTTTATTTTATTTATTAGTATCAGTATTGTTTATTTTATTTCCTTTTTTTATATTTTTAATGGGGTCCAATGGGTTTTTGTGGGTTAGAAGGTCTTGTTTTATTTTTTGTAAGTGGATTGTTGGGCTAATTGGAGAGCGTGAGAAACGGGCCCAGCCCGTGTGAGTGAGGGAGCCCAGCCCCTTGTGGGAAAACGTCACCATTTTGGCAAGAAGCCCCTAGGGCTTCATCTCGTTTTTTTTTCCCTCTGCTGCGCCGCACCCCCCTTCTTTCTTCTCTCTCTTTTTCATTTTTTCCTTCTCGTTTTCAATCGCGTAACACACATACATTTATCCCTCCTGCGTGAGGAAACTCCCAGAAGAGGGTTACTGCAGCCTGCTTTAGCACGTCCTCACCACTTCAACTCCCTCCCGTTCACTACCTTCAGCACCTTCACATACAAGCGCCAGCCATGGGTTGCCTAGACGTGACCACCAAGCCGTCGTTCAACTCTAGGCCGCATCCTCGCCACCACGAAAACCCAACACTAGTCATCCACCGCACGCTACCTCACGTCCGAACACCATGAAAACAACCCAGCCACCGTGACCCAATCGCACAGCAAACCCCCACGTTGCCATTGTTCTTTGTTTTGCAGCACCAAAACAGAGCAGTTTTTGTGCTCTCAGCCCCTTTTCCTCCCCCTGCACGACCACCCACCACCCTCACACACCTTCATCTGCCAGAGGAAGACGCCAGAACACCTTCGGACACTGCTCGGGTCGACGCTCAACACCCCAAACCGTCGTACGCCTTGCTGTCTCACGATGAGCTTCACCTCTCCCTCACGCCGTGATCACCTTCTCTCTCTCTCTCACACACACATCATTTCTCCCTCTTCCTGTGACCTGCCGCTACCCTCACCATCGTAGAGCACCGACCAGCTCCGCCGCGACCTCCATTCCCCTCGGTGAGCCTCTGCCTCGCAGACTACGATTTCACAAACATGTTTTCTTATAACAAAGTCTCACAGAGGCATAGCGTAAAGTTGGCCATGCATAAAATATTTTTATGATGAAATTACATTGTTCCCCGTTGAGTTACAAGCTATGTTAAGTGATTTAAATTGTTGTTAAGTAAAGTTTTCTATGTAATTGTTGTAGTCAAAAGTAAATGATAACTATATAATTTTATTTTTAAACATTTTAGATATGATCTAGTTTATTAAATAATAGTGGTTGTTTATTTTAAAATATTTTGGTATAGTTATATGATCTAATATTAAATTTATAGTTTGATTACAATAGTAAATAAGTTAGATTTTTTTTAATGTCTTAGTCGAAGTTATTTGATGGATATCGACGATTTTAGAAAGTGATGGTATATTTTAAGGTTACGAGAATTTTTGGTTTTGAAAAATTAAAATATGTTATTTTAGAAGCATAAGCTTAAATATTGAAATACGTGTTCTATTAAAATTTATGAGATTTACGTTATTATTTTATAGGTGACAAATAATAGTTGTTCGACATTTTTGAAGAATTTTTTAAAAAACTAAGAAGTCCAGGTAAGCGGGGTTCCTATGCTAGATTTGTATAAAAGAAATGAACTGTGGTTGGTTTGTAAAAATGTGCATTTTGTTTTAAAAAGAAAATGTGAAAAACAACCTCAGTATATGTTTTGCATGTATTCATGAGATATGTATGAAAGAGAAAATAAATGCTTTTGACATGAATAGTGTAGACATGAGCAATATTTGACATGTTTCTGAAATATACAAAAGAGCAAATATGATATCATTGAGATTTTTATATATGTGATATGAAATGATTTGAATCTGTTTTTTATCAAATGGAAATTACATGAATATGTTTTGCACGTGTTTTGATATGATATGAATATGAAAAACCTTTGGCATACTTATATGTTTTGATTCTGATTCTGAATATGATTATGATATGATGATATTGGTTCACGTGATATGGTTGGTACCAACATGATATGATATGATATGAGTGCACCCACTTTGGAAACAAAGTGATTTTTTATGTGTTCTTTCCTGTGTGCACACTCGGGGCTCTGAGATTGAAAAAGCGGAAGTTTCACAATATAATACTGCTTGGTTTGGCCACCGGAGATAGCACAACCCTACCACGGAAGTTAAACATAATATATAATATAATACGATATGAGATGATAGGATAAAATGAAAACGTTCAATTATGTTATGCCAAAGCGTTTTTGAATAAGAAAATTATCTTTGAATATGAAACGGATTTTTAAATATAAACAGTTGGTTTTTGAAAATGAAAATAGTGAATATGAAATGTATATTTAAAAATGAACAGTTGGTCTTTGGGTATTAAAAGATTGAAAAGTCGCTCTAATTTTCTGATAACACATTTTTGAGATCTGCATATGAAAATGAAATGTTTTGTTTCTACATACCAAATTTTTTGAAAATGATCATGTTTACATACTAGTATATGTTTTTTGCTTATTGAGTTGTTGATAACTCACCCTTTTATCTTCATAATATTTTTAAATGATTTTAGACATTTCAGTTGAGGATCAAGACTATGAAGCACTGGGTGAGATGACTTAAGAGTAGTGGATTAATAATATAAAGCTTTCGATGAGTATTGGCAATTTTGTTAAAAAATTTCATTGTATTCTAATGCCTTAGCATTTTGAAGAATTGATCATATTGAGAAAATTAGTTTGAATCAAAATTCCTTTATCATATTGAGAATTTGGAGTCTATAATTATATTGTTGAAATATGGGTTTAAGTGTCATATAGTGAAGTTGATATTTTTTTGAGGAACGCTTCGGACAGGAGTCACCTCTAAGTTGGGTTTATCATAAATCAATACAGTTGTGACACGTAAGCCTTCCATGGCATGTTATGGTGGGGACGCATACGGGTAAGCTGCTCTCTTTCTCCTTCGTTCTCCCCAATTCAAAAAGGCATCTCTCTCTCTACTTTGACTGTCTCTCTTTTTGCGATTTTATATAGGAAATTTGAGCTACTCTCTCTCTCTCTCTACTTTAACTCTCTCTCTCTCTGCAATTTCAAAAACTTGGATTCTCTCTCTCTACTTCGACTCTCTCTCTCTACTTCGACGCCTTTCTCTCTCTCTCTCGACTCTCCCTCTCTCAATCGGCAAATTCCTCAGGTAAATTTTGGAATCCCTTTTTTTTTTTTTTTTGTCCTAATTTTTTCCAATCCCTAATTTCTAATGGTGTGTATTTTATTGTAGGATTTTTGCCACTATGCACAAGTTTAGAGCAGATCATGGTTTAGCCAAAATGAGTCATGTTACATTCCAGTAGTACTAGCCTCTACATATAATTACATGTTAAGCAAGGCAAAAAGCTCTGTAAACTGAAACTGATATTTACACATGATGAGGTACATGCATTCGCAAGTACAAGCAAATCAAAGACAGACAAAACTATGAAAGCTAAACCTGGGTTGGGTTATAGCACATGATACAAAAGGTGCAAAAAAAAATGATGAAATGACAAACTTAACTCGGAAAGTAAAGAAAACAACATTCAAGCCAAATCAGGAAAATATGTGGATTAACAGTATTGAAACCATTCTCCATGCACCTAATTATATCTATAGGTTTCTTTGTTCTACCAAAAAGGTCTAGATCTCTTAGAGCCAATTGAAGGAAGGTTAATTTCTGCATCGATGAAACCAGTCTCATGCACCTTCTGTTGAATTTTATGTTTGTAACTTCCTTCCTTTCTTTGAACACATTCTGCCCTGCTATTTTCTGAGGACACTAAAGAGCAGGTTGTTTAGGGACCCAAACTCTGAAATTAATCTCAGGCGATAAAGTATCCATATTGCTCTCAAGATCAGCAAAAAGATATCGGGAGCAGAGAGAGATAGAGAGTAGAGAGATCGAGAGCAGAAAGGGCAGAGAGAGATCAAGAGATTGAGGGCAAAGAGGGTGAGGTCATGAGAGATAGGAGTCGGATCTAGTGAGAGAGTAGAGAGAGAGGGGGAGGGGGAGTAGATGTGCGCTCTCTACATGTCTTTTTTTTATTGGTCTCCAATATTGGGGGTTTATAGGAGTCACCGGTCTGAAGATTTTCTCTATTTTTTTTAGGTTACTATATCGAAATTTTGATATATGGATTTGTGTGGTTAATTAAATTTGAAGTATTTACGTTTGATTTGAAACTTTTGAAAGTATATTAGCAGTATTGGAGTTAATTATCAGATAACATGAGTTAACTCTCCGAACACTTGGGACCGGGGCGTTACAAAAATTCTAGGGCATACTATGAGCCAAGACTGGTATCATTCGGTCCTATCCATGATGGAAACGAGAAGTACCAGCTTGCAAAGACGTTCAAGTATAAATTGGCAAATGTATTTGTCAAAAGTAGCGTAAAGACTAGTGAAGAAATATGCGAAGCGATTGATGGGAAAATTCAGGAGCTCAGGGAGTGCTTCGAGGAGGAGGTGACAAAGAAATATAATGATGTTGACCTCGCCTGGATATTGGTCGTCGACGGCTGCGCAATCTTGCAATACATATACCTTGCTATTAAAGACAAGTTCAAAGAGTTGAATATAAAAAACGACAATGTAACCTTTTGTCAACAGGATTTGTTTTTGCTCGAGAATCAAGTTCCGTATGATCTCCTTAAGTTGTTGATGAGCTTGAGCCATGTGGAAAACGAGTTGAGGAATTTGGTTGAACTATACATTAAAAGAAACCACCACATGGTACTAATGGACAAAAGTTCGGATCCACAATCTGGGGAGCAACCAGAAAACGGAAAAGAAAACCGACACATCTTCTCGACCTTCTGAGGTCAAGTCTCCTGGGCCCACAAAAACAAAGGCGCCACAGAGATATGCTCAGAATTAATTTAAACTCAGATTGGCAATCGTATCGCAACGTGCAGGAGCTTAAAGCAGCCGGAATCCATGTAAGCAAAGTAAAGATAATTCCTTGAGAGGCATATATTTTAATAGAAAACTCAACTTCTACCCCGGATTCCTCTCGCTTCCTCAACTAATAGTGGCTGACACAACTCGGCCTAAGCTCTTGAACTTAATTATAGCCTATGAAATGCGTCTGGACTTCAACAACGACTTCGGCATCACCTCTTACGTATCCTTCCTCAGTTCACTCATCGATGAAGCCAACGACGTCAAGGAACTAAGGAAAGCACACGTTCTCTCCAACGTCCTCGACAGCAATGAAGAAGTGGCTCGGCTCTTCAATGAGATAGGCACAAACTTGGTGCCTGACCTCGAGGAGTATATGCACGTCAAGACTCAGATTCAGGATTACTTCGACAACAAAATCATGGTCTGGATGGCTAAATTATTTCACGATATTTTTACCAGACCCTGGAAGATTGTTGCTTTTTTCGGTTCATTATCCGCGCTAGTTCTAACCGCCACTCAGACTCTGAATTCTCGATCTGGCCCCTGCGATGACTTCTGCAAGAAATTCACTTGAAGCCTATGAGATCGCATGAGGAAGGTAAGGTAAGTTAATTTGTTCACAGTTTTATTTCATCTGCCATTTAATAATATGTAATAGTTTCTAGAAACTCAAGTCTCATGCATGTCCTAATTTATAAAATATGAAAAAAAATTATTTTCTTTAATATCGTCTGCCTTTTTACAAAACTCTGCACGAGACTTACACATCTAAGATTTCTACATAACATTACTCTCGCTATTAAAATGAAGAGTGATTTTTTAAAATTAAAATGTATTTTTAATAAAGTAACGACATGAGTTGATTGTAAAATGAGTTGTAAGATAATCACACTCGCTAAAATTGAGGCGAATTTCAAATCCCAATCCCATGGGCTCATGAATCCTTTCATGTTTATTGGGTGTTAATAATCACTTTGGTCATAGATCGATTTGATTTCCCTCTTTAGGCTATAAGATTTGTACCTACAATGTCAAAAAACCTAGGAACCCTTGATTCTTGATGCTATCGACACGTACGTAGAATTGAACTAGGAAGTTTCTGATCAAGCAAGAGACCTGGAAACTGCTAGCTAGGAAATTGGCTGCCGAGATTTCCTAGTTATACTATGAGTCCTAATCCTACAATGAACCCAAAAAAACCCTAAAAACATGGCATTTAATCCAAACGTAACCTTCGTGTCTTTGACTAACCAAGTGTTTTTACAAGGAGAAATTATATTTACAGTTATAGAATGACCAAATGCCGCAAATTCTATTTACAAAAATGAATAAATATGAAATTTACATAAAAAAAATTAATTTGTTAATAATAGATCCTATTCTTTTTTAAAAGAAATACATGACTGTATCTAGCATTTTTTTTTTATAAGTAGTGACATAGAATAGCGACATATGATGTTTTGTGCAGCACCTCCAATCCAGAGGCATTATGAAAGTACGCTATTTCTAGGTGAAGGCCAGCTACATGCCTTTGAGTTGACCACCATGTACGACTGACGATTCAAGCCTACCTCAATGAAGAAGTCACCAACAGGATATAGCAGCCACTTATTTTTTTTGTTTCATCCGTTCTTTCTGTTTTTTATGGATTTAATATATACGGTTCTCCCAACATGCATGGTAAATAAAGGAAAAACAGAGAGGGAACGACCGGTGGGCTTGCCAGCTAAAAGGGAAAACAAAGGAAGATGAAGATGTATCTTATATTCTCCTATCGAGTTTATTGACTTGATGTCCACGCCTTTGCTAAAATATTTTGACTGGTTTCAAACTGCATAAAGAGCTTTTATTTTTATCAAACCCAATGAGTAGCCAAAAGATGGTCACACACGAATATAATCTCTATAGTTGCGAGGAGACATGTCACCCGCTTAAGAACTCCACCCTCACAAGGACACTCTTAACAAATGCATACGTAACAATGTAGCAACTAACTCGTATTGGTATAGGGTTTGGCTTGTTTATGGTCTTTTGTTATACATGGGTTTGGGTCTTTTTGAATATTTGTAACCCCAAGGTATTTGACTTATTTTTGGTTTGGTTTCTAGTTTTTTTTAGGGTTGGGTTTTGGTCTTTCCTGAATATTTGAAACCGCCAGGTTTCTGGTTGTAACCATAGTCTTCTTCTGCCATAAGTGAAGACTATCAATAAAATTAAGATACCATCCTCTTCTAAAAAATAAAAATAAAAAAACTATCTTGTATTGATTTATTAATATATGGACAATTATTAGCAAAAGCAAGTAAAAGTTTACATCGTAGCTATGCCAAAAAAATAGTTAGCATAAAACATAAGGTGATGGTTCAGCCAAGTTCTGGTCAAGAACGCAGAGCGTGAAGTTAAATTAGATCCATTTTGAGGACGAGTTTCAGGTAGAATGGTGGGTTCCTACCCGGTTCGATATCCCATTCCTGGTCAGCTTAATTTCTGTCCTGTATCAAGTTGTTGATCATGTTTGCCAAAGGAACAATTCCCTTTATTAACATAGACTCTACTGCTGCCTCAACAAATCTCACCGCAGAGAAGTCAAGTTCTACTGCAGGGGAACCGTAGACATTTTTTCTTTCATTCTTTGTCTCAATTTGTAACCGTTTTTATTCTTTTCTGATTCTCTAGAATGTTGAACAACTCTGTATAAAATCCCATGACTAGTGCAATGCAATACAATGGAAAGAATTCCAGAAACTGTGTTCTTCTAATATGGTATCAGAGCCCGAGACTTACAGTCCTAGCAAATCTGATCCATGGCCGTCTCTTCTCCCCTTCCCTCTCCTCCCTCTCCAACCATGCCTTCCTTCTCTCATCCCATCACCACTAAACTTACTACCGATAACTATCCATTATGGAAAGTCCAGATTTCTGCCTACCTTCGTGGCCAAGACTTATATCAGTATGTAGATGGCACTCTTGCCATTCCATCGGTATATCTTCCAGATTCTACTGAACTGAATCCAGCATACTCCTCATGGAGACATATTGATCAATCTGTTCTTAGCATTCTTTTCTCTTCCCTTTCCAAGTCCGTCGTGGGTCATGTCCTCTCCTCAAAAGCTTCTCGTGAGCTCTGGCGTTCCCTTGCCTCCTTATTCACTTCTCACTCTCAAGCCAAACCGTTCCAAGTCCGTTTTCAATTAGCCAATCTTACTCGAGGTGATCAAAGTATTACTGAATACTTTGGTAAAGTAAGGGCTCTAGCTGATATTCTTGTAGCCACTGGTTCCCCATTACCTGACCCAGATTTTGTTACTTATCTTCTCACTGGGCTTGGCTCCTCTTATGATTCTTTTGTCACGTCAGTAACAACACGACCTGAACCAATCTCATCCAATGAACTTTATCAGTTACTGCTGGTACATGAAAGTCACCTTGCTCATAGTGCACGCACACCCATTTCTGTTGAACCATCTGCTCATTTCACCAATACAAGCGGATGTGGTCGTAGTCAGTCTCATGGTGGACGTGGTCGTCATGGCAGAGGCTAGTCTGGTTTTCCTTCGCATGGTGGTTGTACCTTCTCACCAGCAGTGTCGAATACCTCAGCACCAACACAACGTCCAACCTGTCAGGTTTGTGGAAAGGCAGGACATGTGGCCCTACAATGCTTCCACCGATTTGATCACAGCTACCAATTTGCAGCGCCCACTTCCTTCTCCGCCAACTACACTACACCAAACAACCTCATGGAATCCACCTGGTATCTCGATTCAGCAGCAACCCACCATATCACTCATGACTTCAATAATTTGAACCTCTCTTCAGAACCTTATTATGGTAGTGATCAAGTTCGTGTCGGGGATGGATCGGGTCTTCCAATACAAAACACGGGTGCCTCTTCCTTATCTTCTAGATCTGCTTCCTTCTTACTTCAAAATCTACTTCACGTTCCTAACATAACCAAGAATCTAATACCCTTTGCCATAATCTCTATTCTAGATGTATTAGAAGCATGGGAGAACAGTGAAAGCCCAAAAAATATAAGCTCAGGAAGAAATAGTCGAGATGACAAGAATCCATGCCAATAGCGAGGTTCTAAATCAAAAAATGCATCAAAAAACCTCCTTGTACCTGGTAAATCAAGCTTCAGAAGAATATCCATACCAAAACAGAAGAACTCCTTTGTCTCCTCTCTATGGGCCATAAGTCTTTCCAAACTTCTGAAGACAATTCATTTTCCTGAAAGTCCTCTATCAGAACCAAGGTACTGAACTATGGAGTTTGCAACAATTGGAGCCACTGCTAGAGTCCTTGCTACCATATACCCAGTTGACGGATGCACCATCCCAGCAGTACCACCAATTCCAACAACTCTTTGAGGGAGCACTGGAAGGGGGCCACCCATTGGAATCACACAATGTTCATCCTCCTCAATGCCTTTCACTTTTATGCCCAGGTGCTTTAATCTTGCCACCATTCTTTCTTGGATATCTTCCATAGGCACTCCAGGCCGAGCTACTAGGGAAGTTTCTTCAAGAAATATCCTATTGGCCAAAAAGGGCATTGCATATAGGAAAGTGGGGATCTTGCTGTTTCTCTCTCTCAGCGTTATATTATCGTTCAGATGTGAATCTCTCCAGTCCATATAAACCATCTTGTCTACATCAAATGGATGTTCTTCAACCTAAGCCAAAATCCCATAAGCCACTTGGTAACCAGGATTATAGGGCTTATCATACTGAACAAGGCATCTTGAGAAGCCAGTGGCATCAAGAACCACGGCAGCCTGAACCGTGACACCATCATTGCAAATCAACAAAGACTTGGACTCCTCGTGGATAACCTTAATAACTTTAGCTTGGTGAAACTTGACACCATTTAATATGCATTTTTGCAGCATTTTTTACTTCAGCTGCTTCCTATTAACCCTTGCATAAGGTCTATCAAGGTCCTTCTTTGATTGATCATCAGTGAACACTACGGCACCAGACCAGGTGGTGTCAAGACAATCAAGCAAGTCCATGGCGTCAAATTCATCCACCCAAACACCATAATTATTGGGCCAAATCAATTTAGGAGATGGATCAATCGTGCATACTGAAAGCCCTGCCTCGGAAACTTGCTGTGCAACCGCGAGCCCTGCGGGACCACCTCCCACAACTGCCAGGTCCACCACAAGGCCCTTTGACGGGTCATACATAGGAAGCTCAAAGTCGAGATTCTCCTTCTTAGTTCCCGGAACAAGCTCCAAAAGAGCACAAGCACTAGTCTTTATGAAACCTTTCCTAACCCCTTTCAGATGAGGCTTCTCGGGACCAAATCTAAACTCTTGGTTTTGAAGCTTTGAAGAGCGTGAATTACTCTTTTTCTCAGAAAACCCACGATGCGGGTACAAAAACCCAAGCTTGTTAGGTGTTTTGAGTAAAGTATCCATGAAATTAAATATGGGTTTCGTATGCCTACCGAAAATCTTGACTTGGTCACTACAAAATCGTTAAAAGACAATTGGCATCCAAGGAATATCTCAAATTCAAATCCACAACTCCCATACCCGAGTATCGGAATTACACAAATACAAGAATAATCTAAATTGAAACTCAAAACTATCAGCAAATCGCAGCAGGAAAGGAAAACAGAGAAACTGAAATGGGTCTTAAAAATTTCACAAGAATTTTATGATCCCATACAAAGCACAAGAAGTTCTACAAAGAATTGAAAGATATTCACGGAGTAACAGCTCGTACAGAATTGACGTTAGTTTACTTACCACACAGAAGAGAGTTAAGTGAGAAAGGGAGAGCGAAGCATTTTCTAAGCAGACCAACTTTCAGCAGCTTTTGCAATGGTAAAGCATACGTGGCCCGTCCTCGACGACACACGTAGATGGGTCTACTTTGATAATAAAGAAGGCCACTTTCTCAAAAACTAAAAAAACGTAGGATTTTGACCCGTTTGATTAATCATAAATTTTAGAATTATACAATTCTTGTAACAGAACCCGCTTCTAACCGATCGGGTTATTTTTTCTCAAATAATAGTTTTCCATTTATATGCTGCCACTTTAGACATTACACCAAGTCTAAGTTACACTCGTTCACATGGGAAAAAAAAGGACAAACAAGAGATAGGAAACCAGAGGGTGCTTCACGATAGGAACCGAGCTCTGCTTCCAGTTTCACCGTCGAGCAGTCCTTCAACCGCCAGCAGTCCACCTCTGCCAATCCACCACCGCCATCATCCCTGACCACTTCACTTTCACCGACAAAGGAAGAAAGAAAAAATCATAATAAAAAACTACTTCACTTTCGTCACATATTGCTTTCTTGGGATTTCTCTTGTAAGATTTCCAAATCTCAATCACTCAATCTGGATACATTAAATAAATAAATAAACTCACATGAAGCAACCACTTCAATTACATTCTTTTCAATCCATCAACCCATTATCCACTAAATCAATCCATATAGCATTAGTCAAAAGATTTTGCATGAAGCAATATAAACCCAAGTCATGGCACCAGTTTGATTCTCAAGAGATTTGCAACATCTAAAGATTTGCAACATCTGAAATTAATTTTTCAAATTTTTTAGCTATAAAATCCGCCCTTTCTAGAGAGAGTTCCAATCATCACTCTTCAGTTCTCATAAACTCCTCAGTTGGTCTTGACACAAATTTTGAAAGATAATCCCTTTGTAGTCAAGTACACTCTCACTCGTGCTATTATTACTTGGAGGAAGCAATCCTTCTTCCTCGTCTTGGAGATAGACGGAGTGGGTCACTGGATGAAGGTGTGTTAGCCTCTATGTCGCAAAGGAGACGAAGCTATGCTAAGGCAGCCGTGCAAGAGGGGGTGCGAAGGTAGCCGTGCGAGAGGGGGGTTCTGTTATGATTCCATTGGGATGTGTTCTGTGCGAGAGGGGGTGCCAAGACTGCAGGAGGGGGTGTGAAGGTTGGGTTCCGTGCGAGAAGGGAAGGGCAAACTAGAGGGGTGCGAAAGGGAGAACCAGAGGGTGCAACAAAATGGCAAATTTTATTCCAATCCACAGTGCATCCACAAGATTGTTGTGGTAGAAAACTTAGGTGTCACTACATTATTGGTGGGTTATTATTTGGGTAACATAAGCCCGACCAGTTTTAAGGATTTCTCTTCTGGTAAAAGTAAAGTATTAACATAGTAACATTTCTTGTCATCCCTAGGGCTAGGCGGTAGGGTCCCACCATCCGCCTCCCAGTCCGACACAGTCTAGGACAAGCTGGGCCATCCGCACTTTTGGTTGCTAAAAGATGGGGTCTATCCTCGGCCCGTCTGGAGTTTTTTGTACGCTCAGCCAAAATTAAATTCATATATATATTTATATATATTAAAATATACAAATTCATAAATATAAAAAGATATCATTTTAGTGTTTGACTGTGTACTATATAAAGAAAGTTACAAAATCCTAACTCAATATCATTCTCTCCTCACATCCTCTTCTCATCCTCCTCCACTTTTCTTCTTGAATTTTGTAACTGTGAGATACCTAGAGCTAGGCAAAACCTCCAACTGACTCTAGGTGATTTTAGGGACAGATGTGTGGATTGGGTAAAAATATGGGTTGGTTTTAGATTTTGTTGTTGTTGTTTTGGTTGATTTTGAATTTTATTATTATTTTTTGATTATGTTTCATCGTGGGTGGGTGGCTGGGTGGTGGGCGGGATGGGACGGACGACCATGGATGCCAATCCACCTTTCGACATCATGGGTGGGTGGTATTCGAGTTTGGGAGCCCAAACCATCCCCAAACAAGAGTACAAAGAGAACTTTTTGTGAAAAATCAATCTGCCGTTGTGCGCAGCCTCATTCTCATTGAGTAGGCAATATGTCAGTCTTTACATGGTAAGAACTATACATGGCAACATCCCCTAACTATTAGCATCTATACATGGTAAGAATAATTATTGAGTATATACAGTAAGAATAACTATTAGCATCTATATATGGTAAGAATAAGTATATTTGAATATCTAATAACTACGTTAACATCCCCCCTCAACTTGATGTTGGTAAGTCAGCCAGCAACAATTTGCCAACAAGAAATTGATGCCATTGTCGAGTCATGGCTTTGACGAAGACATCAGCCACTTGGAGATTAGAAGAAATGTAAGGAAGAGATATCATCCGACTTTCCAAGGTGTCGCGAATAGAATGATAGTCAACCTCAATGTGTTTGGTGCGTTCATAGAAGACAGGGATTGGTTGCAATCTGAATAGCTCTAGTGTTATCAGCATGAAAAGGGGTAGAAGTAGTCTAAGGAAACCCAAGCTCCTCAAGAAGACCGCGTAGCCATACAATTTCAGAACAAGCAGTAGACATGGCACGATACTCAACCTAGCCTCAGTAGAGGATTTAGAAACACGATCTTGTTTCTTACATTTCCAAGAAATTAAGGCATCACCTAAAAGCATACACCAACTCGTAATAGATCGACGCGTATCCGGACACCCAGCCTAATTAGCATTACTATAGGCAACAAGTTGAAGAGATGAGCCTGTAGGAAAGAACAACCCACGAGTAGACGAACCTCGAAGGTAGTGTCCTCCAAACCAGCCAAGGTAATAAGATCTTGAATATACTTATATTGGTTCAAGAAAATACCATTAGCCCGATGATGAACTTCCAGTCCTAAGAAGTATGTGAGCTAGCCAAGATCTTTCATATGAAAAGTTGCATGCAACAGCTGTTGAAGCTTAGTAATCAAACCATAGTCAATGCCAGTAATGATAATATCATTCATATAGACCAAGAGAAAGACTATACCCGACGAAAACTTGTGGAAGAAGAGAGAAGAATCATATTGACTTTGTGTAAAATTGAAGGAAAGAAGTGTACTGCGAAACTTCTCAAACCAAGCCTGGGGAGCCTGCTTGAGCCTATACAAATAATGCCTTAGCTTATAGACATAATGAGGAGAATAAGTAGTTATACCAAAGAGAAGTTTCATATAGATATCTTCTTGTAGATCACCATGAATAAAGGCGTTCTTCACATCCATCTGATACAATTGTCACGACTGTGAAGCGGCAATAGCTAAGATGGTTTGAACCGTGGTCATTTTGGCAACAGGAGCAAATGTCTCTTCATAATCAACCACATATTCTTGTTTGTTACCCAGAGCTACTAGGCAAGCTTTATGCTGGTCCAAAAAGCCATCAAAATGAAACTTTACAGAGAAAATCCATTTACACCCAATAGGTTTGACTGTAGGAGGATAAGGAATGATATCTCAAGTATGATTCTCCTCAAGTGCTTGAAGTTCTGTTTGCATTGCATTTTGCCAACACTCATGTTCCATGACCTATTTGTAATAAGAGGGAATAAAAATAGAGGATAAAGTAGTTACAAGAGAGACAGGAGAGGAGAAACCATACCGATCAGGGGGTCAAGAAAGACGAGTAGACCGGCAAAAAGTGGTGGAAGCAGGAGCAGGATCAGGCGCCAGGTCAAGATAGTGAGGGGGCACAAAGGAAGTGGAACCAAACTCATGTCAACTACGTCTTTCATACACAAGACTAGGTTTGAATCTTTCTACCATTTTCAGGGAATCAGAAAACTAGGCAAAAGAGATAAAGATGCAAATGGCAACTCAACATGAGATGGAAAGAAATATTGATTTTCAAAGAAAACCACATTCCTAAAAACTCGTATATGACGAGCATGAGGATCATAACAAACATAACCCTTTTGAGGTATAGCATAACCAAGAAAAGCACACTTAACAAATTGAGCAGTAAGTTTATGTCATTCATGAGCAGGGAGATGCACAAAACAAACACAACTAAATGCCCAAAGATCAAAATATGAAAGAGAATGACCAAACAACATAAAGAATGGAGAAACATGATGTAACTTAGGACAGGGTAAGCGATTGATCAAATGAACCAAAGTAGAAAGCGCTTCACACCAAAAACGAAGATGAACAGATGATTCAAGTAAAAGGGTTCTTACCACATCAAGAAGGTGACATTTTTTCTCTCAACAACACCATTTTGTTGCGGTGTCAAAGGACAAAAACTCTGAGAGGTGATCCCTTTGCTTTGAAGAAAATCCTGAAACTCATTAGAAATGTATTCTCTGCCAGAATCAGAGCGCAAGACCCTGATGCTGACAGAGAATTGAGTCTCAAAAAGTGCAAGAAAGCACTTAAATACTGAAAAAACTTTGACCTTAGCTCGTAGGAAGTAAACCCAAGTAAAGAAACTAAAGTCATCAATGAAAGTAACAAAATACTTATAATACGCATGAAAAACAACAGGTGCAATCCCCGAACATCACTATAAATAATATCGAAACATTGTGAGGCACAAGATGAATGATGAGGAAAATGTAGAACTTTACTTTTGTAACACCCCGTATTTTAGTGTATTTTAATCAAATGATTATTTTAATTAATTTAAATATTGATTCTCTTGTTTTAAAATTTTGAGAGTCTTGATATATTATTTTATAATATTTTCAAGTTGTGAAAATATTTTTTGATATGCCTTCTTATTATTTATTACTGTTTTGCATTTAAATTGATTTTAAATTTAAATTAATTTTATTTAAATTATCATTTTGAAATAATTTTTCGTTGGATCATTTTATGACCCAAGTTATGAGAATTGGATCTCATTTCTTTCCCTTCATTTTTCTTTTCCCCTCTCCTTTTTTCCTCTTCTTTTTCTTCTTCTTTTTCTTCTTTCTTTTCTCCTCCCCTGCTTCTTCACCCGCGACTAGCTCTCCCTCTCTCTCTCTTGTTCGTTGCTTCCTCAGCCTCCAACACCACCATCCCGTGACACCGCCCAGCCCACAGCCTTCTCCTCACTCCAGCGAGCTCACCCACCCCGGTCAACACCTCCCACGCTCTCTCCTTCTCTCTCCTTGCCGTGTGGAGCCCGATTGGACTATTTAGCCACTGCACCGCCTTGCGCCGTCTATGGCTATTAGGGGTGAGCATCGGGCAGTCCGAACCGGACCGGTCAATTTGGACCAAACCGGTGGTCCGAATTTATAGGATCGAATATATTCGGTCCGGTCCACGGTCCATAGGTTTTTCGGACCGGACCGGACCGGACAGAAAGTACATAATTTATATTTTTTTTTATAATTTAGATATATATAATTAATTATATAAATTTCATCTAACCTAATCCTATCACTAACTAATATATAATTATACTATATTATAATTAAGTATAGACTATAGTTATACTTATACAATTATACTTATACTAATATTACTAATATATAGCTATACTATATTATTAATAGTCTAATACTTTATACTAATACTATTCTATAGTTATATTAGTTGTTATACTAGTTATACTATATTATAGTGATTTATTATAACTATATTATATATTAATATAAGTTATAGTGATTTAGAATAACTATATAATATAATAATATATTAGTATAAGTTATAGTGGTTTAGTATACGTATAAGTTATAACTATAGTCTATATTAGTATTAGTATTAGTATTAGTAGAAATATTAGTATTACTATTACTATATCACTATATTTAATAGTTAATTATTACTATTAGTATTACTATTACTAATAGTCTAATACTTTATACTAATACTAATTATAATATTATATAGTTATACAGTTATACAACTTATACTAATCATGATTCATAATAACTAATAGTTAATGTATCAATGTATAACTATCATGATTCATACAACATATAAGTCTATAACTATATATATTTACTATTTAGTATCAATGTATTAATATATTCTTTAATGTATTACTAATACAATTAAGATTATTATAGTATAAATTATACTATAAAAGTTGTATATGGCTCATTATGCATTAACATACTTTAAGTTAGTAATAAAGTAATAATTAATATCATCAATATAATTATAAATATATGTCTATATATTATATAGTATTAAATTATTAATATCACTATGAGTCTATGAGACTATGACCATATATTATTATATAGTATTAATATCACTGATTCACTATTAAATTATTAATATAGTATATAGTAATAATAGTATTAGTAATAATTTATATCAATGTATTATTATATAATATATTAGTATCACTATATCACTATAATATATATATATATATATACACACACTATAAGTCTATATGTAGTAGTAACAGTAACACTATAGTCTATAATAGTATAATATATAGTACTAGTACATATTAATATATCATAAGAGTTATAGGATTATAGCATCATGTATGTATAATAGTATAGTATTAATATCACTATAAGTTATAACTATATATACCTAATAGGCTTATTACTTTCAAAAAAAAAAATAGGCTTATAGGCTAATACAATGATTTATTAATCATATTACAAATTTATTAATCATAGATTCATAGAATCATAAATTATAATATTTATAATACATTGAATTTGAGTCATTTACATATCCTAAGTTAGTAACAAATTATATAATTTTCATCTAACCTAATCCTATCACTAACTAATATATAATTATACTATATTATAATTAAGTATAGACTATAGTTATACAGTTACAGTTATACTAATATTACTAATATATAGCTACACTATATTACTAATAGTCTAATACTTTATACTAATACTATTATATAATTATACTAATCATGATTTATAATAACTAATCATTATAAGTCTATAACTATATATATTTAGTATCAATGTATTAATATATTCTTTAATGTATTACTAATACTATTAAGTATTAAGAGTTATAGTATAAATTATAATATATGTATAATTTATAAATTTATCATAGTATGTATAATTAAATATTTTATTCTTATTTATAATAGTATGTTAAGTATGTATCTTTCTCAATTATGGATGTAATATGTATGGATAATTAAATTATTTATGCTTATTGCTTCATATACAAAATGTTAAAAGTTGTATATGCTCATTATGCATTAACATACTTTAAGTTAGTAATAAAGTAATAATTAACATCATCAATAATGTAATTTTTATCTAATTTATTATCATTGACCATATAAAATATTTTTAATTGAGTTTGTTATATAATCCACATTAATAAGTCACTTAGTTTAATTTATGCATGTGATTCCCGCCTACGGTGCATACGGTAGGGATGGTGGTAGAGTCCCGCCTGTAATTTCTCCCTACGGTGCACGCGATAGGGATGGTGGTGTTGTCTCGCCTGTGATTCCCGCCTACGGTGCACGCGGTAGGGATGGTGGTGTTGTCTCGCCTGTGATTCCCGCCTACAGTGCACGCGGTAGGGATGGTGGTGTTGTCTCGCCTGTGATTCCTACCTACGGTGCACGCGGTAGGAATGGTGGTAGAGTCCCACCTGTGATTCCCGCCTACAGTATCCAATAAATGTTTTTGTGTGAATCATTTTCTGGAAAAATGACGGATTATGTGTTGGAAAATATTCATTTTTGAAAAAAATGATATTTTGAGGTTATGGCATATTTCATCATATGCATGCATGTTGGTTGCATTAATGCACTTTTATCTCATTGGTTGTTTGGATTATTTACTTATCTGCGGTATCGTTTTATAGTACCGTAGATTTTGATGCAGATGAAGATGAAGAGCCTGAGGGAATGGCTCCACAGAGGATGTGGCATGTGGTTGCTTTTGTTTTGGATTATGAGATTTATTTCTCACTCGTGTATGTATTTGGCTTTTATTATATTTATAATGGATAACTGTATAACTTTTAAACGGGTATTTATTTTAGATATTTGTATTAAACAATTTTGGTACTTAGTTGGCTATTTTTATTTAACCGCTGCGACTCTTATGGTGCTCTTGTTGCACGTAGCATATACTTGAGGACTTATCGTTGGGATGCGTGACCCGTGTTGTCATCATCCCGACGTCGCGATTCCCGTGTTACCGTACGTGGGAGTCGGGGCGTCACAACTTTTGCCAAGTTTGCACGATGTGCAATCAAGAGAAAGATTAAGAAAAGAACATGCTTTATTTCTCAATAAATTAGAATTAAACAAAATACGAAGTACATCAGAGTTTGGGTGACCTAGAGGTCTATGCCATATCTTATTTTCAGAACCAACAACACTACATGAAAATGAAAGTAAAAGAAAATTAGGAATAATGGCGGAAAGTGAAACGTGGAGAAGAAAGAGGCATCCCACTTTAGGCCCATTCGCGATCATCTTTCCTTACACTTGATCCTGCACAACACAACCAGAACAAGAGAAATGGACATTACAGTTATTATCAATCAATTGACCAATAGCACTGATAGGCAGATAACTGTCATAATCAGTGTTAATTTTCAGATTTTCATCATAATTTCTGACATTGGAAAGAAGAACAACAGTACTGGTCATATGGTTAGAGGCTCCAGAATCAAAATATCATGGTTTAGAAGAAAATTTTTAATTACCTAAATGCCCAAAAGCAGAAAAAACAAAAATGATCATTTGTTGTACCATTTCAAGAGTAAGTGTGTTCAAGTTTGCTAAGGCTGTAGGAGTAGGAATAGGAACAACTGGCAAGGCAGCAGGCAATGCAACAGAACTAGAGACACCAATGGAGGCATGATAAGCAGTACACTGCTTCCTTTCAAGTCAAATGGACAAGCAGAGATAATATGACCTTGTTTCTTGCAGTAGTTACAGAACTTATTGGGACAATTCCGAGCAATATGACCAAAAGCTTTACAACTAAAGCACTGGACAACATGCATGTCTCTACCCTTATTCCTCCCTTGTGCTACATAAGCCACAGTAACAGGTGCACTAACATTAGCCCGATGTTCCATGGCAACCTGAGTTACTATACGATACTCCTCACGAAAAAGTTCACTCAAACAAGCATCTAGAGATGGTACAAGATGACGATTCATCATATTAGAATGGACAATTTCAAAATCAGAACGGAACTTCATCAAGAATTGATCTCTCTTGCTTGTTTCATGCACTACTTGAATAGTAGAGAGAGCTGCAACGAGAACATTAGCATAAACAATATCTGAATAATCAGCCCAAAGATTTTGAAAATCAAAAAAATATTCCTCAATGGAGAGACTTCCCTGTGTGAAATTAGCCATCTCATACTCCAATTGAAAACGTCAAGCCGTGTTATCCTAATTGCAAACCTTGTTGAGGTAATTCCACATGTCAACAACAGTTTTATAAGGCCTCAGATTGATAATAAGGTGAGACTCAACGGAGCCAAGGATCCACGTCATGACCCTAGCATCCTTGATTTCTCACTTTGACAAAACCTCGACGTCTAGAGGTGCGGGATCACTCCCATCAATATAACCCCACAATTCCATCCCTTTGACAAATAACTGAAATTGAAACTCCCAAGCAGAATAATTTTTGTCAGTAAATTTAATATGGAACGATTCTAACTTATCTGATGACATGATGCAACCAAGAGAGAGAAAAAAAATAGCCCACTAGCAAGTTTTTGCAAAAAGCAAAAATATATATGGTGCCGAGAACACCCAGACCAGAGAAGACAAACAGAAGTTGCCGATAGTAATACTCACACCAGAAAGTGTAATCAGAAGGTGCCGAAAAAGGGAGCCACACAAGAACAGGAAAAAATTGCACCAAAAAACCAGAAATGGGAATAGACGGCACTAACGTGCAAAGCAAAACCAGAAATTGCCACAGAGGGTGCCGAGATGCACCTTGGAACCAGAAACAGCCAATTGAGGCTCTGAAAACCACGAACCAACCAGACTCTAGCAACAGAAGCATTGAAAAACAAGAGCTCAGATCTGGAAACTTGACCAAAGTGCATTGACAGTAAGAGAAAAGGCCAAGACCAACACCATAGGTGTCGAAAATAGCATAGAACCAAAAACACCCAACAGAAGGCGCCAAAATCACCAAAGAAGACCCTAGAGAGAAAAAAAAAATCAAAACAAGCAAGAATTACGAACTTGCTCTTGATACCATGTCAGAATACTCAGCAAACAAGAGTATGGAGAGAATTTTTGTGAAAAACCAATCTGCCATTATGTGCAGCCTCATTCTCATTGAGTAGGCAATATGCCAGTCTTTACATGGTAAGAACTATACATGGTAACAGCTCCTTAACTATTAGCATCTATACATGGTAAGAATAACTATTGAGTATATACGATAAGAATAACTATTAACATCTATATATGGTAAGAATAAGTATATTTGAATATCTAATAACTACGTTAACAATGGGCACTCCCATCTGCGGGTGCTACCCATCCATAGTCATGCCTCTATCCTTTGACTTTTTCCTTATTTTGTTTCATGCTTTTTATTTGGTGTGGTTGAAACCATGGACCAATGGCATCATTTAAAAAACTACTGATGATCATCGTGATATAAATCATGTATATGTGAGGCGATCGAATCTATTAGGATTTCAGTAAAAGGTCACATCTTTGTCTATGGCTTAGAACACAACGTTTAAGGCCATCAACCTTAAAGAAATTAACCGAGGCTCAACCTAATAGTGCAGAGATGATATTTGACAAAATTCCATAGAGAGTGCTATTGATGTTAGGCAATTCTTTTTATATGAAATATTTCTCATTAGATTATGTAGCCTCTGTCTACCGCTATATATATACACATATGAGGCTTTGAGAGAGAGAGAGAAAATAGTACATCAGAAATTAACAAACACTGCATTCTGTTATGGGGGAATATTCTAGATTGATTTTTGCTCGTGCATGATGCACTCCTGCTACAAAATAATCTTTTTATGTTGAGCCATCCTCTAACAACCTTGGTGAAATGCTTGCCTCAATAGCCCCCCTCAATTCGAGCGGCACCGAAGAGATGGTGAGACTTGATCGAAGAAAGTTGAACCGAGTTGTAGATAGCGATTTTGTAAAGATATCAACAAGTTGGTCTTTGATTGAAACAAACAAAATTTTAAGCATCTTAACAGCAACTCGGTCCCGCACAAAGTGATAGGCATTTTGCTTGACAAAATTCCATAGAGTGCTATTGATGTTAGACAATTCTTTTGATATGAAATATTTCTCATTACATTATGTAACCTCTGTTTAATGCTATATATATACACATATGAGGCTTTGAGCGAGAGAAAATAGTACATCAGAAATTAATAAACACTACATTCTGTTATAGAGGAATATTCTAGACTGATTTTTGCTCTTGTGCATGATGCACTCCGCTATAGAAGAATCTTTTTCCGTTGAGCCATCCTCTAAAAACCTTGGTGAAATGCTTGCCTCAATAGCCCCTGTCGATTCAAGCAGCACTGGAGAGATGGTGAGGCTTAATCAAAGAAAGTTGAACAGAGTTGTAGATAGCGATTTTGTAAAGATATCAGCAAGTTGGTATTTGCTTGGAACAAACGAAACTTTAAGCATCTTAGCAGCAACTCGGTCCCCCACAAAGTGATAGTCAAGAGCAACATGCTTCGTGCGAGAGTGTAGAACCGGGTTCATAGAAAAATAGGTAGCCCCTAGATTGTCACACCAGAGAGTGGGTGGTTCGGGAAGAAAAATACCCAGCTCACTAAGAAGTGATTGAAGCCACAAAATCTCACAAGTGGTATCGGCAACAGACTTGTACTTTACTTCGGTTGAGGAATGTGCAATGGTGGGTTACTTTTTGGAACCCCAGGAAACAAGATGGGACCCAAAATACACACAATAACCTCCGATGGATTTGTATCATCAGGGTAGCCAGTCTAGTTAGCATTAGAGAAGGCATATAGATTAAAAGAAGATTTGTTAGAGAAATGAAGACAAAATGTGAGGTGAGACGTAAGTAACGCAAAATGCATTTAACAATTTGCCAGTGAGGAAGTCGAGGGTAGTGCATATATTGACAAACCCTATTCACTGCAAATGGGATGTTAGGACGTGTGAAGTCTAAATACTGCAAGCTTCCTACAATGCTACGATATAACGGAGGATTCTCAAAAGAAGATCCATCAATGGCCGTGAGTTTCAAGGAGGATGACATAGGAGTAGACACGGGCTTGGAGTTGTGTATATTAGTTTTGTTAAGGAGGTCAGAAATATACTTGGACTGGTACATGAATAGACCATGAGACGTTCTAGTAATTTCAATGCCCAAAAAATAATGCAAAGATCCTAAATCCTTAATTGGAAACGAGATACGTAATGCGAAAATAAAATAAAAAATAAGATCACTATTGGATCCAATCACAATAATATCATCCACGTAAATTAACACATAAATTGAATCACTAGCATTTGAAAAAATAAATAAAGACGAATCTGACTTGGAATCAAGGAACCCTAATGACAGGAGTTTATTACTAAGCTTAGAGAACCAGACCTTAGGGGATTGTTTAAGACCATAGAGGAATTTTCGCAACTTACAGACATGGTGTGGAAAATCCGGATTGACAAACCCTAGTGGTTGTCGCGTGAAGACATCTTCTTTCAAATCACATGAAGGAAGGCATTGTGGACATCTAACTGATGTAGGGGCCATCCAAATGACTAGGGATGTAACCAATTTGGTCCGGTCCGATTTTGGATAAAATTTAGGACCGAACCGGTATATACCGGTTTTGCATTTTTTAAAACCAATTACGCACCGGTTACCCTCCTAAACCGGTACTTCCTATTTTACCAGTTTCTAGTCCGGTCCGGTCCGATTTTCTTGTTTTTTTTTAAATGTAAGTTTGACAATTTGTCATTAAAAATCTGTTTATAAAAAAAAAATGCTTTAAAAAAATATGTTTTATACTTTTATTAAAAAAATCTACTTTACTAAAAAAAATATGCTTTACAAAAGTCAAGTACTATATTAGTATTAGTTATAGTGATTTAGTATTACTATATTAGTATAACTATAACTATAGTCTATATTAAACTATTAATGTTAGTTATATATTAATATTAGTTATAGTGATTTAGTATAACTATATCAGTATAAGTATAAATATACTCTATATTAGTATAACTACTAATGTCCTATGTACTTATCAAAATTTAGTAATAATATTTGAGTGATTTTCTTTCTTTTTATATATTATATATAAAAAGTATTTTTTATAATATTATTTTTATATAAAACTTATATATATAATTTTATTTTTTTTATTTTTTTCTTCAACCGGTCCGGTCCGGTCTCAAAAACCATGGAACCGGAACCGGACCGAATTCAACCGGTTTGTGCAAGTAAAGAACCGATTCCAGGCTGAAAAACCAGAAAACCGGCCCAACCGGTCCGGTTCAAATCGATTTTCTGGTTTTTTAGTCCAAACTTACACCCCTACAAATGACACAACAATGGAAAGAAGGAGGCAAATCGTAACTGGCTTGACCATTGGGCTATACGTTTAAGAGAAATCAACACCGGATTGTTGATGGAACCCCTTGGCCACAAGTCATGCCTTGCGAAGCTCAAGAGTTCCATCGGCCCGATGTTTAGTTTTCAACACCCACTTAGAGCCGAGAACATTGAGGGAGGAAGAGAACAGAACCAAATCCCATGTGCGATTAGAAAGAAGAGCTTGAAATTCGGAGGACATGGCTTCACGCCATTGATGATGATTAGAAGCCTCGGTGAAGGAAGAGGGCTCTTCGGGAACCAATGAGATTCAGTGACAGTGAGGTGCAGAGATGATTTGGGAGGAGGCCAGGTGATTGTGCCATCTGTACGTTGAAGAGGACAGTGAATATTGTTTCTTGAGCGTGTTACCATGGAGTGGTGGGGTTGGGGTGGAGGAAGTGAGGATGAAAAGGAAGATGAACGAGACGAGGGTGGCGCAGCAGAGAATGTGATTTCGGAAGATGAAAGAGATGACCTAGCAGACTGAGAGCTGGGTTGAGTGTGAGAGGCATTATGGGCTAGGTTAAGGGGGCTGGGCTGAGTGTGAGAGTCTGAGGAAGGAATGGGCCCGATAGAGGGAGGTGAGCTTGGGCACAAAAGAGGAATGCGAACTGAGCCCGTGAGATTAGAATTAAGAGAAGAATCAAAAGGAGAGGAAGCAAACAGGAAGGTTGTTTCATGAAACTGGACATCCCAACAAATATAAACATGGCTCGTAGGGATGTGAAGACACAAATATCCTTTCTGATCAGGGTTGTAACCCATAAAGACGCATAGTTTGGATCTAAGGTCCATTTTGTGTCTATTAAAGGGTCTCAGATTGGGCCAACAAAGACAACCAAAGGTCTGCAAGAATTTATAATTAAGAGACTTATTAAACTGTGCCTGGAAGGGAGAAGCATTTTTTAGAACAGGAGTGGGAGATGGTTGATTAAATAAGTAGTAGTTTGAAAGACCTCGGCCCAATATTTTTGTAGGACAGAAGCATGGGCTAATAATGATAGTCCAGTCTCAACTATATGACAGTGACACCATTCAACAGTGTCGTTTTGCTCATGAGAGTATGGATAAGAGAGCCATGGGATTGGAAGATTTGTTTCAGTGGCCGAAATTCACCCCCCCCCAAATCTGTTTGGACTGAAATGACTTTGGAAGAGAAAGACATAGCAACATAAGTGAGAGATGCTAAAACAATTGTGGGGATATCAGATTTGGATTGAATGGGGAAGAGCCAAATGTACTTAAAAAAATCATCAAATATACTTAGATAATACTTACAACCAATGGAGGAGGGCACAGACGCGGGTCCCCATACATCCAAAAATAAAAGCAAAAAATGTGGCAAAGATCTAGAGGGTGATAGGGGATGAGGAAGAGCATGTATGTTTGCTTGAGGACAAGCAATACAAGGCTGAGGATCTACAGAACTAGTTGTAATATGAAGCTTAAATTGTTTAATTGTAAAAAAAGTGGTTCAAGATGATGAGTGACCAAGATGGGAGTGCAAAATCTGAGGTGTAGTTATTTCACTAAGACAAGCTTGAGGAGACAAATCATAGGATGAAGATGACGCCGAGACATCAGTTGGTAATGCATAAAGGCCATTCCTAACATGGCCTTGAAGAAGTGCCACCCAGGTTTGCGAATCCTTCACAAAAATGAATTGGAGTGAAACTCAAAATATACAGAATTATCAATACATAATTGACGAATTGAAAATAAGTTGCGAGTAATTGATGGAACATGAAGAAGTTGAAGGAAAAGAGTTGTTATGAAGTGAGTAGATGAATTGATAAGAGTTGGGTGGGAAGAAATTTTTTCAGAGTTTACTGGGTTGACCATGGATGAAGGAGGTGGACGTTGGTCCTATGGGCTCTGAGATACCATAAAGAAACTAACAGAGGCTCAACCTTATAGTGCAGAGACGATATTTGACAAAATGCCATAGAGAGTGCAGCTGATGTTAGACAATTCTTTTGATATGAAATATTTATCATTACATTATGTAGCCTCTATTTACTGCTATATATATACACATATGAGGCTTTGAGAGAGAGACAGAGACAGAGGGAGAAAATAGTACATCAAAAATTAACAAACACTGCATTCTGTTATGGAGGAATATTCTATACTGATTTTTGCTCGTGTGTGATGCACTCCTGTTGCAGAAGAATCTTGTTGAGCCATTCTCTCGCAACCTTGGTGAAATGCTTGCCTCAATGAACCTTAATAGTTAATTCGACTTTTCTTTGGTTCATTTTGGTAAGTGAAGTTTTCGTTAAGAAATAACTCTTAAGTACATTATCATTTGGTACGCCCTCCGTAGTATTATTGTAAAAATATAAACATGTTAGGCAAAAGGAAATCTAACAAGAAGTTATATCTCAACCTCTGTTTAAAGTTCTAATTCTGCATTGGCGAATTTCTACCTCTCTGAGATCAAGGGAGAGAGATGGTAGTCATGCACTCTTGGGCAGCAAGTAAAAGTTGAAGCCACAAAGAAATTTTATAAAAATAATTTTATAAATTAATATAGTTTCATCTAATACGTGAAATTTAATTTACAATAAAAATAATTTTACAATTTGACGATAAAAATAATTTTACAATATGACATATTATATTAAGTCACATTAATTTATGAATTTACTTTTCTAAATATTTTTCCAAAGAAAATATATCAAATTAAATAATGGGTTTTTAAGAAGTGATGCTAATTAAAAATCTCAACATCGAGTTTTCCTTTAATAAATTTTGGAGTTCTTACTCGAGTTTTTAAAATGAAGGCGATAAATATATAAAATGAACAAAAATTTCTAAAAAAAAAACTAAATTGAGATGAAATTATCTGTAAATATTAGTGAAATAAATATGATTTAATATGTTTTATAGGATTTTGGAAAAGAAGAGATAAAAAGTTGAATAAAAATATTATAAAATTAAAATATTATTATAATATAATTTTTATTTTGATATTTGAAAAAATTAGATTATTTTTTGTATTTTGTTTAGAAGTTTTGAGAAGTTGTAATGATTAGGTAATTATTAAATAAAAATTTGAATATTTGAAATTAAAAAGTATTTATGTTTGTGGTGTTTGGGTATCGAGTTGAGTTGAGATGATTTTATTATCCAAACCAAGCTTAAATGGCTCGGTTTGGATTGAGAGGAACTCTCAACTCATCTCATCTCATCTTATTTTATCATTACAACTTTTATAAATTCTCACTCAAAAAATAATAAATAATTTAATTTTTTCAAATCTTAAAATTATAATAATATTTTAGTTAACTTTTAACTTTATTTCAATTTCAAATAAGGTAATGCTATGGAGACCGATGATGAATCGATGAAATTTGATCGATAAGTGCAAATGTACTTTTTTTTTTTTTAAAATTCCTTTTATTTTAATCATTTTTTATATAGCTTTAAACATTTTTAAAAAAATATAAAAAATATATCAAATTACTAATAATTACTTTCTTAATCATTAAATTAAAAAAATTATATAAAAATTATAAAATTCACTTTTATCAATAACTTTTATTCTTTAAAATAGCATTTTCCTTACAAATATAACCTAAGATTCAAGTGAATAGACAGAGTGAGCTTCGTCCACTCCACTCATCTTTTTTTTTTTGTTTTGGAGGGGTAGACAAAGTGAATAGACAGCCTCGCACAAGACAGCACACCTTCTGAATCACTCCTAAACGCCCCGGTCAATACTCGTCAAAATGCTGAGAGCTCTCACTCTCAGACGCTCACTTCCCTCCCTCCACCCTCGCCGCCAACTCAAATCCCCTGCCTCCACCTCCAGCTCCACCATCCTTGAACGCCCTCTTAAGCCCACATCCGCACGCCCATTCTCCACGACCTCCACCTCCACCGCCAGCGACGCTGAGCTCCGCAAGTACCTCGGCTACGGAGCGTTGCTCCTCTTCTGTGGCGCCGCCACCTACTACTCCTTCCCCTTCTCAGAAAACGCCAAGCACAAGAAGGCCCAGATCTTCCGCTACGCCCCTTTGCCGGATGACCTTCACACTGTCTCTAACTGGAGCGGGACCCACGAGGTCCAGACCCGGATCTTCCACCAGCCAGAGAACCTCCAGCAATTGGAGAATGTGGTCAACGAGGCCCATCAGAAGAAAACCCGCATTCGGCCGGTCGGGTCTGGCCTTTCTCCCAACGGTATCGGACTCTCCAGGGCCGGGATGGTGAATTTGGCGCTTATGGATAGGGTTTTGGAGGTGGACAAGGAGAAGAAGACGGTGAGAGTTGAGGCTGGGATAAGGGTTCAGCAATTAGTGGATGGTATCAAAGATTATGGCCTTACGTTGCAGAATTTCGCCTCCATTAGGGAGCAGCAGATCGGTGGCATTGTGCAGGTGGGCTAGCCTCGACTTGTCTTTCTTTCTTTCTTTATTTTCTTTTTTAGCATTGACCATTAATCTAATGGAATTTTCAATAAAGAAATGTGATTTACTGTTAGCAAAGCTGGAATATTAAGATAGGAATGTGTTTTGGTCATCAACCGTGGAAACGCATACCGATATGATGCTTCATAAATCATGTGTGAATGGTCGCTCATGTGACAAGCATCAACTGTGTTGTAGCATATGGTATAGATCCTGAACTTTACAATGGATTATAGCTGATACATACTGTGATAACATTCTTTGTCATTGAAATCTTGTTCAATCTTTCCTCATTTGAGAATCTACGTTTTCCAATGCTCCAATTATGAAAGTTGGAAACTTACGAGCGGTAACAATTTTTTCAGGGTCTTTAGTCCATACATCAGACATGCTATTTCTTATTGTTAAACAGGGAAAAAAGCCAATCTAAGAATAAAAAGGCGGGTGAATACTGTCTTTTGTTGAAAATTACTTGGTCAGCAAAGCATTCTGGTGTAATCTATGCATCTATGTTCTCTGTTGTAGTTTGGTTCAAGCTTTTTTAAATATTTATCTTTAGGTTGGTGCACATGGTACCGGTGCAAGACTGCCTCCCATTGATGAGCAGGTCATCAGCATGAAACTGGTAACTCCTGCCAAAGGAACAATAGAGGTTTCAAAAGAGAAAAATCCGGAGCTATTTTATTTAGCTCGCTGTGGTCTTGGGGCCCTTGGTGTGGTAGCTGAAGTCACCCTCCAATGTGTTGAAAGACAGGAGCTTTTGGAGCACACAACCGTGTCAAACATGAAAGAAATCAAGAAAAACCACAAGTAATTATCATTCCCTTAATCGTATAATTTTTTTTTTCTCAGAAAATCATAAGCACAGTATGGTTGATGGATATCGCTTCGAACTGGAAACTAAATGATTGAAAAAACCTAGTAGGACACTGAATTAATAATTGGGACGATCAAGTGACTTTATGAGCATACAGCCTTACTATGATGTATTAGAAGTTAAAATTATTGGGAGCTAGTCCTGGGAAAAAAAAAAAGCTTCTAATAAAAGAAACTTCTAATACTTGTGACGATCAAGTGACTTGATGAGCATACAGCCCTTATATGATGTATTAGAAGTTGAAATTATTGGGAGCTCTGTGGATGTGGTGCCAATACCCATACTTGTAATGAGGTTCAGATACAATATGTCTCCTTACTCCCCCCCCCCCCCCCCCAACCCACCCCACACAGCCAATAACGTGAGTTTTTGTGTATCTGTATACCATAATTTATATTCAAGCTTACTCATAAAAAAAAAAATTATATTCAAGTATTGAATGGTGGAAGATTTATTTTCTACTCTACTACTGATATTCTTGTTTCCTTAATTTCGCAGGAAATTGCTATCTGATAATAAGCATGTGAAATATCTATACGTTCCGTATACCGACACTGTGGTGGTCGTGACATGCAATCCTATTTCTAAATGGAAAGGTCCCCCAAAGTTCAAACCCAAATATACTAACGATGAAGCCATTCAGCATGTTCGTGAGCTCTACAGTGAGTCCCTACAGAAATACAGGTAAAGCTGGTTTGTAAAATATGTACAAAGCAGACATTTTAGTTCCTCTCCCTTTTCTTTTGAGATGATCTTTTCTGCTTGCTGACATTTATATAATCTGTAATAAATGGCCGAGAGAAAGTAGTTGAGTAGATGTTTGGAAGAGTGATAAGGTTTTCTGGCACTGCAAGAAGAAATCATAGTTGTTCAAAATTCTTGGTTGAATGCATACTTGCTACCTCTTCGTGTGCATTTAGATTTTTCTTCACAACATCGTGGCAAACTGCTTACTTGAATTGCCACCCAATCATACTCTGGGTTTAGGATGTAATCTAAAATGAAATCAATTTATAACTTCTCATCTAGCTTACCTGGTAAGGTTGATAAGTTTTTAAGAATTCATGACAATTTGAAAAAAATACACAAATGATGTAGTAAGAACGCTTTTTTAGTTTGGAAAATGATAAACCTACAATTAGTCTACAACTTTTATGCAACTCTACTTAAAATGAAGGGTAGTTATGTAAAATTGAAATTATTTTTTAATGAGGGGCACAATTACATTGGTTGATTTAAAATGAGTTGTAAAATAGTTAGAAAAGAGTTGTGACTGTATCATTACCCTTTCAGTTTTGCTTGCTTTTCTAGGAAAAATAATGAGATAAGATTCTTGTTCAAGCTCAGCTTTATTAATATCCGAGTAAACATCCAGATCACATGCCAATCATAAGCTGAACTGGATGGGCTTAGATCTCACTCTGTTGGCTCATCTGTTAAAAGAGTGCTTTACCAAAACTGTACCGCATTGTTTTGCTTCTCATTTATATCTACTATATCTACATGTTTTTTATTTGCTATTGTGTTGACTAATTTATCTCAGTCAATTAATTGCGTACATTAATTACTTGCAGAAATATTAAAGATGAATCTCCAGACAAGGTTGAACCAGACGTGAGTGAGCTATCATTTACAGAGTTGAGGGATAAACTACTTGCCCTGGATCCTCTCAACAAGGACCACATCATAAAGGTCAATCAAGCTGAGGCTGAGTTCTGGAAGAAGTCAGAGGGATACAGAGTGGGATGGAGTGATGAAATATTGGGCTTTGATTGTGGTGGCCAACAATGGGTTTCTGAGACATGTTTCCCTGCAGGAACGCTAGCCAAGCCAAGCATGAAAGACCTCGAATTCATGGAAGAGTTGAAGCAGCTCATTGAGAAGGAAGAGATACCTGCACCTGCTCCAATAGAGCAGCGCTGGTCAGCTTGCAGTAGGAGTGCCATGAGCCCTGCTTCAAGTTCAGCTGAGGATGATATATTCTCATGGGTAAGTTCAATTGCATCTTTCCTTTTTCCCCGTTTATTTTTATTTCTTCCTTGTTTTGAATATTAGCTTCATTTTGTCTAGTGTTGGGGAGATCTATTGCCAAGTAAAGATGTGTACTTGGTGTGGTTGTAAGTATATGACAGAATTTAGATATTTTGCATTTCTCTGGAGTGTGGGGTGGGGTGGGGGGGAGTGTAAATTGATCTAGAATCAAATCCAATGGACGAAGAAGTATTGTTTGTCCAAATGAGGGCTCTACTTTTCTTTCTTCTGACAGAATTTACTGCATATCAAATAAACATTCTCATTGGTTGTAAAATTTTTGGGGACCTATTTAGTTTAATCTTGTTTAATGGAATGTAGTGAAATTATTTATAAAGAGAAATATCCATGTGTACTTTTTATTGTGGATCAGGTTGGTATAATCATGTACCTTCCTACAATGGATGCACGCCAAAGAAAGGAAATAACAGAAGAATTCTTCCACTACCGTCATCTGACCCAGGCAAAGTTGTGGGATCATTATTCTGCTTTTGAACATTGGGCTAAGATTGAGGTACTGATTCAATCTTGAAAAGCTGCTCTATCCGTGTCTTTAGAAATTTCAAATTGTGAGAAGTCATCCCACATGATATCTTGGAATGCATTATTTTTCTGGCTTAAAATGATTTTTTAGCTTTCTGAGTTTCCACACTCAAACCAAATTAATTTTAATCCCTCCGTCTTAGTCAAATTCTAATAAACCAAATCTCATTTTTGTTTTAAAATGTATAAATTGAAAACCCTACATAGGTCACTTATCTTGTTTGGGAACACGTCTAGAGTTATCACCATACCCCTAAAAAATAATGTCGATACTTATAAAAAAAAAACAAACGCCAACTTAGAATGATGCATATATACATAATAACTGTGAGTGCCTCATCAATCTTATTATTCACAGGATTGCATGGATTTAATCTCAGTGAACTGACTGCCAAAATATCTTTGCATTACAAGAATTTGCCTCTCTTTTTTTCATTTATCTGCACGTACTGCAGGTTCCAAAGGACAAAGACGAGCTTGAAGCTCTCCAAGCAAGGCTGAGGAAGCGTTTCCCTGTTGATGCGTACAATAAATCTCGAAGGGAACTGGACCCAAACGGCATCCTTTCTAATAACAAGCTGGAGAAGCTGTTCCCATTATCAGATACCATTTGAGAAGCATCCTTTCTTGGTTAGTTATTCATCTATAAACTTGTTTTTATTAATTAATTTCCAATGCATCTGATTTTTTCTTTCTGTTTGTCTGGCCACTGCTGCGAGGATTTTTGGCGCCCATGTATTGCTTGTATATTAATAAGTGGAAGTCAATAAATTCAGCAAGTATTTGTTGCTATTGAAATGTGAGATTTTTCCAATATATTTGTTTTACTGCTTTCAGTAAGTATGCATTGGCCAAGTAAAATACATACATATATATGCCAACATAAGTGCGCATATATTTGGTCACAAAATATTTACCATTAAAAAGGTGCCAGTTCTGCTTTGTTAAATGCGCATGGTCTTGGCCAAAGTATAAGTTGTGACGTGGGTGAATTTTAAGAACCTTTATTGAATAAGGTGTTGCAAATACTGCATCTTAGAGTAAAACAAATTCATAGAAAGCATAGGTCTATTGTGGAGCAACAAAAGGAACTCTTTCCTTCTGGGGTATGGCCCTAATTTGCCTACAGTGAAAAGGAACTATTTCTTGGCAGGGGCGCGTTTCTCTCCATGCTCTAGTTTTGCCATATAGATGTACTTTCTTTTTTGATAGGTATACTTCCATTGGCACCCGGAAGGAACTTTGACCTCCCAAAACTCCTAAAAGAAAATTTCCAAATCTTTATGTAAATTGAGGATATGTGTTGGGTAACTTGTGTCTTCATGATCTATTTCGCATCTTCAAGGTCTTATTGAACACTCTTGGTTTCTGGAGCCAAGACCTAATTATTGAACATAGCAAATCTAGTCGTTGCACTTGCCCCCCACTTTTGCATAACTCTACTCACAAGCCGCTTCAAATGGCAACCCAGATCGTATTATATATATTTATATATATGCGGGTTGATTCTATGTAATACCCTTCTGTAGATTATTGCTAGAATCCGTTTGAGATACTTTGTACGTTTAGGCCTGGTCGCGAGAGGACCAAGCTACCCAATGGCCTCTGGGGCACCGATTTGGGCCTTGAATGTTCAAACCTATCTTAGTCGTTAGGCCCCTCTAAGATTAATATTAAAAAGAATAGTAATTTATTTATTTATTTATATAGCATCTCTTCCTAGTTCATGCAAGTAAAAATCTACAGAAAAAATTTAGGTGAGAATCTATGCCTCGAAAACCCAAAGGCTTACTAACTTTACTCTGTAGGATTAGTTAGGAGTTAATATTTGGCCCAATGCTTTCAAAGAGCGATCTTCAACCCCCCCCCCCCCCCCCCAAAACAATGTGTTATTTCGAATATACGTTATCATTCAAACATACAATTCTCAAAGAAAAGAGTTATTTACAACTATAAATTATGCAATCGCTGTGTAATCACTTTAAAAAAAATGAATAAAATATAAGATTTACATAAAAAAATTAATTTTTTAATAGTAGATTTCACTCTTTTTCAAAGCGATTACATGGCATTTGCGTACTTCACTGTTGTATGTAGAATTATATTAATTAATATAATATTAAATTTTAAAATCTTATCACTATAGTCTATTGCATTAATAGTTATGTTAATACTATATAGTGTGTATTATTAGTTGTACTAATACTATATCACTTTATATTATAATATACAATAATATATCACTATAGTATTATATACTATAATATACTATTATATATATTATATAATATAGTATATTAAAACCGAAAAATCAGACCAAACTGGTAAAATCTGAAGTACCGGTTTAGGAGGTAATCGGTGCGGAATCGTTTCTTAAAAATAAAAAACCAGTGCATACCAGTTTGGTCTCAAATTTTGTTCAAAACCAGACTAAACCGGACCGATTACATCCCTAATCTCAACTTAGCTCAATATCAAAATGGTTTTAAGAGAGCTGAGCTACAGCTCACGATTCCATCTCTCTACCCACATTGCCAGCTTCGTCAATTATTTTAAAATTTATATGAAATTCATGTAGCACATGCATATCAAGGAAAATAAAATCGATTTAACCATACTAAACCATTGATTGATTAATCCGATTTATTTATATTTCTTATTAATTTATGATCTTGTGGGGAGACATATACATATATATATATAAAAATATATATATATAATTTATGAAATTTTCGTTTCTGAAATCATTAGCATATGGACTCCGGGCATTGTGTGATTGGGAGAAATTCTAAGGACTAAATCATGTTTATGGCGGCCATTAGATGTACATTTTTATTATATATGTAATGTTTATGTTTTTACCACCTTTCATAGTTTTATAGTATTAATATGACACTTATTTTGGGACATGCAAGACTTGATCTTTTCCGAAGATCACATTCTCAATCATTATGTCCCCAACTTATGTATTACAATTATTTTCGCAAAAAGGTTTTATATATAATTAATTCACATAAACAATATATATTATGATTTAATTTGTTGAGACTTATTATTATAATATTCATGTTTTGGTAATTAAAGCGAAGTAGTCCCATTGAGGGTAAATAGTCAAGTTAGAAACATCATGATTGATATAATGTGATCTTTGGAAAGTCTTATATGCGCAGGATATTTATTAGAAACATCATCATTGAGAGTGTGATCTTTAGAAAGCAAATGCATATTGCGTAGAGACTAGGAATATTTTTATCGCCTAGTTCGCATAAATACTTTTGTTTTCTTTAAGCAATTGAAACACTAGTAAAGATGTTAGGCATCAAGAATTTCTATTGCCAACTACGTAGAGCTAGCTAAACCTTGTACGTACCATTATTCATACTTAAAAATGATCAACAGTACCATCATTTTGCTACGATAACTATGTAAATGCAATCGGAACTTCTCATAAGAATGGCATGCACGCCTGTCTTCCTTGGGACATTGGCTAAAAAACAACTGCTAGGAGAAGGTTAACCCATAGAGTACTCTTCAAAATTATAATCCCGCTCACAATAAAGCTTCCAAGGAAAATAACACAAGAAAACTGAGCACAAGAGAAAGTCCGAACCATTTGAACCCTAATTATTAACATTAATGTTGAGTTTGGATGTTAAGATGAGTTGAGTTGAGTTGTGAATAATAATATTTTGTGAGTCCCAATGAGATGGGTTTAACTTTTTAGGTTGAGATAAATTTAACTTTTTTTATAAAAAATTAAAAAAATAGTAAGTCTCATCAATGATTGATTTGATATGCGTTGCGTTTGGTTCAACAACCGAACACAATCTAATTTAAACGGTGTTGGATGATTACCGAAAGAATATTTAGTATGGTGAGAAATTATGCAAAGAGAACTAAATTTGCTAAATTTGTTACCTTTTTTTGTATGGAAGAGAGACAATCAAACATGAAGGTGAGAAGAATCGTCTTGTTTAGGAGAAAGAAAACGTTAGCAACCTTGCTAAATATTTATCGTATTGAATTCGAACAAACACATGAGCAAAAATTTTATTTATTTATAATTTTAAGTCCAATTGATATGCCAAAATTACACAAAAAGAACGCCAATTGATATGCCAATATATTCTATATATATATATATATATATATAGAATATATATCGTTATTTTTGCAATTAATTGATTAGTGAGGGCCGGCCCCCACCCTCTTTTAAGTTTTAGGTACGTAAAAATGTAAATGTTACCTTTTGTAGGCTGCAGTTTCAGCTAGCCCTGACTCTTCTGCTCTGCAATTCCAACTGATCTTCCCGGCCCTATAAATCTTGAAATTTCCGCTCCTTTTTGTGTACAATTTCCGGTTTGTTGATTATTTCTGCAATCCATGCGTCCAATTTGGCATATGAAATCATTGGTAAAGCTGATGGATTTTGCAGGGAAAGCTTAAAAATCATGCTGACACACAAAATGGATGGGTACGCTAGCTGCTGCATGTTCGGTTGTCTGGCATTGAGATCACTGCTCTCGATGGTGTTTTGAATGGGGTGTGGAGGGGCCTCCCTTAATCCAATCCACCATAGGTTGTTTGCCGACGGTGTGAAGACACCTACTTTTCAGTTTTCCCTCGTACGTTTTATAATCACCAAAATTCATTCAGTTTTCTTGGTGGGGACGAGTAGTAGTACTACTGATATTGATTATGTTGACAACCCTATCGACGATCATCGAGAGTTGCATTCCAAGGATTTACATGAAGTGGCTTTTCACTATGCAATATTTTACATCCACAAAAGCTAGCTACTACCTCTGAAATAGCATCGATCAGAACAATATCATGATTCATGTTCTCGTATATATGCCTATACAAAACCCAGCCAGTTTTCATACACCTGGTTAAAACTTGCAAAAATTTAAACAAAAGTACCCAAAACATGAGAATTAGGATTCAGATGATCCTCATTAGTTTTTTTTTTTGTCAGAATCGAATCATGTTCTAATTAATTTAGAGAGCTAGAAATAACGACATATCTTATGATTTTTGGTCTATGTATCATGCGCATGCTTCAAAATGGAAAATGCCAGTGGCCTTGAAGAAAATTGAACGTGTAGGACTATTTTTGTCCGGCACCGAAAACCCACCAATCGTTTAAGAATGCAACGCAATTTGTTGGGTACCCACATTTATGGGCACTTAGGCTTGAGTGGTTAATTCATCCAATCCACTCAAAGAAATGGTACGTACCCACTTCAATGACGCTTTTTATATATATGTTACAAATAATTATTTTCCTTTCCCCTTGATTTCGTTCTTTTCATGTTTTTCCGAAAGCTAGATAATTCCAGAAGATGGTGCATGGATGATGAACACTAAGGGATAAAAAAGCCGTTTTCTTTGGGATTAACTTGGCGTCGCTTTGTGCCAAATTCATCTCACTCAACCTATATATAATAATGGAGTCGATAATTGTCTGGCTTTCATTACTGCATGCGTCAATTTCTTTTCCCCCGTTTTATGGTCCCATGTCGATCGACATGGTTGAGCCCAATACTATATATATATATATATAGTCGCGTAAAGCCTCCCACATAGAGTACGTTGATCTGATCTATATATTTGGAGGTCGAGAATACAAACAAAGAGGAGTACTACTTCTACTACTACTACTGATCAATCAATCACTTGCCCGGGCCAAGACGTCATTATCAAACAATATTGATTGATTGAGCTGCTGCTCGTTTGGAAATCTATTTTCAGACTCAAATATCATCGGTACTGTGACTAATTATAAGTAGTAGTTGAGTTGAGTCGAATCGATATATAGTTCAACCTTCTTCCGATCGGCCTAGTCTCCTTCTGGCTCATCACGCGGGTCAACACGTTCCACTTTCACCACTAAAAAAATTCATTATAATTTTAATTCATATATTTGGTAATTAGACTAATCATGAGAACACTGTCAAATCGAGAAAATTCCTTTCTGTTGCCCATAAAAAAAATTAGGAGATGATGCCAAAAAGTTTATGGAAAAATTAATCTCTTAATAATTGTGCGATATTTCTTTTCTTGCCATACTGAGAAAATAGCTAGCCATGATCGATCTCTAGGACGTCTACTGATCATAATGGCTCAACTAATTTAATTAATTAATGACTTCAAGAACAATCGATCGTAGCAGTAATTATTGTAGTTATTATACTCAACAGAGCAGCAGTAATTGATCAGAAACTTTTCTGTACTGGCCGATCGAGCATATATGCAATATGAAAGTCAAACTTTATCACATTTTTATAAGTCGACATAATAATATATAATTCCCTCTTGTGCTCATTCATTTCACACAAATCGATCGATCGACATACTTAATGCATCAGAAAAAACAATGCAAAATGCCATTAATTTGTTGTAATTATAACAACGTACGTGCGTTCAAGCAAAACGCAGTAACGTTCTACTTAATTTAAAGAATGCCTAGCTAGCTAGCGTATAAAGTTGCCCTAATATATATAAATGCATCACCAAAGGGAAAGAGAATGAGACATTAATAGTTGTGAGGACAACATCGGAGATGCGGGAAAAGAAAAGGAAATTAACTCGGAGATATCAAAAAACTGTTCCAGCGCCCCTAAAGCTAGCCGGAGGGTGATGCACGTATATGATCTGTATACTTGGTCACTACCAAACGGAACGGGCCTGGCGGGATTGTTGCATGAAAAGGTTCTTACTGATCATGAATTACCATGATTAACTATAATATATATATATATATATATATATATTTATTTATTCAGAAAGCATTTCGTGATAGAATTACAATAATCTTCATGAGGAAAGCCGAGGTTCTGCATGCATTCCGGGCTATTCAGAGTACTATATTCAGAAACTGAGCACGGATGCGTTCCGGTACTGTATCTATGCACCCCCCTACGTTGATAAAGACAACGAAAACTACAACTCTAAATATAAAGATTTAACTCCAGTACTGAGGCAACAATTGACCAAGCATGAGCAATTAAGAGGAAGCAAGCCCATCCAGCAGCTAAATTATTAGTAGCTTAGCTGCGCGACTAGCTAGATAGCTAGCTAGCGTGTATGGTGTGGCATTCATGTGCTGTGTGAATATGGTGCTTGATAATTAATTAGTTTAGCCTTTCATCAATAGTACTCCGCCCAAGACTGGAACGATAATGAACTGATTCTCTTATTGTAACTGCCACAAACTTTATGAAGACGATCCTTAGGGTTTTCAGAAGCAGGCAGACACTCAAGAATAATCAATTAAATGATCAAGAACAAGTACACCCGGGGCCTATCATTAAAACTCTGTTGTCTGCTTATTCAAAAAGGAAAAAATGAGTAAAAAGACATGCATAAATTAAAGATTTGCATCATAGAATAACATTAAAGTATTTAGCTGGCATGTCACAAAAACAAAACATTGCTTCATATTAAAGCCCCAAACGCGGGTTTATGAAAACAATAGAGCACAATTTTTTATCATTAATGCCTCGTAACATTTATATATGACCTTTTCTGAACATTAATTATGGTCGCTAGCAAGCTAGCTAGCTTCAGAGATTTACAAGTATTAATTGAATTCAAGCAATAAGCAATAAACTTGTATAATTCATGTTGAAATGATTCCACTGTGTTAATTTCTCTTGTTTTGAATCCCGTCTGTCTGTAAAATACGATGAGGATCGGAAAATGTTCTCAGAATGAAAAGCAAAGTCTAGTGAACAAAATGCATGGATGATGCTGCTCTTAATGCACGGTTAGTATTTTCAAAAACTTGATGAATCCAAATTAAGTCAATGAGAGAAAATGGGAAGAATTACACGGGTAAATACCAGACAAACTCAACGGTCAACAAAAATATAGGCCAACATATATACCCAGAGGTCAAGGGAGAAAATGCATGAAAAAAAATCACTAAGTTTTTGCTGGAAGATTTAAAAAATAAAGAAGCCCAAAAAGGCAGGGGGACAAAAAAAGAGGATAATTGCAAGGTGGGATTAATCAAGAATTAGATCATAATACCAAAATGTTTAAGCTGTCGTGTATAGTTACACACAAATGTTGCATTCATGCAAGACAACCAATCAATTTGTCCATAGCCATACATTTATCTTAAAATAATCAGTCAGCCAACCTATAGCCAATCAAGTTTCTCCAAATGCTTATGGGTGCTAAAAAGAATGGGAAAAAAAGTGAAGAGACAGCTCATTTCGCCTTCATTAGGGAAAAATATAAAGAAAAAAAGAAGAAGAGGAAACTCCCCTAGCTAGCAAAAGAAACCAAAGATTTTCCCGTGTATAGATTATAGAAATATATATATCGGGTCAAAGGTGGGTGGGGGACATGAATCAAATTAATAGCAGTAAATAAATAAATAAATAAATACAAAGGAGTTGACAGGCCGGGTGTGAAAAGATTGACCTGCGTCCATCCTCGGTGCAAAATCTCAGATCCTTCTTGTCTCATCCTCCATCTCCAATGAAACTGAACTTCATATTATGATCACTGAAAAGCCCACAGAAACCAAAATAACACCGTACACAAAGAGAGAAGGAAACGAGAAGAAAAGCGATCGAGAGAATCATGACAAGCTAAAGCGGAAAATAGATAATCCAATAAATTCCATGATCAGTAGTTTTCATGAACTTTCGACTTCTCTTTCACTATCCATGGATATATTATAATCAGATTTATCACTAATATTTCTCATTCAGCTTAGAAGTCATGAGAGTGGTGATACAATGTTGGGTCACAGCCACCTTGCGACCCATGCCTATTCATAGAATTCCTTTGGCTATGGTGGCTGCTGTCATCCTCTCCATCCATTGATCTTGATCTCATTTGACCTGAAGCCGTCGCGCCCAAATTGAGATAAACAAGCCTCGAATCAAGGTTAAGGTTCGCCGCCATGTTGTTTCCGCTGCTACCGCTGCTATGATCATCGCTCATTGGCGGATATATAGCGGTCGAAGTAGGAACACTTGCATTGCCCTCTTCCCGCGAAAGAACGAGTGCCGCAGACTGAACCAGCTCCAGGCAGAGCCTGAGCTTATTGGGTTCGATATGTGTTAGCCCCGGTACAGCTCCTTTGAAGAGGAAATCAGATGTTAGGGTTCGGAGAACGTCGAGGGGAGAAACCCCGTCGACGGTTCGAACATTCGGGTCGGCATGGTGGTCGAGGAGGACTGCTACCATGTCCGGCGACACCATTTCTGCAGCAATGTGAAGTGCGGTTTTTCCGGCAGGTCCTGCTGGGTAATTAACATCGGCTGCACCGAGCTCAAGCAAGGCTTTCACAACTTCTCGGCTGCAACTTTCTACAGCGTAGTGCAAAGCTAATGCCTCGTCGAGATTTAGTCCTTCACCCATGACCATAAGCTTGACGAGTTCCACATCAGACGAGTCGAGTGCCCTTCTCATACGACGAATCTTTTGGTCTTCGAGATCAGCGGCTGCACCAAGATCTTGGTGCTGGTGGTGATGGTGGTGAGGCATGAGGGAGCGGCGAGCCAGAGAGGATTTGAGGCGCAGCTCTTCAATCTTGGCCACGACTTCGATCGGGAGGTGCTTGGCTAAGACTTCTGGAGGGAGGCCAGATTTCGCAACAAGATGGGAACATGTGGTCCAGAGTTGGTGCATGTCTTGCTTTCTTGAAGCTAGTAGTACTTTCATTACATCTTCAATTGAGGCTTTCTCCACCATGCTTGCCAATTGCTTCTGTGGCCCAAAAGCCAAGAGATAATAATGGTTAGTGAGATTTACATAAAAAGGTGTAAGATGTTTGTTATGTTTCTGCATAGATTATATAAAAACAAAATTGATGGGATGTTTTGTGCTAATTTTACGTTTAAGCAGCCAGTCTGTCTTGGTTTGATCCTTTTTCGATTTAACCCAAATGGGGAAAGTGAATGTCTGGGAAAGATTTGGTGTGCTTACAGTTACTGTGGAAGACAAAACTGGATTTCTTGATCTAAATTTAGAAACTGATGCACGCAGCTATATATATAGAGAGAGAGATAGAAGGAACCCATTTGAAGAAACTCGAAGGTCATGTACATGTAAACAAGATAGATAGGCTCCTTATGTCACACGAACATGAACCTTTTTTCCAGAAGAAGATGGATTTTTTTAATGTATGTAAGGGAAGAAAGCGAAGAGAACGAAAGTATTAGAGGAGTTAATGGAGGTGGTAAAGAAGAAAAGGACAACGGTATTGGAAAATTGAAAGTTAAATGGATCAAATGCTTCAAAGATGAACTGAATAATCCAACTGCTTCTGAAGAAGAAGTTTGAAGATAACTTAAAAAAAAAAAAAAAAAGTTTAAGAATATTGAACAGAACCGGGTCTCACCTACTTCATGATAAGAAGATAAGGGAATTCCAGAAAATGATATCTAAAAGAGTTTTTTTCTTCAAAAAAAGAAGGAAAGAAAGAAAGAACAAAAACAAGAATAAAACAAACCGCAAATGATCTCACCCAACCTCCCAAAACCAAACCCAGTAATTGTCCAAATTCCCAAAACCCACAAAATACACCGACCAAGATGCAGGGAGAAGGCATCATCGTATAAATTGAAAGAAACCTGAGTGAGCAATGCGAGCTGTTCAACACCAAAAGATCTAGCGGCAGCAAGAGTGTCAAGAGCAAGATTAACGGCTGAGGTGCAATGCGTGTGCCAGCATCCTCTCTCCCCACAATTAGCCCTTGGCTCATGCTTCTGAGGCACAATAGAGACTTGGCCACTGTACAAGAACTGCAGCAGCAGCAAGAACACCTCATAGCCCACCGAGTTCACCGGTATCACACCCGACCTCGAACCCGGTGTCGCCGCGGGGTTGATTCTGGACCCAGCGGGGTCCAGCCCGGAAGGCGGGTCGGGCCCACAAAAGAATTTCCTAAAGAAGAGACTCCTCGCGGCCAGGATGCATCGGTGGGCGTGGACTAGACGGCCCTCTACGCTGAAGGTTACGTCGCTGAAGGCTTGGCCGTTGACGAGGAGGTAGAGGTAGTCCAGGGAAAGAGATCTAAGGGACTCATCGAGGGTCATGGTTTTTATGCTTTTTTAGGGTTGCGTTAACCTCTCGTTTCGTCCGAGAGAGAGAGAGAGAGAGAGAGAGAGAGGGAACAGAAGGGTTACAGCTTGGAAGTGGTAGAACTGCAAGGAGATATCATGGAGAGGACTGAGTTCATTTACTTCCCCCTTCTTGTTGATGGTGGAACTATTGATTGTGTTTTTATTAAGATTCTTTGTGTCAAATGGGGTGTTGTGGTGTGTTTGTGGGGTGGTGGTGGTGCTAGCTAGCTTTGTGTTGGTAGATATTTTGTGTGAGAGAGAGGGCAATATCAATATGGGTGGCTCTTCTGGGCGGCTTATAAGGTATTTAACCAAAAAGAAAAGAAAAATAAAAAGAAATCTGATCTAAATGGAATAATTATTTTCAATTAAATAAGACTGGAGGAAAGAAAGAAAATGATGGGAGAAAAATGAACTGTTATGGTTAATAGAAGATCAGAAACTGATATGCTCAATTATTCTTGGGTTGGTCCATGTTTTAGTACGTACTACTACTACTGAACATAACATATGTATATATATATATATATATATATATATATATATATATATATATTATAGTTAAAAAATCACCTTAACATATTAAAGTATATTATATATATGTTCAAACAGAATAATTATTGGTAAATTGGATGTACTTTAGATATAGATGTATTAATGTTGACTGCCAACGTAAATTATTACTATATATGGTCTTCAATCCCTATTCTCAAGGCTTCATACTTTGTGGAATTTTTCTGGAGAACCCTTGATAGAAACAATTTTTACCTTTATAAACTTAACTCGTGCATATCATGTTCTTCAGGCGACGTTAGAGACGTTAGAGGTAACTACAACTGTTTTTTTTTTTCAAATCAAAAATAAAATCAGGTCTCGTTTGAATACATAAATGGTTTATCTCATTTTATCTCATCATTATAAATTTTTTAAATTTTCACACAAAATATTATAAAAATTCAACTTTTTCAAATCCTAAAATAATATTCTAACGATAATTCATTCAACGTTCAACTTTTATCTAAAATCATATCTCATTTCATCTCACCTCACTATCCAAACAGAACTAAATGTAAAAAAAGAGAAAAAAGCAAAAGGAACAAATAAGGAATGAAGAGAAACAATAAATAATTATAGTTTATACAATATCTGGCCATGCCTTTTTTCTTTCTAAAAAATAAAAAACAAGCTACTTACTAAACGTGTTGCTCCAAAAAAAAGTTCAAACAATATCTCCTGGAAAATATAATATTTTATAAGATCAGATTCATGTGTCATAAGTCGCATGCAACTTCCAGGGGTCATGATGATTAAGAGAATTTTATAAGTTGAATACTACATGTATAATGGGCATGCAAATTGCAAAGAGATCATCAAGAGACTTTTGTAGCCTTTCTGCTCTCTGATCTGCAAAACACCTCTGCCGACTGCCAGCACTTTCTGGCCAGGTACATCATGTCTTGCAAAGAACTATAACTTCAACTCTGTTCACGGAACATGGAATTGAATATGGCAGCTAGCTAGATTACCGAAGTTTTGTATTAAATCAATCCTTCCATCTAATCAATAGTTAGCCACATGAATATTACAATATTATTAGAATTCGAAAACTGTTTTTTCATTTTGCTCCCTCTCTTTTGTACATTGGGAAAGGTTCCTTGCAGCTGCTAGCTAGCTGCTTTTAGGGTATAACGTAGCTGTGCTTGATTTCCTTACAAATTACCTTCACCGATCTCGGAAGTTTTTAATAATTTTGGTCCTAGCTTGTTATAAACGATAAACTATTAGTTCTAACAACCAATTTAGGTCAGGTTTGGACAGTGAATTGAAATAAAAGTTAAATAAAATATTATTATAATATTATTTTTTAATATTATTATTATTTTGATATTTAAAAAGTTAAATTGTTTATTATATTTTGTATAGAAATTTAAAAAAATTGTAATGATTATATGAGATGAAATAAATTGAGATCAACTCTGAATTCAAACAGGACCGTACAAGTACGTAATTTCTTTTCCCTTAATTCCTGTTCATTTTGGACACCCATTAAAGAGAATGAAATTCGGGACCAACCTAAACCTACATGTTTATTTATTTATTTTTATTAAGTTGGCTACAAAACTCCAGCTTCTTCGTCGTTGATTTCCATTCGATCATCCATATCAAGAAAATTAAAACACACCAATGAAAAATATATAATAAGAGAAAATAAAATATATATATTTTAATCACAAAAATTTTACATAAATAAACTCACAAATTAATGTGAATTGGTTCTTAAAACTAATTGTCGCGAGATATACAAAAACTGATTTTAAGTAGAGAACTCCAAAATTCTTTCGTATTTAACGTTGAAATTCATTTGATATTTTGCTACTCAAACATGCCGTACACTCACATTGCACTGCCAACCAAAACTCAGTCGGATTTATACGAATACAACTTTGGGATTGCATATAATAAAGAAGAACGCTACAATCCTCTAACTCATGTATTCCAATAGGCCATAATGTCTTGTCCTTCCTATTCTGCTGCATTCCTTGATGTAATATTGCTATTTCTGCACTGCATAAACTCGACACACAGTAGGGAGACGAGGCAGCTCGAGCTCGATCGATGCAGCTACGAGGGTTGGAAAGCGTGTCGCGGGGGAAAGACGTGTAAGGTAGGTTTGGATAGTGAGATAAGATGAGTTAGATGATTTGTGAATAGTAATGAAATTGTTGAGTTTAGATGAGATGAGATAGTTTTTAAAAATTTTATGTATTTGAATTAGAAGTGAGATGAGATGATTTTAACTTTTTAGAGATAAGATAGATGTGGGTTCTACAAATTATTACATAGTATTTATAACGATTTTGTTATATTTATAATCAAGTGATAATAATTTATAAATTACCTACTCAATTTTTATTTTTTATAATATATTTCATAATAATATTATAAGTTGACAATATTTTTTTATAAAGAATCACGGAGAGGAGAAATGTCTTGATCGGATGGATAGCTCACAAGGGAATTATTCACTGAGAGGAAATTCTTCACAGATGGAGATGAGCCCGGGCATCAAATACGAACGTTTTCTCCTTTTTCGTTGGAAAAACTGAATAGTATGACTCTTTTTTTTTTTAAGCAGAGAGTGATTAGAGCGTTTATCGTATTCTAAATATAATTTGAAATCCTCTATTGAAACCTTGTTTGAACGTTTGTATAAGAAATGATTTTTTCGTATAAGGAGAGAGGTGAGACGGTCTCATCTCTATATCCAAACAGGTCCTTTCAAATTAATTATTGGAACTAGAGCCTATTCCAAAACATGATACGAGTTAATCAAACTTAACTTATTAAGATTTTATGTACTTTTTTACTATTTTTTATCGCTGGACCTGCAGTGGTATACACGTGAGACATGAGTTGGCACGTGTAGGAGGAGGGTATATATTGTTAGGTGTTAACTGTTAACTTGTTTTGTTAGTTCTGTGGTCAGTAACGCAGAAAAAGACAGACACACAGAGGAAAAAAAAATGAAAAAAATAAATAAAGAAGCTGTTGTTTTGCCCCTGAATTTTTTTTTTAATTATTTGTTTAAAAAAAGAAGAGAATTATTGAAAGAAAAAGGAGGAAAAGGAAAATCCGTTGATTGACAGCACATCCCTGACTGTCTTATGATTTCAAAGAAGCCCGATTTGACGTTTGACTTGTCTTTTCACTCTCTTACTGATCCTTCCACACCTGCCTAAATAATCAGCCCAGCCATCCCCCACCTCTCTCTCTCTCTGTACTCTACTCTGTACTATGCCTTATAAATTTGTACACATAGAATTTGACGTCTCATTCGTTGAGCACTTCTACAGTTGTATAAAAACAAAGACGAAAAAAGTACAATCTAAAGTTAATAAATTATTGAGAGAATGATGCAGAAATAAATTAACCCTGCATATATGCAACGTTCTTTTTTGCATGTTAATTAGGGTTAGTTTTTTAAATAATTTTTAATTTTACATAACAAATATTTTTCAAGACGCATAATCTGATTATGTAGTTTTATCTACAAGTTTCACTGATCTATAATATTTCTTTTTTATGTCGGATAATCTCTCCAAGACAGAACCTTTCATACCCATTCCTATAGAATAAATCCCGGTCACTGATCTACAACATGAGAAATATTGATAGAGAATCTCAAGTTCAAAGTTTTACAAAGAGGAGTGCTATCTTTATGTACAAAAGTAATCTCACAAAATATAGTTTCAACTAAACTATTAATTTATTTTACAATCTTACGAATCATATTAAGACACCTCAATTTATAAAGTTCTTTTTGTATAACCTCTTTGTAGTATTTTCCTTAAAAATATTAGGGTTTGTTCAGTAAAAGAAGACTCCGGTGAAAGTACTAATGTATCGATAAAATGTATGGTGGTAAAAATACATGTGCCTTAAGTTGGGTAGAGGAACCAACAAGAAATATGGTGGGTAAAACTATTAAAGAAATTCATCATCATGTCTAGAGTCCTCGAATCCCAAACCAGAATTTTGCTTCTTAATTTGAGACCACGAGAAAGTATATTAATTATATAGAGTCCTCAAGCAGTTTGCTTCAATAGGTTTAATAATTTATACCATGTTTGTTGATCAGTAGTACGGGTACACTCTTTATAATTGCTTCAACGAATTAATGTACGTAACTCCTAATAATTTTGAATATTTTCAGTTGAAATAAATCTCATTAATAAGTTGCCCTTAATTAGTATTGTATAACGTATGATCAGTGTTTCCATGTGTCCACAATAACGTATCATTATTGAGTAATGAAAAAGAGAGATGCCTTGGCCATGCATAATATTGGAACTTCACGAAACCAAATTCACAGACTGACATGTTTTGATGTGGTACGTCAAAGTGTAAATTTACTTTTATTATAAAAACGATCTAGCATATCACGTGAAATTATATCAAGTTGTAAGTTTATTTTTATGAAATCTCTGTGGCTGTAGCACTTCTCAATAAAAAAATAATAGATAGATTAAGTTAATTAATGAGCATAAGTCAATGGCTATATATATATATATATATTAAAAAAAATTAATGGGCATAAGTTCTAGTTAGACTGTTTTTTTTTATTCCTAATAGCGCACATAATTAAACATTATATAAGTTATAGACATTCAAAAGAATAAACGTTTTTTTTTATTAATTCCTTCTAGCGCACATATTTTCTCGTTGATACTATAATTCGCATGTGTAGTACTGACTGAGAGAGAGGAGAATGAAGTGCAAATTATGTCCATGTAATGATTATTCTACCATATCATTATTGCTTTATTGCTTTGTTATATATGTACGGCCTCAATTCGCTTCTTATTAGGTGGGGAAATTAATGTGAGATTTGAGTGCATGGACGTACGTACATTATTTATATCCAATTCATCACGTACAGTATTTTAAACTTTTAATAATGAAAAATGCTAACCCTACTTAAGAAGAATTTATAAAAAAAATTATTTCTCTATATGTCAGATATTGATATGGGAAGATTATGAAATCTGAATTTCAAATTTTGAATTTCAAAATAAAACTGATAAAATGAGTCTGCTTGTACTTAAAATTGTAAGTAAATTGTATGTACATGTAGAATTACTCTTTAATAATTTAATAGTGAAGATCAATCTTTTATTATTTATGTTGTGGCTACACTCACTAAGTTTCCTTTCCTGAAATTATCTTTGAACTGTCAAAATTTTGTTTAAATATTTACAAATTTAAACTATTAAATCTTGTAATTGATTATCACAATATATTATATTATGAATTAACAAATTTTGACAACATGCACTATTAATTAGTTGAACTCGATCTCGCCATTAGAATCAATGAAAAATGGGATAGATGACACGACTTTTTTGTTTGTAAAATGCTCTTAGTCGTACTGGCCTGCAATTTGGGATGGTAAACAATGGATACGACTACGTACAGGCACTTTTGCGCATAAAGTTGACGTCATCATTTATTTTATGAATAAAAAAATAAAGAAAGAAGATGAGATTCTGTTTCTTTTTTCAGTGTGTAAACACAGATCCAATTGCAGGTTCCTCTATTTCTGTGTTTTAGTATTGATCTTCATGTCAAATCTTGAAGGTCGGCCCACCTCCGTCAGATCCTTCACGAAGAAGAAAGAAGACATAAGCATAGATTTTTTGTATTCCTCTTTCTACACCAACATATCTATTACTATGGCTCGCAACCACTACTACTCTCATTCTCTCCCTGGAAAATGAGCCGATGTGTTCCTAGCTGGGATGTCGATGATAATCCTAACCCTGCAACCGCAAACCCCACTTCCAATTCCAAGTACACCACCTGGGAAAAGCCATGCGCTAGCAGCACTTCGAGTCCATTATCGACCAACCCACGGGCTCGATCGCCACCCGAGCCCAAAGAATCATCCCCTTTAGATGGTTGTAGCCAAGACTCGGTCCACCAGAAGTTATTGTTGCTACCCCCTCGGCCACCATGACCATGGACGCTTTGGTGCCATGCTCCAATTTGACCTCCGAGGTCAACCAGGCCATGCAGACACAAGGCCAGGTGGTGGATGGACTCAACACTTGCATCTGGTCCTGTAGTGGTACTACAGCCACCACAGTAGAGAACAAGGACCAAGACGTCTTCCTTGAAGGAAAATAGGCTGACGGGAATGAGTGTGTCCCTGTTGAATGGAGTAGCAAAGATGAAGCTTCATTGGCAGCGCCACCTATGGGACGGACCTGTGAGAGGGACCTGGGAGTTAGGTTGCTAGAACAAGCTTGCTCTCCTAGAAAACCATCCACAAAGACCACCACCGATGACCAAGATTCGGTTTGCCATAGCTCATCGCCAATAAGCAAGAGCTGATAATTTTTTCCTTTTGTACTTTAAAGATTGAAAAGCAGACTCCATTTTACCAACATCAATAATTTTTTTGAGTGTTTTCAGTCGATGGATGTATGGGTGTCGAATCGTGTAAATGAGTTGTGTTCGTGTCATGTCAAAACATGTATATTATATTATATGGGTCAGCCCGAACACGATCTGTCAAGCTTATCGTGTCAAAATCTCAAACCCTAACATGACCGATTAAAATAACGGGTTGACACAACACAATCCATTTTGACCTGTTAGTAAATACTACGAAATATGTTAACCCGACCCAACCTGTTTTTGTAAATGGATTGAACAGACCCAAAATTAACTCATTTGACCTGATTAAGTTTAGCATAATTTTATATAAAAGTTAAAATCACAATATCTATAAAAAAAATATAAAACTAATTACAAGTCCAAAATTACAATTCAAACAATAAAAATATCAAAATTAAAATCTCAACCATTTTACTTTTAGGTATAAGGATATAATTCTAACTTTATCTTTCTTAACGGATCATAATGGGCTATAACGGGTTGAGCTATTATCAACCTGCTAAGTTATCGTGTCTTAATTAATCAATCTGTTTTAACCTGAACCCGTTAAAACTAAACTCAAACTCGTTATTATCGTGTTGTGTTGTATTCGTATTGGGTTAATGGGTCATGTCACACGTATTGCCACCCCTAGATGGAAGATTACCTGCACTTCCATAAATGCATCGTTTCATTGATACGCCATGTCTCATTTTTGAGCTGGCATGATTCGTCCGCAAGGTGTCCGCAAAATGGACTGATCATAGAGTTTTCCGGAAACATTAATATAGGAGTAGTCTACGACTTCGTGTGTAGAGTTTGAGAAGATCAGGCCACTAAAGTATAATCAATTATCAAGGAAAATGTAAAAACGAAAGAGGAATAAAAGGTAATGTTATTGAAACTAAGAGGACCCTAACAAATTATTAAACGAGTCTTGTGCAAAATAATAGTGATCTTAAATATTATACTGTATTATAAATCAAATCGTTACAAAGTGCATGCAAACATTATCTTTCATTCGATCGTAAAAAATATAAACAACAAAAATAAAAAAATAGAATTGATAGTCATGTACGTGTGGTACGTACGAGGCACATGTATATATAAGGGTACGTAAAATCTTACTCATATTTCATAGTGTAATTTTCCCTAAATTAGAGTGTAGAGCTAGAAATCCAATGTGGACGTACGTATGTGTCTCGAAAGTCATGAATTCTAGTTCTCGTATATTTTTTTGGAGCATTATCTAATGTTTTGTGGATTATATATGTTTGTGTTAAGACTATAATACAAATGATTAATAAATCTATATTTTTCTATCAATTTAAATTTTTGAAACAAATAGTCGACCTAATGGCCGACTGGAGCTCAACTCCCAAATTAATTAGCTTCCTTTGTTGCGACAGCTTGTTTAATGAGATCGAATACTGGTTCAAACAGTCGCGGATCTACATATAGCTTGAGGGGGGCATTTTTTTTCAAAATTCAAAATAACCCCTAAATTTTATTGATAATTTCATGTATATAGAAATTGTCACCCCCCCCCCCCAAAAAAAAATTATAATTCCCTTAATTCCATATGCTTTCAAAGATTTTGTAAAATTTCAATATACATAGAAATGTTTCTCTCTAACTTTTTTCCCTATAACCAGCCCCTAGATTTTGTAGAATTTCTATATATTATCTATTTTCAAGGATATGACAAAACTAAAATTAAATTAAAACTAAGATTATAAGAAATAATAAACTATTAACATTGATCCCAAATTTTTTTATTATACAATATTAAGTTTCCTAATATATAATCCAAAGTGAAAATACCAGAAAAATCATTTAAGATTGATGATTTATATGAAAAATAGTGGAGATGATTTATCCTCTAAACTTCACTGCGCAAAGAAAAGTTTATTTAAGGTCTCAATTGCAGTATTTTATATTTAATGTAACACCAAAATAGATAGATTTTATATTAAATTTGATAAACTAGCTTAGATATTAGACTGAAATGTGGCATTCTAAAATATCATTTGATAGTTTCTACGAAGAAAATAATTTCTAAATATTTCATATTTACAAAAATAATAATGGATGAATATTAGTCTGTGAAATATTCTTGAAAAAAATTTGAAATAGACATTAAGTTTTGTTTTTACGTTATTTGGCAATTATGGAGATTCAATTTTATATATGCTTTAAGATTTTGTGATATTTTTTCATTTTACATAAAAATCTTGTGTGATAGAAAAGTTGACCCCTAAGAAAAATTACTGGTTCCACCACTGGATTCATAGAGTACAAAACTTTAATTTTATTAATAACATGTATGTACATACAGTACATTGATAACGTTGGTCTAGGGTTGCAATTTCACTTTAGTAGCTAGGTTTTGCATGTGAGGGCTAATCTTTTGTTTGGTAACCAATAGCATGGAGATTTAGTGTCATTTGTTTTAACAACTCCTTTCAATTCATCAATTCTAATCATTAGCATTTTTCTAAATTTTCACACAAAATAAAATAAAATAAAAAATTTAACTTTTTCAAATCTCAAAACAAAAATAATATTAAAAATATATATTCTAACAATATTTTATTCAGCTTTTAACTTTAATCTCAATTCATCTCATATCATCTCATCTATATGAAAACAAACGAGGCTTTGAGGGTTGGCAAGCAAGACTTCTATCCAGTGGGGTTCAGTTATTGTTATTAAAACATGTCCTACAAAGCATTCCAGTCCACTCCCTTTCTATCTTGAAGACTCCTAAGTCGGTTATGGAGAAAATTTCAAGGATTATGAGCACATTTTTTTGGGGAGTGAATGATGGCAAATTGAAGAAAAAATGGTGTACGTGGATAGATCTTTGTACGCCGATCTCGGAAGGGGGTTTGGGGTTGCGTGATTTGAATTAAGTGCGGAGTTCATTACACATGAAATTGGCTTGGAACATATCGAATGGTTATTCTCTATGGTCTAAAATTTTTCTTGCTAAATATGTTGGGAATAAACATATTACTGTGATCAATTCTCATAAAGGTACAAACTTCTGGTAGATGATACTAAAGCAGCCTCCTCGAGTGAATGCAAATTCAAAGAGGAAAGTGCGAGATGGCAAAGTATATTTTTGGCAAGATCGATGGTTTGGTGATGCACCTCTTTGTAATAATCAGCAAGTCACGAAATTGTCAAATCTGAAACTGGAGGAGTGCAAATATGGCAAGTCATGGAATGTGGACCTATTCACTCAGTTGGTGGGGTATGAAAAAATAGAGGAGATGATTGAGCAGCTGGGAAGAATAGAAGATGGAACTGATTTGCTTATATGGTTGCGATGGAAAATTTTTGACTCGTAGTACTTGGAATTGTATACAAACAAAAGGCCCGAATTGTCCATGGTCGAAATGGGTGTGGCACACAGCTCTTCCAAAGAAAATTTAAGTAACCATGTGGAAGGCAATGCATGCGTGTTTACTGCTAGACGATCGGATTTAAAGGGTTGGTATTCTATTAGTGTCTAGTTGCGATTGTTGTAGAGCTTGGGCTTATGAAGATTTTGATCATGTCTTTGCGCGTGGAGAGTTTGCAACGCAAATATGGCATGTCGCGTCTCAGAGTATTAGCATGCCATGTATGGAAGCTAGACATTAGGTAGAAAGGGTTGAAAGTTGGCATCAACGTGCTCAAAATTCATCCAAATCTGGCAGCTGCTAGGTATCTTGCCGTCCATTATAACATGGAGAATATGGAGTCGAAGGTGCAAGGAAAGAATGGAGGGTGCAGAGGAATCTGTTCAACAAGTTTGGTCCTCTATTAAATTCTGGGTGTCATGGGCTGCGATTAAATTGAAAGATGTTAGATCTGTTAGTCAATTCGATGAGGTGATTTTACGTGGCTTGAACTTGCCATTCGTTCCTACTCGAGAGGTAATTGTCAAAACAGTTCAATGGTGCCGTTCGAAATAGGGCTGGGTGAAGCTCAATGTGGAAGGTTGTTCTCTGGATAATTCAGGTGCATCAAGTGCCGAAGGGGGGGGGTGGAATAATCCGAAATGATAGAGGTGAAATGCTGAGTGCTTTTGTTGTTTCAACTGGTCATCATTCTCATAATTATGCTGAGTTGATGGGGCTTTTACATGGTCTTAGACATCTTAATGGGTTGGGTTGTTCGAGAGTTGAAATTGAAATGGATTCTCTTCTTGTTATTAATTGGTTGAAGAGGCAACGGTGTGGTCTTTGGTATATGGAAGGCTATTGGGATGAGATCCAGCGCCGTTTGGCTGGTCTTAATTTTTCTTTAGCTCATGTTTATAGAGAAGTCAATGGAGCAATTGATGGTCTAGCTAAAAGGAGCGCTCAACGAGAAACGGGCTCTTGATTTTCAATATCAAATCTACCTTCTTTCATTAGAGGAACAATTAGATTGGATAAGGGAGGTTTTTCATATATCAGGACGTGTAGGAGGTAAGGTTAGTAAGCATGCTAGGTTGGTTGGTGGTAGTTAGTTATGATTTTGTTTTTAGTATAGTCATTTGTTTGATTCGTTGTTATCACGGTTTTTTCCTCCACCATAAGTGAGGATGATATATAATAAGGAAGCCTGTCCTCCAGTTAAAAAAAATGAGGTATTGGGCTAGCCGGTGCCCTTGAATTAGGGGAGCTAGTACGTACTTGTTATGCGCATCGGGACACAGGTCTAATTAATTTTATCTTAACCTTGTCATATTAATCTGTTTTTTTTTCCACCAAACTTTTAGTTACCACGTAAAGCCAATGTATCTTGTGATTTGGAGGGTGCTTTCATATATGTCCCTTGATTGGCGTGCTGGAATGGCTAGCTGTCCCCTTAATTATCCCGGAATGGATAATCCTAGCTAGCTGTTAGATTAAGATATATTTCTTTAATTAATCTTCAAGATATTCATGCTGTAAGATTAGGGCGTAAATTAAATTGTGTAGGCAGGCATCAGCAAAAAGCAGATCATGTCATGATTTTGTCATTTTTGTCTTTTGAGGAGTCATTTCAATCTATATTAATTTATTTATTTCTTTGTCCTTGCTTAACATCGGTTTTATTCTGATCTTGTTGTTGAAAGTCTGTCTATAATCACATATAGCAGCCTTCATTGCTTTACAATGCAACCTTTTGTGTCCTCCACGTTGTGCTTGATGCGAATATATTTTGTCGTGATTTTCTAGATCTTGTTCTGCTTTCTCAACTAATTTGCCTCCTTTTGTTTTCGGAAAAATCTCCCTCTTTGCTAAGACAAATGTCATAAGCATAAGAGAAATTTTTTAGCTATAAAAATAAATTTATATATTGATATATTTTTATGTGATATGATAAATTGTAAATCTATTTTTATTATAAAATAAATTTAACGTTATTATATAAGATCATGTCAGTTTGTAGGTTTATTTTTTTTATAGAATTTTTTTACGAATGTAACACTTCTCAACTTGATAATTACGTACCTTTGTCTAAAAAACTTCACCCCCGGAAACTACCTTGAATGCATGTATTCAAAGTAGGTAATCTTCATGCTAGCTTGCAATTATACTTGGTTTCTAGAGATTACATGGGCAGCTGGAAGTGTAAAAGTTTTCTGAAACCATCAAGCTGATGTCGTACATGCATGCAGGAGAAATAATATACAGTTGTAAGAAATTGTTTTCAACAGTGATCGAGAAAAGCTGGCAACTAATAAATAAAAATCAGAGACTTGCATGCATACTGATTACAGAGCACAGCATGCAGAGATTTTGGCTCAAAAGCCATTAGTAACCGCGATATATAAGGCTCCATCTTTCTAAGAACTCAATGATAAACGCATTATTCACTGCGTAACGCAAACTTTCAGAAGGTTACATGCATTTTAGAATTAGTTACACATTGTCAGGCCGCTGAGTACTATTGATTTGATTAACAATGATTATATATATAGGAGCAGTACCTCTCGTGAGCTCCGATCGATCACCAGCAAGACTTGTGCTGCACGTGTTTGACATGGATCAAGTTGGAGGGAATTTCACATAGATGAGATGAGATGATTTTAGATAAAAGATAAAAGTTGAACAAAATATTATTAGAATATTATTTTTTAATATTATTATTGTTTCGAGATTTTAAAAAGTTGAAATGGAATTTGAAAAAATTGAATTATTTATTATATTTTATGTAAAAATTTAAAAAATCATAATGATGAAATTAGAAGAGATGAAACACTTTTTAAATCCAAATGGAGCTTACTCTCGCCTTTCAGTCAAATTAAAAACAACCTCGCAAGTTTTGTATCTAGATTTTCTTCTTTTTAAAGTGAAATTATCACATCAAAAGGGGTTGGAGATTAAGGAATCTATAAATTTCATGAACATATATATCTTGCCCTTACAAACGCTGCAGTTAAAAAAATAAAATCCAATTAAGAAAATGGTAGAAACCAAATATTATATACGAGGTCAACATGAATAATCAAATCAAAAAGTGAAGGGCAAGTCGTGATGAATAGGTTGTCAAAGCGTGAGCAAATATTACTTTGGCACGTATAATTTGTGCGTCAAAGCTGGCCATTATGCTAAGGGAGGTCAAAAGCTTCCAATATTAGGCTTTTGGATGGTGGCGCGCAAATTATACTTATCATTCTACACATTATACATTATATTTATTTTATTTTATTTTATTTTTTATTTTTTCTATAACAAATATATACGTGATATATAAATGATAAATAGGATAACTCAATTAATTTAACAAAAATAAAATAAAATAATAAAAAATAATTTTAAAATATATAAAATGTATGGTGCATGATGCAGCATCCCCAACGCTGCAAAGGGGCTGCGGATCCCTTGTCCCTAGAAGCTGTGTCATGGATGTGAATATTTTAATACTATTGTTTATATTTAGTTGTATTTAAAGCATTTTCGTCATATATTTATTTTGTTTTTATATATACATATAGTTCATTGATATCCCTCCTGCCCCCTCCCCAAAAAAAAAAGAAAGAACTTCTACATGTATTAGATTGAAGTAAATAATGAGGTAGCATCAGCAAGCTCTTCATATATATATATATATGCCTTTTTTCCCTCAATAAGGCGCTAGCTGCATAATTCGAGCTCGTGCAGAGAAATTTCTAACTATATAGTTTATGGTAGAGGACTTTGCAACAGTACTGTCAAATCTTTTGCAGGATTGGAGGTATGAAAATTAAGGTGACTTTCAAACTTTCAAATCTTGGTGGAAAGAAATTCATTTTTACTCTCTTTAAGGTACTGATTTGACTATTGAAAATTAAGTTTTGAGGATAAGAACAATGTCCAAAAAAACTTCGTTTCATGATAACTGTAGCTGAAATGACCATACATGCACGATTTAGTGACAGAATCGTTCAAATTGACTAGATTTTATTCATCATTCAAATGAAGGCTAGTATTTAATTAGTTGGCACTGATCTTTTGTGTGGACATATCCAAATATTTGTTGGTGTTCAGAGTGGGCCATTAGACGTACTGTTTCAGATCCTAGACGTATGTGTTATATTTGCTGGACGTTGAAAAAGACATGGGATCGAGTTACGTACGATACGCGTCTATCGTAAGGTTGACGGCCAGCTTCGGCGCAAAACGCAAAACTGTCATGACTATGATCCACTTCTAGTACATTCTCTTTTGGTTGAGAAATGCTAATGGAGTAAGTTATCCAACTATGTTATGTCTGTTGAATGGTTACAATCATTAGGATCTGGTTGACTTTTGACTATATATAATATTGGGACTCTTAGGTGGTGCCCATTTGGATTGCAGCTCTCTCTCTCTCTAGATCTACAAATTAAGTGATGAATGCATGGTGGGTTGGTAATCAGATATTATGTTATTGGGAAAGGATGGCAATTCCATAAATGGGAAGTGGGTCAAAGAATCACGTTAGGTTTTGTGCGGTGAGTGTAAGGTCAAAAATACCGCAACTAAAATTTTTCGGTATGTAGTGGGTGGAACATTATTCGAGTCAGCTCGATCGATGCCTTCCCATCCCATTAGGAATCCCTCTTCTGATGCACAATCCACCAATTAAGGCTGTTGGGGTTTCGAACTTTCTATGCCCCCCCCCCCCTTTTCTCTGTCCCTCTCTCTCATCTCATAAGTAATCTCTTATGCCTCCTCAACCCTTTGCGTTTGCGTTTAGAAGAAGCATTTGTTTTCTTTTTCCATGGAAGTTCGGCCAGGTTTGACTCGGTGAGATGACAGACCAAAAGGTGATAACCACTAGGTTTCGACAACATGTGGTGTGCCAAATGTGTGATGTAATAATGCCATCTGTCTACGTGTTCTTGGAGAAAATCATTAGCCAGCTTTATCGTAATGATCAACCATCCGATCACTGTCGCATGTTGTTGGAATTAATGTCATTACAGAGAGATCTTATATATTTTCCCACACTCGTGCTAGCATCACAAAATGTACTCAATACCATGAAGAACAAGTAAAAAACTTAAATACAATGCCAAGACTTTGGTCATGAAACCTATTAGATATGGCATTCTAGCAATCCCTTTCTCCCAATTCGATGTCTTGTTTCATTTCTTGGGAAGTCTCCCAAGAAATGAAAAATGAAAAATGAAAAATCATTCTTCAATGTAAGATGTATGTTGTTCCTGTACTCTTATTCCATAAGTTGTATGCATGTATAATGTGATCTACGGAAAATGGGAGCATTATACAGATATATAGAGTATTGACCCGAGAATTTGAACAAAAAATTAAAGATATTCTTGAAGATTTGTCAAAGCCTAATTTATTTCGTTTGTGTCGGCACAAGTTGTGAGAAAATTTTTGGTCAATGAGTATTCGATAGGAAATTTAGACTTTGACAATAAGAAGTCCTTAATACCATTGAGTGACCCTGCAAGACTTGAGGAGACCACTGCCACTAATGTAAAAGCATGGGATCGAGCCAGGGATCCTTGAGAAACCCACTTTCTTACGCCCGGCCCCTTTGACCTCCACCAATTAGGGCAACTATATCATCATGAGATTGCCAGAACATTAGCTTGAGTGGGAATTTAGATTGAACTTCTCTCTCTCTCTCTCTCTCTCTCTCTCTCTCTCTCTCAATTACTGGCACCATGTTCGCCCCCACAAGATCGATGGTTTGTCTTCCTAGGCTAACGCTATTCGTTGAATAATCTGGTGCTGTTAGATAGAAACCGAACCTGCATTCAAAGGTGTTATCTGGGAGTTTTATTGAACCAGGAGTTTCATGGAGACCATTGCCAGCTAGGAGATCAATTTCATTTCCTGAGCATCGGTCCAAAAGGGTCCCACTAAAATCAGGAACTCCGTATGCGGGTCCTATTTTTCGTTTTCCACGATAGCCCATCGAGACGTACTCCTCTGCGACCAACTTGCCCTTATTTTTTGAGGTTGGTTTGGTTGAATCAAATTAAATCATTTCATTTCATATAATTTTTATAAATTTTTGTATAAAATATAAATAATTTGTTTTTTTAATTTTTAAAATAAAAATAATATTAAATTTTTATATTATAATAATATTTTATTTAACTTTCAACAAAATATCTCTTTTCATGTTATCTAAACGGTATAACTAAATAAAAAAGGATTTCTTTCCTTTTCTGCCGAGCTAGGATGGCCAGATAAAGTGCGATAGAACTGTAGACGACTTTATATGAGAGTTCCCCTTAAATGTCAAAATATCTTGATATATATCTTAATTGTTTGCCAAAGGCCGACTCCAAGCTCTAAAAGCCAATTGCTTTCTAACCCCTTGCATGCATATGAGTATTTGTGTTGCAAGTATTCTGTAAGAACTTTCAACAGTACTGGACCAGATGGATGACAACAATTCATAATCTTTCGCCCTTTCAATTTAATTTTTAAATTTAACACATGATTAAAACCATCACATGCTCAATGTGACAGAACCACTTCTCCCTCAGTATAATATAATATATTAAGCTGATCGATGTTCATGTACGAGAAAAGTTAATTGATACAGTACTCCAAGAATGTGATATAATACGCCCGTTCGTAATTTCAGGATGGTAACTTTGATGTTCAATGATTCCGCATATATGATTTGACAAGACAAGACGATTGAGTGCATGTGAGGGGTATGATTAGACATTTGACATGACGTTTCAGACCCAGCCATTGCAGTCTTAGGCACACAGCCCCACGTATAGCAGAACACAGAACCTTTACACTTGGAAAAAAGAAAACAGAAAAGAAAAGAAAAAAACGGCTAAAAACGCCGTACATGGATTAGAAACGGTCCCCTGGTCCTTAACAAACCCGCATCAGCTATACACGTGTCATCAACCCATGCTGTCCCTGTCTCACTGATGTGTTCTATGTACAGTCGTTGCTAATTACAGACATCTCTCTCAGAGCTTCTGTTGTGAAAGGTGGCAGGTATTTGTGTATATGTTTATGTATGGGCACTGACTCCCACGTGCCAACGATGACCCTTGCACCTGACATACACACGCGCGCCGAGTGCACAGAGTCTCTCTCACCTGCCAATATTAGCTAGGGTGAAAGGCATGGGACGCTTCATTAAAAACAGAGAGGGGTCGAGATATCTTTCACACGTCCCTTCCATCAAAGTCTCTCTCATTCCTTTTGCCTTTCCTTCCTCTTCTCTCTGATATTTGTCATTGATCCATCTTTCTCTCGTGTGGTCTGTCTGTTCCTTAAGGACTCCATGGCGTTTACTGCAGTTAAGAGTCTGTAACCATTGGGTTTTTGTTGTCAGAAAAACATGTCCGCTCCAGTGGGAACTCTCTTGTCATGATCTTATCAGATTATATTTGTACTATTTTCTGTTTTCTTCTTTTTAGGGACTGCCGAACATATAAAAGCATGACTTGATTGTGTTGATGGCATGTCATAAACTTGTATACGTAAGTACGTTAGGCTTATCAAAACTCAATGCTCTTTGTTGTCATGAACCCTTTATAATCTTATATTGTTGGCCTAACCTCATTTCATGTTGATGCTTTTTGTGCTTAATTTCTGTTGGGAACCCAGATTGAGTTCAAATTATAACGTTGTTATATACTCAAATCCATTTCTTCCCGTGTCAAATTTGTGGCATTTTCATGATGAGATAAGAGGCACATATATATATATATATATATAATAGAAATTAGAATAACATATTTCTTCCAGCTTCTTTGACGCAAGCAATGTAGTAAGCCCGGCAAGCCTCGTGATCATCTAACATTTGTGCCTATGTTTTTTGTTGTGCCAGTAGGCAGGCCGAGGACTTAGAAATTGAAAGATAAATTTTAAATAAAATTCAACAGGAAGAAATACTCAATAATATTACTTTGGAAGTGAGATATATCTCGAATTTAAAAAATAAAAGAACAAAAGAATGATCAGATATATACGGCCAGGATTTGACACCTGGGCCTCAGTTGCCAAACTTTAAGAATACCCTACATTGATTGTTATATATCTTATCTTTGCTTTTTACAAAGCTCCAAGTGCTGCATGATCCTCCAAAAAACAAAGAAAGCACCAAGTGCTTTTTTTTTTTAAGGAGAAAGTAGCTGAGTAAGACATTGTCTCTTAGATAATGGAGAGGATAAGCATATTTTAGGAGTCCGTGAGAAGCTTTTAATCAAGACATCAAATTCGATGGTTTACTTGCACTAGGGGGTAGGGGACCATCGATAATAGAAAATCTTCTAGTACACTATATGTACATGATTTCCTCGATCGAATAAGCTGAGAAAAAAGGGGAGAGTTCTTTATCGTGAATTGACCTTTTTTTTTTTCCGAACTCCCAAAAATTCAAATAATGCATGCTAAATCCCAAGATTTCCACGTACGCTCATATATATAGCTAGTATATCAAATTTGAAGATATATATGCATCCACTTTTGAAAAGTAAATAGAGTACCATTAATTAGGGTATAAAGATCAGTGTAATCCTTTGATTATCGTTATAAGTTTCACTTAAATGTATAGATGGGATGGTTTTCACCCATTACTTTAATTACTTTTTGATTTGGGGAGTTAATTATAACATATTATTATGAGTTTTGCTTGATTGAGGCCTATATTTGCAAACATGCAGACAAAATATAATAAATGGTGTTAACTTTTTTGGGATGAGGAAAATATCAATGAAACCATGCATCTTGAAGCATATTACATGATGAGGTTAGATATATATATATATAAATATATATATATATTTATATTTATATAGCTTTTGTGTTTCCTTTTTAAAGGAACTAATTAAGATGCTTATGATAAAAGAAATTAATCATCAAAATATAAGATAAGAACCTGCATACATTACTGTTTTGACGGCCATAACAACAAAAAGAGAGAGCCTGTCTGGTCATGATGTTTTTAGGTTCAAAGTTAAAAGAGAGGATTAATGATGCTGATAACTCGATCGTATCACTTCTGCCCTTTAACCATCGAGTAAAAGAATATGGTGTCGCAAAAAGTTTGTCGAACTCTTAACATGAAATGCATGCATGCCCGCTAGCTAGTCTTCCACTTGCCAATTTGGTTTATGTGTTGTCTAATTGTCGTTTTTCTTCTTTAACTCATGAAAAGGCAATGCATTAACTTCCATTTGAGGCATAGAAAGCAAGCTTAGGATCATTTATAAATCCACAATCCGTACTACCAATTCATGTCTGGCTAGGCTTGGACCAAACAAAGAAATAAAAGTTGTTTGGCGTGGAAGGCCCCACGTATAAATTTTTTGGTATTTGTGAAGATTTTGTGATCCGATGTGTCGGAGATCGAGTTTTCTTCTTCCACTTCTTTATTTTTTCTAACATATTATATGAGTTGCATATATATATATATATATATATATATATATATATACACACACATACAACTTGTAGAAATTTTCTCTTCGTGCATTTTTCTCAGATTTCTTCATTTTTCAAGGCAATTTTGGACAGCCTAGTTTGATATCAATTTCGACAAACGACACACGCCACATACATTAGAAATTGCTCGCATGCATGCACCAATCGCAAAAGTGTCTACGTACTTGATCTTAGTTAAAGGACCCAGAAAGGTATTAATAAAATATATATATATATATATATATATATATATATACAATTAAAAAAAAAAAAAAAGGTGTACTTGTTCGAGTAGATGCATTGGCAGCCCAAAAATTAACGAAGTGTGCGGTCAGTATGTCTCCAAGAAATGTGACAACATGTTTTTGAACCCACATGTATCGATCAGAATACAAGAAGCAATACATGAGTTTTGAAAGGCAGAAGAAGATTGGAACTGAGGAGAGGGGTACTGGAAGAGCTAGGCGAAGAGGGTAAAAAAGCAGAGCAAAGATGCAGCATATAAATGTTTATAATATGATTATATAAAAAAGGGGGTGAGGAGTGGGAGGACAAAGGGAGACAAGTGGGGTACGTGAAATGTCTTGTCAAATCAAACTTAATTTAGTGGGTTTCCTTCTCTTTAGCATATTCAACCCTTTCTCTTCAGTCTGTGGGCATCCGATCTTTCTTTCGTTTACTCTTTTAACTCTCCTCCTATATTAATTGTGCATGTCCCGGCCTTGTCGGGACTCAAAACCTGCATACATCCGTCTCTCTCTCTCTCTGAGAAGACTTTTCCTTTTCCCCTTGGTTTGTGTAATTTTTTTAAATCGATTGATTTGTTCAGTTTTCTTAGGGCGTTTCGTGTTGAAGATCAACGCAGTAAACTACTAAGTTTTAGCACCCAATGAATCCAGGCCCGCCCATCCATAGATGGGCCTTTTGAGAATTTGGCCGAATAATTATTGAGCTTAACGCACAGGAAAAACTAATTGGTGGGCCGCCAGAATATGCTGTTTTATGAATCGGGAACTAGAAGAAATGAAAATTTGTATTGTAGAACTGCCAAAATCTATAGGCGCAAGTCTCTCTACATAATGTACACCAGAACAGTTTATACGTGATCTCGCTTCCTTCTAAATCAGATACAAAGAAATGAATTGAGTCACCATACAGAAAACCTACATATTTGTTAATGAGTTCTGCTACAAACAGTTACTTTTACGTACTGCTTGCACACTCCACTGATATGATTGGCCAAAACAGTTATTTTTATTAAAAAAAGTGAGGCAGCCATTCACATTAATAGAACATACAAGGAGTATACAAAAGTGACTATACATAGAATTTTTGTTTGTTGTTAAATTTGTAATGGCAAATCTCTGCAGGCAGCTACATCTTAGATGATTGCCCAAAAGATCTTTCTGCAAATTAACACAGTTTCCATCTTCTTTTCTTTGTTTTCTGCTGGATGCGATTTAACCTCCCATAGAAATTTGGGAGCTACATCCCGGATCCTTGATATCATAGCTTCCTCATCTCTAATAATAATAAACCCCTGCAAATTGACATTGTCAATAAATTGGAAACCAAATGCCAAGGATATTTTTTGATTCAAACCTCGACTAGAGACATCCAAAAATGAATGTACATGTCAACTAACTAGACCTCAGCTGAATCATTTTGTACAAAACTAACTGTTGTTCAATTCCAATAAACTAGACGCAGGATTTTTATGCAAATTTATTCACGAGACCAGACCAATAAAATATATTATAGCGAGTAAATTGGAACTATATCTTGGTCAAAACATTCTCATTTTCATTAGCTTGGAATGACAATGACTTAAATTGTAATGCATACAAATGGATGCAAGTAAATTGGCACAGGTGTCTAAGTCGAAGAAGCAGGATGTCAATTGGCTATATCTACAACCACTTTTTCACTCCAATGGCTTTGAAGGCTTTTTTATTTTTCTTTTCAGTTTAGAATCTCTGTTTCACACAAGCAAGATGGTTACAGCATTATTACCTGGGGTCGGATTATACGGTCCATCTCCAGCATGATATCCTCCAATAAGCAGCCTTCTCCACGGTTTTTATAGTGAGAGAAGAGATGGTCGGCATGCAATAGATCGTATGTGCGGGGATAAGTTGAGAATGGTTCACACCTGATGTAATTATATGTATTAGCTAGCAATAACTACTAACCTGAATAGAATGAGGTAATATAGCAATATTAGCTCATTTTGCTTGCAAAATATTAACATCTAGCGGCACTATGTAATGGATTGAAAATGTTTTACCAATCATGGAAAGCACCACTTAGTCCTCGGTCATAAATAGCCGACAAGGTATTCTTCATGCTTACTGGAACTATATTCATTACCCAAACAGGCATGGTATTCAAAGCCACAGCAAATCCACCACAGAAAGCATTCATGTCCATTATATTTCGTATATCTGTCTTACTGATATTCATTAAGCTCCAGTAGCGGCGAACTTGATCTTGCCAAAACAGAGTGTCTGAAGTAAATTCCTTTTCACTAATATCTGTTGTGAAAACGTTAATCATCTCATCAGACTGAATATTACTGATTTTACTAAATAACAAGAAGCTTAATATATAACTAAAAGAGTAGCTTCTTTAAAGTTCTGCAAAGGATAGTGGATGGACCTATTCTACTGAGACTCTCTGAATATACCGATAGACGATCTGCCCTAGTCTGGAGTGTCTGAATTTTTTTTTGTGCACTTCTTACTTGTATACAGTTCCTCAGGGGCGTATTCCATGATGGTTTAGTATCATCATCGGCATCGCATATGTCCAACCGCTTCTGCTCTGCACTTTCCAGAAGGCATGTCTGATTTTCTGGTTTAATCCAGATTGCTGTCTGAACTTTTTGGGCAATGAGTCTCCAGCACATTGCCGAAGTCAGATTTACCAATTTATTCCAGATCAATGGATAATCTTTATCCTTTCTATATGCAGGTGGAGCCGAATAGACAAAGTACCCATTAGATCGCAGAAGGCGATTCACTTCTTTGAGTAAAATACCATCTGCAAGTAACAAGAGTGGGAAACAAGAATAAGCACTTCACATTCGACAAGCAAAAAACTCAACGTAAGAAATCCAAACTGGGTAGTTTTTTAATCCCACTGACGTGGAAAATATGCTTCACGTAATCTATTATATATGCATTATCATATCTATCATTCTATTATAAGAAGCTTAGGATATATTCCTTTTTCTTTTGTTTTGACAAGTAAGAAGCTTATGGAGCGAACACACACACACACATTAGAACTTTCTTTTCTTTTCTTTTTTTAAGTGAGTGTATTGAGGTAAAGAATACTTCAAACCATTCAGGCATACAATGTTCACATACACCCAAGAACTTTACTCCCGGAGAGCCATTTTGATAACTCTTCCGTGTTCACACACTCAGCATTCATTATGAGTTCTGTGCGATAATAACAGGAAAGCATCTCCAAAATGATTCGATTTTAGGTGCAGCAGAGGCATATGGGCTCCTACTAGTTGCAGATTGCAGATGTGTGCGCGGGCGTGTGTATATATATATATTCACAATTCAAAATGCATGCAGCCAACAGTTACAAGCACATTACAAAAATATATTTGGTAACAAAGCTACCTAAAAACATGTTTCATCCCTGATCACTATATGAAAAATCATTTTTCTTGGATACTTCCTCCCATTCCATATAATTTATATAGTTAAATCCATATGTTATTTAGTGTTTTGTTAGTTGCTATTTATGCCAACTTTCCAGTTCAATAAAAACTAAATCTTTAGGAAGCAAAGTACCATTCTCATGCCAATCAACACGACACCTTGAACAGTGAACCATCTCAAAGGAGCTACTGGGATATGGTAGTTGTTTTGTGGCTAAAGCAGCAATCATTGCACTAATTCCTCTCTCTAATGCGAATTGAATCTGATTCTCATGCCCATCTTTTGGAGCAAAAGACATTGTTTGTATATCCAGGGGAAGGAGGTAAGCAGAAAAGCTAGCAACCCCACAACCAACATCCAAAACTTGAACAACCCCTGCCGAACGGAGATCACCTGCCTTGTTTGTAATCATATTTCCTAACCTGCAATTGCACCAAACACAGTTAACTTTGAAAATATATGGCGTAAATCAAACCTAAACACTTTGATCCTGACAAAAAATATGAAAAGCGTATAATGATACATATCTACAGGTATATACATGGGTAATAAGCTTTCTACCCAAGCCTCCCAGTACAAGTGATACAATGATACGTAAATACATATACAGCGGTAATGAGCTTTCTTTTTTCTTTTATTTTTTTTTATTGGTAAGTAATGAGCTTTCTACCCAAGCTTGCATTACAAGTTAAAACGTTGATGAGGCTTCATCAACAGTTTGGATGGAGTTTTCACAGCATGAACCAAAAGGATTAATGGAGAAAAAGGGACAAGATCATCTTAAACTAATGACAGAAGGGAGATTAAATCATTTGAGCAATCTTCTAACAAAAGCTAAATCTTCTTTCAATGCTTGATTTAGAGAAAAAAAAAACATTGTCAAACGTTAACTCCATGGCTAGTCATGGAGCTATGAAAAAAATAAAAAAACTGTTTAAAAAGTTCATGAAAACAAGTTCACCTTTGAATATACTCAGCTGCCCCGTGTTTGAAATGCGTACCACCACCTGGGAACCACCAGAGCTGATTCTTCTCATGCACCCAATTTTGTCCTCCCTTGACTTCCGCAAGATGTGTATGATTCACATTGCTTCGCCAGACATAATCCCTGCTGGTTGGCCATTTTATTGATAACTTATAATCTTCTGGTGGTGGAATCAAGCAAAACAATCGATTCTCAGGTGGAGGGCAGTGCCTCTCTAGTTCTTCTTTCCTAGAAACATCCAGGTTAGGGAGCAAATTCCTCACATAAGAAATATCATGGCAGGGAATATACTCATTGAACGTCAATGGGCACACATTCATCCCAGTTTCAGGGATCAAAAGTGGTATTTTTCTATTAGTGAGAGCAACTATGTTCGTAAATTCAGAAATACCTGCAAGTGCAAAGTACAAAAATGTCATTCACAATGATTCAATGCCGTAAAGTTCAGTAATATACCAGATTGAAAGGCACACCATATTGAAGTTCGTCCACTAAGGCTGACCCCAAGGCACAAATTAAGAATGTAAATCACAAGTTTAATCACAGCTTAAGACTTTCCTCCCACTTTACAATGTACATGTAGGCAATATAGTTCCTGACTTGGATGGCACTTACGGATAAGTTTCACTAATGCATTCGCAGATTACTAAAGATTTAGAACATTCCGAGATATGACCATAAAATCATCTGCACGCGTATGCCTTCAAAAGCATGAAAGTGCTCAGGTTTGTGGGAATTATATGATACTGACCAATTAGAGTCTAGGATCCGCCAGAATAAGAGATAATCAGGAAATCATCTAACTCAAAGGGCATGCAGGCATCCATAATTTTCTTTCAAATCAAATCTACCTCTATTACACCACAATGTTAAATTATTTTTAATGAATTCCGATGAAGTTAGAAAAACCCTAAGAATATCTATAAACAAGACTTATCAACCAATAGGATAATTCATCTTTCTTCCTGTAACCTATCAATCCTAACTCTGACCACACCATGCGTAACTGTTCATATTGTCCAGTCTACCAAACCTACAGCACGTCTCTCAGCAGAGAAAAAGAAAAAGTTGGAGACCCATAAAAGTTTTACACACAGAGAGAGAGAGAGGGGTTACCCATACCAGTGGATGGTGAAGAAGAAGAAGACTTGGCCGGGAGCTGGGAGACGTAAATGGGGGCATTATTATCGAAGAGGGTGCCAGCGTAGAAGGAGCCCAACATTAATAGCAGAGCCACCATGATCATTCGCCCCGATCTCGAATCGAACGCCGAGCCCAGCGCATACCCACCCATTTCTCAGCCTCGCTTCCTTGTTTTTGCCTTGTCTACTGTGCTAATTGGATCTCTATCTCAACTGGTTTCTCGTATACAGAAGGATTCAGTCGAACGGTACCGACATATTATAAATCTGAGAAAGATCCCGAGGGCCAGAGCTGAATCAACTCCACTACTGATCAGTAATCACCACCCCCCTTTTTTTTAATTTTTGTTTTAGTTTGCACCGTCATAATTGCACGATGCACCTGACACACACAGAAATAAGAATCTTAAAATTAGTTTTTTTTTATTTAAAAAAGAATAATGCTGCTCACAGCTGTGCGCGAAATATCAGCAATTGTTTTAAAAAAAGTACAGTTTAATATTAAAAAATTACTTTTTAGAAAAAATCTCTTTTAAGCGAGTTGGCACACTAAGGTTATGCTTGGGATGAGATGAGAATTTTGTGTTTTGTTTTAAAGTTTAAAATATTATTTTTTAATTTTGAGATTTGAAAAAGTTGAATTGGAATTTGAAAAAGTTATATTGGAATTTGAAAAAGTTGAATTATTTATTATATTTTGTATGGGGATTTGAAAAAGTGTAGAGATGAGATGAGATGAAGATGAGAATTTTAAGTAAAACACTTTTTCCAAACATATCCTAAATTATACACTGATATGTAAGGCATGCTATGAATTAAATATGAAAATAATTTTTATGAGACAGGTAATTTTCTTTTTCTCTTAAAATTTTTTTTTTTTTATATTTCTTTTCAATAAAAAAAATCATGTTAGCGTCGATACGAGGTTTGGTACGCCAAACCACTTATATCTAGCAAGGCTTTTTTTTTTATTTGAATATTTTATTTATTTACTTTTTTAAAATTGATTATATGACGTTTGCACAATCTACAATTACAAATATCATTTCTCTTTTTTCTAATACTAATTTTTTTTATAGATCCATCTTTATATAAAGAGTAATTCTAGATATAAGTTTCAAATGTATAAATCTTTTTTAAAAGTGTGAGCCCCATCAAGAAAAAATGAGTTTCTCACACTTTCATAATAAGATCCATTTTTTTAGAAAATGATTTGTACCAAACTTGTGCATTTAAGACTTATATATATCATTTATCTTTAACGATACGTTAGCTATCCCTTAGCTTCAAAAAGCTTAGGTCCCTTTTGGTTTCACATATGGTCTTGCCATATTTCATTCCATCTTATCTCATCACAACATCTAAACATTTTTCAATTTTAAGTTTATAACTTCTCAGTTTTTTTTTATTTGATAATTAACTAATCATTACAAATTTCTCAAACTTTTAAACAAAACACAAAAAATAATTCAACTTTTTCAAATCTTAAAACAAAAATTATATTAAAAAATTATATTCTAACAATATTTTAACTTTATAATTTTTTATTCAATTTTTTCTCTCACATTTCCCAAAATTTCATCAAATATATTCACTCAAATTATTTCACTTCTATTTACATATTTCTCATTTTATCTATATAACCAAACAAGACCTTAATATACGGCTATTTAACCTGTTATAAAAGAAAATTTCTACTCATTATTTCTACACCACACACTATGTATAATTTTTTTTTTTTCTTTATCAAATTTTTCTTGTATGGATGATGAGTAAAATAGCTTAATTAGTTTAGTAGGAATAAAATAAAATAAAAAGTTAAAAAAATTAAAAATTAAAAAAAATATTAAAACATATGTGGTGTTTGGTGTAAGATGATGTATAATAAAAACTCATTATGAAAGGATCTTTCGGACAGTCGCACAAGTGTTGGATAACATTTTCCTTTTATTTCTTGAGCCAACTAGTACTCACAATATTACTCTCGTCATTTTTCCGGCAAGTCATTGTGAATCACACACTTTCCATATTGTTGGTATGGTGGAATTTGATTTAAAAAAATATAAAATTAATTTTTTTAACAAATCAAATCATACCATGCCGCAAGGTGAAGGATATGTTGTCCACGCCAATTTGTAAGTATAATTTTTCTTCTAAGAAATACCGACGCAGAAAGAGCTTCACCCATAAATCAATGTCGACCCACATGAGAAAACTCCAATATCAAAACATCTTCCTATCCTTGGAGTCTTGGACCATTGATGCAGCGGAGGATCCTTCTCGGCCCATATAAACTGGATAGGATTTTCACACGGCTGTCTGACAGACTTACCATTCTATTTGTAAGTCTATTGATCTTCATTTGCTTCTAGGCCGGAAGGTAATTTGAATAGGTTCTGGCTGCCACAAACTAGAGATTTTTTGTCTTTCCAAGAATCCAACTTACTCCCTACTTCATCCACTAAATGAACACTTGGATATCAGCAAATCTTCTTTTAGCATCAACCTTGCTTTCTGACGACTGCACATCGGCATTAAGCCTGATCTCGTTTCAGCCCCCTCCAGTCTCACCATCCAGACACAAAAAAGACTAGGATAATGTCTTTGCCTCAGGAATTTGAATGCATACTTCAGGGGATCAAATCAACCAAAGAATAATTTCCAAATTCCTGAATCATCCTACCTAAACACCCCAATACCTCATAAATCTCATCCACTTGATGGTGTGATCTATCAGCGGATACAAATCCATGAATAATCCCTTTTGCCTCAATACAACTCCACCCTGGTTTCTTCTTCATATACTCCTCATTCACAACTCTCCTAACTTCTTCAACTTCGTCCCACTGTCCAACACTGGCTTGTACATTACTCAACAGAGTATGATACCCAACATTATCGGGTTCCAATTCCAAAAGCCTTTCTGCTGTATATTCCCCGAGTTTTATGTCACCGTGAATTTTGGAAGCTGCAAGAAGAGCACCCCAAATCCGACTATCCGGAAAAATAACCAGTTTCACTATAATAGCTAAGGCCTCTTTAAGCTTTCCATGTCGACCCAAAAGATCCACCATGCAAGTGTAGTGATCCAACTCAGGTTCGATACCACAGATCCATTTCATGAAAAAATAAACTTCACAGCCTTCTCTGATAAGACCAGAGTGACAGCAAGCAGACAGTAAGCTCAAGAAGGTGACACTGTTTGGTTTTATTCCTTTTTTCAGCATCAGACCAAAAAGTTCTAGGGCTTTAAAACCTTGCCCATGAGTCCCAAAGCCTTCAATCATAGTGGTCCATGTTACTAGATCTTTGACCAAAATATCATCAAAACATACCTTAGCTGAAGTAATGCTTCCACATTTTATGTACATGTTTAAGATAGAGGTCTCGAGATGTGTAGTTTCTTTCTTGGAACTGTTCAACAAATTTCTTATAAAGTAACAATGAACTGTTTTGCCCAATTGCAGAGCTCCCAGATGTGTATATGCATCAAGAATGATTCTCAAAATTTCTACCCCGGGTTCAACATTTGCAGCTTGCATTTGACGGAACAAATCTATGGCATCCTTAATATAGCCATTTTGAATGAAACCTGACATCATAGCACTACATGTAACAGTATTTTGAAAAGGAATTTCTCTGAACAACTGAGCCGATATCTCTATTTTCCCACACTTGGCGTAAAAGTCCAATAAAGAAGTCAGCAACACATCATCCAGTAAACCAGTTTTTATAGCTAAACAATGCATCCACTCACCTTGAAAAATATCTCTAGACTTCGCAAATGCTGAAATTAGTAATGTTAAAGTCTCAACGGTGAGTGCTGCTAGACCCTGCATTTTACTGAACGTATTGACCAACTTTTCAAAGTCTCTTTCCATGGAATAAAAGCATATCAAAGTATTCCAGGAAACATCATCTCTTTGATCAACCTCCCTGAAAAACCTTTCAACTTCTTCAACACTGCCGGTCTTAGTATACATTCTCAAAATTGCATTTTGTACAGAGCCATCTATTACTAACCCGACCTTGATTGCATAACCATGAAGTTGCCTCCCGTGGGTCAAGCTTTGACCGGCACAACACGCCTGCAACATTACGATCAAAGTCACTGAATTGGGCTCAAGCTCTACCCTCAGTTGCTGAAACAAATCAAAAGCACCACTAATGTTTCCTTCTCCACCATAGCTTGCAATTATCGAAGTCCAAGAAACCAAATCTCTATAAGACATCTCATCAAACAATTTACGAGCATAACCTAGACGCCCGCATTTCACATAGACCCCGATCATCGTATTAGAGAAGTATACATCAAATCCAAACCCCATTTTCGTCGAAACACAATGCACCATCTTTCCATAAATAACATCTCTCTGGAGCGATGAAACAGCTCGGTTTACAATCGGAAACGTAAAACTATCATGGGCAACACCCAATCCTCTCATTTCCTTGTACAACAAAAAAGCCGAATAAAAAAAACCCGAGTCGACGTGGGATTTGATGGCTGAATTCCATGCCAAAGTATGATGCAGCTCTAAGGAATTAACCACCCGAGACGATGCTCTCAAGGTCATATTAAACCTTGCTTATAAGCAACTCATGCAGCACACCGCAAAAAGATTAGGGTCTGTCAGACAACCGTGCGACCATCGCAGCCATTCGGAAGAGTAGCTGAGAACGATCCTCTACTGATGCAACGGTCCGAGGACCGCGTATCTGTTATTCACGCTCTGATCGCACGGTCATGGCTCATCAACCAGACTTGGATTCCTGTCTCCTTAGAACTCAAGGATACAGATGTACAACCTATAGAACAGATCCTGTTCAAGTAAGGTCGTGCCCTCTTCGGCTGCACTGTCGGCATATAAACCTTTCTTTTACTTCTTAGTTCCCGATGTGGGATTGTCAGCTCCAGACAAGATAGAAAAAAGAGGATTCTATCATTGTGGGCTGATGTTCTGGAAGTAGTCTGTGCTACTCTTTATGAAGCCCAATTGCGTAACAAAAATGGTCTTCTCTTTTTCAGGAGGAAGACAAGTTTTTGGGGGGGGGGGGGGGGGGGGGGGGTAAATTAATTGGCAAGGATTTAGGCCTAGGTACGAGATCTTATTATTATTTATTATTTTATATTTATTTTTCTATATATTTATTATTTTATTATTTTTTTAATATTATTTACAAAATACTTCATAATACCTCACTATCCAAACACAACATTAATTATTAACATTCAAAATTCAAAATTTCAATCAAACATTAGTTTTCTAGATAATTTTTCATTTTTTTCTAATAATTTAATCTATCCTTTCGATAGCTCTTTTCCGAAATCAATCACAAAATTTTGATTTTTTTTTATCCAGACTTATCCCAAAATCAATTATAAAATTTCAATTTTTTTTATTTAAATGTCTTTATACCACATATTATCTATATAAATTTATACTATTTAAATTTTAAATTTATATTACAAATTAAATATATTGCTGGTATAAAAAGTTTTCAATAATTTTTTTTTTTTTCTTTTGTTCTTTAAACAAAATCTTCGGAGCGTACAATGAATGAGCACAGGCAAAAATCCAAATCAACTGTCTTGTCGCAAGCAGAGAATTCCAGGCAAGATTTTTCAGTCCATAATAACTGCGGGGAAAAGTAAGCGAAATTTCTGGGAAAGTCAAGAACCTGGAAAAGGTGACAAACATGAAACACAGAGCATTAGTATTGTATTGACTATCTTATTCTTTAAATTTTAACTAATATATAACTTTTTTATTTTTAGCTAATCATTCAAAACTTGAAATCTATATTAGATTAGTCATTCTACTCTCTATAATAATAAAATATTATTATTTTTTATTAATTATATTTTATTAATTAATTTTTATTTTATTTTCATAATCTTCAATAATCTCCAACAATCATATTCATTTTTATTTTCACAATCCAACAATCTATAATATAATAATCTCATATGAATATAGATGATAAAATCTCATATGAATAAAAATATCATATCTATAATATAATAATCTCAAAAAGTACTCGTTTGGATGTTGAAAGAGATGATAAAATATTGTTAGAATATTATTTTTAAATATTAAAATTGTTTTGAAATTGAAAAAGTTGAATTATTTATTATATTTTATATTGGGATTTGAAAAGTTGTAATGATGAATTGAGATGAGTCCAAACGAACCAGACTTTCTATAATTCTTTTCATATTTGAAAAGAAGCATAGATTTACTGTAGTTTATAGTTTGGATGAAAACAATTTAGCTAATTCAATGTGGAGCAAATATGGATGATATTGGCTAAATTTGAAGATGAAAAGGCATTTAGCTAATCCAATGTCAATGCTCTAACATAAATTTTTCCTTTTGTCCAAACAAGACTTATCAATCCTAAATCAATTAAATAAAAGCAATTAATAACATGAAATTTCTTAACGACCAATATTCCAATACAAGATAATGATCTTTTGTTTTCTAAATTTGCAGGGATATATATATATGCAATTTCCTATACAGAGAAAACGCCACATGCATCCTCCTTTTTTCCGGCACACCCACACACTCCATGCCAAAAACCGCCCATATTCCTCGACTTTTATATGCTAAACTATACATGGGCTGTTGGATTATTTGAGTTTTGTAATCCGTGACTAATCAAATAAAAAAAATATTTTATTCTAAAACTGATGTGTAAAGTATACCATTCGTAATATCATATGACATAAATGATAAGATTTGATTTGTAAGATCCAAATTCATATTTTGAAACACTAACATATAATAGTGATGTGAAAAATATAAAGATATGTTAGTACTAATTTTTTATGATTATAAAGAACCTCACAACAAATAATGTATTAAAACATCAAATTTATAAATAATTATAATACTCTCGAAGGTGGATTGACACTATGGCCTAAAAAAACCACTAAGACAAATGAACTTTGGAACACTTCTTTTTTTAAGGTAGTACTAGTACCTGTTTTTCATCAAAGTAAGGTTTAGGAGTATCCTATGGCCATTCTAGAAACCATTCCCAAAGTCATGTGCAAATAGCGGCGCATCGGGGTATAAAGAGGAAATTTTCTACGCGGGATTTGATTACTTGGCAACATGGTTAATTTATTATTATTATTATTATTATTGAAAAATTGACTTCTTTCATTATCAGAAAAAATGATTGGATAAATACAAAAAAATTCTCAAATCACAAGCTAATTAGTGCATTTAAAACTCTATCAATATACAAATTTATTTATAATTAGTATAATTTTAACAATTATTATAACTCTCTACAAACAAATTATCTAATAGATAGCACTCTGTTTAAAACAGAAACTCATACCCCACCCTCCTTAGTTAATTGGTTATTAACATTAATGTCTTGTCCACGTGGATATATATATATATATATATATATATATATATATATATTAGGGCTGAAAACAGACTATGTCGGTTCGGTTTCTTCACAAAATCGAGACCGACCGATCATTGAATTTGAGGGGTGGAAACCGATCGAAACCGACCGGTGTTAATGGATGAAACCGGCTGGAATCGGTCTGGCCGGTTACTGGTCGGTTTGATCGGTTTGGGCTTTTTATTGTGGGCCATGTGGCTCGTCGGCGACGAGAGAGGAGAGAGTGTCGTGGGGTTTGTGGGTCGTCGGCGTTGAGAGAGGAGAGAGAGCCGTGGGGCGTGTGGGTCATCGGCGTCGAGAGAGGAGAGTCTGAGAGTGAGTCCGTGAGGCGTGAGAGCCGTGAGGTCCGACCGTCCGGGGAGAGGAAGAGGGAGTCTGGGAGAATGGAGATCACAGAGCAATGAGGAGTCGAGGACGGCTGCGAAGAAGAAGAAGAAGAAGGGGGGTCTTCATTCTATTTTTTTTCAATGTATTAAGAACAAAACGACGCTGTTTCATGTATTGTATAATAAATGTATTATAAAAAGACAGTTATAACTGTCGGTCGGTTCTTTGGTTTAGACCGGTCTTGTACCGTAGACCGAACCGGCCGACGTCAGTTTTATGAATTTTATACCGCCGGCCGATCGGTTCTCTGCCGATTTCGGTCGGTTCTTGAATCCGGCGATCGGTCTACATCGGCGACGGCCGGTCCGGTCGGTTTATGTACACCCCTAATATATATATATTATCATGCTTAGCATTACTCATATATATGCATCGTGCATAGCACTTTCCCATCTGTTCATTCGTCGCACAAATCACGCAAACGTAGATATATAAATATATATATATATATATATATATATATATATATATTGTAGCAGATGGAATGTCGTGTTTCATGGCATTTTTGTATCGTAAATAAGATAATGTTGTCTAAGTTTTGTATGATTAATAATCCGTTGAGAATATGTTAAAATAAATATTATTTTTTTTAATCTTAAATTTTATTTATTTTCATTTAGTTCAGTTACCTAAATTATGTCACATTAATTAAGGTGATCAGATGTAAAGTAACATTATTTATACAATAATTATCCTCAGATTAATGAGGAATCTTACCTGTCCCAACTTAATTTGATAACTATTATGCCCAGACTCACCATCTAAATACATGTCACTAGTTAAGCAAGATAATATTTACCATTTTTTCTTCATAAAATACGGAATTGACTTAATGATCTAAAATTAAATCTATTAAATGAAAGTCACGCTTTCTTGTACCATACTTCTACATATAAGACGTGTTAGATAGGATACATATGCCGTGTTTTTCATCAAATAATCCAGTCATGCGGTCCATGCCCTTAAATTTAAAAAATAATGTTAGATACAATAATGAACAATCACTGCACATTCATTTTGAAAAAAAATAAAATATATCAATTAAAATTTAATTTTTTCTATATAAATCTTATATTTACTCAAGAGTGCGTGACGTTTGCGCACTCTATAACTATAAGTATTATTTCTCAAATCATCTTCATAAATGAGTGCAACACCAATAAAAAGTAAAAAATAATAAATTTAGATCTCGTTTGTTTTCAAAAACCATTTCATCTCATCTAATTATTATAATTTTTACAAACTTTCAAACAAAATACCAAAAAAAAAAAAAAAAATCAACTTTTTCAAATTTTAACACAAAAATTATATTCTAACAATATTTTATTTAACTTTCATCTCATTTCAATCAAACTTCTTAATATAAATACACCACCCAAAAAATTAATGAGGAGATATTTTATTTTTTATAGAAAAATTATATTCATCATCTTCACACCACACACTACACATAATTTTTTTTTTTTTTAATTTTTTTTCTCACAAAATGTATAGTCTATGAACGATGAATAGAATAAATTATTTAATTTAAGAAGAATAAAATAAATAATAAATAAAAATAAGTATAATATTCACTATATAATATATGTGAATGATGAGAAGTAAATCTCTCTCTCTTTTTTTTTTTTTTTTTTGGAGCAAATCTCTCTCTCATATAAACAGCAGTGCGGACAATCCTTTTCACTCTCGAAACCCGCCCCTTCACTCGGTATATCCATCACCTCCCTTCTCGTCTACCTTCATCCTTTCCTTCACATTGCACATATAAAATTCATTCACGGAGGTTTTATTTATTTATTTATTATTGCTCTTTCTATAATGGAAATGGCTTATTTATAACCATTGAGTCACCTCCAAATAACACGCATCATACCATCATCTTCTCGTGCCACCAATTTACAACGTACGAGAAGCCATGGATTAAAACGATGGGCATGTGTGTCCCATTTGCCACTCAAACTGATGTATGGATCTCACGTACTATCTATTATTGAAACTCAAACAACTATACGTGATGTTTGATCCAATCTCTCCGCTACAAATATTTAAGATCTTGCCACTCACGCCCTTTCATGGCTAGCGTGTGAGCATATGAGGTTCACGCATCAATACAATTATGTATTCTTGGATGCTTGTAATATTTTGACTAGGTCGAATCTTTATTCTCACCTATTTTAGTGCTTTCCTAAAATCAGAAATTGATGTACTCCCTTATCTGTAAAGACAATTTAAAAATTTGAACAATTGTTAAGTTTACCTAAATCATCCTAGGGAATATTTGACGATTGCTACCCACCACAACCCACTAACCTCACAATTTTTTGCAACTTAACCTTTTATCATAAAAAACGACACAAATCCTTTTAAAGGAATGGAAAAGTTTTGTAATGTTAAATTACAAGACAATCTTAGCATTTAGATACGCCACATTGTAAGACGGTTTTAACGTTTTGACTCGTTCTTCTATTTAAGGTTGTGGAGCAAATGATTTTTTTCAATCACAACAACTCATTCAAAATCAATGCAATCGTGTCTAATGCGATATCTCGTGGTTACAGTAGAAATTTTGGATGGACCTCTTTCAGAGTTGTTAATAAAAACCACTTTCCATTGTGCATTTCTTTTAGATATGTAACAGTTCATTAGCAAAGTTAATACGGAAAGTTATTCCATTAATCCCAACTTCCCCTCCCTATAATTTCTTTTTTATATTTTTTCGATTGTTCAATACTTAGGTCAAAATGTTTTGGAGAAGAGTCCCCAACCGCCCACCTACTCTAGCATTAAACATCTATCGTTGCCCAAACTAAGCACCCATACAAACCGTCCCATATATACTTCTCCAACAATTGATCTCTAGGTATTAGGAAGAATTGTTGTCAAATGACCAATGTGTGAATCTAACATGTCACCTTAAACCACGTTTGGACTTCAAAAGTTGCCACTTATTCACGCTTCTAATGTCGATACACATGACATTGATGTACTCATCGTCTTCAAATCTTTTAAATTAGACTCACACATCTTCAACCCCCAACATGTAGACTCCACGCGCCGACGTAGTTGCATATGAGTCTCCAATCAATATCGATTGGTGTCATCTCATTCTATCTATCCATTTGCTACTTTCTCTAATTATAAATCGTGAGGAAGAGGAAGCAAAAATCTACATTAGCCAGACCAACATTACGAAATACAAAAATTAATACACCAATAGGATCCTCTTAAACCACCGCTCAATGGAGGCGAATTGTTAGATTAGTAAAAGAGAAACTATATTTCTAATAGATGTCTAAGTTTCGCGCATTTTATTTAAAAAAATAGTTAAATTTAAAACTCACATAAAAAATTTATTTTTTAATAATAATTTTCACTTTTTTAAAAATAATGCACAAAACTTATATATATATATATATATATATATATATATATTTTGGTACTAATTCCTTCCCTATCTCCCCCATTCAATTATTAAAATGTTAGCTGAAAAAATATATTATATATTTTCTCATAGTTTATGTACGTCAAAGTAGAACACAATTCCTCAAACTTAAAGTTCGACCAACCAAAGCCGTACGTCCGATTCGACCTTCTTCAAATCGCCCTTCACTGATCTCACCACAAGAAATACAACAAAATTCCACATCCCACCCCATCCAAAAAGGAAATACCAAATCAAAATACAAAAGGACTGGATTTATCCAGGAGCCACGTGACATGATGATATGATCATCTCTGCAGCTCCATCATACGCGAGAAATCCTCGAAGCACACGAACCCGTCGCCGTTCTTGTCCACACCGGCTATCATGCGCCGGCAATCCTCTAACGTGCACCTTTCGTCCCCCATAGCCGTGAAAAATCCCAACAGCTCCTCCGCCGTGATCATCCCGTCGTGATTCTTGTCGAAGAAATCGAACGTCTCTCGCAGTTCCGAGTCGCAAGCCGGCCCGCTAGCCGAACCCACGCCACTCAGCAGCGCCTGCAGGCTTATGCAACCGTCGCCGTCCCGATCCACCTCCCTCAGCATCATCGTCAGCTCCTCCTCGCTCGGCGGCTCGGCTCCCATCCTACTCAGCAGCGCCTCCAGCTCTTTCGTTGACACTCTCCCGTCGTGGTAACTGTCTATGAAATTGAACGTTTGCACGAGTTCCGCATGCATATCGGCCGAGGAATCGGACCAGTTACCCGATACCTCGGGCAGGACGCTCTTGGGGGTCCCAAGATCGGCGATGCCGACGCCAGAACCGGGCTTATGGATCGACGTGGAGGCGTCGAAACCCGAGGACGACGAAGAAGTTCCGGATCCAAACGAAAAAGGGTCGGACCCGGACACGGAGGACCGGTCCTTCTTGGACCGAAAGAAGCGCTTGGGGCTGACAATGAGGTACTTCGGGTTGATCTTGATGAGCTTCATGGCAAAACGATAGACCCAAAGAAGCAGAGGAATGGGGGGAGAGAGAAAGTGGAGAGGGGAAGACCGAAGAAGAGTGGTTTGAGTGGAAGGAGGTAGGAAGGACGAAGGGTTATATGCTTGCGATGAGAGCAGTGCAATGGCAGCTTCGAGGAAGCTTCCTTTCAGCTTTTCAAGTGGGTGTATATATACGTGACTCATATTACTGCTACATCAGTATAGCCGTGGAAAAACGTATCATCTTCAAATATTATATTTATATTTTATTAGTATAATGCACGTTATATTATTATACATCTTTCTGAATACAAAATTTTATAATAAAGTCTAAAAAATTAGTTTTTCTTAATAATTTTTCTGATAGAGCTCACTTTTTTATATATTGCCTGTACAAAATTTATAGATTTAACAGTTGTATATATCATTATTCAAAATTACTATAAGGGGTAATCTGAAAAAAAAAAAAAGTAAAATTTTAGCCATGATATAGACCGGAATCTAAGGAAAATCACATATTATATCCGTTTGAACAGTAAGATAGTTTTAGACAAAAGTTAAAAATAAAATAAAATATTATTAAAATATTATTATTATTTTAAAATTTTTAAAAAAATTAAATTATTTATTATATTTTATGTAATAATTTATAAAAATTATAATGATGAAATAAGATAAGATGAATTATTTTTATATCCAAACGGGACAAAGTTATATGAGAGTAACTCAATGACTATTGAACTACAACTCTTGCCTGTATGCTCTTATTATACATACTAAATTGTTTGAAATGTTATATCGAGTACAATTAAACTTTATAAGACGGAGACCTATACAATATATTTACATCATAAAACTCAATTTAAATAATAGAAAATTTGTGGAAATTAGCTGAAAATAAACGCTGAAATCAGTGAAAATGACTCATTACGTGAAAAAATAATAATGTTATTCTTTAATCATTTTATAATCAATTTCACAATTAATTAATATAAGGATAAGCTTAGAAAAAAAATATAAGGATAAAATTATAGAATATTTAAATCTTAAAACTTTATACACCTGCCTTTTATTAAAATAAGTTTATAAAAAGAGTTTGAGAGAACTATAAATATATTATCAATCAAAATAAGTTAATAACAAAAAAGTATATTGAACAATATTAAATTGAGTTATTATATTTTTAAGTCGGTATGCAAATTACAGGTTCATCCAAATCACTCAAATGGTAATATTTTATTTTATATTTTATATTTCAAATCAAATAATTTAATGTAAGTATTTTATTATATATACTCTACACACAGATTTGATAATAAAATTTTGTCAAAAAAAAGATTAAATATTATTTTAAGAACTATGGAAAATATTGTATTTATAAAAATGTGATACAAAAAATGAGATAAAAACGTGATATGCCGTACTTGAATAAATAAAAATAAATATTGTGTATTCGAGATAACGGTACCTAAGAAAAGATTTTATTAACGGGTGAGACACTGTAGATGACTATAGCCACTTTGTTTGGTCGTGTATTTGGTGGGGTTCCTTTGAGTTTGATGTTGTTGGGGGTAGCAAGTAGCAACTACCTGAGCGAGCTACGCCAATAACAAGCCGGTCAATAAAAACAAAAGTTGCGTTTAAAATTAATCAATTGAGTTGATATCAACGTGGCATGCTTTAAGTGGGTTAATTAAAGGTTCAGATTTAAAATATGTGCAGGCCGCTGCTGGAGAATCTTGGATTATTTACCCAATTAGGAGATATTAATCGAATCTGAAGCCAATCGGCATTGGGCTGATTCCCTCAAGTAAGCTTTAATATATTATTTATCTTACTTTAATGGCTCTGTTATTACTTGTTCAAACGGCTATTATGGAATTTAGCAAAATGTAATTCTCTTTGAAATATATTGATAAGACATTGATGGACCAAGACAACTACTTACTAGAGTTGTCTAGAAGATTCATGAATGGACATGCCCAAATCTCGAATTGAAAATATCTTACAACAATGTTACATACAACCGTTGGGTTACAACCGTGTTGTAACCGGCAGACATGACATATATATTAAAAAAAAAAAAAAAAAGACGAAATAGGAGGAAAGCATTCAGATTTTCTATACAGCAATAGAAAATTGAAAACCAATCTTGCTCTCTGCGTCGTCGTCGTGTTTAGGCTCCTGTTTGTGAATCTTTCGTTGAAGTTTCCTCATTGCGTTGTCGTCGTGTTTGGGCTCCCATGTGTGAATCATAGCTCCGTTTCCTCAGTGCGTCGTCTCCTGTGTGTGTATTTTTTGTGGTCCATCTCTGTTCGACCAGTTTGACATAAAAGAAGGTAGATTCAAACGTGAGCGTGAAGAACTGGTAGATCAATTTTTCGTTCCTGTATTTTACTATTCATTTTGAGAAGATCATTGTTAAGATCCAAGAAGATCAATATATCTTCTCAGATTTCATAGACCAAAATTTCTCCATCTTCTCAGATTTCACAGAAAAATTGATTCAATAATGTTACCTGGCCTTGATTCATTGCCGTTCGAAATGATTACCCGTGAAATCTCGGCTTTCCGTTTCGTGTGGTAGATCTCTGCGACTAGCTTCGTGATGGTCTTCGTCACTAGTTTAAGGAATAAATGAATTCGATTGTATTAGGGTTAGAGAGAAGGGAATGCACGACGAAGGGAGAGACTGAACCTGTCGAATTCATCTTTGTCAAAACGGTGTGTTTTGACTGACTTAGTGAAACAAGTCCCACCTCCCTTAAAATGAAAGCCGGATTTCGTTTTTCTCTTAAATGAAACGATGTGAGTTGGCGGTTGCACACCAGTTGCATGAGCCGGTTGCATCCAACATTTTTTAATATCTTATGATGCCACAACACATTATGTGCTAGTAAGATAAATGTTTTTAATCATAAAGTGATTTTATAAATTGATCACGTAATTTGATATAGTATATCAGATTGTAAAATTATTTTTATTATAAAATAAATCTAATGTATTATACGAAATCACGTCAATTTATAAATTTATTTTTATAAAGTCTCTGCTATAGCACTTATCACATAATAATAATCACTTGTAAGTGATTTATAAGTAAAAGCAAAACTATGTTCATGTCCGTTGCGACATGCAGGCTATGTTGCATGCCAATAACATCTTTGTATAACTGTGTGGGTTAAGTTAAGGTCAAACCTCACAAGACTTGTCTTTGTAAGTTCATGAGCAAGCCTCTTGTGTTGGAAAAATTAATAAAAAGGGTTGCATTTCACATTATATATGAAAAAGAAGTTATATGGCCATAAAAAAATTTTATAAAATAAACTTACAGAGTAACACGATTTTATATGATTCGTTAAATCTATTTTATAAAAAAAAAAAATTTACAATCTAACTTATCATATCAAGTTACGTCAATTTATAAATTTATTTTTATTAAATTTTTTAATAGCTAAAATATTTATTTATTTAAAACGTCATCTCAACGGTCAGTATGTAATTAAAGTAGTAATTATGAGAGTTGCATGATTATTAAATACAATAATCTAACAAATATGTGTTAAATATGTATCCTTTGATGGGAAACTTATGACTACCACACGTCTTTGACTATTGTTGTTGTTTTTATTATTATTGTTATGAAATATATATATATATATATATAATATGAAAGATATAGGAAGTCTGCGAAGCACATGATGAACAAAGGCAATGATGAGGGGAGAATAGATTGGTCTGGCATCTCGACTATCATTGGTAGGTATTATAGGTACCACCACGCTGATAACAACATTCACGTAAAGCCCCCACTATATAATTATGGACGGTGTTACGTCCACCGCTCCAAGCGGGACCGTTAGGAATAATTAAATTTTGTTGTTGTTGTTTTCTTTATATATATATTTTTAACAGTTTTAAATTTTTTTTAAAAAATAAAAAACTACATTATTATTAAAAAAAATACTTATTTAATCACTAAATAAAAAATAACTAAAATAAAAAATCATAGTAATAGAATAGAGCGGTAGAATAAAACGATAAGAGTAGTATTTTCCTATAATTATAAAGGAAAATGATGCATCCACCGATAATGCATCACTACAAAAGTCACCGTTTGATGTTTATTTTTTATTTATTTATTTAATTTTTAATAAAGTATTTTTAAATGAGTTTGTGAATGTTTTATTTTTTTAAAAAATGTTTAAGAGTATAAAACAACGTATGAAAAAATAAAAAGACTATTTAGCCTTATCGGTGACCGCTCAGACTGAATTATAAATCTGTGAGCTTGAAGTTCTTAGTTTTTAGAGTACTAGTAGTGGACTCAACAAAATTATATGTTGGCCAAAGTTTAACTAGATTGCATAAAAGCTCATTGAAATGGGCTCAACAATACTATAATACTTTTAACTTTGATCATTTTCACTAACCAAATTTGTTAAGTTCAAGTTGTTGACAAAATATTATTTTGGCATGAAAAGTTCTCTCTCTTGGATGTTATTCATTTCGCGCGAGCTCACAATTCTATAAAATTCATCTTCATCTCAAAAGTACGAAACACCTAAATCCCAAACTCAACCACAAAAGGCGGCCAATCTCCATCAGTCATCATTTCAATAGCGTGGCATCATCTTTCTGAAGTGCTTCAAGTTATAGTTTTACAATATTATGATTAGTTGATGCCAATTCTTTCTTTTAAAAAATAATATCAATATTAGAAAATTAATGTATACTTTTTTACTAATGAATAAATATTCTAATTACAATTAGAATTAAAATAAATGAAAATATCAAAATCAATATTTTAATAGAATAGTGATAAATTTGAATAATCTATTATTTGGTGTTGTTAAAAATTGGTTAGCTAAATTTATAAAAGTAAATTCTTTAATCAAAATTTGTTAAATCTACTACTAAAGTTCTTACTATATATTCTGATAGATAAATAATAATAATAATAATAATTTCAACCTCCAAGACGCTTGCACCATCCTTCCAGTGAGCTAACTCCATCTTGCTTTGTGCTTACCGTTGGTATAATCATGAGTAGTATTACATAATTATTTTGAGAAAAAGTGAGATTTATTATTAAATTTTTTTTATATAAATTTTATATTTATTTACTTTTTCAAATAAATTTTATGACATTTACATACTCTATAACTGTAAATATATTTTCTCAATTATTATTCACATGAAACTTAACAACTTGTGAGTTACATTTTAAGAAAAAGTTAAAAAAAATATCATTAAAAACATGTACTCATAAAATAAAAATTTATCAAACACTAATTTACAAATTATAATATTATATAATTTTTTAAATAATAATAAATAAGTCTACAAATTTCGTATAAAGTTGATTGTTTTTTTCTAAAATAAATATGTAAAACTTATCTATTCACCGTAAATAATGGTCGGTAAAAATTTTAAGAAATGATATTTGTAGTTATAGAATATGTAAGTGTCTCATAATTTTTTTTAAAAAAATGAATAAATACGAGATTTAAATAAAAAATTAATATTTTAATAAAAAATTAGATTTTTTTTAAATGATTATATGACGTTTGCCTACGATTGTATATAAGATTAAGGTAGTGATCGGATTACTACCCTCTTAATACCTATTTACTACTATTTGAAATTTTTTTTTATTATTTTCTTCTAAGTATTTTTTTAACATTTTTATTATTAAAAAAAATTAAAAAAATAAAATTTTATTAATAGTTACTTTTTTAATCATTAAATAAAATAAAAAATTAAAAAAATAAAATAAAAAGATAATCATTATCTTATATTATTAAAAGATTTTATCGTGACTCAAACCAAGGTAACTAGTCAAGGGAAAGTGCCAGCTCCAACACGTAGCCGAAAAACCCAGTTTTAGTTCACCTGCCAAAGCATTTTTGTCTCTCTCGAAACGGACAAACATTTACAAATGATAACTCATTTTAATATTATGATTTTTACGAAGAAAAAATTTGTATAAGTATTAAAAATTCATTTTTATTAATAAAGTTATTTTTTTTTACAAATAATTTATATAGAATTTATGAATTTGTATCTAATATTATTTTTATGATTATCACATCTGTAGATTTAAATCTGAGAAATTGAATGCTTTTATTTCCCGAAACTCTTAGATGGGGCTTAGATAATGAGATAAGATGATATAGTTTTAGATAAAAATTGAATAAAATATTATTAATTTTTCTTTTAATATTAATATTATAAAAATTAAATTATTTATTATATTTTATATAAAAATTTATAAAAATTATAATGATAAGATAGAATGTGATGATATGGTTTTGGTTGCCACAAAAAATAAAAAAGTTGAATTGGTAGGAAAAGGTGTTCCCATTTAACACAAAACTAAGGAGACCTAAGTTGGGTTGGATATTAACAGAATATTCCATCAACACCATAAATATGCATTAAAGTTGCATGGACTAAGGCCTCGTTTGTTTTCGGAGATGAGATGAGATGAGATGAAAATTTTTGAGATGAGATGAATTATTTATTTTATTTTGTATTGAAATTTGAAAAAATTGTAATGATTAGGTGAGAGAAGATGAGATGAATTTGAAAAAGTTGAATTGTTTATTTTATTTTGTATTGGAATTGGGAAAAATGTAATGATGAGATGAGATGAGATGAGAGTTTTCTGAAAACAAACCAGGCATAAGACGAGGGTCGGGTCGGGTCGTACCATGATTCCCTCAATTCCAACTTATAATATAATTTCCGTTTAGTTTAAGTTGATGAATTTTTTTTAATTATTTCACTTATCGAAGTTATATGAAATGACTAAAATATCTATTATTTTACATTAAATGGATATTATATATAGATCTCATTCCGCTACAATCTAGTAAAACCTAATGAGCCATACTACTCGATCGCTTAGTGCAATTTGCCCTTTTTGTTTTTTTCAAATATTTCTTAAACATATTTAAATATTTTAAAAAAATAAAAAAATATCAATACACTAATAGTCATTTTCTTAACCATTAAAAAAATTTAAAATATATATATATATATGAGCTGTCAAAATAAAAAGACAAAATAAAGAGACATACTAGCATTTCTCAAACCTAATTGTCATTTGTAGCAAAATTGCTATAGATTTAACAACAACTTGAGCATTGTCATTGGCTACATTGGATTATCCATTATATTAATTAAATAATAAAATAATAAAATTTTTAATAATAAAATTTTTAATTTTTTTTTCATATTTTATAATTACACTATCCAAAGAAAGCCCAATAATTAATAATCAAAAATTAAACGAAAGGCATCCAGATAACATCGGCAACTTTTTTGCTAGCCTGAAATTAGATGGGAACATCGGATTTTTTAGCTAATAATATTATATTATTATAATAAATAAAAATTACTGTAGCTATAACCTTATATATTAACCCTATAATAATTTAATTGGATTATTATTTAAAAAATAAACTATTATATTACTGTATACCGTTTATATAGGAAAGAAGTTGGTTTTAGTTTTTATAATAAAATATTACTTTTGATGATGAACAGTATATCTTCAAATTTAAAGATCTACTTAAAATCATTGTAGCTCAAAGTTTAAATTTTTACATTTTGATGAAGCTAATATAGATGATTTTATCTATTGTTATCAAAAAAAAAAAATAGATGATTTTATCTACATTTATTCAAATTTTAAATATCATTGACTTTTGATAAAACCAATATCAATGTTCGGAATTAGTTTAAATGATATATAAATTAAAAGAAAATATTTTAATAATAAATAAATTACACATAAAAAATAAATTTTAAAAATAATATAATTAATATAATATATCAAATTATAAAATTATTTTTATCTTAACAAAATAAATCTAAAAAATTATATAAAACAACGTCAATTTATAAACTTTTCAGCCAAGTAAAAGGTAGGATGTTTTTTAAGTGTAAATTCAGTGGGAACCTGTTGAACAATGCATAATTAAAAAGTTTTTAAAGGTGAGAATTAATAGGGACAGGAAGAGAGACAAAGGGCTGAAAAGTCTGACCCTTTTGGTTAAGGGAATTTCTGCAAAGCTGGAGTCAGCTTTCATATCTATCAATCTATAGACTATGGCGCTGACAGATTGCAGCACGCTGTAAAGGTTGAGCACGCGGAAATTTCTACTCAGAAATTGCATTGCATGCCACAAACTTCAAACACGCACGCCACACGACTTCTTCTGTTTACAGGTCTTGCACATTGTATATTCATTGCGGAAAATGATAGGGAATAGGGATCCGTTCATTTTTTCCGTTCAATTTTTTTTTTCTTAATTTTTTTTAGGTAGTGATTAAAAAAATATTATTTAATAATATCGTAATTTTTTTAAAAGAATATTTAAAAGTATTAAAAAATGATGTGAAAAAATATTTAAAATGTGTTTATTGTTTGTTTTTTTACATAATTTTTATAACACTTTTAAATATATATATTTTTAAAAAAATTTACAATATTATTAAACAACATTTTTTTAATCTCTACATAAAAAAAAAAAACTAAAAAAAAAGATAACGGAATCCTTAACATTTCCCATTTATTGCGGATGACATCCGTTATAACTTATAATAAAAGATTTTTAAATACTAGCCTTTTTATTAGACTAATGTCTAATACTGTTTTTGGTACGTCAACAAGCACTCTTATAAATATAAATTCCCTTAAAATATTATAAGAATAAAATAAGATAAATGACCGTTTTTATCTTATATTTTATCATCATTAATCATATTTTTAAAAAAATTCTATATTATAAGTGATACAATAAAATAAAATAAAAAAGCATAGGTATGTTATACGCACCAATTTTAAAATAAAATAACTCGCATTTTAAAGTAAGTTTTATTTAAGGGTTATGTATCTCTTTTTTTATTATGAATTGGGAAGGACATTCAAAGAGATTTTATGTCGACGTATACAAACACAGCAGGACATTCACTTCATCTGTCACAAAGGCTTTTAAAATTTAAAGTGACAGCCCACTCCAAAATATTCCCCCAACTCAGTGGGCATTGTTGCACCGCTACACCACATATCCTAGATATGCAATTTGTTTGATGTAATTTTAACAAGCACAAAGGGAAATGATGTTTGACTCCCATTGTTTTTTATGTGCCATTTTCTTTGCCTAACAGCCAAAGAAACTTTTGCTGACTCTGTAGATTATATACGAAATCACTAACCCACTATTCAAACCCAAGTGGCATTTTGTCTGTTAGTAGGCATAAATGGATTCGGCAGAAATGGTGCAAAATTCTGAGACGCAAGGATACCAATGTACCGTCCGTATCCATGAGTAATGGTGATGATACCATAGGTAACTATTTTTGACCAATAATAAACTAAAAAAGAGTTGGTATTTTTGTTTATTATGAAATAAACTAATAATTGTATCATTTCAGACTAGGAAAAGTGATCGTTGTGCAAGAGCTGCTCTTCGTACTAGTATTTAATACATAGTGATAGGTAGATGGTTTACCTACTCTACTCTAGGACCCAATTGTTTATTGCCGTACTTGGACGGGCATTAGTGACGACAACTTCCGGCTGAATAGTTTGGGCACAAATAGGGTAATAATTAAAGAAATTATAGTTGCTGAGTTAGTAAGCATCGTGTAATTATTTAAAAAAAAATAAATATGTATATAATTTGTATGAAAAAGATTAATTTTTTAATAATAAATTTTATTCTTTTTTAAAATGACTACACGATATTTATACAGCCTACGATTACACGTAGCATTACTTGGTTAAGTTATTTCTTTTAACAAATGTTGTACATGTGCAAAGATAAGAGGCATGTGAAGTTGATGATAAATGCTGACTTTTTCTTTCTTCCTTTTATTCCTCTTTAGTCGGTTAAAAAAAAAATATTAAGAATAATTATATCTGGAAGCCTTTATACTACACACTATTCACATGATATAATTTGATTTAAAACATAAAATTTTCAAATTAAATTATGTAATACAGATAGTGTGTAATGTAAAAACGTTCAAATATCACTGTTCCACCTAAAATAAACAATTCTACAAAGGAGGTGCCGGCCCAACAAGATAATCTTGAATTTCTGCCACTACAATTTCTTGGAAAGAAAGGAAGAGTCTTCCCAAAAGACAAGCTCCCCGTGTACGTTCTGCATGTTGACCAGGTACATGAACTTCTTATTGTTGAAGGATATCGAAATTATTCAAATAGTCCACATATGCAACAAAAAAAAATTGGCAGGTGAACTGTACTTTTGAGCGGCAGATAACAATATCATGGGAAAAAGGATCCCCTGTTTCCTCTGGGATATTGGGTCACCAGAATTTTGGCAATAGATAACAATAACATTGCCTAATATTAATATATAAATAGAAGTTAATCAGCAATATAATTGATTATGGAGATCGACACTGTGAAAGCGATAGAACCTGATGCTCCACAATTTGGTATAATATCATATGGGGCATAAAAAGAAAAACACTAATTTCTTTAATTTTTTCTTCGCTTGCATGCTTTTTAGGCTGTAAGCATACGTAGAAAGAGGAGCATTTCACACTATAGACACCTGGGAACATCTACTTTCAAGTTTTCCATGAATATATATAATGAGATTCAATATATTTTTCACACAATAGACATTTTTCACACAATAGACACGAAAAGTTGAGCATTATTAATTATGTATTATAGAAGAGAAAGCAAGAACTTGTCAGTTGTTCTTTGCTCAGTTATATGAGATGAATCAACATGCTTTTTGTACAGTTTGTGAAGGGGGTTTTGCCCGAGTAAAGGATAAAAGATAACAACATAAAAACGAAGAGAAGTTTGTTGCTGCCATTTGGAGTAGATGATCATGTGTTCTACATCATTTGTTGATATATAAGAGAATGACAGTATCAACTATGGTGTTTGCTTGCCTGATTGTATCACACATTCAACGCCTGATGTTTGCAGAATCAAGAATCAAGAGTCAAGAGACTTCCTTGCCAAATAACTGGGGACTGGGGAGGAATGAAGCGCATTTGTAGCCTTGCCCTTTTAGAAGTCATGGTCCTGCACTTCAATGGCAACAGAAGAGCTTCGAATTTGTATAATCTAGTGATCAACTGTAAAATATAGAATTGTCGACACCAAGTATTGTCAAAATCAGCTATCCACAACATGCTGACTGCTAGCACCATCTATGCCAGAATGATCCCTAGAAGTAGATTCTGGAATATTAAGACTGTTTGTTGTAGTGACATTATCGTCACCATATTCAGATGCAGAGCTAGTAGCATCAATCTCTTTTTCAAGACAGTCAAGTTGCACACATTCAGGAACGTCACTGTTGTAACTTTCCGCATCATGACACCTAGTTGATACTGTTAAATCTTCTTTCTTAACAATATTAAACACAATGCCCTTGTGGGTCCTCTCTGGCTGCAAAAGATCACCTTCCGTCACCGTTAAGCTGGAACTATTACTGGAAACTCTATTGAAAAGATCTCTCTGATCAAACTCTGTGCTTTCTGGGCTTATATCCGGCGTTGTTACCCTTGAGCTATGATAATATTGATTGTTTCCTGCTATTTGAAGTGCACCTAAGTTGCGATTAGCTATTAAACCTCTATTTCGTTCAGCGTCAATATCCAGATTTTGGACAAAATGAATAAACATTTCAGCTGAAGTAGTCCTCATCAAGGGCCCACCAGATCTTGTCCAAGAATTTAGATCAACACTGTCGGACTCACTATCACTTCCATCATGCATGTTCCGGTGTGCTCGTAAATTTTTACTAGAAGGTCCCCCACTGGCGGATCCACCAACTCCTTGAAGAAATGAGGCAGAAACATCTGCAAGAAGGTCTTCTTCAAGGGAGCCAGTGGAATTCTCCCGTGCAATGCAGTTCCAAGAAGGAATCCTTTTGGAAGCATTGAATTTGGCTGTGCCAGCTAGGCCATGAGAAGAAGCAGCAGCTCTCTCAGCACTCCTTTTGAGTCTTCGCATGTGGTTGAGAATTGCAACACACTCATCAAGAGCGAGCTCAATCCCACAGTTTGCTTTTATTGCCGAGAGCTTCTCCCAAGTGCACCTTCTCCCTTGGTTTGCTGCCTTTTGAAGCTCCACGGATGATGGGTTTTGTATAATTTTTGAGTACTGGAACAAGAATAAGTGGGAGAAAAAAATTGCTAGTCAATCACTTCCGCGTCATCGACAATTTTCCAATTGATGAAAACAAATACAAGTTTGAAGCTAGGCTTCTGATGCCCAACTTTCAAGTATTCAACGACTTTCATTTTAAACATTTGAGTCTTTAATTAAACAAACTTCTGAGAAAGTTTAGGTCATTCGGATGGAAAATGCCAATCTGCAATTTAAACCTTTTCTTTGCACGTACCTGAGCAAGCGTGGCAGGCATAACAACGGTGACATCACCCTCCCAATCTTGAGCAAAGAGCTTGGCAAGTCCACCTAGAGGGAAACCAAGTTCCAGTACCTGGTTGCATCTGTGTTTCACCTCCATCTCGGTGAGATGGGCAAGCTACACCATCAAACATTAAGAATATTACTTTCATTATACAAAAATGATAGAATAAATTAAAACGAAAATAAAAACAGATTAAATGACTGTGACAGTAGGTCAATGAGCCCATGATTCTGACAAAATTTTCCCATGCTCCAAATCAGGTGCAGCTTAATGAAACAAGATGAGACACTACTGCAAATTATCAAGACTTCTGAAAAATGTATTTGAGCTGGAGGTCGTTTAAGATGTGGTTGACATTCAGTGATCCAAATTAACAACAATGTTTTCTGCTGTTACAGTAAAACCGTGACATGATATTCTTACTCAAGTGAAGTTGCTATGACATTCCAACAGAGTGTAACTACCCCGTGCATCACATATAAAAAAAAAATCTCTCGGACCTTTATCAACAATTTGTGCCTCAACCTAACCATTTGGACACAAATTTTCTTCTTAAGACTATATAATGTAAGCCTCAACCTAACCATTTGATGCAAGAAAATCATATTTCACCTGCTTTCCAATATTTTTCATTTCACAAGTTATAAACTTTTAAAATAACGCCCCAATAAAAAACAATTAAATGAAGATAAACGAAATGGAAAGAAAGGTTGCCACCCAGGGTCCACCCTAGTACAAGGAAGAACAAAAACAAAATGCCTAAAGAAGAAAGTGAAACGCTACGATATATGAAAACAGGGGGAAGGAAACTGGAAAGGGAGAAAGAAAATGTGGATTGTAATCATTTCGGAGAACCAACCAGTCACAATCAATCTCCTTGTACCTATGAGATGGTTTGGAGGGGAGGAAAAGCTATGATTACCTTAACAAAATGTCAGCCATGCAACTCCAGAAAGCTTTATTCTACTAGTACCAAGTAGCAATGACTCATTAAATGCATCTATAATCATAGAAACAGAGAACCAGTCCTGATAACGTTTACAGGAGATCAGATAGCTACGTTCAAATAGGAAACTTTAGTCCAAACTCAAGCACATTGTTTGTTACTCTCATTTCTTTAGTTTTTTCACCAAGTATTATTAAACACCACAAAAGTGGGGGGTTGGGGTTGGGGATAAGGGAGGAAGTAAAAGAAGAATTGAGAAAGGAGGAGTCGAGGACCATTTTTATGAGGACTTTATGTTGGCGATAAACACTATAATCCAGAATATCATCGATGTATGCAGAAACATCAGCCAGAAAAAATAGAGATACACCTGATTGATATTTACATACCTTGGCAGCAAAGTTGCCTCCGTAGGCTCTCACAAATTCCTTCATCCTCAATAATGGTGCTATATGAGGATTTGCCTGACTGACAATAAAATGATTCACATTGAACAGTTCTTTCAATTGCATCATAGGTAAATCTATCTCTAGGCTACCATCCCTCCAGCGACGCACATGAGTGCCAGACCCCTCCTCAGGATTCAGATGGAATGGTGGATGATAAGGAACAATCTCTCCGCTTCTATCCTTAGCCATCAGCTCCTGGGCCTCGAAGAGGCCAGGGAAGGCACAAGAAGCAGTCACTGCACTCCATATGACAACATGAGGTGAAGTCAAGTAGTTAAGGCATCTAGGTGGTTCATGCTTCCTTGGGGAGCAAACCGTTATACCAAGAATTCGACCTGTCATGTCATAAGCTTCTTGAAATGTAAGGTTACTTGTTAGATGCCTCAGCATCATTTGCAACTTCCTAATTTCATGAACAACCCCTTGTGTCATGACCCTCTTCACTACAGTAAAAATCCCACCCATCTGATCAAAAAACTGCAATGAGTGCAGAGAATCCTCAAAAAAACTTTGCAGCTCAGGCCATGATCTAGTGGCAACCACAGCACACATAATGGATCCTACACTAGAGCCAGCAATTATCCGGGGCAAAAGCTTATGCTCAACCAGTGTTTTAACCACGCCAACATGAAAAGCTCCTAGGGAAGCACCCCCACTCAAAAGTAAAGCTGTCCTCCCAAAGGCATGCCTTGTTTCATGCATGAAAGCAAGCTTCTCTTCTAATAATAGCTCCTCTGAATCCGAATCACAAACCATTCTCAATTGAGTTGAGACCTCAATGATGTATTCCTTTATGAGTTTGGGCACCTGAAGCCTTTCTTTGTGAAGCTCAGGGTTGCACATATTGCCAAGATTTCTGATAAGGTCGGCTCGCATGCAAAAGATTATATCTCTCAGAGATCTTTCTCGGCGACGATGGCGGAGCTCTTGAAGCTTGTTCCGCATCAATTCTTCATCATATAGGTCAGATTCATTCATCTTTGGGGTCTCTTTATCTAGCATCTTCGCAGCATGAGCCCATTCCTCATAGGTCAATGCAGTTCTCATCATATTTCTCCAAAAATTTCTCCGATAAGCCATTTCAGCCCTCTGTTTTACATTTGTGTATCGTTTCAGCAAGAAGGCAATTATTGTCACCATTGCCAATATCCCTTGCGGGTTCCGGGGATGCAACCATGCTAACATGGGTGCCACAAAGTCCCTGAATCTATAGAAAAAATTCAACAACACGCGAAGTATTTGATGTCTCATATGTGAGAATGACTTGCAGAACAAAATTCTAAAAGCTATTGTCCGACCAACAATGGTTGAAGGTCCTATTGAAAAACGATCAACACTGGCCTCGTTACTAATATCCATTTCTTGGTTAATATTACAGGTCTGCGTCTAAATGAGTGGTTGTGTCACGACTCAATCTGCTCAATGTAAAAGAAAGCAAATTACAGTAGTTCTAATAATTGCGCAGAAGAACACCTGGCAAGGGACTGAAGTAGAGATGGCCAAAAAGCGTGATTAACTCTGTTTCTTTGATTGCGGAATGAGGAATGCCTTTCTCGGTTTGTCTGGTCTTTCCCCGAACCCCAGAAGAGTGGCATTTTTAGTTGTGGAGTGAATGATTCCGTTAAGGATCAAATTTTTGGTATCCGAAGCTTCGATGAAGGTTCTTCTCCGGTCAGGTACCTTGGTGTCCCTTTGATATCCTTTAGGCTTAATAAAAGTCTGATTGCAAGAAGGAAGGAACTGGCTTGTGTAGAATACAGGCCGTGTTTCGCAGTGAAAATTAATGAAACATGAGCGAGGTAATAATGCGAATCGGTTTGTTTCTGCAAACTCGTATTAAAAACCAAATTAACAAGAAAAAACTTTCAACCTCAAACTCAAGAATTATGAAAAAAAGTTATAAAAACTAATGTTGTGCGTTGCAAATTTATACAAATCAGAAATCGGAAAAGTGCTCAACAAAATCAACAAAAAAGAAGCCTAACTGCACATTTGATTCGGAACCAAATGCCAAAGCATACGATTTGACCCCAACCACACCCCTCGGTAACTCAACATACAATTAGATCCCATATCAGAGGCCCCAAAATTGTCATGATCATTGGAACCTGAAAGCTCCAGAGATCAGATTCCCCAATTCACAGCCTAATGGGTTTCCAAATCAGAACAGAAAACCCACAATACCTACCCGAAAAACCCAGAAATGAAATCCCAGCGAAACACAGAAGGGCTACAATTATAGGAGGAGTAAATAGAGAGGAACGTGAGAGAAATTAATATTACCAAAAAAATGCAATTATGTGAAGCATTGGGATCCGGGAAGAGATAAAGATACAGATAGGATGACGCTGAATTTGGAGAGAGGATTCGGATAAAGCATGCGATGGCGTAATGATTACAAAGGTCAAGGTCGAGGACGAGGAGGAGAATGATGATAAGGAACACGATGGCGCGCTTCTGGACAAACTTGTTAAATCGTCGGAACTTTCTATTTATAGAAAGTGACAAACAAAAACACGGGGGGTAATGACATTTATTCGGAGATGCATCATATGGGGTGGCCTCTTTCATGGATAATGGGCTATTAGCTTTCAAGATTCTCTATCTGTTTCTCAGCAATCTTGACCCAAAGCTAATTGACGAGCTTCGGCCCCCGGCACAAGCTTCAGGCTACGGCCCACGGACTTTTAAGCCTGATTTGATTACATAGTTTAAACTATCTGATCTGATTTTATATAATTATTATAATTTTTTAAATTTTAAAATAAAAATAATCTTAAAAAATAATATTTTAATAATATTTTATATAATTTTTTTAACTTTAATTTCAATATAAATTATCTCATCTCATTTCATTTATAAAAATAAAAATTTAAACTTGAGAGCATTTATGTTGGGTCCCACGAAAATGTGCAATGGTTTTTTTTTTTTTTTTAAGATCTGCTCTCCAGGTCATAGAAAAGATGATAGTATTAAAAAAAAAAAAAAAAAAACAAAAACAGGTCCGTCCGATCCCCGGTAATTGCGCTTGGAACAATTTTGGGTCGCAGAGCCAGCAAGCTTTTGCTGGCCCAAAGTACTTCCATTGTCAACGCGTTTTGTGCTCACCTCCTGTCTCCATTGTTATGATCTTTTATTACTGACAGATCACAACTATCCTAATAAATGGCACTTGCCTCCGGCTCGTGGCAGTGGATTATCGTCGCAAGATTGAGATATATTTTTTCTTTAGAAAAGAAAAGAACCCTTAATTTGTTAATATAGGTTTACTTGGTGTTGGACTCAGTACTGCAGGTTTGACATAAAAAGTTGGCCTTTAAAAACACTAGTTTCATATAATTTATTGTTGTTATAAAAAAAATTTATGTTAATTAATTTCAAGTTTTTATATTAATTGTGCATTGAATGTGCCAACAAATTCTTATAATCCATGTGAATGTTGCAGGAAAATGCAATCTTGTGGGAGTGAGGTTCAAGCGCTGAGCATTGGTCATGAACTTTCCAGAAAACAACGACAGTAGTATACAAAAAGGCATATTACTGGTTGGTCATATCTAAGGATTTTTCTTGACCTCTTTCTCAGAAATTGATATGATCTATGTGGAGAAGAATGATCTGACTTTGTCCTAGTTCTTTGATATATGTAAAGTCGTTATCACTCTTTCTTTTGTACAAGTCAAGGCATCTTCATGTCCCTTTCTCCACCATATTCAAAGTTATGGAAGTTAAGAAGAAGAAGACCAGTCACCATGTCCAAGCACAGGCTCTAGAATAACTGGTTTCTTAGTCATAAGAATACCTTCTTGGCAAATACTTCGAGGGAGGGAGTCCAACCTCCATTACTTTGACATTACCATATTCAAACCTCCTTTTCACTTCAAAAGTCCAAAACCCGTCTGTGTAAAGATTCGAATAATGATTCATAACAAGCTCGAGGCTGGAGTTGATTACAATAGTGTTGGTTCCGCAGAACCTGAGATGCAGTCCCTAACCAAGGAATCATCTTGTTATCGGGTTCAGGACAGTGGTGACAGGGGAGAAACAGAGCCAAAGAACAAGCTAAAGAAACTATGGTCAATCAAGCTCTCAAGATTACCAAGCTTAAGATCATCCACGAGACGAGCCAAATCCCGATATGATCCCCTTCCCATTGTCTTGTATGCTAATCCATCAAGCCCACCACCGCTAACTCCAATTGAGATGTCGGATGCGCCACCGTGTTATACGAAGGCCACGAGGAGTTCAGATGCAAGGAGGGAAAGTTTGCAGGCAAGTTTTTGAAAATTTTTTAATCTAGTTTTGGTGGCAATGATTCAAGTAAAGAATATTTAATTTGTCTGATACCAAATATTACTTATTCTGGGCAGAAATCAGCGATTACACCAACAAGAAGTTCGATTTTAAAGCCAGGGAAGAGTTTGGCAAGAATGTCTAGTTTGAAAATCAAGAGGACTTTGATGAGTAAAAGCTATGGAGGGACTGAGGTGCAGGGGAAAGTGAAGAGGTCGAGATCAATAAAGCAGGGAAATTTCGAGTGGTCAAGTACACATGCAAGAACATTGGAATCCCGGTATCAGGCAAGCCTCCGTAATTCTGAATCTAGTTTTATTAGCAAAAAATTAAATGGTTCAAGGCCAAAATCTGCTTTGTCTGGTAACAAATCTGTGAGAGTTACAATAACAAGAACATCGAGTTTGAAACCTGTGAAAGTCTTGACAAAAATGGGTTCCTTCAAATTAAAGAAGCCCTCTATGGGGAAATGTTATGAAATATGTCAATCTCCTGACTCAAGCATACATAAAGCTACCTGTTCTTCGATTCTCAAAGATTCAAAATTCCCTGATTCCTTGGAGCTCGAGCTTCAGCCTGGTGAATGTGAGTCTGAAGGAAAATCAGTCATGAAGGTTTGCCAATATACTTATTGCTCCCTTCATGGCCGTAACCATAACGCAGCTCCCCCATTGAAACGCTTTGTATCTATGAGGCGGAGATTGTTGAAGACCCAGAAGAGCATGAAACGGGAGAATCAACTTCATAAAGGCAAACGTTATGGAAAAATGAAGAAAGGAATTCAGTCAAGCAAAATCTCTCCTGTCAAACAAAAAACAGGACGGGATGTGCTTGCAAATTCCCATGATGAAGAACCAAAAGGCACAGCAAATGGAGTCGGCAGTTCGGGGAGAGAAGATGAAGACCTCGGCGATTTTGAATATGAGGCTGAGTGGCTGCCTAGTGAAACTCTATACAATCATCCATCAGAAGCCGCTGACAAAGACAGAAAACAACAGAAAAGTGCTGTATATAACCATAAAGTTGGGGAGGCTAATTCCGTTCTCATTGATGACTCGTACAATGGTGACTCCACATCATTTGGAAAAAATTTAAGGGTCAATTTTCCAAATGGAGAAACACCAGATAAAATTAGAAGACCATCTGATGATGAATTTGTTGAATCAACAGGAAGTAACAGCATGGTCTCTTCTGATTTTGATCTTGAGCCACTGGAGGATCAAATTACAGGCCATGAAGAAAAGAAAGGAAATTTGAAGCCGCACCATGGACTTTTTCAAGGGTCCCCTACCCACAGGGACTCCGAGCCCATCATGACTAATCATGTAGAACACAAAACACAGTTTAAAAATCAAAAGTATATCAGAATGTGGCACTTGATATATAAGCATGCAGTGGTAGGTGTCGATAGAAAAGTTGGAAACCAGGTTTCTCTAGATGGATTGGATGAAGAACAGGTGGAAGATACAAGCACCTTGCTTGGTACGAATGATTGTGGTTCTTCTGAGGGCTATTCTGAAATTGGCAAGGACATGGTCAAGGAAAATCACGATGCAAACCACCAAAAGAATGAGCTCAGCCAGATTGATGCCATTCAGCTGGTACAAAAAGCATTTGATGATATCCTTCTGCAAGAATTTCAAGACCACTCAATGGAGGATCAATCAATTGCTAGTAGCATCAGTTCAGACCACGACCTCTTAGAAAAGAGTCATGGTGAGGGCCAGGAATGGAGCATCTCAGCTTACAGTGAGCCTGCTAGAGACAGTATGGTACAGGATCCAGTCGAAACATGGCTCAAAGCTGATAGTATTAGCACTCCCACGGAAGAGAGAACAACATCAAATGTGAAAAGTGAATCTGACCAGAAAATGCCCAAGAGCTGGAGCTATTTGAAAAAGTTGATCATCCTCAAGAAATTTGTGAAGGCATTGGAGAAGGTGGGAGATTTCAACCCCCGGGGGCCACGATATCTGTCCTCGAAGCCTGACCCAGAAGCAGAAGAAGTCCATCTAAGGCACCAAACAACAGACAAGAGAAAAAACACCGAGGAATGGATGCTTGATAATGCACTTCAACAGGTCATTTCTAAACTAGCTCCAGCTCAAAAACGAAAAGTAGCGCTGCTTGTAGAAGCTTTTGAGACAGTTCTTCCACAGTCAGAAATCGAAATTAGCCAGAGCTCCAATGCAGCAATTTGTACTCGAGCAAATCCCATTCAAGCCTGTAATGGTTCTTCAACTCAAAGCACAGGAGGAGCAGGTCAAGAAAGTAATTATGAAGAGTCAGCTGAAATATTCCAAGGTTATCAAGACCAAGTCAGTGATTTTCTCACGGACAAACAGCTACCTGCAATGAAATTTTCTGAGCTCACAGAAACTACTTTGGAATGTTGTTCCATTAAAGCAGAACAACATGTAACAGCCTGTCAAGACACTGGTGAAGACTGGAAGGAAAAGCAAACCGTTGCCATCAATATTGATATGATCGACAGCAAATTACTTCTCACTGAAGGTCAACCCGATTCCATCATTAGTTGTTCATCAGAGATCAAAGATCCCAGCTCATGTAATAAATTCTCCTTGAAGCCAGAGAACATTGTAAGCACCTGTCATGAAGAAGTTGGAGAGAATGGAAAAGCCTCCAAAGTAATTACTCCCAGTTCAGAACTCTCAAACAGTGCATCTGAAACAGAAGGCGAAGATTTAGAGACAAATCCAGGGTTATCTCCATGTGAAGAATATAAGCCTGAGGGCAACATTGATGTAGCAAATGAGGCCCGATCGGAAAAACGGAAAAACATGAGACTGTGGTTCTTAGTGTATAAGCACATGGTATCAGGTATTGCAGCAAAAGATGGAGCCAAGCCATATCTCAATGAAGCAGGTAAAGAAGAACCAGTGCATGATGCCAACTCATTGCCAGAAATGGGCATTTCCAGTTTAAGTCAAAACTTCTCAGAAATGAATCAAGACATGGATGGGGATAATGAGGCAGATGAGCAAAAGGTTGATCTCCGCCGTACTGAAGCCATTAAGCTGGTAGAAGAGGCGATTGATGAAATCCTTCTTCCAGAAAATCAGGACCACTCAACTAATGATGAATTTAGCACTAGTGAGATGATTCGAGAGAAGGAACTCTCAGAAGAGAAAGTAGGTGAGGGAGGAAAACCATTCATCTCAAATTGCAAGAACAGTGTCATGGAATCCCACAGAACACCTCCAGGAGAAAAATGGCTTACATCTGGTAATATCAGTACCCAAGAAAAAGAGAAAACCGAGTTAAATGTGGGAAAGAAATCAAACAAGGAAATGCCAAGTAGCTGGAGCACTCTGAAAAAGTGGATCTTGCTTAAAAGATTCATCAAGGCATTGGAAAAAGTAAGGGAATTTAATCCAAAGGGGCCTCGTTATCTGCCTTTGGAGCCAGACCCTGAAGGTGAAAAAGTTCATTTAAGGCATCAAGAGATGGATCAGAGAAAAAATTCTGAGGAATGGATGCTTGATTATGCACTTCAACAGGTTGTTGCAAAACTAACTCCTGCCCGGAAAAGAAAAGTGGAACTTCTTGTTCAAGCTTTCGAAACAGTTATTCCAACTATAGGATGTTGAAAGGCACGATGCAGCAACTTCCAATCATGCAAACTCTGTTCAAGCCAAATATTCCAGTAAGGTTAAAGCAAAGAGCTTCAATTTTCCTTTTCACTTACATAAGGCAAGACAATAAGCCACACAACATACAAAGGGAAGTATGACAATGGAAAAAAGGAGCTCACAAAGCGTCATCAACATAATCTAAAGACGTTGGACAGAAGAATCTAATTATAATAGGGACAGATCGTCCACTCAATGCCCCTGTTCTTATTTAAATCAATTATCCATCGGATTCCACATAAGAAGATCATTTCCTCAATGTAAAAAGTATTAGAGAAGCCCAAGCAATTTTTTTTTTCTTTTGCTGAATAAACTTTCGAGAAACCCAAACAAAATATCAATGGTAAACAAAAAGAAATGCCCAATTGACATGTTTTTTAAGTGACATATTGTAATCATAATGCATTTATCTTCTTGGGGTCTCATTCTTCTTTTTGAAAATGTGCAGGTAAGGCAACAAAAAGCAACTATTTGGTAATGATCACTGGATATGGCTCTGTAGCATCAGTCAGAGGAAATGTTCTCAGAGATGACCTTTAGCTGAATAACTAACTGTTGTTCATGCCGTCACTTAGGACGCAGCAGTATTCCATGTAGATGCAAGTTGTAAGTCTAAGATTGTAGGTTCATACCTTACTGTCTTTTGTGATTAAGGCTTCTTGAAGTCATTAGAAGTTGTGATGTATGAATAGATATTATTCCATGAATAGATCTTATTCTTATTAATTTTGGAACCTGGAGATGCATTACTTCCAATCCTAAAAACTAAAAAGTTTCAGTTGGTTTTAAATGGTATACATTATCCCAAAAACTGCAGATAATTTGCTTGCGTCTCAATACAGACCATCTCTTACCGATGACTGCGGATAGAATATTCTTCTAGAAACGAAAATGTTCCTTCTACAATAACATATATCAAGAACAATGAACAGATGACCATGCAGGTGGTTTTTTACTCTTGCAAATAAAAGAAGATTGTCATATCAAACCGTCTCAATTTAGTGGGTTTAATTTTCCAATTTCGGGACACATATTAGCAATCATCAGGAAGATAACTTTACAAAACTAAACAGAGAAACATTTAAAAATACAACTCTACTTCTACCTGTAAACATCTCTCATCCATTTTTCTAACTTCTTTTCATATAAATGGCACGCCGCACGGCTTTTATTAGGTGGGAACCGGATCCTTTGGCAACTCCATACTGGGAAGTCAAATCGAATATCGTCTTTTTGTATTTTACAACTTAATTGAATATCCCAAGAAATACTTCCCTTTTTTTCTATCTAGTCTTTAAATTTTCCTAATTCTCCTTCTATAATTTAAATTCTCCTTCTTTAGATTCTCCTTGTCAGAGACAGAAGGAGAGCAATGCAAATTAGGTAAAATCGAAGGCGCACAGCTCAACCTCAAAAGTCAAAACTGTGCGTAAAATATATGAGCCGGAGGACAATTTGAGGTAACATAGAAAAGAGAGAAAAATATACAATTTAATAAACAAATGAAGTTCAGGTTTTATTATTATTATTTTTTTATGGGCGGAGAAAGAATTCAGATGCTGAACATAGCAAAGCCAACCGTACCTCCTCCTCTATATAAGTAGACGTGAAATTGTGAGAGGCATATCAATAAGACAAAGATTACGTGCGTTTTCTCCTCTTCTCAGTCGGTGCTTTCTTAACTCCTAAACATTTTACATCGACTTTGGGAACTTTAAGAAATGGCTGGCCTTCAGTACAACTTCTTCCCCACTGATTTCTTTTACCCTCGTCCACAGTCTGCAGCCTCAGACGCCACTCGCAAAGCGGTTCTTCCCATCCAGCAGCAGAAAGACGGGACCACCAATGATTCTGAAGGACCCAAAACTTTGGTTCACAAGAACCTTGTCAAGTTTCAACCTTTGGTGCGGAAGCAACATGATCATGGCCAAAGTCTCCATCTTTTGCCGAATCAGCCGCTTTCTTGGTTGCAGTGGACTCCACAAGAGCCTACCGAGACCTCTTGATTTAAAGCGAAGCTTATGCCATGCTGGCTGATTGATCCTCAGGCAACAGGGGTTGTTTAGTTTTGAATTTTGTTTAGTGCATACATCAAGCGGAGCTTGAGTTCTTATTTTGCTTTGGGACGAGAAATTTTGTGGTAACAAGCTGTTCCTGTAACTGTGTTCAATACAATTACTAAAAAAAAATCAATCTCAGCATGTACAACTTCCATTTGCAAATTATTTTTACTTCTTTTCTGAATGGTAATTGATGACCAATTTGAGAAGTGTGCAATTGAAAAGCCTTATGCCATGTTAGATAAACTGAAATTGCGGTGTAAACTACAGCATTGCTTAGAACTTTTCAATAGAGGTGAGAGACTTGCAGGTATAGCATTAGTATTAGATTAGTTAAATGTAAGTCAAGTTTAAATTTTGACTAAATTTTTTTAAAATTAATTTATTGGATTAACCAAATCACTTTAAATCAAGTTACTAATAGTAAGGGTGTAAAAAAAATCTAGGAACCGGTTTTCGTAATGGGAAAATCAGTTAGAACTGGTGCGGTTCCGGTTCTAAGCTTTTTAAGCTCGGCCTGTTTCATTTAATATGTATTTTAAATTATTTTTTAAATATTATATATAATATATAATAATATAAATTATAATTATATATAAGATAATATTATTATAATTTATAAAATAAAAATTTAATCTTAAACATAAAAATTTAATTGATCATATGTTTTAAACATGAAATATATATAAATAACATTTTATCATGAATTAATTTAAAATAAACTAAAATTGTAAAACTTTAGACTGAAATTAATAAATCACATCAATATTTTTTTTTATCACTTATAATATACCGAAATTGTAAATAAGATTACTAAAATATTATTAACCAAAAAAGAAAAAGAATCAATCAAATATCATTACCAAATCTTTATGACTTAATAAATTCTCAATATATATTTTTTTAAAAGTACATAATATACTAGTAAATTAGTAATACTAATATACATTACTGCATTAGTATATAATGTAAATTAATTAGAATTTACATTTTATGGCCTAATACTAATAGTCTAATACTATATTACTATTAGTAATATACTTTAAGTCTATATATAAATTAGTATATAAATCACTATACTAAATAATTACATATGAAATAATGATATAATAATACTAATACTCTTAGTAATTTAGTATTAGTATACTAATTCTGTCACTATAGTCTATCAATAATGTAGCTATAATAAATTAAACTCACTATAACAAATACTAATATATAGTTATCTTAACACTAATAGTTTAATATAGACTATAGTTATAGTTATATTAATATAGTTATTCTAAATCATTATAAATAATACTAATATATAGCTATACTAATATTTTAATATTAATACTATTATATAGTATAATATATTATATAGCTATAACTAATACTATTATATTGCTATAATAACAGCCTAATATTAATACTATTATATAATATATTAGGCTATAGTATATTGCCACTATAGTATTAGACTATTAGTAATAATTTTGATAAATATATTATTGTATTAGGAAACGGCGCCGTTTCCTCCCCAGTATCCCAAATTCCCAATTAAAAAAACCGTCAAGACCCGCCCCACTGTTCCTCACTCTCTCACTCTGCCTCTCTGCCCTCTCACGCGGCCACGGCCCACGCCGTTGCACTGTGCACATCTCGCCGTCGCCCCCTCAGAAACATAGACCCGCTCTCTTGCCGTTGCACCTCCCCTCACGGCCTCACCTCTCGAGCCGTTCCCATCACACGCACAGCCCCTCGGCCACTCTCTCAACGCTGCGCTGCCCTCTCTGTATCTCACTGTCTCACTCTCACGCAGCCCTCCCATCTCTCACGCAGCCGACAGCCCCTCTCTCACGTGTCTCTGTCTTCGACGGTAATATTCCACACTTATTTTTTTTTTTTCATTTCACTTATTTAAGTTATTTGAAATTACTTTGAAATCTGGTATGAATCATATGAAAAAGCTTTGGAACACGGATGCGTATATCTCATACCATAATCAGACTATATATATAGCTAGTGATCTGTAATATCTGTATATGTATGTGTGTGTGTGTGTGTATATACATGTAAGTGTTAGTTGTTTTTCATGAACTTGGATGCAACTTTTTATAAATGTTTGTGCTAATCCGATGTAGTTTGTATGGTAGCCCTTCAAATTTTCAGATTGCAGGCTGCCTATATTTAGTTATAGAGGTAAGTTATTTTGCTTTAACTCTTTTTACAACCCTGTTCCAAATGGAGGGTAGTTATGTAAAATTTGAATTTAAATAAATTTGAATTTTAATGTTTTTAATGAAATGAAAGTATCACATTAAGTTGTAAAATAATTATATGAATATTATTCTTATTAGTTATAATATGTTAGTAGCAATGCACAACGTTTTGAGCTTGCTAGGAATTAATTTCTACAAGTTCTAAGGTCCAAGTAGCAAATGTTAAACCATAAACATGAATGTTGGATTTAGTTTACTGATAGAGAGAAGATCTATGTACAGCACAGATTACAACATAACACTCATTCCATTCCCTCCATCCATTTCCATACACAACATAGGCCCTCAACAGTCTCAACAAGTCTTGGTCTTCAAACCAATTCACAAAGAGGATCTAGCTAACATGTTTTATTGCATAGAGAGGATCTATTCATTTGGATTTATCAGGATAAGCTAACATGTTTTAATATAAATGAAAGGACCCTCTAATTAATAGTAAAATAATTAGTTTAATCTCTTAAAAGTGATGATCGTCTCTATAAGTCAAAAACAGAATGAAGAAATTCTTGATAAGGTGTCAAAACAGACATGGTGACTCTGACAGTTATTTATTTATGAATTTATTTCTGTTGTTGAACATGAAAAAGGCATTAAACTATTGAGCTGTTGATTGCAAATAACACACCCAAAGCCGTGAATGAGGCAAGTTGCCAACTTGAGATGGATATAGACAGCTCGCTAAATGCCAATTGTGTCAGGCAAACAGCCATTTCCCAAGTTGGGTATTCCCCTAACAATTAATGCCTGCAGCTTGCTTATATATATATATATATATATATATATATATATATATATGTATGTATGTTTAGACAACATATGATATATAAGATTTGAATTTTTGTACTGATCATGCATTTATATTGCAATATGAGTTATTTTAAACATAAATCTTCTGAGTTTTTTGTACTGATAAGATTTTGGAATAAAAGTAAGTATAAAACAGATTTTTTTAAAGCAGTTTTTATTTATTTATTTTTATAAACAGATTTTTTTTACAAATTTATATTTTATTAAAACCAGAAGACTGGACCAGGACCGATAAAACTGAAAGTATTGGTTTAGGAGGGTAACCAGTGCGTAATCGGTTTTTGAAAATACAAAACTGGTACATACCGGTTTGGTCTTAAATTTTGTCAAAAACTGGACCGGATCGGACCGGTTACACCCCTAGTACTTTGCTTTATATGGGGCCACCCACCCTATATAAAAGTCCAATCCCTCATGCTCAATGCTCAGCTCATGCGGCACACATATCGTTCACTCAACAGTAATTCAATGAAGAGTGTGTGAAGAGAGCTTCGATTTTCTTTGATCTTGAGGTAATAATAATAAAAATGCTTTCTTCCACTTTCCAATCTTTTCGAACGAATAAATTTTCAATTTGCATGCATTTTCATTCATAGGTGTGATAGAATATGACGAATTTTGCGAGGTGGCAAGGGAGTGGTGTTATATGTGCAAGAACAATGGTGAATTGATTGACCATCTTCTTCTACATTGCGAGGTGGCGAGGGAGCTATGGGATGTCATACTTAGTAGAGCCGGGTTGTCTTGGGTTATGCCCAAGAGTGTGGCGGAGCTCTTAGCTTGTTGGAATAGGCATCAATCATCATAGCCCTCAATTGGCCGCGACGTGGAGAATGGCTCCTTTGTGCTTATTATGGTGTATATGGATGGAAAGAAATGAGAGGTGTGTCAACAAGAAGGAGAGAGCTAGGGGGGAATTATGGAATTTTTTTGTCCTTTCTTTGGTTCTATGGCTTTCAGCTGTAGTTTTAAAGGGAGGGAATGTTAATGAATTTTTGCTTTTTTTTTTTCAGCTTTCTAGGATGTAACTAGGTGTCTCTTTTGTATACTTCCTGTGTACATGGGTCTTGCCTAGTTTTGATTAATGAAATTTCTTACTTATCAAAAAAAAAAAAGAATATGACGAATTTTGGCAGTCTGTTTGGTTGATGAGAAAGTGAAGGAAAAGAAAGGGGAAATGACTTTTTTTTGGTTTGAACTGATTCTCTAAGTAGGGAAATTGAATCTGATAACATACTGCGGATACGACTGGATTATTCGTGGTTACTGATTTTGTTTGGATTTCTAATTTCAAATATGTTGTCAAAATTAAAATTACTTCTTTTTGGTGTATATATCATTCGCCGTATGATCTGATGGAAATAATGTAGGCTTTTTCGTAACAATATCTTATATAACAGCTACGGAAGATTTTTTCAACATGTTTGATATTATATTGATGTGAAAAGAAATTTTGATGTTCAGTGCTAGTGGTATGAGAATCTCAAAGTTCATTTTGATATTTTTCCTGATGAGTAAATCCTCGATGCTGTTGCTTTTGCGACCCTGAACTTATTGCTGATTTATGATTTCAGTTTTGGTGAAAATGATTTTGAGAGTGTGAGGTAATAGTACCGGAATAACTATTGATGGGATTTAAGTTTCATGTTTTGTGTTTTTACTTATCAAAAAAAAGTTTCAGGTTTTGTGTTTTTCATTGCATGATTAAAAAGGGTCCCTCTTTCTTCGTCTTTTCCGTGGTTTTATCATTAGGAAACAGTTTATCCGTTCACCAAATGGGTTTATATCTTAGGCTGGTGTTCGGGTAGAGTTTTGGTTCTACGGGAAACTAGGAGTTGGGGTCAGGTCTTATGGATAATTTATTTTCTTGTATACATTCAGTGTACTTGGTTTCTCTATTTGATATATACAATATTTTTACTTATAATATATATATATATATATATATATATACATATATCTTAGGCTGGTTTGGAACTTTTAACCTTTTTCTAATATTAACAAAAGATAAGTAAATGAATCAGGCCAACTTGATTTAGGGTCGCATATGATTCAACTCCAACTTAATTTATTTAATTTTAATGAATTAGGCCTCTAACTTTAATCTGATTATTTCTCATTGGAGTTGCAAATTGTGTTAAGAATTATTAACTCAAAATTATGAACTTTTACCTTTGGCAGATCCTGTAATTTCAAAGAAAATCCCGGGAAAGAAAAACAGAAAAACGGTTTCAAAGCCGAGCCAACTGACTACGAGTGCCTGTGCCTGCTCTTTGTCAGCTCTGATTAGCAGGTCATGAACTCGGTAAGATTCATTACGAAGCACCACCCCATCATTTCTCTCATAGAATCAGACTCCACCTTCAAAGAGATCAAGCAAATCCATTCCCAACTGCTACTCAACGGTCTTCATCACGACCCTCACCTCCTGGGCCAATTTGTAGCCACCGTAGCTCTCAAGAACCCCAGAAATCTTGATTATTCTCACCAAGTCCTTGACCAATGCAGGAACCCTACCCTCTTCCCCTTAAACTCTATGATCAGAGCCTACTCCAAGAGCCCAACCCCTCAAAAGAGTTTTCACTTCTTCAACAGAATTCTCCAATCCACTCACAATGTCTCTCCTGATTGCTACACCTTCAATTTCTTGGTTCGTGCGTGTGCGCAGCTCTTGGCATGCGAGATCGGTGCGGCAGTGCATGGTGCCCTTGTTAAACACGGGTTTGAGCACGACCCACATATTCAGAGTGGGTTGATTTTCATGTATGCTGGATTGGATTGCTTGAGTTCATGCCACCGGGTGTTTGAGGAAATTCGTGAGCCAGATTTAGTGTGTCAGACTGCTATGATCGGTGCTTGTGCGAAACACGGTGACGTTGGTTTTGCAAGGGAGTTGTTTGATATAATGACTGTGAGGGACCCCATTGCATGGAATGCGATGATTGCAGGGTATGCACAGTGTGGAAAGTCAAGGGAGGCACTAAATTTATTTAATTTTATGCAGATGGAGGGTGTGAGGGTCAATGAGGTGTCCATGGTTTCGGTCTTATCTGCATGTACCCACTTGGGTGCATTGGATCAAGGGAGATGGGCGCATGCATATATAGAGAGAAACAAGTTAAGGGTGACAGTGACGCTGGGAACAGCACTGATTGACATGTATGCAAAATGTGGAAACATGAATAAGGCGATGGAAGTTTTCTGGAGAATGAAAGAAAAGAATGTGTATACTTGGACTAGTGCCATGGGTGGGCTAGCTATGAATGGATTTGGTGAGAAATGTCTTGAACTTTTTTCCCTCATGAAACAAGATGGGGTTCTACCAAATGCAGTCACATTTGTCTCGGTTCTTAGAGGTTGTACTGTGGTTGGAATGGTTGAAGAAGGTCACGAGCATTTTGAATCAATGAGTAGAGTGTATGGTATTGAGCCTCAGCTTGAGCACTATGGGTGTATGGTGGATTTATACGGTCGGGCTGGCCGGTTAGATGAAGCCCTAAACTTCATCAATAGCATGCCTGTGATACCTCATTCCGGTGCTTGGGGAGCTTTTCTTAATGCTTGTAGAATGTATAAGAATACAGAACTGGGTGAACTTGCCTCAAGAAAGATAGTGGAGCTGGAGGCCAAGAATCATGGTGCTTTTGTAGCCTTGTCAAATATGTATGCTGATTCCAAGAATTGGGAAAAGGTTAGTAGTGTGCGAGATATTATGAAGGCTAAAGGTGTGAGAAAGCTCCCTGGTTGTAGTGTTATAGAGGTAGATGGTGAAGTTCATGAGTTCTTTGTTGGGGATAAGTCCCACCCAAGGTATGATGAAATTGAGATGAAGTTGGCAGAGATCTCAAAGCGGCTAAAACTATCAGGTTATGTGGCTAACACCAACCCTGTGTTGTTTGACATAGAAGAGGAAGAGAAAGAGGATGCTTTGTGTAAACATAGTGAGAAGGTAGCCATTGCTTTTGGCTTGATCGCTTTGAAGGAAGGTGTAGCCATTAGGATCGTAAAGAACCTCAGGGTTTGTTGGGATTGTCATGAAGTAACAAAAATGATATCTAAGACTTTTAACCGAGAGATTGTCATGAGAGACAGGAATAGGTTTCACCATTTTAAAGATGGCGACTGTTCTTGTAAGGGTTATTGGTGAATTGGTGAAATAACTTTGACGTTTTCAGCTTTCCATTAATTTATTCAAGGCGAGTTTATTTATTCTGACTGTGATATCATTTGTAATTTTTTGGCTCTAAATCATAAATAAAAAAGATAGATAAGATACTTAATTTCCTGAGTTTCCTCTCGTTGTCTGTGTGGTGTATGCCATTGGAGCCCATTCTTGTACAGTGTAATGTATTTGGACATTTAAGAGGATTTTAAAGAGCGAGCTGGGGGTTAAAACATTCCACATGTCAAATAATTGCCTCACATGTTGTACATTGATCTAGATTCTGAAAGATTATTTGATGTACTGCAAGTGCAATCGAAGATCAGACTGAATTCTTGAAGATGCATGTACGTAGTCCTGTATTAAGATACAAACCACCTCTTGCCTGCACAGTCACTTCGGTCTCCTCCTTAGTTGAGTTGGATTAACTAAGTAAGCTGAACAACTAATTGCATTTGGATGTTGAGATAATTTTAGATGATCTGACTTGATCTGTAAATAGTAATATTTTGTGTATTTCATTGAGATGAGTTTTAATTTTTTTTGAAAAATTGAAAAAATAATAGATCCCATCAATGATTGGTTTGAGATGAACAAGGTGATTTCATCTTTCAAACATAGAATCAAATGCTTTCATTTCCAATCTAGGTATAATTAATTTTCTCCTAGGTGGTTTATCTTGAAAGACCACCTACTTAGAAGCTGGTTTGAGTACACGTATTCAATATCGATAACAGGACATAATTTGATTTGTAATAAAAGTTTGAAACTGAATTCACATATAAATCAGTTCTTGTCATATCAACAGTGTGAAGGATGGAATATGTGTCTTCCACACCAGCCTACAAGTATAATTTTTCTTACTTAGATTCTTCATATTTATTTAATCTATTAAAATTGCAATCAGAGATCAGAGTGTTTACTTGAAGATGGATGTATGTACTGTTGCATTAAGATTTAAATCAATTCACATAAAACTGTTCATCTGGGTTGGATTTTTTCCCGATTCTAGATGCAGTTTTTGGCCAGGGTAACACCTAGGCCGGAAAGTAGATCGCCATAACCGACTTGGGTACGGTTATGGAACCGGTACTCAGTTTTTATTTAAAAAAAGTTATTTAAGTATTAAAACCCCCTCATTTCATATAAAATTATTACTAAATTATATATAAAAAAAAAACATTTATAGATATCATAATATGCAACACCAGCAAGAAAAGAGGCCTTGATAGTTCTTTTTACGTGGTACATGTCTCTCATGCATTATTCCTAGAATGTCAGTAGTTACTGTCTCCAATTTAATTTTGGTAAGTTGTTTCTCTGATGCTTTGATAAGTTGATGCTTTGATAAGTTGTTTCTCTTCACTTGTATTGTTTTTTTTGCAGTCAATTTTATTTATCTTGTCAGGACGCTTTGATTATCTAAAGATTCTAAACTGATCGGTGACAGAAAGGAAATAGCCCCCCCTACATTTATGGATCACGAATATATATCTAGCCAGCCAAGAATATTTATCAAAATACCCCCTCCTTTCCCAATCTTTGTGCATGTAAATTTTTAATAAAAAAAAAGAGGGCCAGAGAAAAAAATATACAACTTGCATTTGCTCAATGTTTGTGAGGATTGAGAAGCAGCCCATTTTGTAGTTTAATGTTTTCTTTTTTAATGTAAAAAATGGTGTTTTAAGTGCCAAAATGTAGCTTAATTGAGTCTAATATAGTTGAGTTGATCCTAGTACAAGAAAACTTGAACAAAAATTGTAAAAGCATAGAAGTATATATATACTGACCAGCAGTGTTTGGTACCAGACCCTGAAGGTGAAAAAGTTCATTTGAGGCATCAAGACATGGAAAAAATTATGAGGAATGGATGCTTGATCATGCACTTCAACATGTTGTTGCAAAACTAACCCCTGCCCGGTAAAGAAAATAGTGGAGCTCCTTGTTCAAGCTTTCGAAACAGCCATTCTTACCATAGGACGTTGAAAGGCACGATGCAGCAACATTCTTCCAATCATGCAAACTCTGCTCAAGCGAAATATTCTAGTCAATTTTCCTTTTCACTTACATAAGGCAAGACAATAAGCCACACAACATACAAAGGGAAGTATGACAATGGAAAAAAGGAGCTCACAAAGCATCATCAAAGTAATCTAAAGACCTTGGACAGAAGAATCTAATAATAATAGACAGATCGTCCACTCAATGCCCCTGTTCTTATTTAAACCAATTATCTATCGGATTCCACATAAGAAGATCATTTCCTTAATGTAAAAAGTAGTAGAGAAACCCAAACAATTTTTTTTTCTTTTGCTGAATAAACTTTCGAGAAACCCAAACAAAATATCAATGGTAAACAAAAGAAATGCCCAATTGACATGTTTTTTAAGTGACATCTTGTAATCATAATGCATTTATCTTCTTGGAGTCTCATTCTTCTTTTTGAAAATGTTCAGGTAAGGCAACAAAAAGCAACTATTTGGCAGTGATCACTGGAGATGGCTCTGTAGCAATGCTACAGTAGCATCAGTCTTGAGGCGAAATGTTCTTAGAGATGACCTTTTAGCTGAAGAACCAAACTGTCATTCATGCTGTCACTTGGGACGCAGCAGTATAAGTTATAAGTTTAAGATTGTAGGTTCATACCTTACTTTCTTTTGTGATTTTAAGGCTTCTTGAAGTCATTAGAAGTTGTGAAGTTTAATAGTGGTTTGGATAATGAGATGAGAGTTGAATAAAATATTATTTTTTAATATTATTTTTATTTTAATATTTGAAAAAGTTGAATTTTTTATTATATTTTATTTAAAAATTTGAAAAGATTGTAATAATTAAATTAGATGAGATGAAATGAGTTGAAAGTGTTTTTAAATTAAAAGAACGGATATTGGGAGATGCATTATTTCCAATCCTAAAAAGTTTTCAGCTGGTTTTAAATGGTATATATTATCTCAAAAACTGTAGATAATTTGCTTGTGTCTCAAGACAGATCATCTCTTGCCGATGACTCTGGATAGAATATTCTTCTAGGAATGAAAATGTTCCTTCTACATAAACAAATATCAAGAACAATAAACAGATGACCATACAGGTGGTTTTTTTACTCTTTCAAATAAAAGAAGATTGTCATACCAAACCGTCTCAATTTCGTGACACATATTAGCAATCATCAGGAAGATAGCTTTACAAAATTAAACAAAGAGATACATTCAAAATTATAACCCCACTTCTACCTGTAAACATCTCTCAACCATTTTTCTAACTTCATTACGTATAAATGGCACGCCGCCACCTTTTGTTAGGTGGGAACCGGATCCTTTGGCGACTCCATACCGGGAAGTCAAATCGAATATCCCCTTTTTGTTCTTTACAATTTAATTGAGTGTCCCAAGAAATACTTTCCTTTTTGTCTTTTAGTCTTTAAATTCTCCTCGTCAGAGACACAAGGCCGAGAGCAATGCAAATTAGGTAAAATCCAAGGCACACAGCTGAGCTGAACCTCAAAAGTCAAAACTGTGTAAAATATATGAGCTGGAGGACACTTTGAGGTAACATAGAAAAGAGAGAAATATATACAATTTAATAAACAAATGAAGTTCAGGTTTTATTATTTATTTTTATTTTTATTTTATGGGCGTAGAAAAATTCACGTGCTGATTCTGCTGAACCATAGCAAAGCCAACGGTCCCTCCTCCTCTATGAGTCTATTTAAGTAGACGTGAAAGTTGTGACAGGCGTATAAGAAAAAGAAGGATTAGGTGCATTTTCTCTCCTGTTCTCATTTTACAACGACTTGGGAAGCTTTCAGAAATGGCTGGCCTTCAGTACAACTTCTTTCCCACTGATTTCTTTTACCCTCGCCCACAGTCTGCAGCCTCAGACGCCACTCGCAAAGCTGTTCTTCCCATCCAGCAGCAGAAAGACGTGACCACCAATGATTCTGAAGGACCCAAAACTTTGGTTCACAAGAACCTTGTCAAGTTTCAACCTTTAGTGCAGAAGCAACATGATCATGGCCAAAGTCTCCATCTTTTGCCGAACCAGCCGCTTTCTTGGTTGCAGTGGACTCCACAAGAGCCTACCGAGACCTCTTGATTTAAAGGGAAGCTTAAGCCATGCAGATTGATCCTCAGGCAACAGGGGTTGTTTAGTTTTGAATTTTGTATAGTGCATACATCAAGCGGAGCTTGAGTTTTTATTTTGTTTTGTGATGAGAAATTTTGTGGTAACAAGCTGTTCCTGTAACTGTGTAACATACAAGTACAAATAAAAATCAATCTCAGCATGTACAAATTATTTTTACTTATTTTTCTTATGGTAATTGATGAACAATTTGAGAGGTGTGCAATTGAAAAGCCTTATGCCATGTTAGATAACCTGAAATTTACCAACTAAAATTGCGGTGTAAACCAGAGTATTGCTTAGAACTTTTCAATATAGGTGAGAGACTTGCAGTTACAAAACAAAACAATAGACAAAGTCAGTACATCAATCATGCATGTATACTGCAGACATGCATCGTGCTTGTGTCATGACACTTTGTCCGATTTTAATTTGGCCTGTAATGAAGACATGGACATGATCGGGGGATTCCTCGGAATACATGAAACCGAAAGTGGTAAAATAATTTCTTTGTAAGTTCTCTTTGTATGGTATACATATGCCTTGCGTTTTTTCTACTCTTTCCCCCTTTTCTCTCTTGTTTCCAGAGAGCATATTTTTCAACCTTCACAGTAGGCAAGAGCACAGCTTTTGGAGGTGCTTGATGGGGAGGATGCTTGAATATGCCCAAACACAAAAGATTTTTAAAATCTATTTGGGCCAACTTGTAGTACAATAATTTAAGACAAGCATCATCAATTCCCTACGATTTATGGATAGGAAAAAAAACTTAAGATTTCTCTGAAAAAAAAAAATTAAAAATAGATATTTAGAGGGTGGAACCTTTCGGGCTTTGAAAGGCTTACTGGAGTCATAAGTGGATGGATGAATAAGTTTTGTGGCTCTCAGCCATGAAGACAAAATACAAAGTCAGCTTGTCAATATCTTTTTCGAAGTAAAATTAACAAAGATCATATTGTAAAATAAACAAAATATTTCTCCCTCCCTCTCATCATATCATTTTGTTTATTCTCTGCACCTGCATTTCTTACGTATAACACCATCTGCCAAAAGGCACAAACTATCTCCAATAGGAATGCATGGACTGTGGATCTTGAGATAGGCTGACGGCCATCCTAGCACTATTCTATTGAAGAAAAATATTGAATTCCTAGGATCCTAGTCACTAAACACCAACACAAAGGCCATGCTATTGCTATCAAAAGTTTGCATTTATTTGGAAAAAAGGCTTGCCCAGAGCCATTGGCATTACTTCAAACGATAGTTTATTCAATCAATGTTCCAAATGCATGCCTATAGGACTGACAGCCTCCCCTAATACTTCATCTTCCCTCTGGATTACCGCTCTGTACCAAATCCCTGGATTCTGCATATTTATAATTGCCCTGCATAAATTTGGTCCTGAATTAGTGACATTTAGAGGAAACTGCTTGGTTGTCATTGGTAGTTGGAAAATGAATAATTGTAGGAAGACCATAAGCGGAATTTTTTTAAAAGAAAGAGAGACGGTATCTCCAATTTTATTCGAACCCACAAGTGGATTGTAGGGGTATTAAAGAGTGCATCTAAATCAGCTATACAATTGGTCCTGTGCATATTAACACTGAAAACGTTAGCTACCGTTAACAAAGGATCTGACTGGACCTGCCAGTCCCAAAAAGGGTCTGGCCTTCCCTATATGACTTGATTTAAGGCATAAGTAAGAAATTCAGTTCTGAATGGAAACAGCTCATACAAATAACTACACCCACTATGACTTGCAGTTGTAGCCCAATAACTACACCCTTTCTAATGTATAGTTTCTGATGCATGAGGTTTACCAAAATCGCCCACAAGGGAGTCCTGTTCTGCAGAGATACCAACTGTGTGCGTGCTTCTTTAGCTAAGACCAACTGTTGATACGAGAGACTTTTTATTTCTGTTTTTTTTAGGCTTTAAAGTAGAATGGGAGACTGTCTTAAAATTTATATGTACTTGTGAAGTTTCTGTGGAGAAATGAAACCAGCGTGCTAGGTTAATCTCTCCACTTGATTACACTGCAAATTAATCTCAGAGGGAAATCTTCTTCGTTTCACCAGCCAAAGGAAAACTTTGATTCAGTCAAGTGTAGCATGAATAATACTAGGAGATAATGACTTCAATCAATGTCCAGATAAAGCTGATATATTGATTGGTTGTGTTCACAAATACTATATAAGATGCAGAAAACCATTTCAGCTGAGCAGGCCACAACTGCTAAGATCTACTGCATGCTGATCTAGTATAAAGAGCTTTGATTTCTCCTATAGAAACTTGGGGATGTTCACATATGTGTTGTATAGGAAACCCTCATAAAAAGCAGTGATCTCGCTGCAGATTCACTAGCGCTACTTAGGATTCAATCTATAATCATTCAGTATAACATTTTTTTTTTCTTTATGCAGAGAGATCAAAAATCCAAAAGCACCCAAATGAGTGCTACCATTAACAAAAAAAAACTGAAAAAAGACAGTGATCACTGGCATATTTCAGATATTTCTCATCTACAGTAGAATCCTAGAACAGACCCACTAAAATGCACTGAAGTTTGAAAATGTGAAGCAACAGAAACAAAGTTGTTTTTGATCCATTCAGAACATAGGGATATTATATCTAATGTGGTGGTGTGCTTAAGGTGGACCATATGATGTGAACAAAATGGGGTCTTCCACTCAGCAGGTTTCTGAACTGATCATTACGGTATGTGTCTAATGTTCTTCTAAAAGGCTCTTTGCCTGCCACTCTCTGTATTATTTTAACGTTTATCAAAAGAAAATTAATGTATTACTACATGTGATTCATGTTAAACAAACCCCATATATCAAATCGGTAAAATTATTAGTTGTTTCTAAAGTCTAAATTGATGGCATAGGGTATAAAGTGAAGGTTCGAAATCATTAATTTAGTGTTTGAAATCAAAATCCCTGTAAAATTATTATTTATTTAAAATTTAAATCGATAAAAATATATAAATTTAATTATTTATATTATATTATTAACAAAACCAATCATTCATATTTACTATAACGAGAATTGCCACCTTAAAGCACTAATTTTCTCACGTCATTGCCTCTTGTTTTTATCGTTCTCAAGAATAGAATTGCTGGATCCATTTTGGTTGCCTCTACTGTTCGTGGATCCCACAAATAGGCTTTAAATATATGATTATCAGAGGAAGTTATGATTAGGGTGTTTGTTCTTTGGTGGGCAGGAATTCAGGATCAACGTTGACAAGCCTCATATCCCTGTTCCTGTTTAATAAACCCACCGGCCCACCGACCCACGGGCCACAACCACAAGCCAAGCCATGTGAATTAATTTACGCCCCTTGTAATTTCAACCATTCAGCACCTTAAACCGGTCCCACCACCCACAGATAGAGACATCAACTTGGGCAGATTAAAGCCCGCAACTGCCTACTTAAATGAATACTTAAAAAGGAGAGTTTGGATGGAAAAAATTAAGTTGAAATAATAAAATATTATTATAATATTATTTTTTAATATTATTATTATTTAAAAAATTAAAAAAATTAAATTATTTATTATATTTTATGTTAAAATTTAAAAAAATTGTAATGATGAGTTGAGATGAGTTGAAATAGATTTGTGTTCCAAATGTATCATTAGACTACATTTGTAGGTTGATTTTAGCTGTTTATGAATAGTAATGAATTGAGATGATGAAATGAGTTTTATAAAATCTACCTAAAATGAATATAAATATGTTTAGATGTTAAAATGAGTTTATATGTATTTATGAGAGGTTGAAAAAAGTTATAGGCTCCGCTTGTAATTAAGTGTGGAATTGAAAAAAAATTATGAGTATTACGTGTAAAGATATTTTGAGTTGAGATGTATTTAATAATTTGAGAGTTGGGTGTTTGAATACTAGATTCAGTTTAAAATTAGACTAAATTAAATTGATCTCAATTGAATTTACCAACCAAACAGGGTCTTAAATTCATTTAAGTTAAAGCCGGTTACTAATACCTTGGTCAATAATCAGTATCCCTAACCAAGTTAGGGCGAGTAGAATATTATTTTGCTTGTTTGTATACACCCGAATTAATGGGTTCTGGATGATTAGAAAAAATATTCGATCCAGATTTGCAACCTTATATGAAATCACATCGATTTCTGATTTTAATTTTGTAAAATTTATTTGTAATTTTAGTATTTCTCATAGTAATGTTAGATATATTTTTAGTGTGTAAATTTTACGTATTTTTCTTAAAAAAAAAATTATTATTAAACAAATAATTTTTTCACGTAAGTCATATATTTATTTATTTATTTCAAAATGAGTACGTAAGATTTACACATTTTAAAATTACAAATATAATTTTTTTAAAAGTAATTTTAAAATGACATAATATATGAAATTATTAGGAGTTTATTTTTATAAAATCTTTAAAATATTTTTAAAAACATTATTAAGTCTGTGTACAACGTAGGATAATGATTGTCATCCCTCTCCCAACTCCTCTAGGGAGCTACTGTTGATATTTTTTTAATCTTTTTATTTTTTGTTTTTTTATTTGTGATTAAGAAAGTGTTTTTTAATAATATTATGAATTTAAAAAAAAAATTAAAAGTGTTAAAAAATACATAAAAAAAAAACATACCAAATAACTAGCATGAATTAACGATGGCTGTAATATTGTCCTAAAAATTAAGGAAAATGGTACTCTCAACATTGGTTCTTACAGTTTGGTGTTCTTGCTAGAATTTTTTATTTTATTTTATAATTTTATTTTTACTTAATTATTAAGAAAGTATTTTTTAAATTAAAGAAAATGATACTCTCATCACTGATTCTTACATCTCGATGCTACTGTTAGAATTTTTTATTTTATTTTTAATTTTTCTTTTTATGATTAAGGAAATATTTTTTATTTTTTAAAAATATTTAAAAATGTAAAAAAATATATGCAAAAAGACAAAAAAAAAATTATATCTAATAGTGGACGTTTAGATTTTAAACTTATCTTAATTCATCTCAATTTATCTTTATAATATTTTTAAATTTTAATATAAAATATAATAAATAATTCAATTTTTAAAAATTTTAAAATAATAATAATATTAAAAAAAATATTCTAATCAATTCAACCGCAGTGTTAACACAGCGGTGCACGTAGCAATGTCCGTACAGCGTAATATAAAAGGCCGACGTCAAAGTCAATAATGAACAACTCCATATGGTGGGCGGTGAGTGGGCAGGCCGTACAGTGCAGTGCGCATTATCAGTGAGCTGGGTTGGATGACTCCCGAACCTCAAAGGCGTATAGCCGAGCCAAACAGGCTCGGGCTAACGGCCCTATATAAAACCCAGACCCCTCACGCTCAATGCTCACGCGGCACACGTATCGTTCACTCAACGGTCCAAGCGAAAAGCTTTCAACTCGACGAAGTGTCTGAAAAGAGCTTAGATTTTCTTCGATCTTGAGGTAATAATAATAAAAATGCTTTCTTTCAGTTTCCAATCTTTCCGAACGAATAAGTTTGCGTTTTGTATGCATTTTCATTCACAGATGTGATAGAATATTACGAATTTTGACGGTCTTTTTGGTTGCCGATAAATCGAAGGAAAAGAAAGGGGAAATGATTTTTTCTTTACTTTTAAAAGAAATCTAGCTGCATTTTCTCAAAGATCATACGAACCTAGACGGTCTGTACCGATTCTCTAAGTAGGGAAATTGAATCTGATAACATACTGCGGATACGACTGGATTTTTCGTGGTTACTGATTTTGCTTGGATTTCTAATTTTGAATCTGTTGTCAAAGTTAAAATTACTTCTTCTCGGTGCATATTTCATTTACCGTGTGATCTGATGGAAATAATGTGGTTTTTTTGTAACAATATCTTATATAACAGCTACCGAAGATTTTTTCAACATGTTTGATATTGTATTGTTGTAAAAATAAATTATGCTGACGATTTTACCCGGGATCCAAAGCTTTGCCTTTGCCCTTGTTGTCAACATTTGCTTTGGATATTGTCTACCCCATCTATGCCTATGCAACAGAAAAGAGAACAGCAACTACTGTGCTGTGCCCTCTCTGAGAGACAACAGCTATGCCCTGCCACTGCTACTGAACAGCTAATGTTCGGTGCTAGTGGTATCTGATTGTGAGAATCTCAGAGTTCATTTTGATATTTTTCCTGATGAGTAAATCCTCGATGCTGTTGCTTTTGCTACCCTGAACTTATAGCTGATTTATTTCATAGCTTTTGTAAGATATCTCATATGATAAGGATAAGGGTCGGTAGTGTATGGAATCCCATATTGCTTGGGAAGGCGAAGTTCTTGCTCTTTATATAGTTTCAATGGGACCCTAATTGCATCATTGATTTGTCTTTTTAGAGTATAGGCCATATGGTTTGGGCCTTCCATTGGGGCGTTACATTTTGGTGATTTCAATTTTGGGAAAAATGGTTTGAGAGTGAGGTAATGGTACCTGAATAACTATTGATGGGATTTAAGTTTCAGGTTTTGTGTTTCTCATTGCATGATTAAAAATGGACCCTCTTTCTTTGTCTTTTCCATGGCTTTATCAGTAGGAAACAGCTTATCCAGTTCACCAAATGGGTTTATATCTTAGGTTCGTTTGGAACTTTTAATAGAGTGGCCGAGTATGGTATTTAGGACTTTGGATGAGCCGTTCTCAAGTTGCATTCCTATTTAAGGATAGGCCGGGCTTGACTCCAACATTGCTTCATTTTTCCTTCCGTTCATGGTCCCTGCTTCTTGATGATATCTAATGTCCTGCTACTTTGGAAGTACAGGTTAAAGATTCAAGGCTCGGAGGTGATTGAAAAAGATGGCAATGGTTTCAGGAGGAAGGTCGACATTGAACCCCAACGCACCTCTTTTCATTCCTGCTGCTTTCCGTCAAGTGGAGGATTTCTCTCCGGAATGGTGGCAACTGGTCACAACCTCATCATGGTACCATGACTATTGGCTCAGCCAGCGTCAGGGTGAGGATGGTTTCTATGACAATGCTGAGGATGACTTTGATGGCATCGATGTAGCTGACTTGCTGCCGGAGACTTTTGAATTTGATGATGGTGGCAATTTTTCAAATATGGAAGCTCAATTTGAGGAGTATTTTGTCCAATCTTCTGAACACAAAGGTGCACATATATTGTAATATGGTCAGGGAATTTCTTGTAATTTCGGAAAATCCTGTTAGATCATTGGAGTTAATTGTTTTTACCATATTGGATGTGGAACGACAGGCTTGGAAATGAATGCTGAAACACTGGTGAAGAATCTGAAAACTTTGGATGAAAGAGGTCCCAAGTCCCCAGTTCAACCTGCAAAGAAGTATAATGAGAAGCCAGCCAAGTACGTGAACCCGAAATGCAGCCCCCGACGCATCCAGCAGCCTCGCTGAAGGGAGCAAGCTTGTAGCTCTATTTCTAGTGTCAAATCAAATAAATGTCTCGCATTTCGCATTCTGCAGCTTTTGTATAGGGCAAGGTTGCAACTCTTGTATCCATCCTTGTTCATTCTCGTGTCCTTTAGCAGTTTACACTTAGCTTACCAACAAATCCTTGGAGTAGAAAATTAGAAAAAAAAAAAAGTGTAAAAATGACCAGACAAAAAAAAAAGAGGTTCTGTTTATCAGGAAATGAAAAATTTTCCTTGCTCGTTCATTGCGTTTGAGTTATCATAGCCCCTTCGAATCTTTCCATATCCTGCTTAATGGATGATCTTTTTCTTTTCTTGAAGACATTGATCAATATCATTTCATAACTTGGTGTGAGCTATTAACCAGCTTTATCTACCACTTACGAGCATTGACAATGTCTCGTGTAAAATACTTTTTCTGTCAAATATAAAGGAAATTGATTAAAAGATCCTTCCAATTGATTTTATATTTTGATCTTTATTTTATATTTTGCTAGAGTATTGTTCTAGATGTAGAGAATACTGTTCATAACTCTAAAATATTTTTTAATTATTTTTTTCTTCTTTGCAAATTTATTGGTAATTAGAATAAATATTTGAAATAAATAAAAAAATATTTAAATAATATAGAGAAAATATAAATAAGTTGATGAATGATCAATTGTAAAGATGAGTATGTAAAATAAAAATAGCAAATTTTGGTAATGTATTTTGAAGAATAGGATAAATTAACTATTATGAATGCTCTCTAACTTCTGTAGAAGAATCATAAAACCGAAAATATTGGTGAGTGTAGTTTAATGGAAGGCCTCAAATAGCGTGTGGCTTCCATTATATATTGGATGACATGATCAACACGAGCAACACAACATGTTAGTGGCGTAAAGCTTCTCTATGTCTGAAAAAATGAAAACGATAAAACGTGTGAAAGCTATGTTTTCAAAGCTTTCGATGACGTTAGAGACGGTAAACGGTGGTTGTGGTAGACCCCATGACTAATGTTTCGGGCCATAAAGCAATAGACCAAGTGGGGGAACTACCACCGCTGCACAAAGGTCAATTTCAAGCCTGAATTCTCTTGCGACGGCACCAAATAAGTGGGACCAACGATTCACTCAATACCAGCACGGTAAAAATTTTAACTCCGTTTGGTCTCATCTCAAAATTATAATTCTTTTAAATTTTTATACAAATTTCAAAACAATAATAATATTTTAAAATAATATTCTAATGGTTGATGTCGTGTTTCGTGAGCTTGGGTAATTCTATGTTGACAGTATTTTGATGTGTGTTATTTAGAGCTCCCGACAGTATTTCGGTGCAGCTATACGATGGCGGTTTGTACGTCCATAGCAGTAAATGAAAAATAAATGCAAGGAAAGTAAAGAGAGATTGGCAACATGCCTACATCCACGGAAGTTTGGGAAGAGGAGTCTCCATTATAATATATCTTTTTTACAGTCACTCATGGATCCTCATATCTCATTGTATAAAGAAGGTTGTAGCTCTTCTTTTTGGAGACACTGTCTTCCTTAAGAGGCTGCTGAAGAAGAAGATGATCTGATTGAGAGAGCGTTTAGTCAGTGTGAGAAGTAGTAGTCATTTTATGTTGTATGAGCATCCCCTTTTATATGTTATTTGACCATTCATTGCATATGCCAGCCTACCATAAGGTGGCAAGTCTCCCTTGTGTGAACTCTTTTCCTTCTCCCTCTTACACTTATAGGCCTTTATGTCCCTTTTGTCTCCCTTTTATCTTTTTATTGTCTCTCTCTTGTCTCTAGTGGTGGCTTGGTGAGCTGGGCCTAATTATGGGCTATGTGCAGTTTATTTCTCTACATTAATAATATTTTATTTCATTTTCAACTTTCATCTCATCTCAACTTATTATCTAAATGGCAACTTAGTCGATCATATGCTTCCTTTAGATCTAAGGTTTGAATTCTCTTGGGTGCAAATAATTTTTAAAGACTATCAGATTTGGAGAACTCTCCCTCGAATCACCTGAGATGGATAATCTCCTTTTCAAGGACATTTGCATCATCAGATTAGTTGAGACTTTGTTCTTAGAGTATTGGCATTGGATTAGCTAAATACATTTTCATCTTTAAATTTAGCAAATATCATCCATATTTGCTCCACATTGAATTAGCTAAATTATTTTCATACAAACTATAAGTTACAGTAAATCCATTTTTCTTTTCAAATATGAAAAGAATTATAGTAAGTCTAAAAGTACTTTTTGAGATTATTATATTATAGATATGATATTTTTATTCATATGTGATTTTACCATCTATATTCATATGAGATTATTATATTATAGATTGTTAGATTGTGAAAATGAAAATGAATATGATTGTTGGAGGTTATTGAAGATTATGAAAATAAAATAAAAATTAATTAAAAAAATATAATTAATAAAAAATAATAATATTTTATTATTATAGAAAGTGTAATAATTAATCTAATGTAGACTTCAAATTTTGAATGATTAGCTAAAAGTGAAAAAGTTACATATTAATCAAAATTTAAAGAATAAGATGGCTAATCCAATACTAATGCTCTTACACATCCTTTGCCAATAAAATAAAAAAAGATTACCAAGGATCGCTCCAAACCTTTATCATTTTGTCATCTTGTACAAGTGCAACCATGGATCTTTACAATGCACAAAATACAAAATCGAAAATTTTTCTTTATGTAGTGTGCACAACATTAGAACTAACAAAGAAAAAAATAAGTTATCAAATTCAGCTGACTTGTATAAGTTGATTTGTGGACATTTTATTTTTATTGGTACAAGTTGATTTGTGGACTTGATGTTGTGACCTAAACATACTGACAACACAATAAAGCCATGAAAAATAAAGTTCATTTAATTACTTGAAAAATAATATACTCTAAACAATTGTATATATATATATATATGCTTTTTGCATAGGAAATAATTAAAATATATAAAAAAAATCTACAAAGCCTTTTTGTGAGGACGCTGTGGTATCTATCCAATATCTTCTGAAAAAAAAAATTATTAAAAGATTTAGATTGTTTAAAATTTTATTTGGATTTTATAATATTGAAAATGAAGAAGAGGTTGGATTGATATTTAAAATAGACTTTATAATATTTATAATTTAAATTTTAAATAAAAATAACGCTAGCTCAACATAGACAAATAAAAAAAATGGCCAAAAGTGATATAAGAGCAGGGGCAGCCGTCAATGAACTGAGAGATGTTGGACGCCGTTAACACGTTACGAACGGGCAGATAGAAGCTAAGAATTGAGATACAATTGCACGCAGCATTAGCCTTAGCCACACAGCCTCCAGTGCTCCCCATGGTTCCTCGGTAAGCCAGTTCTCCCAATCTCTCTGTCTCTCCCTCGGACCACACACGCACACATATAATTCATGTGGGGTTTTTTTTTCCTTCTATGATTTTACGGCTGTTTAATACTTTGGCAAATAAGTTGTTTGCTTGAGTTTTCCGCAGTGTTGAAACTTGAAACTGTAGATTGAGGAATTGTGAAAAGGAAGGAACCGAAAAGTAATTTTTTTTTTTTCCTCTTACACCTTCATCATGGGCAATTCATAAGAATAAGGGCGAAACATTGTAAGTCACTCGGTGGATTTTAAAATTTTCATGCCGTGTGTGTCATGTGCAGTGTATTTTCCTTTCCTCGTTATTACAGGAATCCAATGTTGTTGTTTATTCGTTCCCTGAACGGTCCTGCATTGTGAAATTTATCTTGGTCTTTTGACTGACTACTGCTATATTTTGCAGGATTGATGCTTTCTGATGCTCGCTTATGCAAACAATTACCTGAAGTGTGGGATATTTGAAGTTTTACAATTCCATAAGAGAGATTGTCAATTCTGCATAAAAAGAAATCGAGCTTAACTTGTTTGCCAGCTTCTTTCCACGCATGTTATCTTACTAGTAAAAGTAAGCTCCATTCCAAATGAACTGTAGGTTCGGAGTTACATGTACTTCATATCTCTCAATCCATGCTTTTGATAAATTGTTAAGAAAGACTTTAATCAATGACATCCAACTGAAATCAGATGATCTATTCATCCAAAAAGAAGCGGAGATGATATAATGTCACCTTATCTCAACATCCACTCTTGTATGGTCAGAGTTACATGTATTCAATATCCACTTCTGTGCATGATTCTGAAAAAAAAGTTTAGTTGCCCGGTAGGAATTCTGGAGAATTCTTCAGTCTAGAAGAATGGCATGTAATTAAAAATTCAGACTTGTATCTTTCTTTATCGTAGCCAAGTCCTGTCCAAGGATAGGAAATGCTAGGGATGAATGGGCCAGGTCTCATAGCCTAACACCGACTGAAAAATTCTGTATGAATTGAAACACAATTACAATTGCAATTATAAACTATCCCGAATAGGAAATTATCTCATTTAGGAGATACTAATGGAAAAGGTTATAGAAAGATTTTTTTTTGATAAGTAATCACAATATTGTATTCATATAAATAGGCAAAGCCCAGGTACATAGGAAGTATACATGAAAAACGTCTAGCTAGAGATTACAATAGAAAGAAGAAGTTCATGGACCGTAGGTCCATTACAAACTATAGCCCCCGCCCATAAGAATAGAGACTTAAAAAAGAAAGCTTTAATCTCCTCCAAAGTTCTCTCTTGATTATCAAAACATCTAGCATTTCTTTCACTCCAAATACACCAACACAAGCATATTGGTACCAATCTCCAAATCGCTGCTACCTGAGCATCTCCATATAGTCCTCTCCAGCTCGCGAGGAAATCCACCAATCTACCAGACATAACCCAAGACAAACCGACTCTTGAGAAAAAATCATCCCATATAGCCTTAGCCACCTCGCAGTGTAGAAGCAGGTGATCAACTGTCTCCCCGTCCTTCTTACACATGTAACACCAATCCAGGACAGTCACCCGTCGTTTCCTCAAGTTATCTGTGGTAAGAATCTTGCCCAAAGCTGCTGTCCATACAAAGAAAGCTGCTTTTGAAGGAGCTTTTGTCTTCCATATACTCTTCCACGGGAATGTAGACATTCTGGAGTTCGATAATTTATGGTAAAAGGAACTGACAGAGAAGATACCTTTCTTAGAATGAATCCAATACATCTTATCACCAGATCCCCTAGGAATACTTGTGGAATATAGCATCGCAAAGAATTCCGTAATAGACTCCAACTCCTAATCATGAGCTGCCTTAATGAACTCAATATTCCATTGATAGGTACCATTAGAAAAGGCCAAGAGCTCAGCAATAGATGCCTCATTTACTCTAGCAAGCGCAAAAATGGCAGGGAAGGTATCTCGTAGGCTTAGGCTGCCACACCATATATCAAACCAGAACCGAACTCGCGACCCATCACCTACGACAATATGTTAATGACCCCGAAAGGATCCCCAAAGGCTCCTAATGTTTTTCCACAAACCCACCCCATGAGTGCCTCGTACCTCATTTGAGCACCATCCTCCCCAAGCTTCCCCAAACTGAGCATCTATGACAGACTTCCATAATGCCTCCCTTTCATTTTGGTATCTCCACAACCACTTACTCAACAAAGCTTGGTTGAATTTCATCAAATGTCGAATCCCCAAACCTCTCCCAGAAATTGGAGTACAGATAGTTGACCAATTAACCAAATGGAATTTAAACTCTTCCCCCAATCCACTCCATAAGAAATCCCTTTGTAGCTTTTCAATGCGATTAGCCACCTTTAACGGAAGTGGAAACAAAGACAAAAAATAGGTGGGTAGGTTAGATAGAGTGCTTTTAATCAAAATCAACCTACCACCTTTCGACAAGTATAGCCTTTTCCACGCAGCCAATCTGCACTCCACCCTTTCTACTACCTCATCCCAAATCCTTTCAGATTTAAAAGGAGCACCCAACGGTAAGCCAAGATACTTCATAGGAAGCGAAGATATCTTGCATCCTAGGGTAGTAGCTAAAAGCTCCACATCGGGGGCATCTCCCACAGGCACTATTTCCGACTTTGAGAGATTGATGCTCAAACCCGATACAACCGTAAAGCAAAGGAGTAGCGCCCTCAAATCTTGTACTTGTCTAAGGTGTGGCCCACAAAAAATAAGCGTGTCATCAGCAAATAATAAGTGAGAAATATGGAAATCCCCATTCCCCACCGAAAAACCATGGAGTAACCCACCCACCACCAGACCCTCAATCATCTTGTTGAGGGTTTCCATAACAAATAAGAAGAGTAAAGGTGAAAGCAGATCTCCCTGTCTCAAGCCACGAGAGGAGTTGAAAAAACCTACCGGTGAACCATTTACCAAGATCGAAAAACGAGCTGAAGAGATACAAAATTCTATCCATTTCTGCCACTTCCCTCCAAAACCACATCTCCCAAGTAAGTAGAGAAGAAATTTCCAGTTGACATGGTCATATGCTTTCTCCATGTCTAACTTGCAAAGTAGGCCAGGTTCTCTAGACTTCAAACGACCATCCAAGACTTCATTAGTGATAAGAACTGAGTCAAGAATTTGTCTACTTTTGACAAACGCATTCTACGGCTTCGAAATTAATTTTTCCACCACTGAACTTAGTCTATTCGCTAACACTTTGGATAGGATCTTGTACATCCCATTCACTAGACTAATAGGGCGATAGTCTCTCACATCCCAAGACCCCACCTTTTTAGGAATGAGGGTTAAGAAAGTGGCATTGAGACTCTTTTCAAAGCAAGCATTAGAATGAAATTCATGAAAACTTGTATAATATCTTCCTTGATCACCCCCCAACAAACTTGAAAGAACCCCAAAGTAAAACCATCAGGGCCGGGAGCCTTGTCACTAGCCATACCTCTAATAACATTGCCCACTTCCTCTTCTGTAAATGGCCTTTCTAACCCCCCTGCACTCTGTTGGTCTAAAGTGAAAAAGGACAAACCATCTACTCTCGGTCTCCAATTATGTTCTTCAGATAAGAGTTGATGATAGTAATGTTCGATGTGGTTTTTGATAACCGTCTGATCCGAAGAAGCTACCCCATCCACCATCATCGTATCAATAGTATTGTACCTTCTGTGAGAATTAGCCATCCTATGGAAGAATTTCGTACATTTGTCTTCCTCCCTAAGCCAGAGTACCCTTGATTTCTGTCTCCAAGAAATTTCCTCCATCAAAATAACCCTTTCTAGATCAGCCACTAACTGGCTCTTGCGGCTTTGCTCAGATTCAGAAAGGGTTCTGATCTCCTCCTCACCTTCCAGATCTTGTAGTTCCCTCGTCAGGGACCACTTCTGTTGAGACACATTGCCAAAAACTTGTTCATTCCATTGCTTCAAGTCTTGTTTCAACGCTTTCAACTTATTAGCCATAATGAAACTAGGAGTGCCTTGGAAACTATAGGAGGACCACCACTGACCAACCCTGTCTACAAAGCCCTCAGATTTAAGCCACATATGCTCAAATTTGAAATGCCTTCTACCCCCTTGGATGCCTTCACAATCTAACAAGATCGGGAAGTGGTCGGAGCATAAACGGGGTAATCTTCTTTGAACTACCTCCGGGAATTGAGACTCCCAATCGGGGGTAAGCAAAAATCTATCGATCCTCGACCAAGAAGGACAATCTCGGTTATTAGACCAGGTAAATGTGCCTCCTAATAGTGGAATGTCCATGACTTCCTGTTCTGAAATGAAATCAGAGAAATCTCTCATTGCAGGAGTGATAGAAGGAGATCCCGACCTTTTGCTTGGAAAGCGAGATATATTAAAGTCCCCCCCAATGCAACTTGGTAGCTCCCACAGACTAATAATTCTAGCCAGTTCTTCCCACAAAAATCTTCTCTCTGAATCAATATTTGGACCATAAACACCAATGAAAGCCCATTTGAAGCTATCTTCTATATTAACAAAAGAACAAGCAACCGATAAATCACCCACGCACTCCTCAACCCTTTCCACCACTCTTGTGTCAAACATAATGAGAACTCCCCCAGAAGCTCCTATTGACAGTAGATAAGACCACCCAACATATTGCCCTCTCCATAAACTGCGAACTAGTTGTCTTGTAATCACTTCCAACTTTGTCTCTTGTAAGCATATGATGTCCCCTTTCCATTGGCAAAGTAAGTTTCTAACTTGTAGCCGCTTATTAAGATCATTTAACCCCCTCACATTCCAAGATATTAATTTTGGCTTCATTGGACCACCATTTTACCCCTCCCCTTACTACGGTCACGAGTAGAGCTCTTCTCACCTCCATCCTCAATCATTGTCTAATCTAACCTTCTAAGTTCTCTTTCCCTTTTTTTGGCCAACGCCAAGGATTGATCGGACATGGATTGAACATTCACAGTCTCTACAGCTGTCAGAAGGGCCATAAATTCAGTTTCAAAATCCCCATAAGAAATACCTACCAAGTGTTTAATGTTTATCGCTCTCTGGATGACCCAATCTGACACATTGAGATGAAAGGAGTAGATAGGAGTAGGATCATTCTCCCCCTCCTTGTTCGGAGTAAACAGCACCAAGGAACCAGGTTCTACTACCATCTCCATTCCGGAAGCACCTAGGTGGTCCAACTCCTTTGTCTCTAAGTGAACAGCAGAAAGGGACGTCACAGGCAGTGCCACCACATCTCCATTAAGGACCTCCCCCCCTAGGCTAGGCTCCTTTGTCACCAATGGACCAGAGGACAACCCAACATACACCGGCAATGCCCCCTCACTGCCCGAAGAGTCAAAAGACTCTAGTAACTTCTCTGGCTCCACCACCGGTAAGGATCTCACCCCCGGTGTATTGGTACCGAAGCTAGAGCCCACCGGCGACATTGTCTGTGCCACCTCAAAGGGTGGCGGCCCAGCTAGGACCTCCCCGTGGCCCAACACCTCTTTCATGGGGCCGACAGCTTCATCATAGATCATCGTATTCTCCATCGTATGAATCGCCGACTCAAGAGGAGCCGACTTTCTCTGGATTACTGCAGTTTCCGGCAACATCTCGGCACTACATAGTGTCATCTCGGCAACACTGAAGCCCACCGACACCAAATCCGGCCCCCCTAACCTCACCGGAGGAAATACCACCACCTCTGATGTCGACGTCGTCGACGACATCGACTCCTGACCCACCGCCACCACCGACTGTGACGGATGGGTAGTCGAAGGTCTCCAAACCTTCGTCGCTGGTTCGAGGTAGCAGGGAGCCTGGCTAATGGGTTTGGGCACCGGGTTTGGGCCCTGGGCCGCAGGTGTCCTGGCCTGCCCATGGGAAATAATCCCTTTCCCTTTAGGCCCGAATTCAACAGCCGGCCCATGATAAACATTAACCTTTCCTTTAAGCCCGAAATCTTCAGCCGGCCCATGTGCAATACCCTTCTCCCGCTGCTGTGCCATCTCAACGCACCATTTGATTAAATCCATGTTAATAACTAAAGCTCCCACTTGCTTCTCCATCTCTGTCAATGCCCGCTGCAAATTTTCCATAGCTGTCCCCGACATAAAGCTGCCCTCCCTTACCTCCTCCCATAACCGCACCTTCTCCAACTGGGCCATGTTACCTGCAGGTTTTGCAGATTTTGCAGCTCGGTCGAGAACCTCCCTGTACGTGTATGAAGCTTGAAGACTTTGCAATGGAGGCTGTGGCATCCATAGATGGTTTCCTCTGTAATTCCTTCCCAAAACAGAGGACGTTTCAACAATATCATTCAGCAGCTCACCAAAACTCCTCCAACCAGACCCTTCCCTCCCTTCCGGAATCACCGGTAATCCACGCCGTTTCTCTTGGCCAAACTCAGATAAGGAGAAAAAGTTCCCCTTGGCATTCCGTTTCCTCTGCATTACTAGGACATGCGCACCATTTCTACGTGATCTGTTGAAAAACAAGTGACCCTCATGCACCACACCTTCCTCCACCATGCCAGCCAACCATCCCAACGAATCTTGATCAATAGAAATATGGTTAACCACTCGACAACTGCTCTCAGTAATTCTCCACCACCTTGCATTCAACTTCTTAAAATCGAAACATTTTTGTTCAATAATAACATTCCTATTCGACCCCATCACAATAATATAACTCAAAAGAAACTGAAAAATCTGGGCTAAACCACGCTGGTCTCAAGCTCAGATTGCTCACCAAAGACGAAACCCATCATTTCTAGAGAGAATTCTAGAGAGAGAATTTTCTAGAGAGAAGCTTAGACTTGACTCGTAATAAGGGTACACTATAGAAAGATTACCAGAAGCAAACATGAAATGATCATTGAAATATAGATATTTTTTTATATGAATTATGTAATCTTATAGAAAGTGTAGAGGGGTGCAACCCTAGTAAGTAAGTACACAAAATAAGTGACAATAAGAAAAAGAACAAAAATCCTTGAAATCTATGAAGTTAGGAAGCAGGGAACTGCTTTATGCAGCCATCCAAACATAAAGGGGGTTGAATACTAAGGCTTTCAACTCTGTCACCGTCCTCTCCCATATAAAACATATCGTCTCAATCCTGGACCATCTCATACCTTTGGTATAATGATGAAGCTTCTCCCTCCATATTCTGCCAGAGATATCATATTTTTGGATTATCTTGCTGTACTCTGTAAAGTAATAACCTTGGTTTTTCAAACTTGTGGCCTTAACATATCAGGTGTTAGATATAAAGAGATGTCATCTCAAGTCACGGAAAAGATGGAAAGCAGTGTGGCTGTGAAGGAGTACTTGCAAGGTTTTCCCCTTCCATCTTCATATGAAGCTGCCATGGAAGCACTTTCCTCTCTCATCACTCGTAAAAAACGTGGAGACAAATCATCTGGTAGTACATTCGGAAAATTGGAAAGGATGTCCGAGTATCTTAAGGTAACACTGGTGTAATCCTGCCTTCATGTGTGAAGTAATTGTTGTTAAGAATGCTGCTTACTCTTAGCTTCCTTAATAATTTGTGTGTCAGCAACATGCTTGAAATACATTGTTGGCACACTTCCACCTCCTTAAGTTCTTGGAGCCAATGATTTCCAATATGTTAAATGCAATCTGTAGAGCATTCAGCTCAAACTTATGAGGCTGACTATTAAAGTGGCATATTTTCCTTGAAGCTTTTTTCTTGTTTTAGGTGCGGAAAATGGTCCATGAATCGTGATTTGTGTAGTCCCTCATTCAATTTGAATATATTTTTGGGTTAAACAGAATTTCTTGATGATTGATAGATGCATGCTCTTTTTTTTATAGATTCTTGGCTTGGAGGAGCATGTAGATGGGCTCAAAATAATTCATGTGGCTGGAACTAAGGGAAAGGTAATCTTCCAACAATATTATCACACAACAGTTGCTTACCATGGCAGATTGTTTTGAGACCTGTTGATTTGGAATTTTATTCTTTCTTAATATTTTGTCAGAATTTTTCTTGGTAATATGTCTAACACAGTTATCCCTTCTGTAAAATATAAAAACATCTACAATTTAGAAATGCATTATCATGTAAGCATATGTATGGTTGTGTGACATGGATAAAGCACAAACATGATAGAATTGTCAAAGATATTAATTGACAAGAGGCTAAAATCTGTATTTATTCTGCAGTTTGATCTATTTGTTCGAAATTAATATAAAATGAGAAATGATATTTAAGTATGCTTTCTTTTTAATTTTATTGTTTGCTTAATGGATCCACATTTCAGGGTTCCACATGTACATTCTGCGAGGCTATTTTAAGGGAGTGTGGTTTTCAAACTGGACTCTTCACTTCGCCCCACTTAATTGACGTGAGAGAACGATTTCGTATAAATGGGTAAGTTTTCAAATGAATCATTGATACAAACTTTGTGATTAATACCCCTTGAGTGCATTTGTGTGTGTTGATGACATCAATGCCCATAAACCGAATCCTTGAGAATTTTCATTAATAAGAAATTTCATTGGTTCTATTAAATTGATCAACAAACTTTTTTAATCTTCAATATACATTATGAGGAAGTCTGTAAAAAGATGGATGATCGGTACCTATGAAATCCTCCAGGTGTCCTAATTTGTGGAGTACAAGAAAATAAAAGACCACTTGACTAGAAGATATATTTGGACCTTTAATTGCCATGTAAACAACTATAAGTATTTCATTTGCATGCCCTTTTTAGAAGGTTGTCAAGATTCAAAGCCCCAGGATTCATTTCAAACATTTTCACAGCTGTGATGGTTAGCTCTCTTACCTTTATTTGTGGCTTCATTTGCTTATTTTGGCTGTTGACTTGTGTGAAGGTGTTCCATAAAATCATTACGTGACCAATTATTCCCTCAAGCCACTTGAGCATGTCGTTGCAGCATCTCCACATGGATGGATTTGTTGCAAAATAACCTCTGGTGGAAAATAAACTGATAATTTTACTTCGATATAAGGTCTTCACTTTTTTAGAAGGAAAATAAACTGATAATTTTATTTCGATATCAGGTCTTCTCTTTCTGAGAATAGGACAACAATACTTGAGAGAATAGGGCTACAGTAGGACCCAATCTTTATATATATATGGAACCCCAAGGGGTTGGCCTAAGTGGTGAAGGCCTTGGTCTTGGGGTATCACTCCCTTCAAGGTCCAAGGTATAGCACCTCATGGGTGCAAACAATCATTTAGGGTCACACCTCCTGGTGAAAAGCTAGCGATTTAACCAGTTCCGTGAAATGAAACTTCCGAGGGTGCGGTGCACAGGACCGGGGTTTATTCTGCAAGGGTGGGTCTAAAGGGCCCTGCTTGGAGAGGTTCCTTGACATAATATATATATATATATATATATATATATATGGAAGTTTTGGACTATTTTATCCGAAAAAAATCACCCTAGCTTTTTTAAGCGTCTTCATTATTAAATTATTATTTGGAAGTCATGTTCTTCATTTATAGGAAAATTCTCTGCAGAATTATCTTTCATATTTGATTTTAATTTCTCTGCAGGTTGGACGTATCTGAAGATAAGTTCCTACAGTATTTTTGGGGTTGTTGGTACCAATTGAAGGTATGTATAGAAGCCAGAGTATCTTCAAAGATATTGTTGTTCTGAATTTTAAATAAAAGGTTTGGGAGGACTTTTAGAAACTCAACGTGATGCTTGGGTCCCGATTTTGAAGTTTTAGACTCACAGTTTGATGCATTGTACATTATTACTTATTGTGTTCACTTGTTGCCAATGTTTTGCAACTCGTGAGTGATTCCTCTTTCCAGTTCAAAATCAAAACTCCTAAATGGCACTTATTATTCTGCAGGAAAATGTTACAGAGCGCCTGCCAATGCCCCCGTTATTTCAGTTCCTCACCATTTTGGCTTTCAAGATATTTATTTGTGAAAAGGTTGGTCTTATATCCTTTGGTTCCCATTGGAGCTTAGCCATTTCTTTCCTTCAAATTTGCGACTGGCTAGTAGTTGCAATGTGTGTTTTTGCAACTTTTTCTATGTCTATCTTTCATAATGTTTCCTATGTGACCTAGCAAATTGCACAACATTAGTTGCTTTAGCATACCATATGAGTGACTGATCATCCGGAGTATATTTCATCAGTGAAGCTTGCTGGTTTGACTAACAGTTGAACTACTCTGATGAAGATTCTATGGTGATCTTGCCACTGGGTTGGTGCTTCCCCCAGTAGTAATCGTAGAGGTCTCCAAGGATCTCTCTCTCTCCACACACACACATAAATAGACACATACACAATTGTTTCTTAATATGTGTATATCTTCTGCCTTTATTAGTTAGTGTATTCTTTGAAACTTACGTGCTTTTTAAGGATAAGCTTCTAATATCTCTATCAGTCTTGTGCTTTTGTTATGCCAAATCCCATCCTGTATCTTTATAAGTGAAGAGCAATTGATAAGTATTCTGTACCCTAACTGACATGATCCTGGCGTTCTTAAATTATTTTGGATATTTTTAAGGCCTTCAACCTGTGTGCCAATATGTTTACATATGCGTCTGTTCTGTACATGCTAGATCATGAATTAGTAACTGCATCCAATCTCCAAAAAAAAAAAATCCCAACTGTTTTCATAATTTGATTACCTATCATCTTAAGCAATTTGTTTTTTTTGAAAGTTTAAGCAATTTGTAATCATCAACAGTTGCTTCTGACTTAAGTACTGCATGAATTATTGTGTTTGAGGATAATTTTGTCACTGAGAATAGCTCCTGTCTGTAGGTTGATGTTGCTATCATTGAAGTTGGTCTTGGGGGAACTACGGACTCAACAAATGTGGTATGCTTTTTTTGTTAGGGAAAAAAGTGGTATATATCTATTTATACAATTACCCTGACTCCCCAATTCAATTTTTCAATCTTTTCAAAGCTCTAACTTTACCTTTTTACAAGACTTCATTTATTGGTTTCAGAAATCCAAGAACATTATAATAAATAAAATCTTGAGTCTTTGCTTTAGCATTTATTTGAAAATGTTGCAAGTGTAAACAAATATGATAGTTCTGAAGATTGGTGATAAACCATACAGATCAAAAAGCCTGTTGTCTGTGGTATTACTTCTCTGGGGATGGATCATACAGAGACCTTGGGTGCGTGCTTTCTAACTCAACAAGTTTGCTGCTTTCCATTTTCTATTGATACAGTTCTCTCTCAATGTCCAATATATGGGAAACTTAAACCTTTCTATTCGATTGATTTGTTTGTGATGCATTTGTTTTTTTATATTCTGTTTGACTCTTATTGCAAATTATGCACAGTTGAAGTTAGTCAATGAGAAGAAAAAATTGTATCTGGTGGCCAAAGTTTGATAATGACTGTACAATATGCAGGAAATACCCTTGGGGAGATAGCTTCACACAAGGCTGGAATTTTCAAGGTATTGAACTCCTGTTAGCAACTCAGACTATAAAGTATCTGGTTTTCTTTAATATAATGGGTTGTTTATTGCTATATATATGTTTTGATTATTCAAAGTGGCAGTTTTCATTGACAAGCATTTTCTGAATTGGTTTAATGTCTTCCCTGCTTCTGAAGCCTCAAATTCCTGCATTCACGGTGCACCAACTTTCTGAAGCAATGGATGTTATTCTGGAGAGAGCGCATGAACTGAAGGTAATCACGTTAAAGGTTTACAATTATGTCCTTTTCATTTCAACTGCCTTCTTTTGTAGCATTGTGTTGGTGAAATTACTTTTGCTTGCCTAGACACGACCTGCTTGTTATTTTTATAGGCGAACACATTAGCTATGGATTTATGGTTCTTGAGTTGTTTTCAATCTAGACCAGAGAACTATCTCTTACACTCTTACTAGCAGATTGAATCAATTTCTGAATCATATCCAGTTTTAGCATATTTGGTCCACTTATTTATCTGTAATTTCATGACTTTGACTGTGATTGTGTTCTTCAATATGCAAGTGATAAATTCACAATTGTATTTGTAAATTCACTGTGCATACAGTCACTCAGATAAAATATTTAGTTATCTTAATTGAATTAAAATACGATAATTTCTGGAGCCTGTATATATTGAGTTATCCAGATCTTTTCCAACTTCGTCATAGTTTCTTTCTAGCAAAAAGAAGGCGGCTAAAGGTATGTTCTATTTAGTCCGATCCTTTAACAAGTCTAGTTATCTAACAGCTCTGCCCTTATATAATCTGGAATTTTTTTAGAGGATAGATTCAAGAAGCAAGATTACTGAAAATCCCTGCCAATCCGGAGAAGTGACTACTATCATCATACGTTTTTTTACTCTCATTATTCTGAAATTTACTAAAAATAATAAAACAATTAGTCTAGGTTTAATTCATACACCTGCTTGAATTACCTGATGTGCACTTGCGGGAAACTCCTTGCCGAGTGCATGTGCACGCCAAGGATTGGTCGAGACTTTGTTCTCGGACGCCCCGGTGCCAATTAAAAAAAAAAGAATTCTTTCAGATGCAACTGCAATTAGATATGGGTTCAAACAATCTTAGCAGGACTACTGTAATTTATATACACACTCAAACACACAGGCCTGCATGAACACACAACCCACACTCATACATGGGCTGGTAAATTGATAGTGATATAAATGATTGATTATTAATTATAAATTGCAGGTCCCATTGAAAGTAGTGGCACCTCTTGATAACAAAAAGTTGGATGGTTTGAAGCTTGGCTTGTCTGGTGATCATCAGTTCATTAATGCTGGTCTCGCAGTTTCCCTTTGTAAATGTTGGCTTCAAAGAACAGGGAATTGGGAAAAGCCATTCCAAAATGTTGGTTGAAATTCATATGCCACTGCAATTTTGCTTTACATGCAAACTATATATCAATATCTCTACAGGCTTGTAAATTCACAGAATCTTCTTGGTTTTCATCATGAGAGGATGGTAGAATGTTATAGAATTTGTTAAATATATGATGAAAATGTACCCATATGGGGGGGGGGGGGGGTTGATTTGGGGGGGGGGAGAGAGTATTTTTCTTCTGAGTGGACTGGAGCCAAGCACCTTGGTTTCATAAGAGCACAAAAAGGATATTTATGGTGTCAACTATTTCCTGTAAACAATGGCCTTTGGGCACAATAGCATATCATTTACTCACAACAAGTGGAGGGTGAAGTGACAGGTTTGATTTTGTTCAGTGAATTGTATTATCTTACAGAGGAAGAAAAACATAACGATCATGTAACCTTTTACTGTTACTATTTTAGTTACACTTGAAAGAATAATTTTTTTTTCCTTCTTACATTGATACTCTGGGGGTTAAGAATGGTATTTTTGTTCTTTTTTAATTTATTTTTCTATTGTACTGTATTTTCTTTTCTCCCACATTTTACTGTCTCAACTTTGTGGATTATAAAATCAGGATACCCAGGAAGCAGATTTGCCTGAGGCCTTTCAAAGAGGTCTTTCAACCGCACAAATTTCTGGAAGGGCTCAGACTTTTTATGACACTCGCTCCAAATCCAGTGATTCATTAAAACTGTCTGAAACTTCTTGTGGAGATCTCATTTTCTACTTGGATGGAGCTCATAGTCCCGAGAGCATGGAAGTTTGTGCCAAGTGGTTCTCTAGTGCCGTGAATGAAAACAAGAAATCATCTTATTCATTTAAGGATAGAAATTTGGAGGAAGCCTGGGGGAATGTTAACATCCAACATGAAATCAGGAGCATGGAGGAGTCTGAAAAATCATTAAAGCAGGTCAAACCCATAATAAACAGCCAGACTTAGTTTCAGGGTTCATGTTTTGTGGTGTCTTTGGACAGCTTATTGTGATCCAGCTTAAATATTTCTTGATAGACACTTTTTCCCATTTCTATGTAGAGTATGATGGATTTAATTGGCTCCTCACATGCTGTATTTATAACTCATTGCAGATTCTTTTGTTCAATTGCATGGATGTGAGAGACCCTCATATTCTGCTTCCACGGCTTGCAAGTACATGTGCTTCGTCAGGTATCACTACTTCAGACTTGAATGAATAGTCATATCATGATCAATATCAGAAGCATAAGCATAAGCACATGCAAGCCCATTCAAAGTTGTCAACAACAGTTCAAAGCTGCATGCTATTGTATATTCCCCCATACAGTCCTCAAATTTTCATCACCACCCTCACATCCCACATGAGCATATCCCTCTGGAAGCCCCTTTCGCACCCAAATAACACTAATCCGCATGTTGGTAGCAATTTAGGGTTTTGGAGGATGGTCCCCTTGTGCTTGATTTGTGTATTTGATAGGAACATAATGCTCAGACCTTCTAAGATTGTGAGAGGACGGTCTTAGAATTAAGAGCCATTATGTTCAATTCTCTTTATGTTTAGATGACTGTGCACAATAGCTTCCATGACCCTAGAGCTTTCTAGACTTCGTGGAATTGTGTTCTTTTTCTTCTTCATCTTTTTAGTTGGGTGTTTCCTATTGTATGCTTTTTGTGCTCTTGGGTTGCACCCCTTTGCGTTTTGTATAAATTACATCACTTATCAAAAGATATTTGGTTGCTGAATGGTATGCAACGGGTCTTCTCATCTACCCCTATTTACCTCCTCTTCTCGTAATTCTAGCATTCTTACTAAACCTGAAATCATGTCACTTCATCCCAGCGCATCTGAATCAGTACTCATCTTTAAAAGACTAGTAATCTACTATTTCCTTGGAAACGAAAATAAATAAATAAAGCTGTGGCGTAATACACTGAAAATAAAGTATGGTAATTCACATGCTTCATTCTACACTATGGACAAAGCATGGAAACAAATTCTACTTGATTCTGTGACAAGAATTTCCAGAAAATATCTATTAACAACATAATGTTAGCAATAATGCCTGTGTACCTGGGTTGTGTCTCTTGTGCTTTATAATGAATTTATTAATTAAAATACTCTTATCAAGACTGCTGGAGAATAACTGTAGAAGCAAATGCCTGTTGATTTTGTCAGTGGAGGTCCTTGAAAATAAAAAATGGAAATTTTTTATGGTTCCAATGGCTAGGATTCTTTTTATTATTGTTATTATTGGTAAGTACCTCTAGCATTTCAAGGGACTTGAATCCTATATCTCACCCACTACTCTATTCTTGTGGGGTTGGAATGTCATTTGCTCCCGAAGGCCATTGGTACATGGAGTCAGAATAAATGAGGAGGTCTTTTGATTCTTGGATTTCCTGCTTATAAAGGACTACATGAAAACATAGCCTTATTTTCCTTTCCAAGATTTCTGCATGGTCATGACACAAGTTTTTTTTTTTACACAAGTTACAAGCATGCATTGAGGATCATATATGACTATGTGCAGGAACTCACTTCGCAAAAGCACTTTTTGTACCAAGTATGTCAACATATAACAAGGTTACTTATGGTGCCTCAGTCATTCCTTCAGACATCTCTGGGAGGGATTTGTCTTGGCAATTTAACCTCCAGAGACTTTGGGAGAAGATTATCCATGGGAAAGGTATTCCCCATCTTCTTGGCTTACTGTTAAATATGTCAACAATTTCACTTCCTGTTTATCAATCACATATCTTTGAAAGGGGTAAATCAACATTTCTTTGAACAGTTGTCATTTGCTCCATGAAAGAGGAGCTTAATGTATTTAGAGGCTCACCTTTGTAACTAATTACCTGCAGTATCATATTGAAAAAAGAATAAAAGACAAATAAAAGCAAACAGGTCCCTAAATACATTAAATTTCTTTACTTTTTGTCCTTTTTACAAACTCCTATGCACCAAGGATTTTGCCTTCCTATTTTGTTTTTTTATTTAATTTTTACTTAAAAATAAAATTAAGAAAAGATGAAGTTATGTGCAGAACTCATTAGTGAGTTTGATTTAATAATTTTTCATGTTGGGATCAATTGCATTCTTTTACTGAGCTTTGGTTCCATCTTGGTAAACATTCAAAGCACACCACCATGATATAGAAAGGGAAGCCCGGACTTCTTAATTAAAAGGATTGGTGTAACAGTAATTCACTCAAACTTATTAAAGAGTTCTTCTACTTGCAAGCCAGTGTAGAAAACACACCATCCACACTGGTTACGTGGCAATATTTGATTTGCAAGATTCAAATTTTTAAATGTTTCTTGCAAATCAAATAATGCCTTATCAATGATGTGGAATGTGTTAAATGGAATTTTTCCTTATTAAATGGTGAAATAGTGGCAGTGTGCCCTTATACCCTGGGAAGCAAAAATTATCAAGACCATGTTTTCTTTTCTGAATACTTGTTTTGTATGGGTTTGAGTTGAACATGCACTTGAAATAAGTGCTACATTAAAGCCTTTAAGGTATGATCTGACCAGCAAGCTGCTGTTCTATTCACATGCAGAAGTAGGTACTTTTCATGACAAGGGTGCCAGGATGGACAATGCAGCAATTGTACCACCTCATGAATTTCTTTACGAGGATGCTTCTCATTGCAATCCTGTGGATAATTATTTTGCTTGCAGTGCAGTAATGCCTTCATTGCCATTGACGATAAAATGGCTGCGGGATTGTGTCAAACAAAACCCATCCTTAAAAGTTCAGGCAAGATTACTATCCAAGATGACAACCCATTCTTACTTTAACTTGATTTTAGGCAGCAGGTGGGGTTGTGGAAATATACATTGGGCTAACAAGTCCTGAAAATTTCATCTGACTCTTCCTTAAATACAAGAAATGTTAGCAAATTCTCCAAGTGAAGTGTCTTTCCATTTTTTCCCTTTTGTTAGCTGGTTGCGGCTTCTTCTGTATCAGGATTTTAAGAATAAGCTGGTGTGCAGATTATCTGGATGTGGGTCATGCATTATAATTGCATAAATTTTGTCAGCAATAATAATAACAACGATATGCAACCTTATGATAACAGTTTACCCCGCATGCATCTGGACAGACACCGAAAAATTCATGCTAACCGGGTATTTTTTGTGCTTATTTGCTGATTTACAGGTTCTTGTCACTGGATCATTGCATCTGGTTGGGGATGTACTCAAGCTATTGAAGAGGTGATATAAACTAGACAGCGCCAAAAATAGGGATTGTCCAAAACATTCTTTCACTCATTACATCACATTGATTCTATATCACATTTAGAAGCAGCTAAGCTTCTAAATGTCATCATATGCCTGCCAAACTATGCTTCTTTTGTAAGTGGCATTCTGATGATATATTGTGTGTAACATAGTATTACTTGATGCTCATAGAGTTAATAAAAAAAATATCTACGTTCGATGATTAGTTCATGGCTAAAAAGTCACTTTTCATACCAAAGTATATTCTGATTTGGCTTTTGAGTTGGCACGTCTGATGCCTTGAGAATGTATTGCCAATGCAGTTATTTTTGTGTGCTACTAATAAACTCATAGAAAATATGGAACCCTTGTGAGGCCCCAAGTATGATGTCTAGTGGCCAAAGGCCTGTGATCTGATTGACATAAACATAGGCCTTGGGTTCGAACCCTCCCAAATGTATATAAAAAAAAAAAAAAAATGATATCTACTGCCATCTATAGGGATGGAAATCAATTAAAGAATCGTTGCTGCTTGAAACTCCAACCTTATATTTTGTCATTGCGCATCATAAAAGTCTTGTCACTATCTAGTAGGTTGAAAAGACAGGTTTCGCCATGTGCAAGCAAAATCAAGACCTTCCATCCCTCTCATTGCTCCCTGCAGGTTGCAAGTCATGTTACTCTTCCTGCGGCTACCTTTGAGGAAAAAATAAGGTTAATTCGAAAGTTGGATATTGCATTTTATTTATTGTTTTTGTAAAATATGGTAGAGAGATGAGTTGTATTATTCAAAGGATATGATAATCTGTATGGTGAGTCGTCATCCTCCATGGACAGCTATGTTTAGGATTGAAAAAGGATCCAAACCTCTCTGAATGACCCAAAAAACCACAGCTAAGCACCCACTACCATAAAAATAAAGAAAGAACAAAGACGAAACAAAAACAAAAAACCAAAATGCTAAAATCCAAGTTTGTCTTGCGTAAACCTTACTGCTCATCACAATTCACGACCACCAAATAGCATGCCAATAGTGATAGGAAAATGATGAATACATAACTCTTTTTCAAATTTTTATACACCTATATTTTAAATCAAAAAATCTTCACAACCTCTTACTATTCATCCACACTCCACACTCCACCTTTTTTTTTTTTTTATCAAATATTTTTTATATAAATAGTGAATAAAAAATTTGAAATAGTTTAAAAAAAATAAATTCAAAATTTTTTTTTTAAAAATATTAAAAAATGTGGAGTGTGGAGTGTGGGTGAATAGTAGGAGGTTGTGTAGCAAAATCCGAAATATATTTCCAACCTTGAATTGTACAATTACATTGTAATTACTTTAAAAAAATAAAATAAAATATAGGATCTACATAAAAAAATTAATTTTTTAATAATATACCTAACTCTTTTTCAAAATGATTACGCGACGTTTATGCACTTTACATTTATATATAAAATTCATTTTTTTTTTACAAAAACTTATGTAAAATTTGTATAAAATTTATCTATTCAAAATTTGTACAAATAATTTCTCAATCAATAATGTTGAACAGTTGGTGGCATCAGTAATTAATATGTTTCTTTCTCCACTTTTTTTATCGAAAAACTAAAGAAACGTTAGTCAAACTAATATTTGAGCTAAAAAAATTTCACATATTTTGTACTCAAACGAAGGCAAAAAGGATAATTGATCATAAATATTTTTAAAGAAATGGTTTGTACAAATTCTAAATACATAAGTTTCAACTAAATTTTTATAAAAAAATATATATTATTTAAAAAAAATATTTATTATTAAAATCTATTTTTTTATAAAAAATTATTTGGATCTACCATTACATACTTTTAACCAAAGAATTTATCTTTTTTAAATTGAAAACAGAAAGAAACCGAAGCCGGCCCCGGCAATCACAATAACGCCCAACGACAAAACGGCTCCTATTATGATTTCATTCTCCTTTCAGGTTTCTTTTCAGTTTCAACTTCTCCTCCCTCCCTCCCTCTCCCTCTCCCTCTCTCTCTCTCTCTCTCTCTCTCTCTCTCTCTCTCGCCCGTGCGCTCGCTAGCTAGTATATACAAAATACCTGCTGCATACAGATATACACATAAAACTTTCTCTCCCCTCAACTCTCATGGCGGGTCTCCAGTCTGCCGTCAGACCCACAACCTCCTCCTCTTCTTCTTCTTCCTCGTTTTCATCGTCTTCTACGCAGTCCTTCACTTCTCGCTTGCTCTTGCTCCTAACAATCCTCTCGTTGATACTCGCTTCCTTTGCCTTCATTCTTCAATGGCGGGGCGGCCTCAACGACCCGATTACCCGCTGGTCACCACAACATAACGAGTTCCCGGGCATGGATGTTTCCGGCTCCGAACCCTCCCAATCGTCTCGTTCTTCCGATTGCGTCGATCTTCTGGGTCAGAGCCGCTCGCCGGCCTTCCCGTATTTCAGGGATTGGAAGTTCGGGTACGGGTCGGATCTGAAGCCTCAGGTGATCGGCTGAATGGAATTTGATTGAACGCTTATCGTTGTTGTTTTCTTTTGTCTATAACGCTTATCGTTGTTTTGTTTGCGGTTAAATGTGGTCAATGGGTTTTGCTTTTTGGGTTTCTTGGGGGGTTAGTTTATGGCGGGTGTGTTTGGGTTTTTGGATCTGGCATCTGGGTTTTGCTGGTTTTAGTTTGACATGAGAAATATATTATTTTAATCAGTATTAGAATATGATACGACTCATGCGAGCCATTGCCCGTTGATAATTAAAGCGGGTTTTTGACATTCATGTTGAACCTATTTGAAGTATCTGGGATGAAGTATAAAAAAAAAGTATCTGATTTCTTAATCCGGGATGATATATATGCATGCTCTATTCAGAGTTTTGTGCAGCGTCGTAATGTATCCTTCAAGATCTCTAGTGTTTTCCAGGATACAGATTGAGGAAACTGTAAATCCTTGAGATCAGGAAATGACTAACGAAATGATCCAACTCACAAGCATCTCGAACATCTAGGTGTCGAGGTCCATCTGGACTCTGGTCTTGGGTAATTTTTTTTTATTCAAATCTTAAAACAGATAAGCTGGATTGGTTTAATCTATTTAAATTTACATGGTATGAGATACTCAATGATTCTTCTTCTAAGCTAGTTAATATTGTTTGTAGCCAGAGATAAGTTGGCATTTTGGTGGTCTGAATGTAGGAATAGTAATGATATTAAGTTATTAACTATTTAATGCATTTTCCCCCGGTGCTGGTCTGGCCAAAGCAGGGTAGATGATATGGTTCCAACCTTCAGTATTTTTGCGTGTCCACTCTCAGTTGGCGTGAAAAAATCTTGGATATTTTCCTTCATTTTATATTACCGACACATCACACTTTTTTTATTTTGACGAGTCTGTTCGTTGTTGGTCTTTTTATTATTTTATGATTGAGAGCTGTTTCCTTTGAGCCTCGACGAGCCCATAGGAGTCCTTCTGTTTGATGTGACTTGTTCAGTCCAATTCATGGCTATCTTTAATTAATATCATGGACTTTGCCATTTTATATTAATATATAAAGCAATTTGAAATGTTGTTTTGCATTAATTTCCAATGTTTTCTGTTATGAGTTAGTGCTAAACTTGTCATACTTGGATAGTGCATTTTAGATCACTTATAAAACTTTTCTTATAAAAAACTAATGACCTCTATCTCTTGCAATTTGCTGTATGCCAGATATGCATTACAACAAGCACTTCTGCTGGTCTAGAGCAGACTTTGCCATGGATCTTTTATCATAAGGTTATTGGAGTTTCAACCTTTTTTCTTTTTGTGGAAGGGAAGGCTGCCTCTGCAAACGTATCTAAAGTATTGGAAACCATTCCAGTGAGTCTATGTTCTCTGCTTCTTGTATTATATTTAACCCCTCAATACCTTGTTGTATTAGGGAGCTGCACATTCTTGCTATAGTTCCCTTTTTGTTTTGAATTTATTGATATCTATTGTTATGGACTATTTTTTACAGGGGGTAAAAGTTATATACAGAACAAGAGAATTAGAGGAGCAGCAAGCTAAAAGGTTTAGGCATTCTCCATCCAAATAGTTTTTTATGTTTACAGTAAAAATGTTTTTATCTGTTCTCTTTTTAGTTCATTCTCTACCTTGAATAGTTCTCTGTTATTTGAATAACTATTCCTTTTATTTGTAATTTTGAAGCTGCTCTTAAGGTCTATGCTTGTTTTCAAATTCAAATCTTCCCTCAATTTTGCATGGAAAATATGTGGAAGAGAGTTAATTTGGGATTCAAAGGCAAAATCATTATTGGAATTTTAGTCAGGACATTGTTCTCGGACACCCGGTGCCAATAAAAAAATATACATTGATTTTGTGAGCTGGGTCCAGTATTTGGATACCGAAAACTGGTGTCGATATTCCGGACCAAAGTATTAAAATAAACATGTTGTTGGTCCTCAAGTGGAAGAACAATGTGAATTTTTTAACCTTGAGCTTGCAATTTAGTGACCATTGGATGTATGGGTTTCGACATTGTGAAAGATCACAATCTATTGCTCCTTCCAATTCTGAATATTCATTTTGCCTTCAAATGTGGTCAGTGAATTACTAAAGTAATTATTATTAGTGGAAAAGACAGTCAAGGTTGTTTTTACTTTGTGAAGTTTTATTATTTTGTATATGTTACTAAGTACTATGAATCTAATTATTTATGCTTCAATTTCCGTTCCTGTAATTGTGTAATTAGCCGGATCTGGAATGAGACTTGGTTGGCAAGCTTCTTCTACAAACCATGTAACTATGAGCTGTTTGTGAAGCAATCTCTCAATATGGAAATGGCGATTGTCATGGCACGGGTATGGTTACTGAATTTTCACCTGTTGCAAGACACAAGTTATTATATTTCATTATGTAATACAGTTCTAGTGCTGTCTTTGACAATTTTAGGCTGCTGGCATGGAGTGGATCATCCATCTTGACACTGATGAACTACTACATCCGGCAGGCACTCGGGAGTACTCTTTAAGACAATTGCTGTCTGATGTTCCTGGAAATGTTGATATGGTTGTTTTTCCAAATTATGTGAGTGGAACAGCTTTATCTAGAATTTTATTGGATGCGGTTAATAGCAATACTTAAAAGTATGCTGGCATGTTTTGTGTTTCAGGAGAGCAGTGTTGAGCGGGATGATATCAAGGAACCTTTCAGTGAGGTATAATCTTTTTGACATTCTCATGGTCTTAACTAATATTTAAAAAATGTATGACTAATGGTTTATAGATGGGCAACACTAATTATAATCAAAGTTGGAATACTTGTATTTATCTGTACTATGGACTGTCCGCTTAGGAATTTTTATATTTGTCAAATCAATGGATTGTGATTAGGAAAGTCAAAAGCGCATGTGGGATGTATACAGGTATAAGACTTTTCAAAGGTGCTTTGAGGAAAAGAAAGAATTGACAAATTGACCAGGGATAATTTGTATTCAAATTTTTGTAGTTGACCTTTATTTCCATCAAAATTGTCATCAAACTATAGTTATTACACAGGCACATGCGTTTTCTTTCATCCAATGTCACTCATCTTTTGTTGGAATAGGTCTCGATGTTCAAGAAGAACTATGACCATCTTCCCAAAGAAGTATATTTTGGTAACTACAAAGAAGCAACCCGTGGTAATCCGAACTACTTTTTGACCTATGGAAATGGAAAATCAGCTGCTCGGATTCAAGATCATCTCCGTCCTAACGGTGCACACAGATGGCACAACTATATGAAGACTCCAAAGTATGTTGGATCTACATTATATGCCAGCAGGTTTATGACCATGCATGTCACAGACAGTTTTTAAACCTGTATGAGTATACACACTAATTGATCAAACAATACTTTTTTCTTATTAAGAACTGTTCTATATAATTGACATACTTAAGTGAATTGGTTTGCACGAACTCCTTGGTAATTCTCTCTATATGGTCATCACCAGCTTTCTCTTACCCTCAAACCTTTTGATCTAAAGTCTCCCAATTTATGGTTAGATGGTATTTTGTTTCTTGTACACTCACATCTGCCATGCACTCTTTTATAGTGAGATCAAATTAGATGAGGCTGCTGTTCTGCATTACACATACCCTAAATTTTCTGATTTAACTTCAAGACGTGATCGGTGTGGCTGCAAGCCTACAAAGGAAGATGTTAAAAGATGCTTCATGCTGGAGTTTGATAGAGCTGTGAGTTCTGATGCTTTCACTATCCTTTTCTTATGGTTAGAGAAGCTTGATTAGAAACAGTTATGCAACTCTATCCGATCCTTACCCATAAATCTTTTAGATGTCTAATCAGTGACCAGTATCTTAAAAATGATGCAACCATGCATGTTATTATGGAATGTAATTTGGAGCATGGTATAGTTATCGATTCTGTTCTGGTTGGGCCTGAGAGGTGAAATATTTTATACTGGTATATAGATGCATTATATATGGCACGTAGATTGTTGGTAGTAGATAGAATGGGTGATGCCTAAATTTTCCTCATGTAGAAATCCATACCACCCAATCTATTTTGGTAGTAGATATAACAAGTGATGCCTTCATTGTCCTCGTGTTGAAATTCATACTACCCCCAAGCTATTTTTTGAACATGGGGTACTCGATCCTCGGAGTAGAAGGTTTTGATTGCCAGACATCCCTCATGAGAGAAAGGGTCAAATACCATCAGGCCACAATTTCATTGGCTACCCAAGTAGTGTTTGTTTCTCTCTGCAGTTCTTTACTATAAGTAGTGATAGATGTTAGTTTTACCGAGCATAAATGAGAGAGAGAGGGGGGGGGGGGGGGGGAAGGGTCTTAATGTCGGTATAGCCTGATTTTTAGTTAAGTATTTTAGTACAAATCGCAGATGTGTGATTATGTTTGGGTCATCTTGCTTACAGTTCTGTCCTACTATATGCTGTGCAGGCATTCATAATTGCTTCAACTGCAACAGAGGAGGAAATGCTTCGTTGGTACGATGATTATTTCAAAAGTTACCATCTTTGATTTCATTAGATAAAGTTCATATTAAATAAAACTATTCTGTAGTTCTGCACATTGCAAGTTGTATTTTTTTTTTTTTTTTTCTGTTTTTGCCGAGTACATTGCAAGTTGTATTTGAGGGTACATTTGGCCATCCAGAGTTTGATTGATTTCATTGCGGTGTTTAACATTTACTGTTGTAATGATTGTTGTGATTAAGATTGGGAATGATAACTCACGTATGATTGTAATGAGACCCACTTTTCTCTAGAGCTCTCCAAGATGACCTGTTACAGCTGCATTTCATTATTAGTTAAGAGGGGGTGTATTACAATGAATGACTGTTGCTGGCTTGATTCCTATAAATACTTGATTTCACTCAATTTTCTTTGTTGCAATAGGTACCGTGAACACATTGTGTGGACTGACAAAGAACTAAACTTGAAACTTTCGAGGAAGGGCATCTTGACTCACATTTATGCTCCTATGGTGAGTTCAGTTGGCATAAAGTCTACCTTCATTTTAATTGTACACAAAAGAAATTATATGCTTTGTATTATCGATTGGTTAGTGGATATTCTCAAACTCTCAGTAAGTTTTCTGTGCAGGTCATTATTCAAGGTCTGAGAGAATCTGGAGTTTTTAGCTCCATAATCACATCGGCAATGCAAAAAAGTTTGTTGAAAGACAATTTCTTAAAATCCATAGAGAGCAGTAACTCTTCTGGGGCAATCACAACTGGAGTGTTTTCTTCAAGGAAGATGGGTAACCGTGGAGACTCTCAAGCGACTGCAAGAAAGGTCTTGGAAATCCAAGAAGTTGTTTCTCACCCCTTGGCTATCCCACCCTTATCTCCTCCTGGCCTGCATGATTTTCACATCGAGGCATAATCCCCCCATTTGTTTTTTGCCATTCACTATAGCCCCAACTCCTGGCCACTGCCAGCTTCATGTTTGGAGATTGTGAGTTTTTCACAAAAAAGGAAACAAAGTGAGTGCGAGAAGCAGGCTTGGCTGTTCTGATGGGCAATTCACTGTTCAGTTTACTCGGGGTTCTTCCTGATCATTACCCAAGCGCTGTTGTACATTCAGGTTTAGGTTATACATTTTTTTAATAAGTTTAGGTTATACATTTTAGAGAGTTATAGGTGTAGAGCGGGATTTGTATTGCAGGTTCTTGATTTTCTTATATCTTGTTTATTTATATAACTATCGGCTGATTGTCTGAGGTTGTAATCTAAAACCGTGGCCTCAAAATTGATTGTTAATACACGGTAAATGAACTTTTATTGATTGAAGGGAGTAATGTGTCAGTTTTGATAGTAAGGAATATAAAGTGCAAAATGTAAAGTCCAGCACATGCTTTGCTTTTTAAACCTTACTGGTGTAACCTTATATATTCTTGTTAGGCAATGGTGGTAGGATTTTTGGAATCAAAAAGTGGGCAGAAATTGAAAGGTTGTATGTAGCCTAGGACCCAAGTGATTAATGTATAATGTGGTAAATGTTCTAATCAAATGACTTGCACACACTCTTTGAGAAGAAGGTTCAAGTTCAAAAGAATTTGCAACCTTGAGAACTGGTGGTGGAAGCAAAAGACTGTTGACTTGAGGGGCTTTAATATGTTTGAGAAGAGAAATGGTACAAGGAAGTCTTATACCACACCCCTCCATTTAACTAACATGTGATTTGTAATTTTTGTCATTCTATTTAAACACACATATTTCAATATTAAAATAGAAGGAAAAAATGGCAAATAACATATTGATTAGGTAGAGATATGTGGTATAAGGCTTCCATGTAAAATTTCTAAAGTCTAAGTTGAATTTATAGTACTATTTAAAAAGGGAAAAGCTTTAAATTGATTGGGGTGTTCTTTTTCTTTTTACACCATTCAATAAAATTGCAACACGTAGTAGACCCATGGGACTTACAGTAGGTGCGAGTCTATTCTCATTATCCCCCCCCCCCCCCGGGTGCCGAAATCTCCTCTCTTCCCTCTTCTCCCCCAAAGCTCTCTCTCGACAAAACTCTGCAATAAGATCTCTCAAAATTGATACTCATCAATTTTCTTCCCTTTAATTATTTGTTGTCACTTTCTGACTTGACATAACTCTCCAATAGGATCTCCCGAAATTAACCTTGTTCATAATATCGTTGGTGATCAAGAGCTGGATATTTGATAAAAGGCAACATACTACTTACCCACGAGGCCTTGCAAGTTTTTGTTGCATCATTGGTGGTTGAATTTTTTCAAGCTGTTTCATTGTTTTTTTACCTTCTTTGTCTTCTTCCATTGGTGAAGTCACAAAGTTGGATTTGTGCTATATAGAAAGACTACGCCTATGCATAGTCATAAGTGATCATTGTTGCTCCACTTTTCATTTTGAAGCCTTCAACAAGCAACTACTTCCAACCTTAATCCGCATATTGTCAGGGTAGCCTTTGATCACAATCTCCCTATGAAAAATTTTCAAACAGTAACAAGTTTTTCTTATCATTTTCTCACTTTTTGCATTAGATTTTTTTTTAATCGATATTTTATGCATTAGAGACTAATAGATTGATCTTCTAGCGGTGTTCTGCTCAATTTCTTTTCACCGCCTTCCTATATATGACACTCATTTTTCACTTTTTTCTTCTTCCTGTGCATGGGGAACCGATCTTGATTGGGGTTTTTGGGGGAGGGGGGCGACGATGGGTGAGGTGCCATAAAGGTTGCATATGAATAGAGCAGCACAAGCTCGGCTTGTGTATACTCGATTCGAATTCGATTCATTTAATAAATGAGATGTTTGTAAACACTAATATAGGTTCGAATATTAAATGAGCAAAACTCGTATAAACTCAGCTCAACTCAGTTTATACTCGTGACCAAAACTCGTATAAACTTGATTTGACTCGTTTGAGCTCGTTTTGAAACTCGAAATATTTTTTTATATATATGTGTTATAGATATTACATGTTAGTTATATTTTATATACTTAATTATATATTATTAATTTATTTAGTTTATCTTATTTAATATATATGTTTTGTTCCCAAAATGTGTATAGGATAATTTGTATAATAATATATCATACAACTACAAGTATTGATTTATTATATTATCTATATATATTAAATAGTTTAGTTTATTACATTTATCTTGTGTATTATTCTGTTAATTTACAACTATAAGTTATTTTTATAAAAAAAAAGTTATACCATAAGAATTTTGAATCAAAATTATTTGGTTGTATAGTTAAATGATTTGAGTTTTTTTGTAAATTTTTTTTTAAATTATTAATCAAAAAATAAGATTCAAAAATTTCAAAATAAAAAAAATGAGTTCGAGTTTGAGTTACTCGAGTTCAAGTCATTTGTTTATTTTTAGTCGAGCTCGAGTCGAATTCAAATGACATTAATGGTTAACGAACCGAGTTTGAACAAGAATATTCGAGTTCGAGCTCGCAAACATGTTAATCGAGCTCGAGCACCCTCATTCAAATTCGACTCAACTCGGTTCGTTTGTCAGCCCTAAGTGCCATAAACAGATTCAAGATCGGGGTTTGAGAGGACAATAGATTCAGTGCATACATCTCTATTCCTCATTTTAATAGAGGATCAGAATATCTAGATACCTTGTTATTATTAGTGGGTGTAAAATGAAGATCTTCACCCATCCGGCTGCCGCTCCCATTTAAAACTTCATTCCAATAATTACATCATTACTAAAATATTTGTTTTCTTTTATGAATCTATTTTTTGAAATCCTAAATTTTGTAGAAAAATTTCGAGAAAATCTTGAAATCTTTTTTCTCACTGGTGCGTTTTGGGGCTGTCTCAATGCTGACCTGGAGGGAATTTGATGGGGAGCCATAGATCGATGACATGTCATGATCTGATTAGGCCAATGACGTATACGTAAATCTATCATCTTTTGTTCTGGCCTGGTCCTAGAAAGTAGAAATCGAAAGAGCAACAATAGAGATGCGCTAGCTCAGAGAAGGAACGTTTCACAGAGAGGGAGAAGCCCGCCATGGCAGCTCGCAAGAGAGCTTTAGCAGACGCATCCACCACAGAACACAAATCTCAAGACCCCACTCCAACGGAGCCTCCAACTGCGCCACTAAATTCAAAGTCGGGCTTCATTCTGAAGCTCTCCCTCTTACTTTTGAGCCCATACTTGTACCTCATCTTCCACCACTACAAGATCGACAGGGACCTCAAGAAGTCAATCCTCGTAAATGCGGGAGTCAGCCTCGCTGGGTTCTTCGTCACTCGTAAGATGATCCCCGTGGCTTCCAAATACGTCCTCAGGCGCAATCTTTTTGGCTACGATATTAACAAGAGGGGTACCTATGGTGGCACTCTCAGAGTGTGAGTGCTTTCCGCTTTTGGGTTCCTGTTTTCGTGTGCTTTTTTTTTTTTTTTTTAATCCGGGAGGATGTTAGATTTTCTTTGTAAGTTCACTTTGTCAGCTACCTATCAAAAAAAAAAAAAAAAGTTCACTTTGTCAGCTGGATGCGTTGTAGATTGATTTTTTTCCTGGATTTTTCGGCTGGGTAGGTTTTAAATTTTCGTTCTGGTCGAATTTATGAATAGTGTTTCCGTTGGATTCTTAACTTCCGTTGCCATAGTTTAATGAGGTGTCAATTTTTTTCCTTTCTGTTATTTTTTCAATAATATTACTGATTTTACTTGTAAAAAAATAACATCAGTGATTTCTAGGTTTGTATCACTTTTCCATCATTATTAATGTGAAGTGCGGTTGAATCTTTTCAATATGGTTTTTTGAGCTGATATTGTACTATATCCCAAAAGTTATGTGTGAAGGAAATTATATGAGATTCCGCACCCATTTTTTGATTTGGATTTAAATGTCTGTTCGAGTTCTTTAATTTGACAATGATCTTAATCAGCTTTGTATTCGTGTCTTTGTTTCTCCTTTTTTTATCAACCGGAAAAGAAAAGCTTGAGGGAACAATTCTAATTATGTTCAGCTATTAATAGTTTGGGGAGTTGCTAGCGTAAATTGAAGATGTCATGAATAATCAATCAATTTGTGATTGCTTGGTTTTTCTTATTATTAGTAATAGTGGGTGATTATGAAAGTTAATCCATAGGAGCAAAACTTTTACGCCAAAACTTGCCGTAGGAAAATGCTAAGCTTAATGAAAAGAAATTACTATGTAGTTAGTGTTATCTTCTATTTGTTCTTTCTTTTTATTTTCTTTTTCCCCCTCCATTCATTCATTTAGCTCTATATCATAATTATCTGTTTAACTTCTCTTATTAAACTTGATGATAGAATTTCGAAATTGTTCCAGGCCTGAGTCATTGGGTATTGTTGTTGGAATTGTTTTCTTGGTCTTGGCCATCTTATTTCAGTTTTCTAACTTCACATCCGATTCCAATGTAAGTTCACTATCTCTTGGAAAGTTCTTTGTCCATAACTATAAATAAAAATAATTTTGGTTTTGTTCGAGCTATAACCAATTATGCCTCCTGAATACAGAATATTCTGGTAGAGACCACTGTGCTCCCCTTGAGTGACCTATAGGAGGCTCACTAGAAAAACACAGAATCTCTGGGGAAACGTGTGATATGAGGCTTTATAGCATTTGTTCTTCTCTTCATTTGGCTTGAAAAAAATGGAAGTTCAACAATGATATGCTTTTTCGTGTTGACTTCATAATATGCTTGTTTCTTTATTTCTTTGTTTGGTATTATCTATCATCTTAAGCCATTCAGAGTTTTAAGTTCTTTTGATGATCATCAGGACTTATCTTTGAATTTCTTTTAAGCTCATGGTGCCCTTATTCTAACATCTATTGATTTTGAAATACTTCAACTACAAAAAATGCGTTTGCCACATCAATGATGCAGTGGCTTGTCGAGTACAATGCAGCATTGGCATCCATCTGCTTCATGACTTTACTTGGATTTGTTGATGATGTCCTTGATGTCCCTTGGAGAGTGTGAGTATCCAGTCATCTATATCTTCTGCTCTGTAACTGTAAGCATTTGTTTCCTCTGCATTCTTCTTGAACTAGTGCTAGATTCAATTTCTTATGTGTTTCCTTGAAATCTTTGAAGAGCAGGAAATTACTGCTGCCATCATTTGCTACTCTTCCTTTGTTGATGGCTTATGCTGGGCATACAACTATTGTTATACCAAAGCCTCTCATACCATACGTTGGCCTAGAGGTTCTTGATCTAGGTATGATTTCTGTTATAGAGAAACATACCATTAAAATTATTACAATTCTCTCTCTCTCTCTCTCTCTCTCTCCCCTTCTCTTAAAGGTTGACAAACAAACAAACTGGGTTGGAGACAGGATAGAAAATTCTGCTACTAGATTGCTTGAAATACATTCATGATAAGGCACCAAACTTCAGCAATTGGATACATCATCTGCATGGATTTTAAACAGTGACTTATCTCCTCCATCCCCAAGGGAAGAAAATGCTGTTGCTGTTTAACTGTGTTAAGCAGTTTCTGCCTGACTTTGCAGATTCTTGTCACATTTGAAATCCTAGTTGTTAGCTTTATTTTAGTTGTTTATCCTTCTAGTCTGCCTTACCATTATCTTCTGATGTCACAGGATGGATATACAAGCTATATATGGGGCTTTTGGCTGTTTTCTGCACAAACTCTATAAATATCCATGCTGGTCTGAATGGACTTGAAGTTGGGCAAACAGTTGTAATTGCATCTGCTGTAAGCATAAAGTCTGCAAACCAGTTGGATTATAACTTTGTTACACAGAATATGACTCATTTTAGCAATTTGCAGATTTTGACACACAATATCATGCAAATTGGAGCATCTACAGATTCTGAATATAAGCAGGCCCATGCATTCTCTATTTATTTAGTTCAACCCTTACTTGCGACCTCAATGGCTTTACTTTCTTACAACTGGTAGTGATACATTCTCTTGTTACAGTGTTGGTTATCCATTCTTCAGATTTAATTAATGAGTAGTGCTAGCGGGCTGTACCTCTAGTGTATTTAAATTTCTTCATTTTCCTTTCTTCTTCTTTTTCAACAATTTTTTAAGATCCTTAATCATTAAGAAAAAAATTTAAAGAAATAAACAACTTTATTAATAGTTAGTTCCTTAACCAAGTAAAAAAATAATAATAATAATTAAAATAATCGAGCCCGAATTTTGAGCGGTAATTTTGAGGGGCTCCACTAGGATTTTCCTTAATTAATTGTTCTTGACATTTTTTATTATCTTGCTTATGATAGGTACCCATCTTCAGTTTTTGTTGGAGATACTTACACGTACTTTGCTGGGATGACCATGGCTGTAGTTGGGATTTTAGGCCATTTTAGGTGTGTTAACTTATATTCCCTCATGGGTGCTTCAGAAAGTTGGATCTTCTCTCTTTTTCTTTTTCTTTTTCTTTTTTCCCTCCCCCCAATGTTATGCTGCTTTCATATCTAAAAATTAGGGACTAGTTAGGAAAGTGGATTACCGTTTTGATTTTTCACTGATGAGAAAGATAGGATTTTGGTGATAACTTTCTGGTAATACTTAACGAGTGGCTGAGAGATCAGGGTTTCAGTTCTTTTTGAATGATGAATCCTCCCTCCCCCCCAAAAACAAAAACTAAGAGAAACGAATCCAGTTTATTTGCCTTCACCCATTTAGGATGTGTGACTAAGATAACTTATCAAAAAAAAAAGGATGTGTGACTAAGATTCAAGGCATTATCCAATCTAAAGGTCATTTGGTTGCTGATTCAATGTGCTAGTTAGATATGTCAGGATTTTCTTCCCCGTTTGTATATCTGCTGGATTAGTGTCACCTATTTATAACATGATCAAATTCTAGTTCAATAAACTTCAATATCACGTGTATTAGAATACTTATCCATTGCCTAGTAATGGTTTTCTTTTCCATTTTCCAAATCTTTGTTGCAGTGAAACGCTACTGATTTTCTTTGCTCCTCAAGTTTTGAACTTCCTCTTATCGCTTCCTCAGGTTTGGTCTAGTAAACTCCCTCCAACCCATGAAAGAGAGGAGAGAAAAGAACTATTGATAATTTACAACTCTGCTGGCTAAAATGCATCTGACTTCGGTTTTTTTTCTCAGCTGTCAGGTTTGGTTCCATGTCCACGGCATCGTCTCCCTAGGTAGCTTTATTAGTCCACGAGATTTCATTCTCAGCTTTTCGGGTTGTATCCATTGATACCTCACTTGTCTTTTTAACTTATCAGGTTTGATTCTAAGACTGGACAGCTAACTGGGACTAATGATGGGACACTGGTTAATTTTATGTTGAGACTACTTGGCAGGATGTCAGAAAAGTCACTTTGCATTGTTCTTCTTCTTTTCCAGGTGATTTGTTGGTTTTTTATATGTAGACATTTTTATTATTTATTTTATCTTGTATCCGTCAGGGTTCAGCCTTGTGGACAAAAGGCAGACTTGGGATGAGCTGTAGATCTAGATATCCTGGATTAGTTTCTGCACTAGGAGTTCCCCCTGAATTACCCGATACACAGTTTTGGTGGGTGGGGTCATATATCCTGGATTTACTCCCCAGGGTGGGTCGAAAGAGTTCTACCTTGATGAGGTTCCATGTCATAAAAAATTATTTATTGTCTTTGAAAGTAGGAGCTCAGGCCTCCATCACTTCAATGTGTTACATGCAGTCAGAAGTTTAAATGTCAGCCCTGCCTGGAAAACCCATCTAAATATAATGAATGCTCAGCTATCCCACCCAGCATATTTAGGATCTTAAGTTTGCGAGTTAGAAATCTGTTGATTCAGTTGACACAAACATTATGATACAACTAGACCTTTTTTTTCAATCTGTTGTGATTAGGGAAAGACCATTTTTGTTTATTATATAATAGTCGTGCTTTTTAAATTGCTTGACCGGAGTTCACTCCATATGTGCCATTTCATCTTATTATATGGAACAGGCCAGTGCATGCTGCCTCTGTTTTGTGCTGAGGTATTACCTTGCTGGTTGGTATAAATGAGATGGCAACGTCAAAGAAATGGTCTTCTGGCCGTAGATTAACATCTGGAACACTTGCTCTTGGATGATATGACCTGGTTTAAAAGAGTGGTTAAAATTACAAAATTACTAGAGTACATCTTTCTTCTGGAGCACAAATCCCCTACAGTTTTAACAGTTTTGGAGATCATGCTAAATGACATTGCACTCCTGAGATTAATTTATATCATCGTGATCCATCAAGAAGAAAGTTATCTTTCTGGAAAGCCAAGACAGCAAGAGATCATGTTACTGCTGACAACATCTTTGTCGTAAGAGTATTGATGATGAGTTCCTATACTGTTCTGGTTTAAAATTAAGGATCAGAGACGAAGAATGATGCATTTCTATTTCAAAATTGATGAATAAATTCTGCCTCCACCTTCTTGGCTAGAAAATCCTGCCTAGTTGGTGTGGCATTTATTGTTATTGTTAATGGGAGTGGCAGGTCTTTGGGACTTCATTATTATCATTATTGGTGTGGATTATAGGTCTTTATATATTACCTGACGGCACAACTTATGGAAGCTCTGTTTCAATATAGCATCAAATAATTGAATATTGTGGTAGTTGGAAGCACTAAAAAGCAGGCCACCCAAGAATAAATGGGATCTTTATCTCAATTTGCCTGCACCTGTTCCATAACTGACTTTTTATGAAACAGCAATGCTTCTGCTAGCTGTAGGCAATTCCGGAGAGCAATTTGTATGCACAGGCAAACCTTTTGGTGTCCGGAGCAACTTTTTAGCTTCTGGTACGAGGTGGAATTTTGAATCCAATAGAAGAAAAAAATACAGGCACAAATTGTGAAATCATCACTTGTCTCAAAAGTTTAAGCTGATGGAAATATGTAATTTTATTATTTATTTTATATCTTAACACTCACCCTCACGTGCGGGTCAGACTCCTTCTTAATGGGTAGCCCAACACGTGAAATATTTAATTAAATGAGATAGAGTATAAAGTCAAGATTTGAACTCAGAACCTTTGCTTTAATATTATGTAAAATCACCACTTGTGCCAAAAGTTTAAACTGATGAAAATATGTAAATTTTATTATTTATTTTATATTTTAACACAAATATCTCTAGACGAAGTACTAAAATAGTTGATATTAGAAAAGTTCGTAAATTTGCTTTTCTCCTATAAATATTTCTATGCATATCATATTCTGCACAATTATATTAGGCGGGAAACCGTAAAGATTGGATTTTTAATAAGCCTCTACAAGCAATTTATTACAGTATAAAAATTAAATAAGCTTCGAAATTATTAGGAATAATGGAGAGTGAGATCAACAACAATGCGCAGATAAAGATGTCTTCAGGTGACGTCAAAATTAAGGCCAAAAAATACAGAGTGAAGGAAAACTTCATAATAACATACAACAATTCGCATGTACACGTTGCATGGTCTTGATAAACTATGTATATACTTGGAGACATTTTCAAATTTAAACTACAAAAATATAAGCTTAAACCAAACATGATCGACTTTGCTTAGAATGTATCACACAATAAATAACATACTGTTTTTTTTAAGCAAATAACCAAGAACATAACAAACTCATATAAACAACATACTATATACTCGAGGGCTTCACAAAACTTACTTCTCCTAGCTCCATGGATTTCATGCTATGCTGAATCCATAATGGCAGAACAACAAGATTTCAGGTTCCACTGCCCGGAGGCGGGCCTTTTTTACCTAGGGTGGTCATTCATATGCAAAATTGACCTTCCTCCTTACCCTACCATTTTTCCACCCACGACCCATTTGATGATAGTCATTTCCATGAAACCTTGAGGTTTTATACCTTGACATGTACCGATCAGAGACTTCTTTTCTCCTGCTATTGTTGTCCCACATTCTCGAATTTCCACCAGCTCTTACCCCATCTATGTTTTCTGACTCAATATAGTTTTTCTCCCACTCATTACAACAACCATTTTTCCACTGATTCCATCCCCATGAATCATTCTGATAATTTGCCCATCCATTGTCTCCAATGGCTCCATTACTCTGACCATAATTATGCTCCCAATAATCGTTGTTGTTATGTACAGCCTGGTTATAGTTCCCATATCCAGGATGCCAAGCCAAGTCAGTGGTTTTTCTCAAGTCCTCTTCAGCTTCCCCCCATCCAATGCAACAAAATGGCTGATTCAAGAGGGAATCAGCAAGAATCACAGCCTTCTCATCTTTATCTCCCTCAGAAGGAGCCTTGGATTCATCTTTATCTCCCTCAGAAGGAGCCTTGGATTCCTCTTCCAAGTTCAACAGCAATTCAGGATCAATGCTGGAGTTCCAATCTACTTCGTCAATATACATATCAGGATCAGGCAATGATATGTCACAGGGGAGGCCGTTAATCTCTGCCCAAAATCTGTTTTTAGCATTGTGAAATGCTTCTTCACCAGCAGAGTCATTCCATTGAACCACATTATCATAGAGATACATACACTTCTTGGCTTCCAGGAGCTTTGGCCATGGAACTGAACCAATTGATGTGCAGAACTTCTTTTCCCAGGAAGGCACAGATGACTTCCAAGCATCTGAAAACAAAAGGAGTAAGCCATAAGTTCAATTGCACATGCAAGGATCTCCATTGTATTGACGTAAAAAAAGGAATTCGATGCACGCATCTCCTGGAAGATAGGAGTAGAAAAGGAAATGCGAGGCAACTCCTTTCATACAACTAACATAACTCCACAGTTTCCACCATCAGCATCATTTGTCATTTTTGGAGTATTTTAAAGTCATCGAGTCACACTATCAGAATCCACATCCAATAAACATATCCATACTTGTTAATATATTTTAACTCAAAAAAAAAATATCTGAATAACCCTTCTAGACTTCTTGATTCAAGTTTAATCACTAATGGATGCATCTTTTTTAATATACCGAATCGTTTACATAGATATTTGTTATCAACATGTATGGTAGAATCCTCAGAACACAAAAAAAGAATCTAAATAAATTCATCATGACTTTAGTCCCCAGCATCAATTAGACTCAAAGCCAAAACCAAATCTCCATAATCAAGAAGCTTTAAAAGGAGAGAAGGAAAAGCAAAAGCTCAATACATCATGACCAAACAGAAACCGTCATGATCAGAAACCCAACCAAATTCAGCAAGAAATCCATTCTATCATTTCCCTAAAACCCAATAGAAACCATCATTTTACAAAATCACGAATTATATGACTCGCCTAATAAAATGGGCACCAAAGAGACAACTACAAGTGCAGACACAAAGGCCGCTGCATCAAATTTTGAGAAAAAAAATATTTTAAAAAAAGACCCACTTTCTTGAAGAAAAATTCCATTAGAGAGAAACCGTTAATAAGAAAAGAATAAACTATTTTACAGCCTACAATCCCGAAAAAAATAAATAATAAAAAACCCAGAAAGTTCACATACACGCAGGTGGCTTCCAGTTCTGCGATCGTGTCCCCTGAGTTTCTTTGTGTTGAGTTCCGCCTTGTTGTCTTCTCCAACGACCCATAACAGGTAAATCACAAAGCAAAGCACGACAAAGAAAAATCAAAAGAACCCAGAAAAGCAAGCGTCAGAAATTCTCAGGTTTTGAGCGGGAAAACAGACAAAATGCAGCAATTCTCAGGTTTTGCAGCGAAAACAGCAGGAGGGTTTGTGTCTTTCTTGGCAAAGATTCACAAGCAGTGTAGGAAGTGGTGTGATTGGGTGAGCTGCAGCAATTGAAGAGCTTTATATGATATTTTATTTTTTCCTTCCGAGTAAAAGCATTTGGAGGAGTTTCTATAAAGGGATCAGAGACAGGGAACTGTCCGAGGTTATTGTGACGTTATGGGAGCATATATTTTCTTAGAAAGAGAAGCCGCTTTGGTTGGTTGTGTCGGAGGTAATGGAAGCTCTTGGTTTTGGTTTGAATTACTCTACTAAATAAATATGAAAAATGTCACTGCAACGCTCCCATCATTGTTCGCCTCTTTATAAGGACTCTCCCTGGCTGTGAATCAAAGGCAGAACTGCTCAGCATCACGCCCCCTGAGCCAGGTGATAGGTTAGGAAAAAGTTTTTAACAAACTTCGTAAAAATAAATTTATAAACTAAGACAATTTAACGGAATACGTTGAACTAAGATAAATTTAAAAGTATTGATTGAATTTTTTATTTAATAATTAAAGAAGTAAATATTAATAGATTGGTATTTTTTTATTTTTTAAAAATATTTAAAGATATATAAAAAAAATATTAAAAGAAAGGAAGAAAAAAAAAAAGATTTACACTTCTATAATATTACTCACTTAAAATTTTTTATTTTTTTTTATTTTTTTATTTACCGTAGTGATCTGGGACATGCTAGAGTATATTCAAAGTTGACGTAACCATCCTTCATGATGAATTCCGAGTCAGTAAGGGATGTGTGGATTCAAATTCATTGCAATTCATTTTATTTAATTTCATCTATTATTATAATTTTTAAAAGTTTTTATATAAAATATAATAAATAATTCAATTTTTTTAAAATTTAAAATAAAAATAATATAAAAAATAAATTTTATTTAATTTTTTAATTCTATGCCATCTTTATCTCAACTCGTATCCAAATTACATGACTTGTCGGTTGAAATATTGTGATCTTGTAGAAAGAAAGGACAGAAGCTAGGTGACACCGTACGTACGTGTTTCTTTCGTTTCACCCGTGCCATACTCGAGGATTACTTTGTTGACCCATCCTTCCCCTACTTTAACTGTCCAATGAATGTGACAAATCTTGTTGCCTAAGATTATATTTATAATTATTGGTACCCAAAAATTATGAAGTAAGTTTCCAATTCCATATTTGATCAGTATACATTCATTGGACAAAAAATAATTACTGTTTTCAAATTTAAATTTCATCAGTTTAAGTCATATCTTTTTGATATCATAGCATGAAGTAATTATGAGAATAATTAGATAGTCATTGAGAGATCAACGAATCATTAAGGTAACGTTTGGATAGTAAATTGAAATGAAATGAGTTGATATGAAAGTTGAAAGTTTAATAAAATATTATTATAATATTATTTTTTAATATTATTATTATTTTCAAATTTAAAAAAATTAAATTATTTATTATATTTTGAATGAAGATTTATGAAAATTATAATGATAAAATGAGATGAGATAAAACAACTATTATATCCAAACAAGGCCTAATTTTTAGCAATAATGCCAACAGAATTATATGCTAATGAAAAATTCTACTCATAAATCAGTATGGATAATATTATACCTAGTAAAATACTTACCTAATATAATTTAATTTAAAATAATTTTAAATTTAAATTTTACAAATCAAATTTTACTATTTAAATAATAAAAATAATGTGGTCTACAATGGAATAACAAAAAAGGACTTGGGCTATGTGATGTGGCTTAGGACAACGAGGTGTGCTGCAATTGAACAAAATTAATCACTGGGCCGGGATGATTGGTCAAGTTGGTCTGACTAGGTTTGGTTTTGTAGTTAGAGCCCAAATTAGGAAAGCCCATCATTGAGCTCCCTAGTCAGGAAACTCTAGTGTGTTTGGGAACTTGGGGTGGAACTTTGAAGAGTGGTAATTTTCAGCCTGGGCACAGTTAAATTAATAAGTTAGGTTTGAGGAGTGAGATGAGAATTTTTAATTTTAGATAAAAGTTTAAAATATTATATTTTAATATTCTTATTGTTTTGAGATTTGAAAAAATTATTTTAGAATTTGAAAAAATTGAATTATTTATTATATTTTGTATGAAAATTTGAAAAAATTGTAATAATGAGATGAGATAAAATGAGAATTTTGTGTTTGAACTTAGTTACCAAACCTAACCTTAATCCAATACTATTCGAACGAGGTATCTGATAAGAAAAATTCAGCACGAAATATGTCCTAGATTTTTTTCTCAATTTAAAAGTCTAAAAAAAAAAAAAGACACATGAAATAAATTATATACCATTTATTAATATTTTGAAGTGTTCATGAATATTCTTCGCTTTCACATGCCAATATATTTTAAAGTTTTGCTATAAATCAGTCACTATTCACATCACACACTCCATTCTTATAACTTTTCATAAGGTATGAGAGTGTTTTTCTTAGGGTGTGGAGTTTGAGATGGTAAATAGTGACTGATGAGAAAAAATTTTCTATATTCAATGCATGTCTCAAAATGTGATTAAATCGCATCAGTTTGGGTATTTAAAAAAAATTACAAAAAATCTTCAGTTCAAAATGTCCCTAAATCTAAAGAAAAAAAACCCATTTTTCTACAAAAAGAAAAACTTTCATTGTCCAATCATTTATTAATTATATTTACGTACAAAAAAAACTAAAACTAAAACATGGCAAGTATTGAAGAACTCTGATTTATTATGATATATATAACAGCCAATATTTAGGTGCATTAATATTTAATTTATTACATGATGCACCAAAATAAAGTGCTAATCTTAATTGAAATTAACTTGGAACTTGGGCTGTCCGCTTGGGAGAAAGAGGCCCCAAAATTTCTCATACTCGGGATATTTCTGGTTCTCGTCAAACATGCCAAACACATAAGTTTCTATAGGCTTTCCAGGCCTCTTCGGAGTCCCTCCCTGCACATGCTGAACCAAATTCGTGACGTAAGTTCTTTCGTTTTCAAGTGATGTAGCTGTCCCTCCAGCTGAAGGCCAACCAGTCTCCGATACAACGATGTCCAAAGACCCCCCGCCGGCCTTCTCCATTGCCCAGTAAACTGAATCTACACTGGCATCAAAAAGATTCTGGTAACTGAGGGGAGGATCGCTCACTACAGGCGAAGGAGACGTGAAAAGAGCATAGTCAAGAGTAATTTCTTTCGTGTCTCCAATGTAACTGAAATACGTGTACAAGTTAACGAGTAATGGAGACCGGTTGTTGACCAAGAAGCTAATGACGGGATCGAGAAGTGGCCGGTAATCGGCCCTGAAGGAACCCATTGACGGAGGGTAGGACTCTCCAAGTACTCCAGTCATAATGGCAGTGGAAACTTTGATCTGGTTCCCGAGGCCAGCCGCAGATATTGCGTTCTGAATGTTTTGCATGGCGTGGACAAGGAATTGTGCATATGCATCTGTTGGCTTTATCTCGTTTCCAACTGCAATGTACTTGAATCTGACATTACCGAAGTTTAGCACATTGTTTTGGACCCAAGTGTTTGCATTGGCTTGGCTTGAAGCAATGCTTTCGAGATCCCCATTTGAAACACCTAGAATGAGCTCAATACTGGAGCCTCCAAGGGCTGCGAGAACAGAGTGGTCTGGATCATAGATTCTTGTTCTTCGGATGTTGTTTTGGTTAAAGAGAGCTACAACTTCTGCTGGCTGCGGTAGGTTATCTCCAAGCCTTCCATAACAAACACCACTTTGGGCACCTGCATCAGAGTAAACAAGACAGAAGTCAATGGCTTTATATACATATATAAATATATATATATATATATATATATATATTTATATATATCAGTCCCATTCATGATTAATCCAGCTTTTTAGATCAAATTAACTATAATTTGTGGTTTGTGCTAGCTAGCTAGCTGCTCCTATAAAACCTACACACTAGTATTATTGTATATTTGTAATCAAAATATATATGCGTTACTTTCTGGTATCCTAAAAGGGGACAAACTCCTGGCCTCTAAAAAAATCAATATGAAATATATAAATATATATATATATATATATATAAAATATTTTTCTCTTATTACTGCATGACAAGTTAGCAATGGTATGTGGTGATCTTCGATCGGTATGCAGTAAAAGGAGGCCCAACTGTGCATGCAGTACTCTGAGATATGTATAAATATATATATATAGAGAGAGAGAGAGAGAGAGAGAGAGACCTGTTGTGCCTAGGGAAGCCATTAGCAGCCCAAGCACTAGCATTGTGGAAATCAGGGAAGGGCTTGTACGAGCAGAATCAAACTTGGATGCCATTAGGGAGAAAAAATAAAGAAAAAAAGGGAGAATTATAGCAAAGATGGGTAAGAAAAATCTATGGATTTAACATCATACTTGGGTGCCCTTTTATAGAGAAGGATAGATAGATCGATGCTTGATTTTCAGACATTTCGGTGACCGTACTCCACACTCCACACAATTAAGTTTTCCATTCAATTACTACAATAGTGACCATCCGATACTATAATAAAATTGTTTATTTGTTACTAGCTACTTCATGTAAAAATGATTATTTTTTTTAAAATAAGTCTATTTTTATCACAAATAGTCATTATCATTACAAATAGTCTATCACAAATGTTGATTTTTCTTGTCTAATTAACTGCTCGACATTTTGTGAAAACTTTATGATCCCTTACTAATTTTAATATTCTTCATTTTTTCCTATATATGTCCAGTACTGAATTAAGCACTAGTTGCGAGAAAATAATTAGTACGTACTTTTATTTAAATATAATCAATTTTATTGCTTTTATTTTTTTAATCAATTTCGTATTGCTTGCCTCTATATAACATCGTACTTTCATGTAAAGGTGCAAAGCAAACTCGTGCTTAATTCAGATCCTAATTACAACGTGTGGACGAAAGTATTTTACGACGGATTATTTGTGACTAGAATGATAATTTACAATAAAAATAAATTTATTTTAATAGAAAATTAAAGTCATTTTTATAGAAAATAGATGGTCATAAATAATTAGCAATTTTCTTGTAGTCGTCACAACAAGCTCTCGGGTTCCAATTAAATTAATTCATATATATTCTTTATGATTTTTTACCATTATGAACATAAATATTGAATTTAATCATATATTTATTATTCACGTAATTAAATAATAAGATTCATGTATGCATTTTAGGGGATATTTGCATGCATGAATTAATAGTGGAAGATCTAAAAGGATCCTTTGTTGCCTATTATATATATTAAATACATTCTCTACAATGTTGTGGTTATCCCCTTTAATTCCTCTCTTGTTCTCCCCTCTTAGGGAAGGAATTCTCCAAGTTTTCAATAGCTAGCTAGTAACACGACCACTCAGTTAATATGAAATATCGTTAGATTTGGAAGAAATTATTAGAGAATCGGAAACAGCATTATTCCATATCCTAGAATATAGTAAAGCTAGCAATTTTTTTCCCATTTCACCTTGACAAGTGTATTAATTTTTTATCCTCAAAAGCACGAATAAGGAAAGCCCCCCCCCTCTCCTCTACTAACAAAAGAATATATATATATATATATATATATATATATATATATATATATATAAATTGTTACCATCGTGTGTCATACACTTTTGAGCTGTATTCTAGCAACTCGGGTCTTGAATCTTTCACCTGCACAGTTAAAAAAACACGGAGAGTGGGGGTCTTAGTGGAGGTCGGGGGAGTCTTCAATGTTAAAGTAAGTATATCTCTTAGTAGTTTGTGCACGAGCTTAGAAGAATCTGAAAGAGTTTTTTGTACCTGTGAGTCGGCTTTTATACTAGGTTTCTTGGTGGGGACAGCTCATACCTGACTTTAGGGAGCTCATGTCCCTTCAACTGTTCGCTTAGTCAGAATCTTTTAATGCAACGTGGCTTCTGGGGCGGCGTTATTAATGCGGCGTAGGATTCAGGGAGTGGCGCAATTAATGCGGTGTGGCTCATTGACTTTCTTTTACCCTACGAACGTTCCTTGTTAAGCCCTTCTATACTTGTTGTTAGGAGATCAAGGGTTCTCTATATTTTTCGCCCACCTGCCTGCACAGGTTCCTAAGGGTAGGGTGTCATCGGGGAGGTGTTAGAGTAGCAAGTCTCATCTGGCCCTACCATCCATTTTTCCCATGCACGAGTTGCTTCATGGGTGGGTTTTGCTTATAGACCGAGTACTTTGCAGAGGCCCACTGACTCCTTTTAGAGCAAGGTATTTGGGCTTGGCTGGGCATGGTTGAGTGCTCTGACTTACTTCCCCAGTAGTCCCTCATGGGCTTGCTATATGGGCTGATGGGAGGGAAAACCCCTTTTACAATTATCCCGCTAATTTCTAACGAACTGGTTCAATGGGAATTCCTTTTTGCCTTCATCTTCATGCTATTATTTTCCTACAGTCACTGCCGTAGAGTTCCTCTTCCTTAGAAATGGGCGGTTATCACTCTCTCTTCTATGTGTCAAGCTCTAGGCTCTAGATTATGTCCGTATGATTTTTTTGTCATTTTACGATGTTAGGTGACAGTTCCTCTCTCGACTTTATTGGCACATTTTTTTACGGTTGGATTTTACACTTGATTGCATCCTTCCAGTTCCTTCAACATTGATGGTGTCAGGCAAATCCTTCTCTTTACATCGCATCGTACAGTACATGTCGCGGGAATCGTGCACATCTTGCCAGCTTCGTGGTGCATGTGCGTTCTCACAACTTTTGGATGCTAACCGTCGCTGGGGTCTATTTAAAGTCCCCCTAACTTCGTCGTTGGATCTCACTTTGCCTACTCTTCTTTTCTTAGAGTTCTCCGCGCTTCCTTCCTTTCTCTTTAAACTTCTCTCTGTGTGCATTATGTCTTTCTTTCTTCCATCTTTACATTCACATGGCTCCCAAGAAATCTTCACATCCTGCCCCTAAAAACCCTAAGCTTGCAAGCCTTCTAGTTCTTCACATGCTCCTGGGGGCCCAAATCCTCCGAAGGTCCGCATCGAGTTACAAAGATTTGCTAGATTTTTGTGGCGGTCAATGGTGACTCTTGGTGAGTTGGAGTCGCTAAAGACAACCTACAAGGTGCCAAGAATCGTAGAGTTTAAGGTGTCGTCCCCCAATGAAGGCGTCATGGACTCGGAAGGGTATGCCTTGAAGGTGGTAATGATGTACCCTAGCATGTTCTCCAGCTGCCTTTTTGTCATACAGTTTGCGATGTGCTGGACTACCTACACTTGGCAGCTACCCAGCTCCACCTAAATGCACAAAGGATGCTAGTATCGTGTTGCGTCATCTAGCGGTAAGCGCTGGAGGAGGCAAGTCCTAATCTCACCGCGCGCGCGTGAGTTCCTCCTCACCCATAATCTTCTGAAGCAAAGTGGCAACACATGTAGTTTTAGGTTCATTCAAGCGTTGGCTCATTTGGAGCCGCAGTATAACATGATAAAGGGGTGGAGTTGGCGCTTTTCTTCTTGTCGTGTAGAGGGTGGGAGTTTCCAGTCGGGCAGGTCAACCAGCGTGACTACCCCGTTGTGCCATTTGGGGGGTCATGGGTGAAGACAAGAGCTTCAGACCCTCGACGACTCCAGAGGAAGTGAGCTGTGGATCAAGTTCGTTCGCTCTTGGGTGAAAGCCCGTCCCAACACTTTTTTTTTATGAGGCCCTGTTGGATAAGTGCAGCCTTCAACGATGTTTACCTCCTCCGGCCAACATGCGTTTTGCTAATTGGACAGTACCATTGCAGGCGACTATGCCTCAGGTCCATAGGCGTTCCCCTAGCCTGCCATTGGAGGGGAAGAGAAAGAAACCTAGGAGGGACTCTCCTGCCAAAGTCGACTCAGACGAAACGCCAATCCCCCCTCTGGGAAAAACTTCTAATGCGGTGCTCGTTCAATGGCCAAAACCGTTGTCGCCGAAGAAGGTGGTGGTGACCGTACCGCCTCTTCGTGCCACACCTTCTCTTTCTTCCCCAAGAGGGGTGGGCGACTCTGATTCTCTTCAGCAAGTTTGGGTCGATCCTCCGATGGCCAATCTTACGCATCCCAGGGGGATTCTCCCAACTATTTTATAGGCTTCCTCTCCAACCCTGTCGGGCAATGTGGGGGTCGTGGAACTCTCGTTAGGAATGCTCTCCTTGTGATTGTATGGGGTCCTATTTGAAAGTCTCAAATAGTGCCCCCATCCCTGGACATTGATCTCAAGAGGATTCCTTCACCCTTATCCAAAGAGTGTCCTGTCGGGGGTGAAGATCTCCTTGACCGGGTTTCTATCCCAAATTCTCCCATCGCTTATTCCCCTGAAGTCGAGGTTGTCTCGACCGAACCCAGTTTGGAGGGCAAGGGAGGTGAAGATGTTGTGTCGGGAGGGAGATAACGAGGGTCGTGTCAGAGGGGGTTTTGACGGATGCACTCGACAAGAAGCAGTTAGATATAAACGACAAGGCAGACATAGGTATGGCCAAAAGTTTTAACGTATTAGTTGTCGAGACTGGTGGCTTTGAGAAACTTCCATTTATTGAGAAAGATGCAAGGAATTATATTGACAAGGCTTAACACCTTAGACTTGGCAAAGGTGGTGTTGATGCACTTTGTGGTTATTTTGAGAAGATGCAGTATAAGAATGATGGGTTTTACTCATCGATGAATTTGGATGATGATGGTCGATTAAAAAATATATTTTGGGCCAATGCACACAGCAGAGTGGCATATGGGTATTTTGGGGATGTTGTGACATTCGATACAACATATCTAACAAATAGATATGGCATGCTATTTGCTCCGTTTGTTGGTGTTAACCACCATATACAGTCAATACTTTTGGGAGCAAGCTTGATATCAAGTAAAAATACTGAAACATTTGTTTGGTTATTTGACACTTAGTTGAAATGTATGGATGGGAGCGCGCCAAAAGCTATCATCACTGATCAAGACAAAGCTATGAAAAATGCTATTGCAATAGTCTTTCCAAACACCCGGCATAGATACTGTTTGTGGCACATAATGAGAAAATTGCTAGAGAAGTTGGGCTCACATGCTGAATTTAAGTGTGGTTTAAAAAGTGCATTGCAGATATGTGTTTCTGATTCTTAAACTTCTGACAAGTTTGATAAGTTTTGGGAGGTGTTTATTGACACTTACAATTTACATGAAAATGCATGGCTTCAGAGTCTCTATAGTGAGTGAATGTTCTGGGTTCCTGTATACCTGAAAGATACATTTTGGGTTGGGATGAGCACAACTCAGAGGAGTGAGAGCATGAATGCCTTTTTTGATGGATATGTACATTCAGGGACTACGTTGAAAGAATTTGTCAATCAATTCGATAATGCACTGAGGAAGAAAATAGAGAATGAGATGGCAGTGGATTTTCACTCATTCAATTGCACAGTTCCTTGTATATCTCATTTACCCGTGGAAAAAAAATTTCAAAAAGTGTACACGACTTCTAAATTTAAGGAAGTCCAGTCAGAAGTAATAGAAATTATCTATTATCACTGTGTTATCATAAAAATAGAAGAGGTGATTACCACGTATCAAGTTAATGACCAAAGGGAAGTTGAAGATGGCATCAAGAAGTCAACTTTGCAGACGTACTTCAATGAAGATGAGTGTGAGGTGAAGTGCATGTGTGGACTATTCGAGATGAGATGAATCATATGTAGGCACATTCTTTCCATTTTTGCCTCAAGGGATGTCCGAGTGTTGCCGAAAAAATACATTTTGAAGAGGTGGAGGAAGGACATTACGCATAGATATGCTCTCATTCGAAACAATTACGATGACTTGAGTGATAAACCAGCTGCTAATCAATACTCTGGTTTGATAAAATTATGTTACGAAGTAGCTACAAATGCATGTGAAAGCGAAAATAATTCCTTGAACATGACACAGAAGCTCAAGGCAATGAATCTGATTTATACTAAATCAAAGCCCCAGCTCACAGTTAAAAGCACTCATACTTCCGTTGATGCTGAAACTGGAAGTTTGAAGAAAGTGCTGAGTTCTCGTGTTGTCAGAGGCAAAGGGAGGCCCACATCAAAGAAGAGACAACCTACAATAGAAAAGTTGCAAACCAAAAACAAAAAATGGTGGTAGCAAGCAACAGAGAAAAGAGGTGAGAAGATTTAAATAATGTGATTTTAATATAATATTAACGAATTTATGCCTAAGTTATTTTATTTTTTATGTGTAGGCAACAACATGTACGGAAGATGTATTAAATCTCACAGATTCAGTAATACTGCAAAGTACACCACAAATTGTTGTATCGCAACTGCCTAGTACATAACAAAGCGTTGTCTCTCGGGTCTACGTTAAATAATATTTCATTTTGCATCTATTTGTTTATATTCTTCTGAACAAGTAATGTCAAGTAGTTTGCATGATTTTTATAAAATATTTCAAACTACTTGCAGGTGAACTTTAAATATCATGGCCTTCTAGATGATTGATGTAAGACATTGTAGACTGCTACATAAGACATTGTAGACTTTTCCATTTTGACTATTTAATGAGATTTGATGTAGATTATACATGTTAACTATGTTCAGAACTTCAAACTCTCATCAGCTGTATAACTCAATTTTGTAATGAGATTAGTGGAGATTAGATTGGTCATTATAACTTTCATCATGTTGAGTTTGCTATCATTGATATTTTTAGTATTGAAAACATAGTAATGCCAAATATTAGAATGAATAACAACAAATAGTTACAATATAACTAAGGATATCATAAATTCTAAGATTTTCATACACAATTGCTGGGTTTGTCCCTTGTACAATATTGATAAAGGTGGTAAATCAATATATTACAACCGATTTAACAACATACATAGTTTGATACACATTTACTTAATCTGTCATTGTTCTTGATCCTATCCAACAACAAAATATTACAATTGCAAGTCCTCAATACACTCAAGGTCGCATGCGTGCATGGTTAATATCTTTCATTAGACTATGAAGTTCATCCCGATCATTTTGGATGTCCTTCTCTGATTTTTGGAGTTCTTTCTCCCACTTTTGGAGTTCTTCCTTTCTCTTTTGAAGGCGACGTTCTCTTTCATTTTCTACTTCAATATCTGCCCATAAAAAGAACTCACAGTATGGTCTTCCCTGTATCGCAAACAACTTGTATAAATCATTTGGAGAAATTACAATGCCAAGTTTAATGTCTAAAAAAATGTTGCACAAACAAGAGTAATTAGTATTTACCTCTCTATTGTAAAATGGACAGGAATAAAAAGGTCGCCTTGAATTTTTTGGAGTGTTTGAGAATTTTAGACGTGCCATCTCTCCGCATAAACATTTTGGTTAGGGTACCAAACTTGATGCCCATTTGCTCATATGACATTATGCATGTAGATTTATCAAACCTAATAAAATGCAGATTGTGGAGGGTAGATTGTAAGCAACATCATGCATATTGCATGCATGTCTAGTCAGGGTACCACACTTGATGCCCATTTACTAAAGATATGACATCATGGTCTTCACACTTGTTCTCCTTTCCAACTCACATAATTTCCAGTTCTAACAAGTTCATATGAACTAACAATAAAATATTTTTTTGATAACTAAACTAACAATAAAATATAGTAGCCTATATATGACTATCAGTAGAATATATATATATATATATATATATATATATATATATGTCTCAATATTGACACACAAGCGCCAACACTAAGTTTGGTCATCTGAATGAAAATTCTTTAATTTCACTACAAATTAACGGATTGAATGTTCCAAAATACTCAATCCATGTAGACCTACTTCATTTATATATTATAAATAATCGCATCTTTTTTTTTAAGTTCAAAGCTTGCTTTCCCATTCACTAGTTTTAAGTTCACTATACTCAATCATGTCGCATCTTTTTTTTTCAGTTCACTATAAAGCCCCATTCACCAGTTTCTCTATGCCTTTCTACATCACAAGAATTTCTTGCTTGATAAACAAATATGGCCTATTAGGATTTAAAACTTAAGTTAAACAAGCCATAATTAATAGTTAGTTATAGAACAATAACTTTGTGTGAAAACAAGGTGAGACTTCAGGAGATAAGTATTTACTCAAAATTGCAATGGCTCCGAATTGATGGCATGTCTGTAGTAACATTACACATATATATGCATATTGAATTACAAAATAACAAAAGATAAGATGAAACCATGATCATTAAAAACAAAGGGAGATTCAAAATAAAAAAAAGTATTGCAGCCTATTCACAAATTGCAAATTCCCGACCAACAAGGCAGAACCATCCAATGCCATTGGCCTAGATAGGAAGCTTTTATGGTCTCTAAAACTTTAAACCATAAAATGTGAAAGTGGTGTTTTACCTGTTAGGGCTGAAGAAGGGGATGAAGTGGACGACGAAATCAAGCAAGCAATGGACGAATCCTAGGGTAGCAAAAATCGCTAGACTATAGGGACAGCAGGTTAGACTAGGTTCGCCGGCCTCCAAACTCGATCTAACTCCAGAATAGCAGTGACGACAATGGCAGATTGGTGGAGACTCACTTGGGACATTGCAACGCTAGGAGGGGACGGATCTTCAGAAGGGGAGGGATTCGGATTAGGCAACTCAGAAGGGGGAGGGATGGTGATGAAGCTTGGACAAATGGGAGGGATTCAATTTCTCAATTCCCTGAAATGAAATGCAGTGTCTCATTTAATGAAACACTGCGTTTCATTAAGCCTACAATGCAATCCCCATTCGGGGACTGCAATAAAAATTTCTCTTACAACAATGTTATAAGATTAAAGTATTTTTGTAAAGTAATGTTACTTTTATAAAGCATTTTACAAAATTAATCCTCATTTAACACATTGTTACAAAAATGTGTTGTGGAAAATGTTGTGTATAAATCATTTTTCTCAAAAATAATGTTTGTTTTGAATCTTCAAATATATACTTGCAATAAAAATAATTAATTTGCGATAATTAAACATGTATACATGATCAATCGTTTTGACTAAAAACGATAAAATCCAGGCAGGTGAAAAATATACTTTGGTTTTCTCATACGTACGTACGTATAACTTATGATGTCTTGCAAACAAAAATAAGTTATATTTCAACAAATAAAGGAAATAGCGCTGCCTGTAGGAAAATTGTTCGGATAAAGATGTCATTTATTTGGAAAAAGAAAAATAATAAGTAAACGGGCCGAAAAGGTGAGGAAAAAGGTCCCCTCACATTATGTGCACTATTTCATTTGAAAAAATGATCTGATATGAATGTTAATGGACTCGACCAAGAGGCCCAAGCATCACATCATAAGCCCATATATGCTATTGCTAGCTTTTAAAAGTCAGGTATCTGATGAAGTCAGTTATCCAAAGATAAGACAACAATTTATCATTATCCTTAAAAAATTATGTTCATTGTCTTCCATCATATATACAATATAGAAAATGCTACTTGAATCGATAAAAGTGATCGATTAAGTTTTTAATTTTTATTTTTTTTACTTAATAATTAAAGAAGTGAATTGATATTTTTTTTTAAATATTTAAAACTGTATAAAAACTTATTAAAAGAAAAGAGAAAAAATAAATAAATAAAGTTCATTTGCACTCATTGGTACACTTTCTTCGATTAAGTATTGATCTTAGTAGCACTGTTCATACAATATATAATTATTAATTTTTTTTTAGTGGTTCTACGGTCACCGATTGTAGCTGGGAGCTATCGCTAGTTGATTTTGTGTGTTTTTATTTTTGACTTTTTTTTTACATGTATTCTTTTAAATATTTAAAAAAAATTACAACATTATTAAAAAATACTTTATTAAACAATACTTACTTGATTATTAAATAAAAACTTTATGACGATAGCCCCCAGTGGGATCCCAGCATTTTCCTTTTTTTAATCTTACTAAATGTGCGAATCGTCTTCTCTTGTGTGTTTCATTTTCCTGCTTGAATATCTAAACTTGTTCAATTATTTTTGATTTTTTTTTAATGGAAACAAACTCATTTCATTAATGAACCGAAGTTACAACTATGATTTATCAATATATGAAAAATTCAGACTATAAGCCAAACTACGCATCAGTTTTGGAGCTTCCCCACACACAAATTCTTTTGTGACAGATAGTGTCTTAACTTCTCAACAAACTCTCTCCTAACAGAGAAAACGCTCTGTAAAACAAAACTTAAAAGTCCCATCTATCCTCTCAGGGAGGAAGAGTATGGGATACTACTATGGACATCAAATCCAATAGCCTATTTCTATTTTATTACTAACTAAAATAACAAAGAAAAAATTACAAATAAAACACATTAACAACTACATAACCACGAGCATCGGTGTGACTCCGGACATCACGCCTACCACAAGCATCAGCATCTCGAGCTCCAACGGCACGAGCACCTAGCTCACACACTAACACAACAACCTCAACTACACATGCGGCACCTACGCACAGAGCACTGGCCGTACGACCACCGATTGTAACATCGTCCACCACTCTTGAACATCTATTGCCCCAGATTGCGTCTAATCCAAAAGCTCAACACCTCACTCAGGTCAACAAAACAGAAAAACAAACAAAAAAGAAAAACACTGAAACGGAACAACAAAAACAAAAAACACTTAAACAAAAATAGATGAACAGTGTGCAGTGCATCGGCAGTGGCGCGTGCAAGACACTGTTCACTATGGGAGGAAAGCCAACGATCAATCTTGGAAGTACCAGAGTCAGGGATTCCAGAAAAACCGAGCGTGGCTTCGGTAGAGGTCTCCTCGGTGGTGCGTGATGGACACACACTGACGAGATCCGGAACTGCTTCCCGTGCATACAGGCTACACGCCACTCCAATGGATCCTAGATTTGATAGTCTTGAAGATCAGCAGCTGGGCATCATCCCGGTGGGGCGCGTGTTGAAAGGTGACGGCTGGAAAGGCTCGAACGACAATCCTCTCTTATTTAGCCTGAAAAATATAAAAATAAAACCAAAAAATTCTATACAAAAAATAACATGGACAGAGGAGAAGGGAGGGGGAAAGAAAAAATAAGAGGGAGGAGTCGAATCTCCCACCCCCTTTCGTTAGATCTAGAGTTTGGGAGAATTAAGAAATAAGAGAAAAGTTTTTCTAAAGGACAGATATTTTGGCAAAGATGTATTTTTTTATTATTGCTGGTTTTAATTTAGAAAGGAACAGAAATTCAAGTTTTTTTTTTTTTTAAATTTTTCTGACATTTGCCCCTCTTATATCAGAATCAGATCATTGGCTGACGTGCCTTGTCATGTGAAGGCCACGTCAGGGGTAAACGGAGAGGCACCAAAAGGGCTCCAGGATTTGCCCGACCGATGAAAGTGTTGATTGATAAATACTTTCGATCTATTTTATTTTATTTTATTTTATCTCATTTTTATAATTTTTTAAATTTTTTTTATAAAATATAATAAATAATTTTTTTTAAAATTTAAAATAATAATAATATTTAAAATTAATATTTTAATAATTTTTTATTTTATTATTTTTTAAATATTTAAAGAAGATATTTTTTTCTTTTTAAATGTTTAAAAAATGTTAAAACAAAATAAAGAAAAACAAGTAGCGGTCAGCGGTAACGCCGGTGAGAGCAGAGTAGCATTCTCCTTTTCCTTTATATTAAATTAATTACTCGGTAATATGCAATTCACATTCAGCGCTCTCTCTGTCTCTCTCCATTCCAGTTCAGACATGGCGGCGACGATCTCTCAGCTCTCCTGCTTCTCTGCAGTCAACCGCAGTCTGAAGTTGCAGAGGTTATCATATCTAAGCCCATCACCGCGCTCAAAGGTACTTCTCTTAGCCCCCATTCGAACACCTCGCCAAGAAATCTGACCCAAATAACAAACTATTCGAGATTTCATTTTTTTTCTGAACTTTTTATGCTGCCATGGTTTTTTTTAAAGCCGTAGAATATAACCTTGATTCAGCCAAATTCTGATCAACACGGCGTCCTTTGCGTTATAATAGTATTTTTGCTCGTTTTCTGATGATAAAAATGTTTCTTTTTCTTTTTTAATATATACATACATATATATATGTATGTATATTTATGTTTCTGAAATTAAGTAATTACAGGCCATGTATATAGCTTCTTGATTAATCATAAAAGCGAGCAGGAATGTTAGTCTTTCTATTCGTGTATAATCTTTGTGGACTTTCCTCCACACAATGTAATTAAGATATTAATTGTAGTTAAATTCTTGGGTTGGCTATAACTAGACGGCTAGTTTGTCTTATCGAGACTTTATGTGCGATTTTGATCCAAGTCCAGCGTTCTGTATTTGTGAAAGCTTTTAATTTGGTTTATCAAGCACATTCGGAATATTTTTTTTTAGCTGGTAGTGTTTGCTATGGTTCTTTTGCGCGTCATTTGTGCTTCTCTTTAATTAACTATTTGTATTGGAATTCCCTCGAGTCATACCATATCGATATGCTACTGATCTGATAACGCAATTGTGTGCGCCATGCATGGCGTAATTAAATAGTTATATGAAAACATCTCTTGGAAATTTTTTTTATAAGAGATTTTATTCATAATGGCAAAAGTAGGCAAAATTTTCTTGTTATTATCACGCAACTGTCTCGGGGAAGATTATGTGTGGTAATAAGATCTATAATTTTCCATCTAGTTTACAGTTTTGATGAGCCTTGAAGGGCGTCAGACAGATGCTTCCAGTTCTGAGATTAAGACTAGTATAAGCTATACAGCTGGTGCATCTAAATCACAAAGTGAAGGAATAGCAAATTCATATCCGGATTTTCAAGATGTTTCTGTAAAGTCAGGAACGGGTGAGCCAGCACAGGAAAATGGTGTCATTGAACAAAAAAGGGCTGCAAAAATCCATGATTTTTGTTTTGGCATTCCCTTCGGTGAGTTTGTATCAATTCTATAAACACGTCCATTGTCCCATTTACTGCGTTAAAAAGACTTGGCAGATAGCTCTCACTTTTTACATCATACTATCTTTTTTTTATTTGATGTACCCGAAACATTTTTTTTTGTGAGTAATGTACAATAACATATGCAAACTCTTATTGGCAATGGTTTCCGTAGTCATATTAAATTCAATTACTTTTTAGGGAATGAACTAGATAGATTGATCTGGCTATCTATAAATATAGTTCGGACAAAAATGTCATATGTATGGATCCATCAGTATTTATTTATTCCTCTATGTACAGGTTTATATTAATATTGAAGTTCTAGATATTGGCACTGAAGTCCCCCCCCCCCCCCCTCCTTCCGTGTCATTGGTGATTTTTTGACTTGATTTGTTAAGTTACTTCAAAACTCAAGTGTTTATTGCTGCACAACTCAAACCTTAAAACACAATCAAACACGTTGTGCAAGTAAATGTAAATAATTGTTAGCTATGACTAATAAAGCAAGTCATTGATCGGATAAAATGATGGAGAGAAGTCCCTTTTTTTTTTTTTTGATAAGTAAATAGATAGCTTTATTGAATAGAATGAAACTAGGCAAATGCCCTAGTACACAGGAAGTATACAATGTTGGAGAGAAGTCCATTGAAGCCTGTTAGGGGAGAATTAGAGTTAAAGCAAATAGGGGTTTGCTTAACTATCTTTTAAGCAACCCTTGGTATTTCAGAGGGCTACTGGGATAGTGTCACCAAAACACTCAAAATTGACCAGAATAAGGAAATCTTAACCCATCAACTTATTCTCAAAGAGGGTTTTCATTTTATTTGTTTTGCATGGTCAACGTTTGTGGGTTATGATCCATGTGGACATGGTGAATGGTTTGGAGGACATGGTAACCTGGCTATTCTCTTGAGAAGATTGAAATCATAAGGTACCTGAGTTGGTTTAAAAAAAGAAAAGGTACCTGGGTTGGTTATTATTGGCCAAAGAAGTTTTGAGAAGTTGTTTCGTGATATATTTTTAGTCTCAAATGTGACATTGGAATGTAATGACCGAAGATAGTTGTCCAGATACAAATCCCCATAAGGCAAACTCTCAAGTTACAGGTAATGCTCTTCATCTTTTGGATCATGACTTACAGGAGGTTGACCCACTAGGCATTTGCTACAAGATCGTTTTATTGTATAGTTTTTAGTCATAAGCTGAATACATACTACCATTTTGTCTGTTTAATTTTTCTATTAGTCATTGTCTCTGTAACTTGACTGGCTGGTGTAAAGTTCGAACTTATATCTTGTTACAGGTGGACTTGTTTTGAGCGGTGGACTTCTTGGCTTTGTTTTCTCAAGAAATCCGGCGACTCTGAGCACTGGTGTGCTCTTTGGAGGTGCTTTGCTAGCTCTCAGCACCTTTAGCTTAAAGATCTGGAGGCAAGGGAAATCCAGTGCACCATTCATTCTAGGACAAGCAGGTTCTGATTTTATCTGTGACTTGGAGAAATTCTGAGTTGTCCAATAGTTTTGTTGTTGTCTATGTTTAAACTACATGTTCATTTCTCTTGTTTTGAGATCATTTGATATAAGTACGTGTATACCTGCAAAATTTGCAGCACTATCAGCAGTCCTCCTCTGGAAGAACTACCAGACCTATTCACTGGTAGTGCAGCAAACCGAAACTTCTTCTTATTCACTGGCCAGTTGATTTGTTGTTTCTAACTTTTTTTGTATTGGTACTATGGGTGCAGACAAAGAAAATATTTCCACCAGGGTTTTATGTTGCTATTAGGTATATCCGATTGAAAATGCTTTTATTATTATGACTACCCCCTTTTTGGTAAAAAAGTCGAGCTTCTAGATTCTGGTTCGACTTCTCTAAAGTGTTCTGTTTTTTGTCCTTCCAAGTGCTGCAATGCTGTGCTTCTATTCGTATGTGCTGATCTCGGGAGGAAACCCACCACCAAAGAAGCTGAAGTCATCTCCTGGTGTTGCATCTTGACACGGACAAAATAGGCTTATGTTGCTTATGTTGACATGAACAAAACAGGCTTGGGAAAGTAAGTATGAGTTGATCAGCTAATTTGTATTTTATCTTGTCTTGTATAACTGTTTCTTTATGTAAACGAGTGGCAGAATTATGCTGTCATAATTTATTATGCCACCAGTGAAAATACAGCCGGTTCAATATATGGCCTGTAAATGGTGAATGTGCCTTTTGCATCAAAACAAGAATAAATACAAATGAATAAAGAAAATAAATTCAGTCTTAATTTCTTGCTTTGAGAATTTTGGCAATATTTTCTTGCTTGGTTAGGAAGTTGGAACCAAGTTACCTATCAAAGAAAAAAAAAATAGAATTGAGTTACCACTGAAGTCTTGGTTTTTTGTTTTATTTTAAATCAGCATTTATTCTAAAGGGCCTGTTCTTTGAGCCAAATGGTCTAAAGCAAGTCGCCAGAACTAAGAAGCCCCTATTTTTCCACGTGGCGAAGTGCCGAGGCAGGTCCAAAATTTTCCTAGCTAAAAAATAAGTCCTGCTACCTAATTATAATGCAGTAATTGGGTGTACATTACTTCTCAGCGCAGTTTGGTTGGAAACCAATCAGATTCCTGTAAACCCTTTCTTTTTCTATTATTGGGAAAGTCTGGTCATCATGTTGTTCTCCACTCAGGAGATCAGTCGAGGTACTTTATAGATAATGGGAGTGATGCATCACCTGTATATTTACCAATGTGCATCTTTATTTGTAATATTTAGAAAACTTATCTACTTCGTTAAGTTGAAGAAAAAAAGATTTATGTAAGATTATATACATAAATGACTGAATTATTCTGTCCTAAAACCTTGATGTTACCTACTGATCATTTGTAAGATTGGGCCAAAAATAAAAGCCGGTCAAAGCAACTTAGGTGTTCACAACTTATCTCATCAATATAATTTTTTCAAATTTTCATACAAAATAAAATAAACAATTCAACTTTTTCAATTTTTAAAATAAAAATAATATTAAAAAAATATATTCTAATAATATTTTATCTCATCTCATCTGCGAAAATAAACGAGACTAGTAAAAAACAGATCTAGCACAAAATAGAAAAGAAAAGATGTGGCTAAGATAGATATGACTCTCTCTCTCTCTTTCTCTCTCTCTACACTACATATACACACACATATACCTTATGTCAGGATATTCCGTTTGCTTTGAATCCGAGGGCCAATCGTGTTCGAGGTTTCTAGACTTGGATCTCCTCATGTCATGACTATAATTTAGAGATCTCTCTTTAGTTTTCAAGGATTGAGAAATTGACAACATTAGTAACTGCGTGGGTCTAGGTAGAGCACATGCGCGCATGGATATCCTACCTAATGCATGCCAAAATGATGTGGAAAGACAGTGACAAATCAACACCAAAACATGCACATGATATTTTATCGATCAACAAGCTGGCGGTATGCAGAGATATCTGAAAAAGTTAGGTAGTCGCGCCAACAAGAGAGAACAGAATTATATAACTTTATTATCTAAAACTAGCATGCATGCTTTCCAAAAGTCTCTTTACTTCTTCGACTTCAGACTCAATTATGAGCCATCCTATTTTCTACCCCCACGTACGTACCACTACCACTAATGTATATGCATGATAATCACCACCTCTCCTCATCTCTCTCTCTCTCTCTCTCTCTCTCTCTCTCACACACCCACGTAGCATGAGCCATTACCAACAACTCTAGTACAAAAGAGAGGTGGCAATACACATGGGCAAAGGTCCTCTTTGGTGAACAAAAAATGATGAGTGCTGATTGGCTAAGAGTTGATACCAGACCCGACAAATTAAATATGACCCCAACCAAAGGTAAAGTCCTCAACCGTAGACACAAGACCCGACCCATCACATCAGTTTATAAATTGTAATATTATTTTATGTGGCTCTAAAGTCACAGCTGGGAGTTGGGTATGTCGTTAGTTCATTTTTTTATATGTATTTTTTTTAATTTTTTTTAAAAATAATTTACAACATTATTAAAAAAATATTTACTTAATCATTAAGTAAAAAATTAAAATAAAAAAATCAACAGGAGCTACCAACTGGAAAAGTAGATTTTTCTTATTATTTTTACTATAAAATAGATATGACGCATCACATCAATCTATAAATTTATTTTTATAAATCTAAATCTCTAATAAAATAGCAAGAACGACAGTGAAATAGAGGAAACCGAAGTTCTAAGTTTAAAACCAATCCTTTGTTGAGTATCTTTGTTAGGAGTATAATTGATTTGGTTTGGTTCGATTTGGAACATACTATTGAACTGAGCCAATCTAAGTCGGTTTTGAAATTTTGATAACGGGAACTGATTGATTCATCTAGGAAATCTGAACTTTCAATTTTTTTAAGATTTTTTCGGTTCGGTTCGATTTTAAATGTGATTCAATTTTAAACTTTTTTGTTGGACATGTTGGTTTTTCAGACCCAAATGAATAATTATTTTCACCCATATATAAAATTTAGAGCTTAAAACATTATTTTCAGCTCAAAACACCATGCATATGTAACTTAATATGTACTTATCAATATATATATATATGTTATACTATATTATATATGTAAGTATATAACTTAATATGTAAGTATAAATAATAACATGTAAGTATAAATAATTACATGTTGATAATATAATATTAATATTTATGTTTAAGAATAAGTTTATATCCATAAATAATAAGATTAAAATTTTATATCATATTAAGTTTATAATATAATATATATATATATATAGCATATATAACTCCAAAGGGTTGGGCCAAGTGATGAAAGTCTTGGTTTTGGGATATCACTCTCTTCAAGGTTTAAGGTTCAACATCTTATAAGTGCAAACAATCATTTGAGACCATATCCCTGGGTGAAAAGCTAATGATTTAACCAATTCTATGTAGGAAAACTTTCGAGAATACGGTGTACGAGACAAGAGTTTACTCTACAGAAATGAGTCCGAAGGACTTTGCTTTGGAGAGGTTCTCCAACATAAAAAATATATATATAGCATATATATATAATATAATATAAAAATTAAAAATATATATTTCAGTTTGGCCCAATTCGATTTTCAAATCATCGGACTGATTCAAATTTAATAAGTTTCTATTCTGAAAGGGCGCTGCTACTCATCTGCATCATTTTGCCTCCCTCAAAATTACCACTAGTTCAAATTGATTTTTTTGTGTTTTTTATTTTTATTTTTTAAAATGTTAAAGAAAAAAAAATAGACAGATACACTTGTGGTAACATTTTTAACCATTAAAAAACAAAACAAAAAATTTCAAACACACTAGCAGTAAGTTTTTTTATTTATTTATAAGTATATACTAGCTGTAAGTTTGAGAGGGCAAAATAATGGATCTAACTAGGCATCATTCTTCCGGAAAACCAAAATCAAATCAATATTGGATTCAGTTTAAATCGACCGGGTTGCTTGATTTGCCAGTTTTTTGTCTGTTGTAGTATAAGCTTTAAGAGAGGTCCACTTCAGAATGCATTAGTTCCTACTGGCTACTGCCAAGTCATTTACTGCACTGTTGGTATCCAGATTCCGAATAATCCATTACTGCACTCGTCCTTTTCTAGATGCAGTGTTGGTCCTTTTCAGTACGTACTACTTCCTATTCCCCACCAACAGAAAACCGTGGGAATCACGTGGAGATCACGTTTTTGAGGCCCTCACAAACTCTCTTTCTTTTTCTCTTTTTTTAATTGAAAGAATACTCGAAGTTCTTATCCTTACTAAGCACGGCAACAATTCCCTTGAAATTATTATATAAATAGATCCAGGCCAGTTTACGACCAGAATTTCACTAAGCTCCATTTAAAATTTAGATTGAACGGAGATCAATTTAGTTCAATTTAATTTTAAATTGAATCTAACTTCTAAACATTCACTCTCAAATCATTAAATTCATCTCAATTCAAAACCTCTTTACTCGTGAGACCTACAACTTTTTTCAACTTTTTAAAAATACATCTAAATTCATCTTAGGTGAATCTCACAAAACTCATTTTATTATCTCAACTCATTATTATTCTTAAATAATTCAACTTATCTCAACTGAGCTCAACATTTAAACGTGGCCTTAATAGATAAGGCAGCGGTTTATCCACATAATGTGCCTGCCATTCATTAGAAATCAATTACAGATGCAGCCAAGAAATTTGACAAGTAGTCTTAAGGCGGTCAGAGTTTTGCATAATGGAAGCGCTAAACTCATTACTAAATTACTCGATACAGACAATAGATCGACTACCATCAAAATAAAAGTTCGTGACTGGAACAGACCAAGATTTTGAAAGAATCAAAAAAGAGAATGATGACCATGCATAAAATAGCAGTGCCTTCCTTAATATGCTTTCTTTCTTACTTAGTACTCACTCGAAATTATTACGTTAGCCCACCCCAGAAGAGAGAGAGAGTGAGCAGAACATATATATGTTATGCCCTTCACAAAGAACTCCACTGGCAGGAGGAGGACCCAATGAGCCACACCCTCACACACTTGGCTGTGAAAGCATGCAACTAGTAGGGGCCGGTCTGCCGATCACTCTAATGATCGGAAAATTAAATACCAATGCCCAAACATCTGACAAAAGAGCACTCATGCAGTAGATTCGTTTTCAAAAGTTGTCATATAATCCTGACTGTGACTCGTACACTACAAGGTACTATCATTTCTTAATAGGCATATAGCAAGACCTCCATAAATGGCGAGGTAAAAGGAAGAAATTGTGGTTATTACTGTGGGGTGAGTACCAAATCTTCGCTTTTTTGTGACTTTTATCTCCTCAACTTTGGAGCACACAAAGAGGTAAAAAGAAAATCCCACAAGATTGAAGATGGGTGTATATACAGAGTCGTCACTGGACGTGATTTTGACTGTGCCGCCCAAATCCCTTTAAATTCTCCCCTCTGCCTTACAATTCCTTGGGCTCTTCCACACCTCTCCTTCTACTTTGCCTCACAAAAGAGAGCAAAGAGACGGATCTTTCTCCCTCTCACCCTTTCTCTGTCTCTCTCAACATATCCCAACAAAAGATGGGGTCACCACTTTTGTGCTTCCTCAAGCAGATCACCATTACAGAACTAAAAATTTTCATGATTTTATTCATAAGCTGTATACTGGATGAAACCAATATTTGTTCTAGCGACTCTCTTGACACCCTAACAGTTCCACCCCGTTCAAATTCGACCAATATTCTTTCATCATTGGAAACACTTCCTCTAGATGGTTACTTCAGTTTTGAGAACAATCACCATGCAGCCAGGGACTTCGGCAACATGTATCATTTCCTCCCTTCAGCAGTCCTGCATCCAAAATCAGTGCCTGATATTTCCACCACGATAAGGCATATTTTCCAGATGGGTTCTGCTTCGGAGCTAACAGTTGCAGCTAGAGGCCGTGCTCACTCTCTCCAGGGTCAAGCTCAAGCCCATCAAGGCATAGTTATCAGCATGGAATCACTTCAGGCACTAGAAATGCAAGTTCACACTGGGGAGATGCCTTATGTGGAAGTTTCAGGTGGCGAGTTGTGGATAAATATTCTGCATGAGACTCTTAAACATGGGCTGGCACCTAAATCTTGGACAGATTACCTTCATCTCACTGTTGGGGGTACTCTATCAAATGCAGGAATAAGCGGGCAGGCATTCCGGCATGGACCCCAGATCGACAACATCTACCAGCTGGAGGTTGTCACAGGTATTCAGCCAATCCATTGAATCCCTCCCAAAAAACACGTTTATGGTACAATGTGGCTCAATCACAGATCATTAATAAGTGGCATAACACTATCATTTCACTAAAAGCCATAAGTACTCCAGTAAGTTCAATATTTTGATCCTTCTGAAATTACAATAATACCTCTCCATATACAATAATGAGATGTTTGGATAGTGAACTTCTAAACCAGTTATTGGAAGAAAAATTTGCACTCAAGCAAAGATGCAATACAGAACTAAAAGTTACCACAAGTTTCACTTCCAAAACCATGGGTCATAACTAATCTAGATCAATATTTTGAGTGCAGGAAAGGGAGAAGTGGTTACCTGTTCGGAGAAGCAAAACAACGACCTCTTCCATGCTGTTCTTGGTGGCCTTGGACAGTTTGGCATAATCACTCGAGCTAGAATTTCTCTTGAATTAGCACCAAAGATGGTAAGAGTACATTTATATTCTTTGATGCATATCCAAGGCTATATAAAAGCTCCTCCTCCAAAAAAACCCATTTACTTTGGACAGGTGAAATGGATTAGAGTGCTCTACTCAGAATTCTCCATATTTTCCAAGGATCAAGAGCACTTGATATCATCCGAGAATACATTTGACTACATCGAAGGATTTGTGATTATAAATAGAACAGGACTTCTTAATAACTGGGGATCTTCTTTCAGTCCCAAGGATCCACTTCAAGCCCGCGAATTCAGATCAGATGGAAGAACTCTGTACTGTCTTGAAATGGTCAAATACTTCAATCCAGACGAGACTAAAACTATGAATCAGGTGAGACTTGCATAGAAACTATCACATTGTACTTTCAATAAATACATGCACAAATTCTTAGCCAAAAACCCCTCTCAACCTCCATTTGAAATGCAGATTACTGAGAACTTATTGTCAAAGCTGAGTTATATTCCATCCACACTCTTCCACTCAGAAGTTTCTTATGCGGAGTTTCTGGATAGAGTGCATGTGTCTGAGAAAAAACTACAAGCAAAAGGTTTATGGGAAGTTCCTCACCCATGGCTGAATCTTCTCATCCCCAAGAGCACAATTTCTGACTTTGCCAAGGAGGTCTTTGGCGACATTGTTATGGAGACAAGCAATGGCCCTATCCTTATCTACCCAGTCAACCAATCCAAGTACGTATCCAATAGCTCCAATTATTTTGTAGATATTCTCTTGGAAATCATAATCTCAACCTCAATTTCCCCTATTTCTGTGTTATAGGTGGAACAATAAAACATCTTTAGTTACCCCAGATGAAGATGTTTTCTACCAAGTGGCATTCTTATCCTCCGCAGTGCCTTATTCTACAGGAACAGATGGCTTAGAGCACATTTTAACCAAAAACAAAAGGATTCTAGACTTTTGTGCCACAGCCCAACTTGGAATGAAGCAATACCTGCCCCACTACAATACACAAGAAGAGTGGCAAACTCATTTCGGCTCCCTTTGGGAAGTATTTTTACAGAGGAAATCAGCCTATGACCCTCGGGCAATTCTTGCTCCTGGACAAAGAATCTTCCAGAAGGAAATACGCACCTCATGATGCATTAGTGCTGGCCTCACATATGAGCCACATAGTATAGAAATGACCATAAAATGGTAAACTAGGACAGAATATCATAAATATCTTTTCCTTTCAATAACAATTGTAAGCATAACAAGAAGGTTGTGGGCCATTTGAAACCTTTGTCGGTACTTTGGTAGAAAATTCAGAAATGCAAAGAGAACATCGCAATATCAAATACGTGCAAGGAGCAGCCTGCAAAGGAAGACTTTAAGCATATTAAACAGAACAATATGTAAAACAACGTTCAATTGGTTCCACATACAAGATCAGATGACATCTCTCCCATGAAAATAACAGTTTAAGCTGACAAAAAGATGTATTTGATCCATAAAATAAACCTAGGTCATGAACTAACATGTGAGCATACCTTGAATTCATACAAGCAGGTACTATGAGAAACTTTAAGTGCAACAACTCGCACATTCTGGTAACAACTAAACTATTCTGCTTCTGTAGCTTCTGTCCAGCCAAGACCTGGTCTGCATATCTCCCCCTGCGGTTCTTCATAGTCTCGAGCATCACGGATAGTAGCTTCAAAGTCGGTAGAATCACTAGCAACAGGAAGAAAGCTACTTATATCATCTCTAGCTCCAAAGCCACCAGCCCGTATAACATCATCGGTTGTAATGGAGGCTTCCATGTTAACTTCCCCATAAGCCCACATATCTTCAGAAGGTGGATCTTTAATTACATTTTCTTCAACTTTCTGATCAGCCATGTTAACTTGTACATGATGTCCAGGAGGACTTAAAACTGGACTTAGAACATCTTTTCCATCCATCTCATGCTGATTGGAGTTCAATACTTCACTCCCCATTAGGTTCTCATTCTTATCTGGTGGCATTCAAAGCACAGGAAACTTCAACTTGACAAGAAAAAAACACCAGCATGTTCATGAAAGCAATTCTATCCACAACGAAATGAAATGGAAAACACCAAACATGCTTGATTCCAACTTGGAAGAACCAAACAGGCATTAAAACAAAACATATGATAAGGCCACACTTTAATTATAAGTAATGGTAGCTGGTTTCTAAACAAAAAAAGTGGACTTAACATCTTTATGGAAAAAGTTTTAGGAAGAGATGAATGACTGGAAAAATTAGATGCTTATAGATCCGAAAAAAATGATCGTGTGTAAAATCAGTTCTAAATTTACTAGTACAACTATGATAACAGAGAAATAACAAGCCATGCGGTGTAACACCTAATCGAAAAATGTACTCAAAGTGAAATCCTATAAATCCTAATTTTGGTTCTTTTCACTTTCAATGGAGGTCTTATACTGGTGTAACCAATTCTCATAAATTTCCTCACCTTTCTTGTAGTCATTGTTTCTCACACTCACTCTGTTAAAATTGATAACTGATTCCTCTCTTTTGTTTCTCCACAATATACAAAGGGAATATCACTTATATTTTTAAAATAGTCTATTTCTATCTCATTTTCTGTTTCAAGAGGGGTTTTGAGTTGAATAAATTTATCAACGTCGTCATATTGTTGGTCTTCACAGCTTGTCTTAAGCTTTTAAATGCTTCTTTTAACATAAAGTTACTTCCAACAAAGTTTGACCATAGTTTTTTTTCAAACATGAAAGATATCTTAACATTGAAGTCCACTTAGGTTTGCCAAATGGAGGGAGAAAGAAACAAGCAATCATTATGATTTTATATTTTGCCTCATGATCACTAATATGGAAGCTGTCATTAATTTGTTGACTTCAATTATAGGAGTGATACTTAGGAAAACCTAATTATAGGCTATAATTAGGTGTCTCTCTTGTATACTACTTGTGTGCTTGGGCTATGCTTAATTATGAGGATCAATAAATTTTCTTACTTACAAAAAAAAAAAAAATTATAGGAGTGATACGCCAAATATTCACAATGTAGAAGTCAATTTTTGGTCTATCTTTTGAATTAAACAAAATGCAGATCCACTTCACTTATCATGCAATCTTTTTTTCGTCTTCACAACATCGAGACCCCAAAATGAGTTAATGTCAAATAGCAAGCTGCTGGTAAATATGCCACATAAGAGCTTGGTTACCCTTCTTTCACATACATTCAACATGTGGCTTTAGACTGATTAACATGACAATTATGAAGAGCAATAACTACAATTTAGACATTAAAAATTTAAAAGGGGGAAACACTTTTAGCTTAAGCGTCTATGAAAGACAAGCACAAGATTCAAGGCACAAAGATGCTCCATAAAGACCATGCATAATCATATGCTTGAAAGACAGAATAGTGGACTCGCCAAGCACACCATCTTTTACTGATGCAATAAATTATCTGAGCAGTTATAAAATAAAATCTAAATATAAACTATAAATAGATTTAGTCACCTTGTGAGTAGAGCCATATGGGATGGAGTGGTGGAGAAGATTGAAAAAAGACTAGCTGGATGGAAAAGGGGGTATCTATCAAAAGGGGGTCGTCTCACTCTTATCAAGAGCACCCTTACTAACCTTCCCACTTATTTCTTATCTCTTTTTCCTATGCCTGCAGGGGTGGTGAATAGAATTGAGAAACTTTTTAGGGCGTTCCTATGGGGAGGTCTAGGGGAGGAGAAAAAATTTCATCTGGTTAACTGGAAGACAGCATGTGCTCCAGTAGTGAATGGGGGGTTGGGAGTGTGCCACTTGAGAACCTTTAATAAAGCACTATTGGGGAAATGGCTTTGGAGATATCACTTGGAGGGGGGATCACTGTGGAAGGAAACCATAGATGCTAGATATGGTGTGGCTTGGGGTGGGTGGTGTTCCAAGGAAGTGAGAGGGGGGTATGGAGTGGGCCTATGGAAGTTTATAAGGAAGGGGTGGCCATGTTTTGAAAGTCATATTCGATTTGTAGCTGGTGAGGGCAACCGAATCAGTTTTGGGCGGGATGTGTGGTGTGGTGATCGTGCCTTGGAAAGGGTTTTTCCGGTTTTATATAGTATTGCAGCTAATAGGGAGGCTTCAGTGGCAGATGTGAGGCTATTTCATCATGGTTCACATCAATGGAATATTCTGTTTAATAGGGATTTTCATGATTGGGAATTATCTTTGGTTTCAGATTTTTTCAGCCTATTACATTCAATGGGGACTACTACGGCACAGCATGATAGATTGAAGTGGAGGTCTAAGGATCACAAGAAATGTTCAGTTAAGGCGTATTACAACCTTTTGACAACACAGGATCATACTCCATTTCCATGGAAGAACATTTGGAGGTCTCGTGCGCCCTCTAAAGTTGCTTTTTTTGTTTGGACTGCCGCTCTTGGGAAGATCTTAACCACAGATAACTTGAGAATGAGAGGATGTGTAGTAATGGAGTGGTGTTACATGTGTAAAAAGAATGGAGAATCGGTGGATCATCTCTTATTACACTGTGACGTAGCTAGAGTGTTGTGGGACGAGATTTTTCGTAGGGCTGGGGTGGCTTGGGTAATGCCCAAGAGGGTGGTGGACTTGATGGGTTGTTGGAGGAAATTGCAGGCCTGTCAACAAGTGTCAACAGTTTGAAAGATGATTCCGCTGTGTATCATGTGGTGCATTTGGACGGAAAGGAATGCGCGTTGTTTCGAGGATAAGGAACGCACAAGGCTGGAGCTAAAGAAATTTTTTTTACATACTTTATTGCTGTGGTTCTCAGCTATTGTATTAAACGGGGATAATATTCATGATTTTTTGGCTTCAGTGCATCACCCTTAGATTGTATTTAGGTGTTCTTTTGTATACTTCCTGTGTACATGGGCCATGCCTATTTCATTCATATTAATAAAATTTATCTCTTACTTATCAAAAAAAAAGATTTAGTCACCTTGTTTCCAATTCTGATCAATATTTAAATCAATATAAGATGTTTCATCAATATGTAAAATAAAGTCCACAGGTGCTCGACTAAACTGATTCTAACATTCAGAATTATAGCCTAAAGCTTTTCCGGACTTCCAAAAATATTGACTTGTAAGTTATTACCATGTGAAGTTTCATCTGATTTGTGCTCCATGAAAGATCAAAACTTGCAAAACAGAACAGCCGAGTAGTTCCCGTAAGATTCTTCTATTTTCCTTGGAAATAAGATCCTTCAGAAACCCTTCTGACACAATATAGCGTAAAACAATGTAATTACCCACATATGATTACCTCCATGAGGAGCGAAAATGTGCAAATGTCCATCATAATTTAATGTCATAAAATTGATCTAGAAAATAAGACATTGCTATCACATTCAATCAAGAACATGCATGGAAGAAAAGCATCGCTAGATAAATATACATTCCATGATAACATATTGCTAGAAAGTTTATCAAGATAAAGTTTATTTGCTTTTAGTCAACCGTTATTACCAAGGAGGACATCAAAGAGCTCAAGCATGCAATTCCTTCTCAACTGAAACTAGCAAAAGTTTCACCTCCGTCAAGTTCAAAATCAGGGGATACTTGAGATGATATAAGAACCAAAAAGCCTTCAGTATCTATGACTTGTTTGGTTTTGGCCTTGAAAGCTATCCTGAGGCATGGACTCAATTTTAGGATAGCAATTTGAGAGCAGCTTTTTAACCATAGAAAGGCTACTGAAATACGGAGAGATTTTAGACGGACCATATCTAGAGATGAAAACCATGCAGATTCAGAGCACTTGTTTCCAATATGTTTGTCAGGGATATCAGTGCTAACAAGACAATTGAAAACAAGGAAAATTAAGGAATGGGATGCTTGATCAAGTTGGCTGGTTCACAAACGAGGATTAATTCTATGCATATGTAACTTAGCTAACTAATGCTACAACAATATGCTACAATTTGGAGAAAGAAAGAGGAATGACAGAGCTTTCGGTAGGGTTATCACACAAGGCGGCTGGTTCATTACTCATTAGTAAGAAAAATTGAATCGGGTTCCAAGAGAGAAAATAAGCCCTTTTTATGAAGTCAATGGTTGACGAACAAGCGTATATCAAAAAACAGTAAAGCATCCAAGAATTTTATTTTATTTTTTTAATTTTTTTTTATAGATTCTTCTGCTTCGATTTGGTCTGTACTCATACTCAGAAGCTACCCAGTTGGTTTTTGAGTAAGCAATCCTCAGGAAATTAGTGATAGCTCGGTTATACACTACCAAACCCAAGCAACTGTTTTTGCTAAATAAGGTTACATGCAGTTTAAGTAGTTAAGTGGATTTGGCAGTTTAAGCACAATTTCCAAGGAAATAAATTCTGCTTGAATCATTTCACGATAACCTCAAATAGCTCACCAACTGGAATTTGAAATTAAAATATTAGCAATAGCATTATTTCTTGATCTATCAAGATGAGATTACAAAATTCCCAAATTTCTTCTGGACGTCTAGAGATTGTTTGTATAAAAACCTAGATTCCAAAATCACAAACATATAGAATCCACCCCCAAAACATATGATAAATCAATGCAACAAAAACAAGTCTATATAACTGTAAATCATCCAAATGAAGCAATACGCATTTCCTGCTCTGTCGGGTTGCTGATAAACCGAAAGAAACCGCAACTCGACTCCCACACATAACATTGCACCTGAACCTAGTGTCACCACGGAGTTGAGTTACCACATAATGTTTCAAACAAAAACCACAGTTTTGTTCGTCTCTTTCATTTACTTTTCCTCGTATTTTACTTGGATTTCACGTAACCAAACAAAGACAAAAAATTAAATATGTGCTCGTTGTACCTTAAGAGGAGTGAAGATAAAAGCGAAGTAGGTGATGAAATTGCAGTTGCTTAGCTCTGTATCCATATATCGGTCGGGGTTCTGATCTGATCCTGCGCGGGGAGTGGGACCCGGTGTTCAACGCGTTCAAAGCTTCGTGGGACACTTGTTCCGCATAATTTATAAAGGTTGGACGTGACAAAGTGTAATCTATCCGTTCGGTCTTTTATATATTTTTTAAAACAAAAATTCTATTTACAACCGTCGGGGACACCATGGGGGAACAGCGTTCCGTGTGGCCAAATCAAAACTCTTTTTTAATTTACTTTTTGTCACAAATTTCTCTCTCCCCTCTTCTTTCCCTCTCTCACAGCACAGTACAACACATCTCCTTCCCCCTATCCCAGTTCACAAATCTGCATTTCCTCCCGCAACTTCTTTCTCTGTACTGCTTCGTCTTGATCCAATATTTTTAAGGACCACACCAATAACTTGACCAAAATATGAAAATGGAAAAGAAAGATCTGAAGCTTTAATTCAAAGAAGAAATGTGACCCAGAGTGATTGATTTCGAATATGATCTTCATCATTGTCAATCGGATTTCCACGAAATCAGCTTGCAATGAAAAGTGTTGGTAAAGTTTTTCATCCTGGCTGCTGGACAATTAACAACAAACACCATAGCTGCTACTTCTTCTTCTTGGTCTCTATCTTCCTTGTCTTTTTTTCCCCCGGACCCATTTTCAGACTCGGCCTCTGGATCATTGGTCTGTAATTTTTGTAATGGGTTTTGTTCTTTTTTAGTTCTTGGTTGAGTTGCCGGCGACTTCTAGAATTATTCTTTGTAATTGATTTGCGATTACAGACTTGTAATAGTCTATAAATACTGTGAAGCATGTGTGCTACTGTATCAAAGAATAACTGAAATCGAAAACTTTGTGAGGAAGAAGATGAGAACCTGCAAACGAGGAGTCCTGTCAATTTTGGTTTTTATTTTTTTAAACTGGCAAAAAAAAAAAACGATGAAGAAGTGAGAAAAAGCGTTAGGATGAGAAGATGAGAAAAAGCTTGATGAAGGACTCAGCTTGATGGATGAGAGGATGAGAAAAAGCTTGATGGAGGACTTAGCTTTAGGAAGAAGATAAGAACTGCAAACGAGGAGCTGTCAGTTTTGGTTTTGATTTTTTCTGATTTTAATATAAGCCGATTACCCGGCGGTTCCCCTACTACGGTATGTAGCAAATCTGTTTTTAAAAATCGGATTGACATATATTGATTTGGAAATTTTAAAAAGAAAAATTCTAGAGACAGTCGATTTGTGTAAGCGGCATGCAGTCGGTGCTGACGTGGTAAAATAAAACGACGTCGCTTTCATTTTTTTAAAATTTCGCAGTTTGTCCAATTTCTCTAGTCACTCACCATAGTCCCTTCCTTCGACTACTTCTGTGCGAAGGCCAAGCCAGCACCCAGTGGTACTTGAGCCCCGACGATACCGTGACGGCCATAAAACCCAGCCTCCTCCTTGTAAAAGTCCATAGAGCCTCCCTTACCTTTGGAGCATCCGGCCCATGAGCTTGGAAAATATTTCGAGGACAGTCCCACCGCGGGAGAGGAAGATGCAGTGGTCGCGATAGGCGGTGATGATGCTATCGTTCTTCGTGATTGCGGTCTCCATGCCGACGGCCACGGGTTCCTACCCGTCGTAGAGGTGGCAGAACCCACGGCTTCCATGCCAACACAGTACCCACACAAGGAAGGAAGAAGCCCCCATTTCTTCTTGGACGATTTCCTTTCGCTCGAACTCTCTCTGTTTTTGCATCTCAAAACAGAGCACTTCAGCTAGTTCGGTGCCACCAGCCACGGCAAGGGAAGCCCAGCAACGCCGACCCCAACCACTCCATGACCTGCGGCTGCCCAACCACCTTGTCGCCGCTGCGTTACTGCCCTTTCGGTGTGTATCCTGTGCGGTCTCCCTCCCTCTCACCGCTTACTCTTTTTCTCTCTCCGTGGTTACTCTCTCTTTCTCTCTCTCATCACTCTTTCTCTCACTTCCACAGTGCACGACCGCCACCTTGTCCCTTGCTCCGCCGCACGCCTCCTTCCCTCACGGTGAGTTGTCGCATGATGCCCCCATGTTGTTAAGGGTGTTAAAGCTCTATTGTGTTTTGGTCTCAGAAGGAAGCGGGAAACGAAATGTTAGTTTTCGTATTCGTTTTTTTTTTTAAATATTAATTGACATGGTAAATAAAAAATATTATTTTAAGCGCCGACTGTGCGCCGTTTGCAACTGCCGACTATCCCTAGAATTGCTCTTTTAAAAATTGATATCCGACTAATTTTTTCACCTAGGCAAGGTGGGAGATTCGTGTTGCAGATGGCCCCACCTGCATCTGGAACTAGGGTTGTACAGAAAATAACGCTACCGACCGACCGCGTCAAGAATCGGCCGAAACCGGTGGAGAACCGGTCGGCGTGCGGTGGTAATTTGAAGAAACCAACGTTCAGCGATTCGGTCCTGATTTGAGACTGGACCGGATCGCTAAATCGACCGATATAATAAAATTAATTTTTTTTAATATGCCCTTATCAAAACAACGTCGTTCTATTTAAGTTTAAGTGGAACGGCATCGTTTTAGCTAATATGTATTACAATAGATATAGAAACGACGCCGTTTGAAATTAAACCAAACGGCATCGTTTTAACAAGGACGTAAGAAAAAAAATAAGTCTGAAACGATGTCATTCCACTTAAGTTGAAAGGCGTCGTTTCGATATTAGTCTTCTTCTTCCCCAACCTCTATTCTTCCCGAAAGTCATTTTCCTCTGCAACTGTCTCTCTCTCTCCTTTATAACTCTCTCTCTCCTATGCAACTCTCTCTCTCAGTCTCTCTCAGTAGATAATCGCCGCCCAGAGAACCACCGCTGACCAAGAACCACCTGAATCGGTTTTCTCCTCCCCATCGACCAGTTACGGTCGATGGCTCCCCCATTTTTTCAGACGTCAGTCGACGTCGATTTTCACCCCTATCTGGAACGTCTAGCAGAGTTGGGGAACCAAGGGGTCAGCCCTACATATATATATATATATTATATTATAAAAAAAAAAACGTCACAAAACCTTCTTACTTCTCTCTCTGTCGCTATCTCTCAGTCTCTCATCTTCGTCCCAGTCCATCCGTCTATTGTACGCTTACATTGTCGCTATCCATCTACATCTCCATCATCAAAGGTAAGTCAGCTTGAACCTAGCTTTATTTATTTATTTATTTTGTTGAGTTATGGAAATTGGGAGAAGGTTAGGATTAAATGAAGGAGTTTGAGAATGTGATTATGTCTTTGTGAACTGTGTGCTGTGAATATTTGATTATGCATATGTTTTAAATCTTTGACGTTGTGATTTTGTGTTTTGAATTGAAACTCTAAATTAATTTAGTTAATTTAAGGTTTTGGATTGAACCATATTCTTAAAGAACAATATATATATAAATATATATTATATAATAAGACATGAATTAATGTATTTTCTTAATTTGTTATCATGAAAAAATATTATTAAAATATTGAGAAGTATATAAATATGTGAAATAAGGAAGATAAAGCGCATGTTCTTTGAATATATAATGGCTTGTTGTGAGACTTATCAAAAAAACTTTGTTCATTCTATCTTCTCAGTATTTAGAAACAATCTGGACCTATTTTGACTCTTTAAAAAAAAAAAATGAATTAAATCACCAACAATAACAACTTATA